>JAKSZT010053883.1:15388026-15511447 GCA_026826555.1 Tolypeutes matacus
AGGGAGGAATGGGGAATTATTGCTTGATGGGTGCAGAGTTTCTGTCTGGAGCGATGAAAATTTTTGGAAATAGATAATGGTGATGATTGCCTAACATTGTGAATGTACTTAATGCTACTGACTCATATACATAAAAATGGTTAAAATGGCAAATTTTATCATAACATATATTTTCCCACAATAACATAAAATAAAATAAAATAAAATAAAATAAAATAAAATAAAATAAAATAAAATAAATAAATAGTCACAGTGCCTGCGTGCATGAAGAGGAGAAGATGAATGTTAATCAAATAACCTAACTGTATTTAAGACATTCAGAGAGTCAATGAGTCTTTTCTTTAGGTTCATGGAACCTGTCAACTTTTTAGAGTAGGGTTTCCACTTAACTAGAGAAATCTCCAGAAGAGGATCTTTAAGAATATGTTGCCGAGCATTACACTCCAAAAAATCGTTTGCCATAATAGTTGGCACAAAATAGGATACATGGGGTGTCTGAAAACAATTATGACTTGGGACTGCTGTGCAAAGTTCCTGATACCTAATAGGACATATACAGAAAGGCAGTTCTTCTGCAGCATTATGAAATTTAGTAAACAGCAATTTTCATATTTGGTTTGTTCTCTAGACAATTATAGGCAGGAAAAAAAATCACTGCTTTGTAGGAATCTTGAATAACTTAGAATTTTGGTCTACTTTCTTAAAAAGCCTGTATTACTCTGCCAAAGGGGAACTGATGCAAAGTACCAGAAATCTGTTGGCTTTTATAAAGGGCATTTATTTGGGTAGAAGCTTATAGTCCCAAGGCCCTAAAGAGTCCAACTCAAGGTTGCTTCAAAGTCAGTTGCCATGTGTTAAAGCAAGATGGTCGCTGACCTCTGCCTGGGCTCTCAGGGCTTCCTACATCAGTCTCTGGCACAGGGCTCGTTTCTTTCCCAGCTTTATCAACTGCTCAGCTGCTCTATTCTCTTTAGCTGCAAACTATCAGGCGAATGGCTCAGTTCTTCCTGGGGCCCCAGGATCAAACATGACAGAGCTCTCTCTCTCTCTTCTTGTGTGTCTTCTTTTTTTTTTTTTTTTTAATCAGGAGGATATCACTGGGCATTGTATTATCTTAATTAGTATAGGTAGCTGTTTTAATAAATAGATCCCAAATGACATAACTGTTGAATCTCTCTTTTTTTTTCCCCACAGATGAATAAATATATACATTTCCCAATTAATTGTAATGGATACATATAAAAATTTTTTTTAATCAAACAATATGTTACACAATATATTTGGTCCATAGTAACACATTCATACAGTATTTGTCCTTTAGTGTCTGGCTTGCTTCATTCAACATAATGTCCTCCAGGTTCATCCATGTTGCCATATGCTTTATGACTTCATTTCTTCTTACAGCTGCATAATATTCCATCGTGTGAATAGACCAGTTTGTTTATCCATTCATCTGTTGATGAACACCTGGGTTGTTTCCAACTTTTGGCAATGATGAATAATGTTGCTATGAACATCGGTGTGCAGATGTCTGTTCGTGTCACTGCTCTCAGTTCTTCTGGGTATATACCCAGTAGTGGTATTGCAGGGTCACGTGGCAAGTCTATATTCAACTTCTTTAGGAACTGCCAAACAGTCCTCCATAGTGGTTGTACCATCCTGCATTCCCACCAACAGTGAAGAAGTGTTCCTATCTCTCCACATCCTCTCCAACACTTGTAGTTCTCTGTCTTTTTAATAGTGGCCATTCTGATAGCCACTATTGTAGTTTTGATATTTCATTGTAGTTTTGATTTGCATTTCCCTAATCATGAGTGATGTTGAGCATTTCTTCATGTGTTTTTTTTGCCATTTGTATTTCTTCTTCGGAGAAATGTTATTCAAGTCTTTTGCCCATTTTTTAATTGGGTCATCTGTCTTTTTATTGTTGAGTTGTACCATCTCTTTATATATCCTGGATATTAAACCCTTATCAGATATGTGATTTCCAAATATTTTTTCCCATTGAGTTGGCTGCCTTTTCACCCTTCTGACAAAGTCCTGTGAGGTGCAAAAGTGTTTAATTTTGAGGAGGTCCCATTTATCTACTTTTTCTTTAGTTGCACGTGCTTTGGGTGTAAGGTCCAAGAAACCACCACCTACTACAAGGTCTTGAAGATGTTTCCCTACATTTTCTTCTAGTAGTTTTATGGTACTGGCTTTTATATTTAGATCTTTGATCCATTTTGAGTTGATTCTTGTATAGGGGGTGAGATAGGGGTCCTCTTTCATTCTTTTGGTTATAGATATCCAGTTCTCCCAACACCATTTGTTGAAGAGACTGTTTTTTCCCATTAGCATGGGCTTGGTAAGTTTGTCAAAAACCAGTTGACTGTAGATGTGAGGGTATATTTCTGGATTCTCAATTCTATTCCACTGATCGAGGTGTCTATCTTTATGCCAGTACTATGCTGTTTTGACCACTATAGCTTTGTAATATGTTTCAAGGTCAGGCAGTGAAATTCCTCCCACATTGCTCTTCTTTTTCAGAATGCTTTTGGCTATTTGGGTGTAGTTACCCTTCCAGATGAATTTGGTAATTGCCTTCTCTAATTCTGTAAAGTAAGCTGTTGGGATTTTGATTGGTATTACATTGAATCTATAAATCAGTTTGGGCAAGACTGACATCTTCACGATGTTTATTCTTCCAATCCATGAACACAGAATGTCTTTCCATTTGTTTAGGTCTTTTTAAATTTCTTTTAGCATTGTTTTATAGTTTTCTGCATATAGGTCCTGTACTTCTTTGGTTAAATTAACTCCTAGGTATTTGAGTCTTTTTGTTGCTATTGAAAACGGAATTTTCTTCTTGATTTCCTCCTCAGATTGTTCAGTACTAGTGTACAAAAACATTACTGATTTTTGCATGTTGATCTTGTATCCTGCCACTTTGCTGAACTCATTTATTAGTTCAAGTAGCTTTGTTGTGGATACTTCAGGATTTTCTAAATACAGGATCAAGTCATCTGCAAACAGTGAGAGTTTTACTTCCTCTTTTCCTATTTGGACGCCTTTAATTTTTTTGTCTTGTCTAATTGCCCTAGCTAGAACTTCTAGTACAGTGTTGAATAACAATGGTGACAGTGGGCATCCTTGTCTTGTTCCTGATCTTAGGGGGAAAGCTTTCAACCTTTCCCCACTGAGTATGATGTTGGCTGTAGATTTTTCATATATGCCTTTTATCATATTGAGGAATTTTCCTTTTATTCCTATCTTTTGAAGTATTTTTATCAAAAAGATATTGGATTTTGTTGAATGCCTTTTCTGCATCTATTGAGATGATCATGTGGTTTTTTTCCTTCAATTTGTTAATGTGGTGTATTCCATTGATTGATTTTCTTATGTTGAACCAGCCTTGCATACCAGGAATAAATCCCACTTGGTCGTGATGTATAAGTCTTTCGCTATGCTGTTGGATTCGATTTGCAAGTATTTTGTTGAGAATTTTTGCATCTATGTTCATTAGAGAGATTGGTCTGTAATTTTCTTTTCTTGTGGAATCTTTATCTGGCTTTGGTATTAGGGTGATGTTGGCTTCATAAAATGTGTTGGGTAATTTTCCCTCCTCCTCACTTTTTTGGAAGAATTTAAACAGGATTGGTGTTAATTCTTTTAGAAATGCTTGGTAGAATTCACCTGTGAAGCCATCTGGTCCTGGACTTTTCTTTGCTGGGAGATTTTTGATGATGGATTCAATCTCCTGAATTATGATTGGTTTGTTAAGTTTTTGTATTTCTTGTTGTGTCAGTGTAGGTTGGTTATGTTTTTCTAGAAATTTGTCCATTTCATCTAGGTTGTCTAGTTTGTTGGCATATAGTTTCTCATAATATCCTCTTATGATTCTTTTTATTTCTGTGAGGTCATTTGTAATTTCCCCCCTTTCATTTCTGATTGTATTTATTTGCATCTGCTCTCTTTTTTTCTTTGTTAGTCTAGCAAGGGGTTTGTCAATTTTATTGATCTTCTCAAAGAACCAGCTTTTGGTTTTGTTGTTTTTCTCTATTGTTTTTCATTTATTTCTGCTCTAATCTTTATTATTTCTTTCCTTCTTTTTGCTTTGGGATTGGTTTGCTGTTCTTTTTCTAGTTTCTCAAGTTGTTCAGTTAAATCTTTGAGTTTAGCTCTTTCTTGTTTTTTAATATAGGCATTTAGGGCTATAAATTTCCCTTTCAAGACTGTCTTCGCTGTATCCCATAAGTTTTGATACATTGTGTTCTCATTTTCATTTGTCTCAATATATTTACTGATTTCACTAGCAATTTCTTCTTTGACCCACCGAATATTTAGGAGTGTGTTGTTCAGTCTCCACACATTTGCAAATTTCCTTTTTTCCTGTCTGTTATTGATTTCTAGTTTCATTCCATTATGATCTGAGAAGGTGCTTTGTATAATTTCAATCTTTTTATATTTATTGAGAGCTGTATTGTGACCTAACATGTGGTCTATCCTGGATAAAGATCCATGGGCATTTGAGAAGAATGTATAACCCGCTGAGTTTGGATGCAGTGTTCTGTATATGTCTGTTAGGTCTAACTTGTTTATCATATTGTTCAAGTTCTCGGTTTCCTTGTTGATCTTCTGTCTAGTTGTTCTATCTAATGATGTGAGAGGGGTGTTGAAGTCTCCAACGATTATTGTAGAAATGTCTATTTCTCCTTCAGTTTTGTCAGAGTTTGTCTCATATATTTTGGGGCACCCTGGTTAGGTGCATAGATATTTATGACTGTTATATCTTCCTGGAGGATCATCCCTTTTATTAATATATAATGGCCTTCAGCATCTCTTATCACTTTTTTGCATTTGAAGTCTGTTTTGTCTGATATTAGTATAGCTAACCCTGCTCTTTTCTGTTTACTATTCGCGTGGAGTATCTTTTTCCAACCTTTTACTTTCAGCCGGTTTGTATCCCTGGCACTGAGGTGAGTTTCTTGTAAGCAGCATATGGATGGCTCATGTTTTTTTATCCATTCTGTCAGCCTGTATCTTTTGATTGTGGAATTTAATCCATTCACATTTAATGATATTACTGAAAATGCATTATTTATTTCCTCCATTTTATTCTTTGGTTTTCATATGTCATCTTATTTTTGTCTCTCTTTTTACTCTTTTGGTTATCCTTTTTGCTTTTCTTTCTTCTATACTCTCCTCCAAGCCTCTCTCTCCTGTCTTTTTCTTTCAGGTTCTAAGACTTCCTTTGATATTTCCTGCAAAGGTGGATTCTTTTTTGCAAACTCTCTTAGTTTCTGTTTGTTTGTGAATACTTTATATTCACCTTCATATTTGAAGGACAGTTTTGCTGGATAAAGAATTCTCAGCTGGCAGTTTTTCTCTTTCAGTTTCCTAATTGTATCATACCACTGTCTTCTCGCCTCCATGGTTTCTGAAGAGAAATCTGCACTAAGTCTTACTGGACGTCCTTTGTACGTGATCGTTTGCCTCTCTCTTGCTGCTCTGAGAATTTTCTCTTTATCTTTTACATTTGACATTCTGAATAATATGTGTCTTGGCGTAGGTCTGTTTGGATGTATTCTCATTGGGGTATGGTGTGCTTCTTGGACATGTAAGTTCATTTCTTTCATGAGAGTTGGGAAAATTTCAGCTATTATTTCCTCAAATACTCTTTCTGCCCCTTTTCCTTTCTCTTCCTCTTCTGAAACTCCCATGACACGTATGTTGTTGCATTTTGTGTTGTCATTTAACTCTCTGAGTCCCTGATCAATTTTTTCCATTCTTTCCTCTCTCTGTTCTTTTCTCTCTTCAATTTTAGCTGCTCTGTCTTCAGTATCACTTATTCTTTCTTCTATCATTTCAAGTCTGCTGTTGTATGCCTCAAATGTATTTTTTTTTAACAAATCTATTTTATTGGTGCATATTAACAAAGCATACAATTCATTCAATGTGTACAATAATAGTATGCCTCAAATGTATTTTTGACTTCACCTATTGTGTCTTTCATTCCCATGAACTCCATTACTTTTCTGTTCAGGATTTCAAATTCTTCTTTGCATTCACTCAATGTCTTCTTGATGTCATTTATCTCTTTAACTATATTCTCTTTCATCTCATTAATTTGATTTTGGAAATGTGTGCTCATCTCACTGATTAGTTCTTTCAAATTCTGCATCTCTTCTGGGACTTTGCTGTATTCCTTTTCTTGGGCCATGTCTTCTATTTTCTTAGTATGACTTGTAATTTTTTGCTGGTGCTTAGGCATCTGGTTAGGTTGTATTTTACTTAGATGCTCTATCTCTTTCTCTTTTACGGAGTTTTAGTGGCAGGAGGTTGTGAGTTACCACAGCTCTTTGATTTTTGGCTCAACCTTGATTGTTAGGATTGTTCTGCTGGTTGCTCAAAACTGGGCACTGGACCCAGTAATTGGTTGTAGAGTCGCTTCCTAGGGCCTTGGGCAGGGAGGCTATAGAGGCCAGGAAAAGCCTTTCCTACTTATTAATTTTCTTATGTGCACTTCCTTGGTCTGCCAGGAGATGGCGCTTGTTGGCAACTCTCAATTCAATGTCTGTGTATTTGTTGTGACACAGATCAGATCAATGTGATAGAGTTTCCTGTCTGGGGGCTGAAAGCCTTGTAATTCAAACTTTCTGAGACAGTTCTCCAGACTTCTCTCGTAGCGCCCCCCTTTTCCTAGCTAGGCAATATTTCCATTCCCTTCTGAATCCTCAACAATCAGTCCCTGTTAGTAGAGGAGGAGAGTGGGAGGTTTGTATATCTTTAGCCCCTTGCAGGCTCTAAGGCAAACAATGGCGCAGCCCCACCCAGCCTGGAAGGGCTCTCGGGACAGGGCAGACCAAACCTGGGAGTCCAAAGCAGGGTCAGCCCCAGGCTCTCTCTCCCCTCTCCTGTTGAGTCCTCAACAATTAGTCCAAGCTAAAAGAGAGGGAGGTTGCGAGGGTCGGATTTCTCCAGTCCTTCCTAGGCTCCAGGGCAAACCGCCGTGTGGAAGGTTCCGTGGGGCTCCGCAGCCCAAATTTACAGGTCAGAACCTGAGTCAGCCTAAGGCTATGTCCCTCTCGCTCCCCTTTCTGGGAGTGGTAGATCCCTGGAGCCCCCTTTGTCTGTGATCGCAGGCCCAGGGACCCGAGAATTCTGAAGAGTGTCGGGGAGGGTGCCGGCAACAGCAGAAGCTGCTACTTCCAACTCATGGTTCTGTCATTGCGATTTCCCTCTTTTGTCCCTCTTTCCTCTGGGTGGTGTGAAGCCTTCACCTGCTGTCCTAAACCCTAGAAGATCTTTTTCGGGGCTGTTTCAGCCTGTCCTCTAGCTATTTTTCTGGAGAAGAGATTCCTGTGTCTTCCTAGTCCACCATCTTCCCGGAAGTCCCCTTCTTGAGTGAGTGTCCATTTCTATCAGCCCACCAAGGGGGTGAGAACTCAACCTGAGTCATGCCCTACTGATGTGGTTAAATCAAAGCCCAAATCTTAGGAGGTAATTTAATCAAGGACATCTCAGCTGAATCTAATATAATCAAAGGATCTCATACCCAGAAGAACAGATTAGTTTACAAACATAATCTTTCTCTTTTTGGATCATAAACCATCTCAAACTGCCACAAAGCCCCAGAGAAAAAAAGAAGTGGCATTTTTTCTGTTTTGGATTTTTTCTGATCCAAGAACTCAGACCAGTGCCTGATTTGGTAAATAAACAAGCAGTTGTTTTTGGTTTCATTTTTTAGGACAGTAGGGGATAGAGTACCAAAACTTTGAAACATTAAAATTCAGATGTACAGCAGGGGAAACAGAGAGAGATTGAGAGGTGAGGAATTTTCTTGTTTGCCTGCTTTTTGTTTATCATCATCATTAAAGTTATGAGAATGTCCTAAAAATGATTGAAGTGATGAATGCACAACTATGTGATTATACCAAATACCATTGACTATACACTTTGGATGAATTGTATGCTTTATTAATATGTATTAATAAAATTGATTTGTTTGAAAAAATTCATATATACTTCCCTCTACTTTTTTTTTTTTTCGCTTAGGGCTATTGGTTATTCATGTTCATGTTCATGTTATCTGTTAAGTGTGCAACTAAAATATGTCATTAAAAACGTTTCACATTCTTTAAGAGTTCTTAATATTGCTAGGTAAAATGACCATCAAAATCCCCCCACCCTTCAGTGCATTGTGAAGAAAATGTAGCAAAAGGAGACCTGCTCTTTACAAATATTAATGTCAAGAATTAAATCTTTCAAGTTCAACCTAGAATAAATTTCCTGATTCCTCCTTGAAAATAAATAAAATAACCATAATGTGATAAAGATTAAGAAGTTCCTGGGAAGCAGATGTGGCTCAAGCAATTGGGCTCCCGTCTACCATATGGGAGGTCCAGGGTTTGATTCCCAGGGCCTCCTCGTGAAAAGCAAGCTGGCCTGAGAAGAGAGCTGGCCTGCGCAGAGTGCTGGCCCACACAAGAGTGCTGGCCCACATGGAGAGCTGGCTCAGCAAGATCAGGCAACAAAAAGAGTCACAGAAGAGAGACAATAAGAGATGCAGCAGACCAGGGAGCTGAGATGGCGCAAGAGATTGAGCGCCTCTCTCCACTCTGGAAGGGCCCAGGATTGGTTCTTGGTGCCGCCTAAAGAGAAGACAAGCAAACACAGAAGAACACACAGAGAGTAGACAGGGAGTGCAAAACAATGGGGGGGGGGTGGAACAAATAAACAAATCTTTAAAAAAAAAAAGTTCCTTGTAGTCTGAGAGGGTGTAATAAAGGTCCTGACTCAGGGAGATCAGGGAGGACATCTGGGAGAAGGTGACCATTGAGTTAAGAGGACTTATGTAAAGAAGACTAAATGAAGCAAGGCATTTAGGGAGTTGAAGGGGAGTTTCCAGGTAGAAGAGATAGCACATACAAATGCCGGTGGCAGGAGAGAATTCGGTGCATTCAAGGAACTAAAGAGGGCCCAGGTAGTTAGAGCAAGGGGCAAAATGTGGCTGAAGATGGCAGGGGGCAGACCTTGCAGGGCCCAGATGGCCATGGTTAGAAAGCAGGTCTTTAGCACAAGAGCAAGGAGGAGCCATTGCCAGCTCTTCAGTAGGGATGGTGGAGAGACACGTGACATGATCGGATTGGCCTTTTGAAGAGAGCACAACACGACACCCTGAGATGGCAGGGAGTCGTCCTGGAGAGGAATGCTGGATGCTTGGGCCAGGATGGTGTTGGTGGAGATGGAGGGGGAGTGTTGGAGAAAAGTGGCGCTCACTGGGACATGGAGACTGATGATTGCAGGCAGGAAGTTTATTGAGAAGTTCTCCGAGTGGAGAGGGTCTGAAGATTAGACATCAGCCTGTCCCTGGAAGGTGGTGGATATGACTTTATACAGTACATCAGTGGGCAGGGACACTGAGTACAGCCTGGGGCAAAGTGGCTTGGGGGTAGTGGGGTAGGGGGTAGGGTATTCTTGGAATGCGAGAGCGGTTGGCAGTGCCTGGCCCAGGAAGGGGTGAAGGTCCTTATCTGCTCCACTCCCACTGCTATATGGCTCCTTTGTTCATTCTCCAAGCCCGTAGGCTATGGCTTGCTCAATCAGTTACGTAGGTTACGACTGGAGGCTTCCTTTCTTTAATTTATGTCTTGGGGGAATTGAGTCATGGTCATATGACCTGTTAATCATTGCAAATCTTGTAAGGGGGAGCCTCTAACATTCCTAACTCTTTGATTATATCTATATATGATGAAGGACCTGAGTAATAGGAGTACTGGGCAGAATGGGAGGGTGAGGGGATTTGGATGTTGACTCAATCTGGCTACTGCCTGCTGTCAGGGGGTGGAGAGGGGTTCCCTTCCGTACTGCCCGGTGGGTTTTGGCTTCTAGTCCCACAGAGGTTGGTATTGTTGTTCTCGCAGCAAAATGATGTCATTCACATATTCCTGAGCTGTTGACTGTATGATTCAGAGTATGAATCGGACGAGAAGCTGTAAGAGACAAGGACCAAAAAGGAGAATCAGCAATACTATCAGTAGTGGTGTTATAATGGGTAAAAGGATTGATTTTAGGGGTGAGGAAAAGAAAGAAATCAGGATAGCCATGACTGGTTCCCATAGTCACCCTCTCAGGCTCTCTGAATGATTTCTATGTTTTCTTTCAAGACTTTATGATTTACTTCTACCTGTCCAGTTTTGTTAATATAAAAACAACAAGTTTCATTTATGATTGCACAGGTGCTTCCCGCAATCTTGTGATATTCTCATGGTTGATTTTGAGATTAGTACATCCTGTTGGATTAGGGATGGGGTCGGGGTTTAGGGGTCATTTGTTATCAGGGCAGGGGAGACCTGCCAGCGCTGACCAGGGTCATGGGGGGCTATTTTGCTAAATGGGGCAAACATTCCCAACTCTTTTTGATATGGTTGGGTGGAGAGGGAGAGCAGGAAGTTGGGTGTCGGTCATCTGGCTGCTTTCTGCTGCTATGGGGCGTTGTGGGATTCAATTACTGTTCCCCTTTCACTGTTGAGATATTGTGGCTTCTGGCTCAGCAGCCGGCATTGTATTTTTGCAGCAGGGGAAGATTGTGTGCATGATCATGGGTGACATCTTGGAGAGATGTTTGGATAAACTGAGTTATTGCATGTAAGATACATAGACCAGCTGATATGAGGAGAATGAGAGTTATAATTGTGGTAAGGATAGGAATTAACCATGAAATTTAGGGTGGGCTGTGAGGTTATCACCTCCAGTAGTCCAAGGAGAAGGATTAATAAGATTATATATTTAACAGTGTTTTTGAGTGATTTTTATTTTTCATGGATTTAAGATTCCTAACCAGTAGGGCTACATAGGCCTACGTTTAAAATGATTTTATTTTTCCCAGTTTGTATAGTTTGAGGCATATTATTACTTCCTCTTTTTGGGCGGTGGGGCAGCTGGCTTTTTTTTTTTTTTTTTTTTTTTTTTTTTTGTGGCTGGCATTTTAACTTGTAATCTCAATGCCTGTATTGGTTCTGCTGTTAGCATCAACTGCAGCTGCAACTACAGCCCCCAGTGCTGAATTGAAACTTAGTCCATTGTTGTAAGGATTCGGTTACAAGAGTCCCATTGCAGTGCCTGAAAGCATACCTTGCCCCTTCTGAGAGCAGGAGGGGACCGATGTCGCAGCCATTGGAGTGAGCACGAAGGACACTTGTGGGTGATGTTCATGAGCAGCTGGCGAGTGACAGGCAGTTGGAACTGCTGGGCCAGGCACCACAAAGTCTGGTATCCCCGATGGTCATCTTTTTGGTGGAGCCACTCTGCTGCTTTTTGGGTCTCAGTGGTATGGCTCTGGATCTCCATGAGGGCATCTGCCTCAACAGTTCCAAGAGAGATGTAAGAGGAGGGGGCAGGGACATGTAGACAGTTACCTGTCGCTGCTGGCAGGCATCCCAGATGCTCTTCCACAGATCTCTCCCCCACAGAAGGCAGCCCACAACAGTTCATTGTTCCTGTCTTGTTCTTAGTATGTGCAATCCATCCCTGGATAGGGACGGCAGTCTTCAGAGCGACTGGACACTACTGGGCTAAGCCTTTCACTTGCAACAGGGCGTGGTATGCTGCACATAGTTGCTTTTTAAAGTGGGGCTGTATTTTACTCTGGCCTGTCCTTGAAATTGTGACTAAAACCCAAGGGGTATTTGTTTAGAATGTTGCCTCTGCCACACACCCCACCCAAAGCCAATACTGGTCCTGGCTACATCCAATTTACAGGGAAAGTCAAGGTTCACCAGCCCCCTTACTGCTTAAACTTGCGTTATTGCCTTCTTCACTCTTTTTTTTTTCTTTCCTAAAAAGCAGCCTGCTGGGATGTTTTCTTGTTTCCATGCACAGCCTTTTCTGATTAACACATATAATGGTTTTAATATCTGAGCTAAATGAGCGATGAAGGGTTTTCAGTACCCCAACAATATTATAAACTCTATTAATATGAGAAAACATTGTACTTTATCAATTACAGCAGAGGGTACAGTTTTTGTTTTACTCAACTAAACAACATTTAAGAATTTGATAGACAGCCAGGACTTTGTAGCTTGTCCCAATTGTTTGCCCATCTCAGGCTCTTAAGATAAGATACCATTGTCTCTGAATGGTAATTCTGAAAAAAGGCTTACTGGTTAACATAATATCATCAATAGGGTTACAGCCACAGGCTTTTCCACGCAGCCAGAATCTTTGCCGCCAAGCCAGGACAGATGGGTGGGCTCTGCACACAGCCTTGGGGAAGCCCTGCAAAATCCACCATTGGCCTTCTCACATGAAGGGGAATGCAGCCTGGCATGACCTGCCTAAGGAGATACTAAAAAAAAGCCTCAGCAAGTTTTAAAATAAACTGATAGTGACATAACTGGATGTTAATTTTTGCAACAAACTTGCAATCTTTGGGACTCCTGCAGACAGCAGTGGTGTTACTTTAATTCACGATAATCTGCTGTCATGCACCACCTCTGGAAGCCCTCAATGGCCACTCTTTTTCTGCAGCCGTAGAGCTGCTTTAGTGGAGGTGGGGCAGATCAGATGAACATGAGCTAAAGCATCCGCCTCTTGATTTCTAGACAGAGAGGTGGTTTCTGTGACACATACCAATTAAAAAAAAAAAATTTAAAACCATGATGAACAACATTAGGCTTTTATCTAATCTTATGCCAAAACATTGTTAAATTTTTCAGGAATTTTATATAATCTTTAAGTATTCATATGAACATTTCACTCATACAACTTTACTTAACAGAGGGTTAAAGAATTCCTTTTAATTTTATAACACTTTTAAACACTTTCCATTTAACTTATACTATATCAAATGAACTCAACTATTCTCTTATTTCATTTTTTTCTCAAGGTGAAAGATATTTTTCAGGATTTGACTCTGAGAAGACAGGTTTGAACATTATGCTCTTTTAAAAGTGATAAGATTTATTTTTCTTTTGTTTACTGATTAGTCAGGAGAAAAACTTTTTGCAAACTTTTGCTGAAACAGACCACTGATTTGGGGAATTTTGTTATTTTAACAGAGAAAGAACAAAATTTTAACTTTGCATCAGTATGCTATTTGATATTACAGCTTTTAAAACTTTATATATAGACCCAATAAATTTTACTCAACTTTAACTACAAAAATTTCTTTTTCATGAACTTTCTACACTTTCTGTATTCATTCAGGTTTTGTTTTATATTTTAACTTTTCTTAATAACCAGTCATTTTATTTTAGGACAAAATTACTGTCTTTTTCTTTAATAGTAAAAATGCATTCTATACACCCTACATACATAAGTTACTAAAATGATTTTGGGAACTGTCTCAAAGCAAATTTCTTACAACATGCAATTACCATGATTACATTAATTAACAGGTATTTTATTTTAGCAGGGTTAAATAAATTATTTTATGAAAACCTAAGATTCCCAATGGAATCAAAATTATTTTTTCCCTATCACCATTTTAATATGCAGATTGAGGTGGCCTCTGACAAGTTTTCGTTATGCACCAATTCAGTTTCTGTTTAATAATGACTTCCTGTAATTAGCCATTTGAATATTTCAGTTTAAGCAATGCTTCTACAAATTTCTTATAACTATTCATAACCACATAGAGTATAGTTACTTCATTTCAAGACAAATTCTGCCTTCACAGAATACATTCCCTTACTAATGCTACTGCAATACCTTCTACAACTTGCCGCATGCATTCAGGTTTTGTCCTACATACTTCCATTCTGATTTTTATGAAAACCAGCCATCTTATCTAGGACAAAACACTTCCTCGAACAAACTTATCATATTTTAGTCAACACTTCCATGAACACTTTACTTCTTTCAATATTCTTTTTTTTTTTTTTTTTTTAAAGATTTTATTTATTTATTCATTTATCCCCCCCTTGCTGCCTGTGCTCACTGGGTCAGCCAACCACGCCGCGCGGGCGGGCCTGCCCCCACCAGGAGGCCCCGGGAACTGAACCCGGGGCCTCCCATATGGTAAAGGGAGCCCTACTGATTGAGCCACAGCCGCTTCCCTCAATATTCATTTAAGTCTCATATCCTTCATTTCATTCTGTGAAGAAAATAAACTATTTGTTTCAATTTAGGTAAAATTTTTTTCAAAAAGAGGTTTGTAGTAATTTCATTAGTCAAAACTTACGATTTTCATCATTTTAGAGATTTAACACTCATAATGCTAATTTGTCTTATTAGCATTCACACTTATTTTTAGTAATATAAGTGCTTATTTAATTTTTGGTCATTTGAATAGAGCTGTTTTAAGAATTTTCATTTATTAATTTAATATTACCATCCAGAGGTATCAAAATATACACTGAACAGACAAACACAACAAGAGTTACAACACACCAACAGAAACATAAAGCTTATTAACTTGACTCATAATTCTTATTCCTCTGGTATGGCTATTTTTAGGCTTTTCATTATATCTTTATATTTACCGCTTTTAAGATTTTTTATTTTTTTATTTTTTTATTTTTATTTATTCATTCATCCTCCCCTTGCTGCTTGTGCTCGCTGGGTCAGCTAACCATGCCGTGCGGGCGGGCTTGCCTTCACCAGGAGGCCCCGGGAACCGAACCCGGGGTCTCCCATATGGTAAACGGGAGCCCCACTGATTGAGCCACAGCCGCTTCCCAGATTTTTTTTTTTTTTTTTTTTGGAATCAGTGTTGCTTGTTTTTGGAAACACTTTTTACGAGTAATCAGCAACCAGTTAGGAATATTTGAGCATTATAAATGCAGTTAAGCTTTAATTTAGCAGTTTAGAGAGACAGGTATTTTACACATATGTTTTGGATGATTGCTTTTAAGGAGTGCACTTAGACCTAGGAGTCAGCTAAAAGCTTACTTCTTAAGAGGCGAGCAATTGTAAATTTGTTAAGAGGTTATATGGAACAGCTGGGTGTTGAAATTTTTGATAAAATGAGAAGAATCAGAGGCATAGGATGCGAGGCAGTGCTTTATTTGGGAGAGATCAGAAAGGGAGAAGGGGACGTGAATGCGCATAATGCTTTCTGCCTCAGCCACTTCCTGGAGAGGGGGGACAGGAGCTTGGGAAGGAGGCTGGAGAGCGGGGAGTTGGGCTCGAGAGCAGGTGGTGGGTGGGGAGAAGGGAGCGGGTTCAGGGGAACATGTAGAGGATGATGGAGTAAGTTCAGGGGGCACTGATGAGGCATATGGCGGTGGAGGAGGGGGCTGATCGGAGGGATCAGAGTTGGAAGAAGGGTTTTCTGTGTGCAGAAGTGTGGGAGGGGTGGGGAGGGGAGGCGAGCACCAGCCCCGGTGCTTCTGTGAGGTGGGGAGAATGTTGGGGTGGAAGGTGGTGATGATGAGGAGGGGGAGGAAGGGGAGTTAGAGGACGAGGCAGGTGGGGGTGGAGGCGACATCAGAGGCATATATGGAGGAGGTGCAGGAGGAGCCTGATCCGCTAGATCAAAGCTGAGGTTTTTAGGGGATTTGGGGGATGGAAGGGAGGAAGAAGAAGAAGGCTTTTGAGGAGGGTTTTGGTGTAAAAGAAGAATTTGGTAAGAGGAACTGGATTGATAGAGGGAGGGGTGGTTATGAAGATAGAAGAAGGCCTGAACTAAGGAACCTTGGGCCACTTGCCGCTGCGCTGGATAAAGTTCTTTAAGTCTCGGAGAACTTGGAAATCGATTTCCAAGTTGATTTTCATTGTCCAATTCGTATTGCAGCACACAGAGGTCGAACTGAAAATGAGCTTTTTAGGTTTGATGTCTCCTTCCGGGTTCAGAGTTTTAAGGTTATGAAAGAGACAACCCAGAGGCATGGATTGGGGAGAAGGGGTGCCAAAATTGAATTCCCCATTTTTGGTGGCATGGGTGAGACTAAGGGCCTCTAGAAAAAGAACAGGAGAGATTCTGAGTGAGACAGATGTCCCCGAATCCATCAGAAATCACCCAAGGAAAAGGGAGACCATACTTGGGACCAGACGTCTCCGGAGCCAAGGGGTTTCTTCCCATGAGGACACGGGCCTCCCATCCACCGTGGCCCTCAAGGACGGTGAGGATCACTGACCTAGTGCTAGGATTTTCGATGGGTTGTCCTGGACATCAGAAAAAGAGAGAAAGAGAGAGCAGGATCTTCTGGTGGAGAAATCCTTGACTCACCCAGCTATGATTCGGTGTCCAGTTTTGGATGGGTACTCGGCAGTGGCAGGGTAGAGGTCCCTCACCAATCAATCAGTCTCAACGCCACTCCAGTCCTGGGTTTCGGCACCAAATGTTAGAGAAAAGTGGCACTCACTGGGACGCGGAGACTGATGATTGTAGGTAGGAAGTTTATTGAGAAGTTCTCTGAGCAGAGGAGGTCTGAAGATTAGACTTCAGCCCGCCCCTGGAAGCTGGTGGATATGACTTTACACAGTACATCAATAGGTGGGGACACCGAGTACAGCCTGGGGCCAAATGGCTAGGGGGTAGTGGGCTAGGAGGTAGAGTATTCTTGGAATGAGGGAGGGATTGGTAGTGCCTGGGCCCAGAAGGGGTGAAGGCCTTTATCTGCTTCACTCCCACAGCTGTATGGCTCCTTTGTTCATTCTTGGGAGGGGATGAGCTGCCTCCAAGCCCATAGGCTTGCTCAGTCAGTCATGTAGGTTATGACTGGAGGCTGCCTTTCTTCAATTTATGCCATGGGGGAATTGAGTCATGGTCTTAAGACCTGTTAATCATAGCGAACCTTGTAAGGGGGAGCCTCTTATAGGGAGGAAGAAGAATTTGGAAATATTTTGGGATTTTTCAAGTAAAACAAACAGGACTTGAAGATTTTCTGGGCATGGGGAGGGAAGGGCAGGTTGGATTCCTGAGTTTCTGGTATGAGCCATGGATGGAAGGCGGTGCCAGTGGGCTGGGGACTTCGAGAGGGGACCAGGACTGAGGGCTTGGGCACGATTATCACCATTTTGAGTTGAGGCAGCCACGGTTCTGCAAGCAGCGATGGCAACCTCGTTCTGAACACCTGCTGCTCCTCGGACAAAGTCTGGCCAGTGCGGGGGGAGAGGCGCGGGAGGTAGGGGGGCCTGCGGGAAGTGGGGGGGGGGGTCCCGTGGGAGGTGGTGATTAAAATGCTCCATTGCTTAAGGCCTGGGAGCATCTGCAACTGGGCACTGGAGAAACAACTTCACACCCCAGATGGAACACAGAGCCAGCAAGAATGAAGCCAGGCAGCCAGAAAACCGTTTCCTAAGAGCACAAAAACACACACTTGAGAAGCAATCCCGCTGACGGCGCTCTGTGCTGGCGCCCAGTGGTTGCTCAGTCACCCCCACTGACTCTCCCAGCTCCTGGAGGCTGGGGGCATGGAGGGGTCCGCTTGGCCCACCCACTCTCGCCTACCTCATATGCAGGGATCAGATTAGGAATAGGAACCCCTTCCCTCCACCCCAGAACACCCAGCTGCTGGGACAAAAAGGAAAGGGAACTACCTACTATGCGCCAGGCACCTGTGTTAGGCTTTTAACATGTCCTGAGGATTTGACCATTAGATTGGTTTGAGAGTAAAGGAATTCCCTTCTTTATAGATAAGGAAATTGAGGTTCAGAGAGGGATGTATATCTGGTCAAGGGCAAATAGAGAGCAAGTGGCAGAACTGAGGGTCCAAATCCTGTCTGTTGGACAACACAGGAACTAGGTATCAGGAGGAAGAGGTCAAGGGTTCTTCTGGAGCACCTTAGGGATCAGGAATTTGAAAAACTGAAATTGACAGGGATATACTCAGCAAAGTTGAATTTCAATATCCAAAGCACCTTCCCCTTCCCCTTCTGGGGGTGGGGAGGGGATAAAATTCCAAAGTTGGGGAGAAGTCTTTGCATCCCATTCAAACACTTGGCCAAGGGCTCCATGGGGTAATTAGCACTGAATGCTAAAAGCAGAGAGAAAGCAAACAGTGGCAGGGGTGGGGGGTGGGGGGTGGTAGTGAGGGAAAGTGGCAACAAACTGTTGTTCTTTTACAACAGCGAATATCAACTGGAGGGCTGTTCTCTGCCCCACCCCACTCCAGAGCGGTCTGGGTCAGACTAGGGTGAGGCAAGCGAGGCACTTCACCTGAGTCCTGTCCTGGAAAAGACCCCAGGACCCAGGGACGCAGCAGCTCCCCCGTTAGAAGTCTCAAGGAGCTGCTGGGCCCTGGGTTGGTTTGTCCAATGTCTGGCAGGTTCCATTGTACACAGGACACCTGAAATGCAGGAAATACTTAGCAAGCACTCAATGTGTGCAAGGCTTTCTGCTAGGTGCTTTGGGGTGGGTGGCAGCTTGATATTATTAATGAATTCCAAAAAGAGATATAGATTATGTCTGTTCCTCTGGGTATGCTATCCTTTGATTTAAACTCAAAGGTTTTAAGTTTACTTGATTAAATCAGTTTAGGGCCTTGGATTCGCCCACGTCAGTAGGGCATGAGTCCCCGCCCCCTTGGTGGGCTATTTAAATGGACATCCACTCAAGAAGGCACACAGAGGAAGACGTGCAAGAGGAGAGAACTTGGTCATTTCAGTCCTGCCATGTGACAGGAAGGAGAAGGCCGCTATCTTGCTTTAACACTTGGCAACACACTTTGGCCAGGAAGTAACATTCAGGGGGACTCTTTAGGGCCTCGAAACTGTAAACTTCTATCCCAGATAAATACTGTTTATATAAACCAACAGATTTCTGGTACTTTGCATAAGCACCTCTTTGGGTGACTGATACAGGGGGTGGTGGGAGTAAAAGGCATGAATCAGTCTCTCTCCTCAGGGAACTCACAGTCCACAGAACAGCATGTTGCCCAGAGTAGAAAACAATATGGGGTGATACCCAGGTGTTGTCTCCAGTAACATCAAATTGCCTGTTCAGAAGGTTATTCATTTTTCAATCTTATTTCAGTCTATCTGGGCCAAAAGATCTTCAACCCCTCCCTGCAACTTGCTAAAACCTTTGGCAGGCAACTAAATTCAAACTAGAATTTAGTGATGTGCTTTGTTTCCATTGAATCTGTGGTATGGCTCCCTTCCATTTATGGCAAATGAGATTAGTTCTCCATTTACATAATCCTAAAATAAATATATCAGAGTTAAAAAAGAAAAGGTTCATCCACTTGAAGATGCATATCAGCCAATTAATAGTACAGGTGGTGGCACATGGACACGTCAACAAATGAGACAGCGGTAAGCAACTACCTAGAGATTGAAAGAACTCTCCAGAAGGAGAAACACGCTGCCCTCCACCTGGAGGCATGGACTCACCATTGTTCTTTGGAACCCTTGTCCCACCTATTTCCAAATGCCCCAGAGATCAGAGGACTTTCCTTTTGGCCCTGGATCAATTGGCAAAAGTTCTGTTTGAAATAAAAGCAGCAATTAACAATTTTGGTATTGTTTTCCTTGGGGACTGTCTCCTTCCCTCCCACTGCAACCCCTGGGAAAAAATTAATATAAACAAAAACATTTGGACTGAGTTAACACTGGGTGAGTTGAATGCTGTTTTGCAACTAAGAGCTGAAGACATTCAAATGGACAGTTATAAGAAAGACAGAGCTTTGCATCCCTTTGTGTTCCCAAGGAGAGGCCACCAGCCCCAATGCTGGGGACCTTTAGATGCTCTGAGCACCTCGGTGCCCCTTACCAAGCCCTTCCTATGTAATTAAAATTTAAGTAACACAAAACCACAAACATATACCTAACATGGGTGCCAAAATTAAAACTAGTTTATATTTTGGGATTTTAATTTACTGATTGCGAAATTGGATGAAATTGTTGAAATGAACTTCTGTTCTTGGTTTTGTTTGGATTTGGGGGGGTTTCCTGCTTTCCTGATGCCCGGGGCCCATTTTTCAGCCTAACTACTGTTGCTAAGGGAGGGGAGAGCGGGGCCAGTGATCCTGCCCAGCGTGGGGACTGCGGCTGCCCCCATTGTTTGGAGGCTCTGAAGGTTAGCGTGCCTCCTGGGGGCTCACTATACTGCCCGTGCCCCATCAGCATTTCAGCCAGATGGTCAGCAAAGCTCTGTCCTCTCCCCCTGGCATCACCTGCATCCTCAGACAAGCAACTATCTACATTTCCTCCACACAGAGCCCCTGCACTGGGGGGTTGGGGAGATCAGGAAACACAGCCTCTGCTTTCACAAATGTAGAAAATGGCCAAGAAGGAGTAAAATCGTCTACCATCCACTGTCACAGCACACAGCCGCAAGGCGACATCTCATTCCCAGACCGTCAAAGCAGGGTGGTGTCCCAGATGGCACCTCGTCCAATCGTGTCATTTTGCAATTAAGGAAACAAGAAAGAATTCAGTGTTCCCGGTGGTTCCTGTAAAGGAACCATGTGTGACGTTTAATTATGAATGGACAGATCCTAACACATAGTAGGTTCTCAAAAACAATCATTGAATCAGAATAAATCTTTGCTGAAGATTTCCTGGAGGAGAGGAGGTTGGAGGCGTCGTTGAGCTGTGAGGGTGGTAGAGATATGGCGGGGGCTGGCAGGAGCGGGCTGCGTAGGTAGCACATGTGGCAGATTCCGACCCACCTCCCTTCCAGCGCATGGCTGCCTAGTCTGTGAAAAAGTGGTGCTTGGGGAGAAATAGGCTCCCACCCGGCCCTTATTTGACCTGCTGTGACCAGCTGTCAGGCCTGGACCCACCCTTCCCCTGCTGGGGACCCTCCCCGGCTGCCCTCAGGGATGCAGTGCTCACGCCCTGGGCTTGGCGGCCCTAATGATTGTTTTTACAGGCCATTTTGGGCAAGTTACTTTCTGTCCCCTCCCTCCCGGGGGAGGTCAGGTGACACTGGGACAAGGAGGGCATTGTGGTGTGAACCAGCATCCATGGTGTCCTTAAATGGAGGGGGTTCTGGGGCTCCAGGTACCCGCACGGGCACCAGTGCTGGCACACACGCCCATGGGCCTTTGAGCAGGAGAAATAGGGGCTTGGGTTGGTTGTGTCTCCTCTGGCTGGAGAAATATAAGGAAGGTGGATTGTTTTTGGCTCATTTTTGGGAGAAATAAGGAAGTAATTTTTCTGGGAAGGGTGTTTTTGGTGACACAAAAGATAAAAATTTGGGTGTGTGGGGGTTGTGAGGCTATAACTGGAAATTCCAGGAATTTCCATGGACCCAGGAGAGTTATGCCCCGCCGGGCCCCTTAGGTGCCAGAAGTGGAGACTGGAAAGCCAGAGACCACCCCTACCCGCTCAGTGTCTTGGGCTACAGGTCGTTCTTCCCCCAGGGTCTCTCTGGGCACTGTTCCTTCTCCCCCTCGGCTGGGTGCTCCACCTTCTCAGACTCCCCAGGGTCCAGCATGGCATCCTGCACCAGAGAGAGAATCTGCCCTTTGGTGTCTCCTGGCCAGCAACTGCCCTCCCCTCAGGGCTTCTTAGCGTAGCTGCTCAAGGGTGAGACTGTCCCGGCTCCTCTTTTTGAGGGGCAGGGACAAATTTAGGGACTGACTGTTCATGGTCCAATCAGCTGTGGCCAGAGGCAAGCGTGTCCTGGAGGCAGGAGGAGGAGTGTCAGTCATGCGGTGGCTGCTTAGAGTAAAGGGGGTGGGCAGGGAAGCTGAGAGCAGGCCCTGCAGGCGAGTCTGGTGGAGTGGGGGTGGGAGTGGACCCTCTCCACTGAGAACCAAGGAGGAAAAGAAGTTTGTGATGGAGGAGGTGGGATGATCGAATCTCATCATTGGGGGTGTCTCCTCCCATTCACAGGCCAGTCCCCTCTCTGAGAGCTGCCATGTTGCACTGCATGATTGGGTCAGGAGCGGGCACGTGGTCCGGTCTAGCCAGTCCAATTCTTTCTCCGGGGCTTTGGTATTGCGATGCCGTGTAATGCACTTGCTTGGTGAGCCCTGGGAAGAAGAGACAGAGGATCTGCAGAGAGAAGAACAAAGCAGGTACAAAGAGGAGACACTCAGAGACAGAAACTAGTCTGGGCCAGTGACTCATCAAATCCCTGCTTCTGCCTGAAAACGAATCAATGCAACGATATGGGTGAACCTTGAAGACATCATGTTGAGTAAAATAAGTCAGACAAACAGGATAAATATTGTATGATCTGACTCAAGTGAAACAGAAATAATTAGAATAAGCAAACTCATAGAGTTTGAATCTAGAATAGAGATTACCAGGGGATGGGGTGAGGATGAGGAATAGGGAGTTAAAGCTTAAAACGTGCAGAGTTCCTATCTGGGATGATGGAAATGCTTTGGTAATGGTTGGTGGGGATGGTAGCACAACACTGTGAACATAATTGATAGACTGAAATATATATCTGAATGTGGATAAAGAGGAAATGTTAGGCTGAAATATATGAGCCACTAGAATATTTTTTTTCAAAAATCCATGGAATATATGAAAAGCTATTTCCCCAATATAACATAGTTATACTTAGGTATAAATCCCCTAATCATGATTCTTCTACTTCTTTTACTTGAACCTGAAATTTTCAGTTTACTTGTTAAGTTTATTTCTCAGAGACTTAAAGCCTCCAGATTGTTCCTATGCCAGTTGAGCCCCGAAACCCAGCAGGTATGTGGCCAGCTCCTACTCTCCAGTTCTCTAGGCCTGCCCTGGACAACTGACAAAACAATGATGACGACCAGCCTATCCTGAAAGCAAGGAGTATCTTCAACTGTGGGCAAAACAATTCCATTCCTTGGCCCCGTAATATCTACTGAAGCAGGCAGAATGGACATCGTCCCAAATCCCTCAAGTTTGAGGAATGTACAAAAATAAGGGGGGCAATGTAACCACTGACGATAGTGGATTTATTGTTATAGTTATTATCTTGTGTTAACTGAGAAATTTGTAATATTGATATAAGAATAATTAAATAAAAATTTAAGACAAAAAAATCCATGGAACTGTACAACACAAACAGCAAACTGTACAGTAAACCACAGACTATAGTTAATAGTCCAATTATAAAAATGTGCTTTCATCAATTGCAAAAAATGTACCACACCAATGCAAGGTGTTACTAATAGGGTTATGCAAGTGAATCCTAAATTTTATGCATGACTGTTCCATAAACCCACAACTTCTCTAAATAAATAAATAAATAAATAAATAAATAAATAAATAAATAAATAAATAAATAAATAAGAAGTGGGGGAAAAAATTCCTAATTCCTGTCTCTTACGGAGGCCTGGTTGCCTCTCTGCCCTTGGCTGTCATGACATATCCCTTTTAAATAAATTCCTCTTTTCTGTTAATCCAGCAGGAGTGGTTTTCTATTACCTGCTACTAGCATCCTCATGAAATAGAGAAGGCTAATAAAATAATAATAGCTGATATTTATTGAACGCTTAATATGTGCCATACACTCTTCCAAAGGGTCTCAATGGATTGTAGTATTTAAATCTCTCAACAGTTCTATGTGGTAGGTATTATTATTCCCATTTCACAGATGAAGAAACTGAGGCCCATAAAGGCCGATTTCCTCAAGATCACACAGCTAGTAAGTGGTGGAGCCAGATTTGAGCCCAGGCAGGCTCTGAAGAGCTATGGCCATTGTCCTTCACTCCAGACTTTCCAGTTAAGACTGCAAGGAAGGGAGGACTTTTGAGAGCATTTGGGAAGATGCTTACTCCAGTCCTGGACCCACACGGAAAACTTGAGCGAGAAGGGTTGGTGGCCAAAGTGATGCCTTTGCCTTCTGCCCCCTCTGCTCTGACCACTCCCAACCCCTAAAGGTAGAGAAAGAGTCCAGAGTCCTTGGGGTTTCCAGGACACTGCACTTTGGAGTGGTAAACATTAAACCCCCAGACTTCCAGGAAGATAGCAGACTAGAAAGACATGGGACTCTCTTCTCTCCCAGAAAAATAGCTAGAGGACAGGCTGAAATGGCCTGGAAAAAATCTTCTAGGGTTTAGGACACCAGGCGAAGGCTGGACACCGCTCAGAAGAGAGAGGGACAAAGGAAAAGAATGGCGACAGCAAGACTGTGAGTTAAAAGCCATGGCTGCTACTGCCCGGCACCTCCTCCCCCACACTAAAGACACTTTTGAATTCTCAGGCCTCTGGGCCTTCTACAGACAAAGGGGACCCCAGGGATCCACTGCTCCTAGAAAGGGGAGAGAGAAGAACACAGCCTAAGGCTGACTCAGCTTTTGACCCACAAATTTGGTCTGCTATGTCCCACAGCCCCTTCCAGGCTGGGTGAGGCTATGCCATTGTTTGCCTTGGGAGCCAGCTGGGGGCTAAAGGGAATTTTAGCTTCCAATCTCCCTCTCTACTAACCGGGACTGATTGTTGAGGACACAGAGAGTGGAATTATTTCCTACCTGGAAAGGGGAGGAGGCTGCCAGGGAGGGCTGGAGAACTGTCTCTGGGAACCTTTGAATTACAAGGCTCTTAGCCTCCAGGCATGAATTTATATCACCTTAATCTGGTCCCTGTTGCAGCAAATGCACTCCAACAAGGCATTGAACCTACAGGGCTGCCAAAGAGTGCCATCGTCTGGCAGATCAAGGAAGTACACATGAGAAAACTTAAAATAAATAAGAGGGGCTTTTTCTGGCCTTTATAGCCTACCTTCCTAAGGCCCTAGGAAGCAGGTTTGCAACCCATTACTGGGTCCAGAGGCCAGTTTTGAGCAATGAACAGGGACAATCCTAACGATCTAGGCTGAACCAAGAATCAAAGAGCAGCAGTAATACACAGCCTCCTGCCAGTAAATCCCTATGAAAGAGAAATTGAGCATCTGAGTAAACTACCATCCTGATCAGAAGCCTAGACATCAGCAAAAAATTATGAGACATACTAAGAAAATGGAAGACATGGCCCAAGAAAAGGAATATACCAAAGCCCCAGAAGAGACACAGGATTTGAAACAACTAATTAACAAAATACACTCAAATTTCCAAAATCAAATTGAGGTGAAAGACAATATGGCTAAAGAAATAAACAGCATCAAGAAGACATTGAGTGAGCACAAAGAAGAATTTGAAATGCTGAATAGAAAAGTAACAGAGCTCATGGGAATGAAAGACACAATAGGTGAGATCAAAAACACATTACAGGCATACAAGATCAGACTCAAAATGATAGAAGAAAGAATAAGCAATACCAAAGACAGAACAGCCGAAATTGAAGAGAGAGAACAGAGAAAAGAATGGGAAAAGTTCAACAGGGCCTCAGAGAGTTGAATGACAACACAAAACACAACAACACACGTGTCATGGGAGTTCCAGAGAAGAAGAGAAGGGGAAAGGGGGCAGAAAGAGTATTTGAGGAAATAATAGCTGAAAATTCCCCAACTCTCATGACAGAAATGACCTTATATGTCCAGGAAGCGCACTGTACACCAATAGGAATAAATCCGAATAGACCTACTCCAAGACACATGCTACTCAGAATGTCAAATGTCAAAGATAAAAAGAAAATTCTCAGAGCAGCAAGCGAGAAGCAAATCATCATGTACAAGGGACATCCAGTAAGACCTGAGAACAAATTTCTCTTCAGAAACCATGGAGGTGAGAAGACAGTGGTATGATACAATTAGGATACTGAAAGAGAAAAACTGCCAGCCAAGAATTCTTTATCCAGTAAAATTGCCCTTCAAATATGAAGGTGTATTAGTTAGCCAAAGGGGTGCTGGTACAAAAATCTGTTGGCTTTTATAAAGGGTATTTATTTGGGGTAGAAGCTTACAGTTACCAGGCCATAAAACATAAGTTACTTCCCTCACCAAAGTCCTTTGCCACGTGTTGGAGCAAAATGGCTGCCAATGTCTGTGAGGGTTCAGGCTTCCTGGGTTCCTCTCTTCCCAGGGCTTGATTCTTTCCAGGCTCAGCTCCTCTGCTAGCTCCACAAGGTCAGCTGTAGACGATCAGGCAAAACAGCTTGTTTCTCTTCCTAGGGCCTTTTCTCTTTCCTCACAACCAAGGTCCTCTGTGTGTTTACTTCATTGCAGCTCCAGCTCAAGAACTCCAAACTTCCTTCTCTGCAGTGCAGTTTCTCTGTGAGTGAGCAGGAACTCAACATCCTACTGACGTAGCCCAATCAAAGCCTTAATCATTATTTAATCAAGTAAAAGTAAAACCTCTGAATCCAATACACTCTAATATGCCCAAAGGAAAATACCAGTTTACAAACATAATCCAATATTTCTTTTTGGAATTCACCAATAATATCAAACTGCTACAGAAGGTGAGTATAAAATTGTCACAAACAAACAGAAACTAAAAGAGTTTGTAAAAAAGAATCCACATTTGCAGGAAATATTAAAGGAAGCCTTATAGCCTGAAAGAAAAAGACAGGACAGAGAGGCTTGGAGGAGAGAGAGTACAGAAGAAAGAATAGCAGAAAGAATAACCAAACAAGTAAAAAGAGAGACGAAAATAAAATATGATATATGAAAACCAAAGAATAAAATGGTGGAAGTAAAGAATGCATTTATAGTAATATCATTGAATGTGAATGGATTAAATGCCTCAATCAAAAGATATAGGCTGACAGAATGGATAAAAAAACATGAGCCATCCATACGCTGCTTACAAGAAACTCACTTTAAACCCAGGGATACAAATCAGCTTTAAGTGAAAGGTTGGAAAAAGATACTCTATGCAAATGTAATCAGAAAAGAGCAAGGGTAGCTATACTCATATCAGACAAAACAGGCTTTAAATACAAAAAAGTTATGAGATACAAAAGTCATTATATATTAATAAAAGGGATAATCCACCAGGAAGATATAAAAGTCATAAATATCTATGCACCTAACAAGGGTGCCACTGAATACATGAGACAAACCCTGGCAAAACTGAAGGTAGAAATAGACATCTTTACAATAATCATTGGAGACTTCAACACCCCACTCACATCATTAGAGAGAACAACTAGACAGAAGATCAACAAGGAAACAGAGAACTTGAACAATATGATAAACAAGTTAGACCTAACAGGCATATAAAGAACACTGCTTCCAAACTCAGCGGGTTATACATTCTTCTCAAGTGCCCATGGATCTTTCTCCAGAATAGACCACATGTCAGGGCACAATTCAGCTCTCAATAAATGTAAAAAGATTGAAATTATACAAAGCACCTTCTCAGATCAAAATAGAATGAAACTGGGAATCAATAACAGACAGGAAAGGGGTAAATTCACAAATGTCTGAAGGCTAAACAACACACTCCTAAATAATCAGTGGGTCAAAGAAGAAATTGCAAATGAAATCAGTAAATATATTGACACAAATGGAAACAAGAACACAGCTTATTAAAACTTACGGGAGGGAAGCGGCTGTGGCTCAATCAGTAGGGCTCCTGTTTACCATATGGGAGGCCCCGGGTTCGGTTCCCGGGGCCTCCTGGTGAAGGCAAGCCCGCCCGCACGGCGTGGTTAGCTGACCCAGCGAGCACAAGCAGCAAGGGGGGGATAAATGAATAAATAAATAAAATCTTTAAAAAATAAAATAAATAAAATAAAATAAAACTTATGGGATACAGTGAAGGCAGTCTTGAGAAGGAAATTTATTGCCCTAAACACCTATATTAAAAAAGAAGAAAGAGCTAAACTCAAAGATCTAACCGAGCAAGTGGAGAAAATAGAAAAAGAACAGCAAACCAATCCCAAAGCAACAGAGGGAAAGAAATAAAGATTAGAGCAGAAATAAATGAAATTAACAACAACAACAACAATAGAGGAAATTAACAAAACCAAAAGCTGGTTCTTTGAGACAATCAATAAAATTGACAAACCCCTGGCCAGACTAACAAAGAAAAAAAAAGAGAAAAGATGAAAATAAATACAAATAATGAAAGGGGGGAGTTATGACTGACCCCACAGAAATAAAAAGGATCATAAGAGGATATTATGAGAAACTGTATGCCAACAAACTAGACAACCTAGATGAAATGGACAAATTCCTAGAAAAGCACAAACAACTTACACTGATGCTACAAGAAATACAAGGACTTAACAAGCTAATCACATTTAAAGAGATTGAATCCATCATCAAAAATCTCCATGGGGTGGGATGTGGCTCAACTGGTTGGGTGTCCATCTCCCATATGGAGGGACCCGATTTCGATCCCCAGGACCTCCCGGTAAAAAAAAAAAAAAAAAAATCTCCTAACAAAGAAAAATCCAGGACTAGATGGCTTCACAGATGAATTCTACCAAGCATTTAAAAAAGAATTAACATCAAACCTGTTTAAACTTCCAAAAAATTGAAGAGGAGAGAAAATTACCCAACACATTTTATGAAGTCAGCATCACCCTAATACCAAAGCCAGATAAAGACACTACAAGGAAAAAAAATTACAGACCAATCTCTCTAATGAACATAGATGCAAAAATTCTCAACAAAATACTTGCAAATCGAATCCAACAACATATCAAAAGACTTATACATCACGACCAAGTGGGACTTATTCCTGGTATGTAAGGCTGGTTCAACATAAGAAAATCAATCAATATAATACACCATGTTAACAAATTGAAGGAAAAAAAAACACAGGATTACCTTGATTGATGCAGAAAAGGCAGTCAACAAAATCCAGCATCCTTTCTTGATAAAAACACTTCAGAAGATAGGAATAGAAGGAAAATTCCTCAATATGATAAAAGGCATATATGAAAAACCCACATCCATCATACTCAATGGGGAAAGGTTGAAAGCTTTCCCTCTAAGATCAGGAACAAGACAAGGATGCCCACTACATGTTGAATAACATTGTAATAGAAGTTCTAGCTAGAGTAATTAGACAGGAAAAAAAAATTAAAGGCATCCAAATAGAAAAAGAGGAAGTAAAACTATCACTATTTGCAGATAACATTATCCTGTATTTAGAAAATTGTGAAATGTATAAGACAAAGCTACTTGAACTAATAAATGAGTTCAGCAAAGTGGTAGGATACAAGATCAACATGCAAAAATCAGCAATGTTTTTGTACACTAATATTGAACAATCTGACGAGGAAATCGGGGAAAATTCCATTTACAATAGCAACAAAAAGACTCAAATACCTAGGAGTTAATTTAACCAAGGAAGTACAGGACCTATATGCAGAAAACTATAAAACAATGTGAAAAGAAATCAATGAAGAATTAAACAAATGGAAAGACATTCTGAGGTCATGGATAGGAAGGCTAAATATCATGAAGATGTCAATCCTATCCAAACTGATTTATAGATTCAACGCAATATCAATCAAAATTCCAACAACCTACTTTACAGAAATAGAAAAGGCAATTACCAAATTCGTTTGGAAAGGAAAGTGCACCCGAATAGCCAAAAGCATTCTAAAACAGAAGAGCAACAGGGAGGAATTTCACTGCCTGACCTTGAAACATATTACAAAGCTACAGTGGTCAAAACAGCATGGTACTGGCATAAAGTTAGACACATTGATCAGTGGAATAGAATTGAGAGTCCAGAAATAAACCCTCACATCTACAGCCAACTGGTTTTTGACAAACCTACCAAGTCCATGTTAACAGGACAAAACCGTCTCTTCAACCAATGGTGCTAGGAGAACTGGATATCTATAACCAAAAGAATGAAAGAGGGTCTTTATCTCACTCCCTATATAAGAACTCAACTCAAAATGGATGGAAGACCTAAATATAAAAGCCAGGACCATAAAACTACTAGAGGAAAATCTAGGGAAACATCTTAAAGTCCCTGTGGTAGGTGGTGGTTTCTTGGACCTTACACCCAAAGCACATGCAACAAAAGAAAAAATAGATAAATGGGACCTCCTCAAAATTAAACACTTTTGCACTTCACAGAACTTTGTCAAAAGGGTGAAAAGACAGTCAACTCAATCGGGGAAAATATTTGGAAATCACATGTCCAATAAGGGTTTAATATCCGTGATATTTAAAGAGACGTTACAACTCAACAATAAAAAGATTAACGACCCGATTTAAAAATGGGCAAAAGACTTGAATAGACATTTGTCCAAAGAAGAAATACAAATGACAAAAAAAAAAAAAAAACACATGAAAAAATGTTCAATATTTCTACTGATTAGGGAAATGCAAATCAAAACTACAATGAAATATCAAAACTACAATAGTGGCTATCAGAATGGCCACTATTAAAAAGACAGAGAACTACAAGTGTTGGAGAGGATGTGGAGAGATAGGAACACTTCTTCATTGTTGGTGGGAATGCAGGATGGTACAGCCACTATGGAGGACTGTTTGGCAGTTCCTAAAAAAGTTGAATATAGACTTGCCACGTGACCCTGCAATACCACTCACTGGGTATATACCCAGAAGAACTGAGAGCAGTGACACGAACAGACATCTGCACACCGATGTTCATAGCCACATTATTCACCATTGCCAAAAGCTGGAAACAACCCAGGTGTCCATCAACAGAGGAATGGATAAACAAACTGTGGTCTATTCACACGATGGAATATTATGCAGCTGTAAGAAATAAAATGAAGTTGTAGAGCATATGGCAACATGGATGAACCCGGAGGACATTATGCTGAGTGAAGCAAGCCAGACACAAAAGGACAAATAACCGTATGATTGCGTTACTATGAACTAAATATATTGTGTAACATATTGTATGATTCCATTTATATAAAATGTAAATATAAATCAATTTATAAAGATGAAATTTGATTAGTGGTTATGTAGGGCTAGGGAAGACATGCTAAGGGGTGTGGAGCTTTTCTTCTTGAAGTAATAAAATAGTTCTAAAATTTTTTGTGTTGATGAATGCACAACATTGTGATTATATTAAAAGCATTGACTATATGCTTTAGATAGATCATATGGTATGTGAATATATCTCAATAAAACTGCTTAATAAATAAATAATTGTTCATGAGTAACCAGAAATAACAGCGATGTACAGCAGGGGAACCAGAGAGATTAAGAGGTGAAAAATTTTCTTGTTTGTCTGTTTTTTTTCTTGTTTATTATTATTATTGGAATAATGAAAATGCTTTAATAATGATTGAAGTGATGAATGCGCAACTATGTGATTATACCAAATACAATTGGTTGTACACTTTGGATGAATTGTATGCTTTATTAATATGTATCAATAAAATTGATTTGTTTAAAAAAAACGAACATTAAACCCACTGGCCTTCCTGAGTACCCAGAGACCTCTGGGACCACCTTGGAGGGGGCTGGAAAGGAAAATGGGTGGTCCTGGGGATGCCCGACCTGGTCACTCTCACCCTGCAGAAGCACTAGCTGCTGAATGAGCTGCAGCACATCCTCTTCTCACTCGGCCACCTCCACCTCCTGGAGACTATGGGGCACCACAGTAGGGGCCTGGGCTGGAAATCACTTGCTGGCTCACCGATCTTGACCCAGTCTCCAAGCCTTCCTGTCATCATCTGAAGAATGGGATCATAATAACCCTTACCAGGAGAAATGAATAAGACAATGCATCGAAGAGTTAATCTAAATGGGTTTGGGAAAGAGTTGATGTATTACATGAGAAAAGCGGGGAGGAGACACTTAATATTTATCCTATAATCCTATTCTTTTGCAGCTTTTTTTTATTCTGGAAAGATAAAATATCCAGATATTAAATGAGGTACATGCATATATGATTTGATTACAGAATATTTTAATTTACTTCTCCTTTTGGCATTTAAACTTTCTATGGTGAACATAGATGATTTATGTTTTAAAACATATTGGACTTTGCACATAGAAAATATTTTTAGGATTATTTACTTCAAAGTGCTTTGGCAAGGAAGCGGGTGTAGCTCAAGTGGTTGAGCGCCTGCTTCCCATGTATGAGGTCCTGGGTTCGATCCCTGGTACCTCTTGAAAACAAAACAAATAAATGAAGAAAGCAACTCTCATTGGGGAGCAGATGTAGTTCAATGGTTGAGCGCCTGCTTCCCATGTATGAGGTCCTGGGTTCAATTCCCAGTACCTTCTGAAAAAAAAAAGTGCTTTGTCAAGTATAAAATTCCCCCACAAATGTAAGGAAGTGTGAGTGCTTGCCCAAGTCCCAAAGTCACCCTATAGAGGTTATTTGTGAATTACCTCCCCAGCACCCATTCTCCTCTTCTCACTTTGACAGGTTGTAAGGGTTGGACCCCACACCATTTCCAGGGGTGGGTATTGATTGGCTTAAGTACCATATTGACTGTGTTAGGAATCCCGTGACGGAAGTTGGGTTTCTGAGACTCAATTCCAAGACTTTTGTTTGTTTGGAAATAGACTTTCACCTGTTTTTTCTGTATTAAAGGTGGCTTCCATATGTCACCTGGGCACCTGAGATTGAGAAGAAGAGGGAAAGATGGAAAAAAAGAAAAACCAGGTCCTGGTTTCATCCTTGAGCCACTGGGAAAAGTCTCTCTAAAATTAGATTTTTCCATTCAGTGAGCCAATAAATTCCCTTTATTGTCAAGACCAGTTTGAGAATTGGGATTTTTCTGATGCTTACAACTTCCTAACTGGTGAAGAAACTGGAACAGAAGTGGGATGTTGCAAGTAGTAGGCCCTACAATGTAGGACTTGCCGAGCTGAGGAGTCAGGGGGCAGACATGTGCACGGACCTTGGCTTCTGGCTGGGAAAATGGCAATTCTAAAACAGCTGGTAGCTGGATACAGTGTAGCCAGTTGAATCTTGAGCTACAAACCATGTGCCTAGAAAGCTGCTCTTTCAGGAGACTTCGAGGAAGTTTTCAGATTTTGGAATGGGCACTTAGAGTGACTAGTCAATTCCTACAGGACAGAGACATGCTTACTTTGAAATGGGCCTGTTTGAAAGGAGAGAGAGAAGAATTGGGGCTTTGCTAAGAAAGTGCTTTATTCCTGCTTGTTTCCTGGCTGCTAAAACCAATACCATACAATGGGCTGGCTTAACAACAGGAATTTCCTATGCCTCCTTTCTCTGGGTTCTGCTGATTTCCAGAATGGCTTTGCTCTCCATCAGACTTTCACTCTGCTTCTAAAGGGCTCCGGTAAGCTGGATTAAAGCCCACACTTCAACCGAAATAACATCTTGGAGAGATTTTATTTACAATAGGTCCATACCCACCAGCCACGACCCAGGACATGTCCAAACTCATGCACAATTTAATCCATCAAATACCTGAGGTCTGCAATCCTAGTTGACCGTGAGTCGAACATTCCAACCAAATAGCTGAATTCCCTACCCCAAGCTATATTTAGAGGTGGAAGACTTAGCAAGAGATACAATCAAAGACCCTTCCCCAACCCACCCTTTTAAGCATTCTTTATCTGACAAGACACCCAACTCCTGCCCTCGTGTCCCTGCTATGACTATGGCAAGAGGCCAGTTAGGGTGCCCCTCCAGCCCTGTCGAGGTGAAGGCCATCCCTTAAACCAAGACCTGGGGTGTGTGGGGGGGGCGGTACCCAGCCCAAGGACAATTGTCAGGAGACAGGAATTCCCAGGTCATGTTCTGGACTCAGTGGCATGGCAAGGTATCTTGCCTGAGTTAGGCTGGGCTTCCTAGTCCACACAGACACCTACTAAGTCTTTAGGGATACTGTAAAGAAATCCCAATCTGGCCACTCTCAGCCTGCCAGTGCCCAAGCCCTAAAGCATCTCCAGACCCCTGAATCCAACAGGAAGTGGTCTGCTAAAGTGGTATGACCCCCAAAGGAGCATCCTCCAAGGGCCACCTCAGATATGTCCATGTGTCCGGGGAAGAAAGGCAGTTGGGTAGACAGGCCAACGGACAGGCAGGAGGGCGGGTGAATCTTCTGGAAGGTTTTACCGGAGATGATGATTTACCTGAGGGTAGGGGTAGAGGGGATCTTTTCTCTGCCATCCTGGGCACAGCTGAGCTCTTCTACTTATTAGGGATGGCTTCTTTCCTATCTTCGTTCTGGAAAATTCCACGTGACTGCTCAGAGGTGGGTGGCTGGGCCTGCCTGAATCTGCTCCTGCCTCTGGAATCCAGCCCCCAGTAGAAAGCCTTGACCCTTCCTTTTGGCCTGCAGCCTTATCCAGGGCTGAGACTAGGAAGCAGCCAGCTCCCTCTGAGCTGGGAGTCTGCCTACAACTCCCTTTAGAAATAAAGGACAAAATGGGGACATTGTTCCCTGGACAATGGGGTTTTCTCACAGGGCGGGCTCCCCAGGCCTTTGTAAGGAGGGCTTCCTTTAAGGGAAGCTGGGTCTGGAGGCTGACCTCTGGGCCAGGGGCGGCTGGGTCTCAGGGTACTGAGAACAGAGACGACACTGGGAGGGGTCTGGGTTGGGCATCGAGCTGTAAGTGTGAAGGGGCAGTTCGGGTGGGCTGCTACTGTCTGTGAGGGAGGAGGGGAGTGAGACCGACAGGACAAGAGCTACCCAGAGACAGGATTAGGGCCGGGTTGGTTGGGATTAAGAGGTTAAACCCGGGATTGGGGCTGAGACCAGGCCTGGGGTTAGGGCTGGTCCTGGGAGGGCATGTCACACACTGCTCAGGAGCCCAGGCATTGGACATGCAACCTGGCTTCAAACCCAGGCTCTTCCTTATACCTGGGTGGTCTCCAGCAGGCGCCCTCACCTCTTCCCTCCCATCTCACCTGCTCAACCAGGCCCTCCCGGAACACCCTATTTAATAGCACAAGCTGCCCCCCTCCTGCACACCTGCCCCCCCTTATCTGCCCTAGCTCTTTGCCTCTACCCTTATCGTCTTCTAATTTATCACACAGATCTCCTTATTTATAATGTTTGTTATCTCCCCCTGCTAGAATGTCAGTTTCTGGAATGGTGCCTGGTGAATAGTAGGCATCCAACAAATACTGGCTGAATGAATGAAGTTATTAAACCTTCCTGGGCTGAGAAGTTCCTCCACCGAAAAGCTAGGATGAGAATCGGGATGTGTGTGTTGTGGGGAGGTCGAATGAGACTTCACCTATAAAGAGCTTCACACCAGGCTCCCGGGCACAGAGGAAGTGCCGGGCAAATGACAGCTCGTGCGTGCCTTAGTCTCCTCATCTGTAAAGTGGAAATAAAAGTCCCCACTCTGTAGGGCTGTCGTGAGGGGTCACGCGGACAAAGCCCTCACATGCGGTCAGGGCTCAAGAATGGTGGTGCCAGTCAGGGGCTGAATCCCACGTCTCAGCTTTCTTGGTCCTTCCATCTGATACCTTCTGGGTTTGTCCTTTTCTTGAGGTGAAGGTGGGGCTGGAGATGGCACTGAGGGTCAAATGGCTGAACCTTTGGCTCAGCTTGGACTTGAGGTAAAATGACCCTTCGAGTCCACAAGTTCAAGGGTCACAACAGACAGATGGTTTCCAGAGCCCCTTCCCTTTAACTCTAATATCTGCCTAGACTGCAGGCAGTCCTTCCCCCAGCCCCAGGCCAGAGCTGACTCCTCACTGCCCCTGCTTCCCTCCCCAATAAACAGGCCTCAGAGTTTTGGCTACGCTCTCCACTCGCTCTCTATCCCTGACCACTGAGGTCCCAACATCCTCCCCCCGCCACTTGTGCTCTCTGCCGCAGCATTTTCTCACTGCAGGCGGCTCCCCAGGTGAGTGCAGTGGGAATCAAAACTCCTGGCCTCCTCACCTGGAACTCAGCTTCTAATGCCTGGTGGACTTCAGGTCTCATTCAAGGCAGGGGGTTCATGGCATGCATTTAATAAATGTGGAATAAATGAAGGAATAGTAAAAGTTCTGGGATGGGAGTTGGCAGAACTGGGCTTCCAAACCCTTGGAGCAGCAAACCTCTCTGGCTTTCAGTTTCCTCTTCTCTAGTGGGGTTCTAAATGCCTGCCCACCCACCCTGCAATCTGTTGTGAGATCAAAATAGAGCATCAGTTCTCAGAGCCGGGGGGGCTTGGAGGTCAAGTAGTCCTGTTTGCTTATTTTTCCAGGGAAATGGAGCCCCAGAGACACTATACTTTGCCCACAGAGATAAACCTCATGTAATTAACAGCTTTCAATCGGTCGAGTGGTCCTGGAATCCAGGCTGGAATTAGAGACTGCCCAAGCCAATCAGCCATGGGGCACTGGAGCCCAGAGAGGGACAGTGAGTTGCTCAGTTCACCCAGCAAGCCAAGGCAGAACTGGGAGGGGGGCCTCTCCTGGTTCCTGGTCCAGGCCGGCCTCCTTCCTGCTATATTGACAGCACCGGGAGGGGGGGCACCCAGGAAGCAGAAAAGGTAATGGCTGCTGGGTGCCCACCCCCTGTCAGTTGAATTATCCTTTGGGGGGCAGGAGGTTTGAGGGAGGAAGGTGGCAGAATTGGCCAAGCAGCAGTCCCTCTTGCTGTTAACCAATCCCTGGACTCCCAAAGTGAGGGGTACCTAGGGGGAAATCACCCAGATATAGGAGGCCCAATGCTGGCCATGTGGCCCACCCAGAAGGGCCCATCTCACATGGCTTTGGGGAAATCAGAAGTCAGAGGCAGGGGCTGGGGGCTCCCGGTGGGATGGGTGCCCCCAACTCCTTGCTGGCTCAGCCTCCTAGCCTCTGTCCAGTCTGAGACAGGCAGACTTTCTATGGCCAGGGACTTGCCCTGGCTCACTAACGATGACACCATTTTAGGCCTCCTTGTGTCCCTTCCTTTGGCTTTCTAGACCATTTATCTAGCTCTTTCTATATTTTGGGTGCAGGGCTGAAGGCTTTGCACTCAATTTCTTATGGACGAGTGTTGTATTTCCTGAACTTCATTCATTTACCATCTCCATGATTTTTGCCATAATCTTCTAACACATGAAATTCATAAATAGTATTTATTTAATAGTTTTTATTCACTTAAAAAAAACTTAAACTTAATTCAAAAGGGAAACTTTATATCACGCAATGTAAATAGAGAAACAGTATCATAACATTGCCAACCTTACAAGAAGAAATAAAAATAAATACAAAGACATTCTTGGCTTCTGGCACTGAGTCCCAGTTCTGACTCATACCTTACTGACAAGTCGCATGCTCTCTCTGGACTCAATTTTCTCCTCTGTAAAATGGGATTTTGGGGAGGTAATATATGCAAGATGCCTAGCCTGGAGCCTGGCATGGAGTGGGTAAGAGAATGGAGAATTCTGGGTTAAGATTGATTCTGTTGACACTGATACCTTCACCCCTCTGCTCTGGCCTCAGCCCCTTCCTCACCACCTTTGGGAAAAGGCAGCTGCAGGAAGAGGCAGACTGGGGATTAGATTCTGAAAAAGAGAAGACTGGCTACTGTGGGTTAGAGTAAAAAGCTTTTCCAGGTATCTCTGATCACCACTAAGAAGACCTTCCACTTGTCAGGTGGTGAGTTCTCTGCTACTGGAGGCATTCAAACAGAGAAGGGCCTTCTTGGCATTCAGCTCTTCTTGGATTCAAACAATCTGGTTTTTGGGTGTGCTCAGATGAAAGGGGCAGTGTTCCATTAGGGGCTGGTCCCTGGGAAGTAGGGGTGGGAACCTGTAGGACCCAGCCACCCTTCTCCTCATTTATCTAGAATTTCAGAGTTTCACTGTCTCATATGACTCTAGCACCCAGCTGAGGGAAGCCAGGGGTGATGGTGTCTGGAGCAGGAAGTCCACAGGGGTCAAGTGACTTGCCCAAGGTCACCTAGAGTGGGGTTTTGAACCGGGGCCGTCCCACTCCATAGCTTGTAAAGTGTCTGCTCCCTCCTCTGACACCGAGGAAGTAGTATGTTCTGGGGCCCTGGCTAGGACACAGGTCAGCACAAACCCCGGCCTCTCCCCTCACTGAAGGTCCCATCCCACCCCTTCCAGGCCTCCCTCTGCTTCTTCTCTGGCCACCACCAGGGAGGCAGCCCAAGGGAAGGGAAGAAAGGGAAGCGAGGCTAGTGCTCTGGTGTGGAGGGGAAGGAGGAAGAGAGAGATCAAGGGGAAAGGCAGAGATACACATGGACAGAGACTGTGAGGGACAGAGAGAGACCCAAAAAGAGACAGACACAGGGATGACAAAAGACACAGACACCCACAAAGAGACACAGAACTAAGACGGAGCCAAAGAGAAAGACAAATTAGAGATGGGCACAGAGACTGTAACTGAAGGTAAAGAATGAACACATAATCATGATTACTGAAACATTATATAGATGCTGTATTAGTCAGCCAAAGGGGTGCCAGAAATCTGCTGGCTTTTATAAACGGTATTTATTTGGGGTAGAATCTTACAATTACAAGGCCCCAAAAAGTCCAACTCAAGGTACCCTAAGAGGGACTTTCTCACCAAAGATGGTTGCCGATCTCTGCGAGGGCTCAGCCTTCCTTCTTCCTCTTAAGGCTCTGTGGTCCCAGCTTCTTCTGCTCTCAGCGATAGGCTGGCATAGGGCTCGTTTCTTTCCAGGCTCAGCTGTTCTGGTCTCTTCCCAAGGTCAGCTGTAAACGATCAGGAGAATGGCTCAGCTCTCTCCGGGGGCCCTAGGATCAAAGTTCTCTCCTCTTACGTGTCTATGGAGCTCTTGTGTCTTCCTCTGTGTGTCTTCTTGAGTGAGTGTCCATTTAAATAGCCCACCAAGGGGCAGGGACTCAACCCTGAGCCTCACCCTACTGACTGGTGGAACCAAAGCCCTAATCTTAACATAATTTAATCAAAGACATCTCAGCTGAATCTAATCCAATCAAAGGGCATCAGACCCAGAGGAACAGACCAGTTTACAAACATAATCTCTCTTTTTGGAATTCATAAATAATATCAAACTGCTACAGATGACTTTTAAATTAGCCAAAAGGGTTAATACCTGAAGTTACTGACACTGGTAGACTGACTTCACGCTTTGTATGTGCCCGTTTTGACTAAAAACCTGCCACTGTGATGGTGATTCCAGGCGGATCTTAGCCTTGCACACGGTCTCCTGCACCTGCTACTGTAACTACTCCTGACCGCTCTTACCTCTGTATGCAGACATTTCTGTTGAAGGGTGATCCTCCGTCTGCCTCTGATACTCATTTGAAAAACCTTGTAGCCACCTTTGTTTTCGGTGTCCTGCCCTCTCCCAGATGCCTAGATCTCCGATAAGGGTTGTAACTCCGTGACTCACCGCCCCCACCCTCGGTACCCACCCCTATCCTGGTTCAGCCCCTTAATGTTTATTAATAAAAGAACCGGTGGAAACTCCACCTCAATTACTCATTAGCATCCTGATGTTATGAAATACTAGCATTTCTGCAAATCGGGGATGCAGTTTTGAGCCATGAGGCCAACTGCGCGCCTTTGCTTGGGCAACCAAATAAACTTCTTTTCTTTGAAACCCCGGTGTCTCAGGAATTGGCTTTAAGGACACATTCGGAGAAAAGAACCCACTTTTGCTCAATATTAAGACCGGAATCAGAGCCCTAATTCCCCGAGGGGAGAAGTCTCGACCCCGCGGGTAGACTGGAAGGTGGCGACCTCCCACCGCCCCGGGGACAGCGACCTTGCGAGGCCGGGGGTGCGCGCCCTGCTCCCCAGCAGGGGGCGCCCTGCACGCGTGGCCTGACCCGCCGCAGGCGTTCGCTCCGGGCCTGGGGCGGAGCGGGGACGGGGGCGGGGGAGGCGGGGGAGGCGGGGGAGGCGGAGGGGGCTGCGGAGGCGGGAGAGGCGGGGGCGGTTGGGGCAGCGCTCGGTCCCCGGGCCGCCTTTATAAGCTCGCGGGGGAGGTGGCCCGACAGCGTCGCACTCCGGCTACTTCGCGCCCTCTGTGCCAGCGCCCGACCCACGCCGCTTGTGCCAGGACAGACCCTCGCCCGCGGACTCTGAGCAGGTAAGGACTCGGCGCTGGGCCCGGCCCCCCAGCCCTCGAGTAGGTGGAGGGACCCCGGCCCCTTCCTCCCCCTGCTCGCGTCCCGGGTGGCGGCGAGGCGGGATATAAATTGCAGGGCAGGGGCCCCCGCGCCCCGGGTCCCCGCAGCCCGCTGGGGACCCCAGCCTCTTGTCGGGCTCCCCCACTCGTGCTCATCCAAGGCTCCTGGCGGGAGCGCTGGGCCTCAGTGTCAGGCTGGACGTGGCGTCCGAGGAGCCCGCGAGCTAAAGGGACAGCGCTTGGTACCGCCGCTGCCGTCCTGGGGTCCCCCCCATGCCCACCCTCAGTCGAGGCAGAGCAGCACCCATGGCGCCACTTCGGTCGCAGAGCGAGCGATTTTGGCTGCCAATCCTCAGCGCCCCGCTTGCTACCCTCCCTATCCCCCAACAGGCGGCGTCCAGAGCTCGCCACAGCCACAGCCTCCCGGGGAGGGGGCTGGCCTGGAGGGGTGGGCAGCAGTTTGGGCCCGAGCTGGGAGGAGGCGAGGAAAGGAGGCGCTCGGACCCGCGAGCCGTGGGCGAGGAAGACGAGGTGAAATCCGACGTGCAGGTGTGGGCTTGAGGAGAGGGCACCACAGCCATGGGGAGGCGGGAGGAGCGGCGAGGGGACCCCGTGGGGTGGGCCACACGGCCCCGCCCCGCCGCGCCCCCCTCTGCGTGTCCAGTGTGCCTCGGTGACGTCGGGTGCCCAGGACGGGTTCCCGCTCTCCCTCTCCAGCCTTAAAAGGGTTAAATGCATGGTGAGCTGGTGGAGCGGGAAACCCGGGAAAGCCCCTTCCCCCCACCCCCGCCCCTTCTGGCCCCCTCTGGCCCCTTCAACACTTAATGGGGTTGGGGGAGGGGTCGCGGCACAAAGGACCCTGCGGGGACGGGTGGGGGGAAAGCCAGGAGATCAAAAGAGGGCGATTCTTGGGCTGGAAACCATCTTTGGGCTCTAGGAAGACCGTGGTGACCCCTCGTCTGGGCCGAGGGGCACGGGGGGCGGGTTGGAGTCCACACAGCGGTGAAGTCAGTGACAGTTCACTGACCCTCCGCGTGCTCCACCACCTCACGTGGGCTGCCTGGCTTGACAAGTGGGGAAAAGGAGGCCAGTCGCCGAATTTGAACCCAGACTGCAGACCCTGCCACCTTGGCCACCTCTGTTTTCTGTCGCAGTTGCTTCCTTGTGGCTTCCAGGCACTGATACTTGGGGTGCCTCCCTGGGCTCAGCCCTGCCTCCTCCCACCCTCAGACCTGCCCTCCAAATCCTGCCAGCCCCACCTGTGGCTGTCCCCACCCAGCCCTGCCCTCCCCTCCCCTCCCCTCCCCTCCCCTGCCCACTTCGCCCTCTGCCTCCTCCTTTCCAGGCTCCGCCCCTCTGAATTCCCTCCAGCGGAGCCCCTCCACCCCAAGCAGCCTCTTCCCGACCTGACCTGTGGCTCCTCTCTGGCCCTGCTCTGTCACCCCATCTGTCAAATGGGAAGTATGCCTCTCATCGCAGGACTTTTGTGAGGAATAAAAGAAAAAAAAAATGCTATCTTCATTTAACAAATATTTATTAAGCATCCTCGATGTGCCAAGTTCTGTTCTAGGTGCTGGGAATGCAGCAGCAAACTAAACACTCAAATATTGAAAATGTTTAAGGGAGCTGGCACTCTTCTAACAAACTGTTTTTAGGCTCTGCAATGGACCATCAAAATGGACATTTTAGAGCTGCCACCAAGCATGTCACAAGGAAGGAGACTGAAATGCAATGACACGTGTAAAACTGATCCTCTCTAATAGCTGTGTGAACCGGGATGAGTTTTGCTTTCTCTCCAGTGGCTCAGTCTCCTCCACTTCAAGCTGCAGCTGTGGGTGGTAAGGTCTAGATATGTTTAAGGCATGCGAAGTGTTTAGCCGGTGCCTGGGCTTAAGATATTGGGTACAGTCGGCTCTAATCTGGGCAGAAAATGCAATGCCAGGACTTGGTGTAGGTTTATGTCACTGCCACAAAGCCCTATAAACCCATCACCCACCTTTGCCCAAGCCCTGCCCCTTCTCTCAGGGGCTGACCTTTGTGCCCACACTCAGATGTCACCTCCTGTTGTCCCCAACCTGGACCTGGAGCCTGGCTTAGAAATGGGGCAAAGCAGGAAGCGGCTGAGGCTCAATTGGTTGGGCTCCCATTTACCATATGGGAGGCCCCGGGTTCGATTCCCGGGGCCTCCTGGTGAGGGTGAGCCGGCCCACGCAGTGCGGTGAGCTGGTGTAGCAAGATAACCCAACAAAGGGAGACAAGCAGACACCGAAAAATGCACAGCAAATGGACCCAGCGACCACAGCAGCAAGGGGGGTATAAATAAATAAATAATCTTAAAAAAAAAAAAAGAAATGGGACAAAGCCAAACTCGGGCCCTGCCATGCCCCTGTCCTGGGGCTTACACCTCCAACCTCCTCCATGAGCTAGGTTTCATCCTCACTTTACACTTGAAGAAACCCAACTTGGAGATGGGGAGTGACTTGCCTAAGGACACCCAGATGCTAGCTGGGGATGATGGGGCTGGAACCACCTGTCTGGAATTCCAAGTCCAGTGCTCTTCCTTTTGTACCCATCTCCAGGGGTAAGACCTCTTCCTCCAAGAGTATCCAGCAGGATAGCCCGGAGTTCTCACCATGAAATGGGTCCAACTGGGGTGTTAATATAAAACCCAGAACTCAAAGACAACATTGCAGGGAGAGCGAGCAAGTTGGGCTGGGAACCAGTGCTCGGAATTCTCCGTGCGGCCACAGGCATGCTGACTCAGCTCCCCAGCACTGTGTCGGCAGCAGGCTGGAGCTGGGCTGCGCTCGGTTTTTTGTGTTTTTTTTTGAGATGCCCTCACTTTTAGAGGGCAGCTGGGGGGGGGCAGTAGACTGGGGTTCCATATCCAGCACTGCTCTGTGACTCTGGACAAGTCACCTTCTGTCTCTGAGCCGCAGTTTCCTCATCTGTAACATGGGTTGATTACCCTGCAGGGTTGCAGGGAGGGGATCATAACATCATCAGATAATGAAGGGTTTCCAACTGGACCGTGCTGGTGATTGTTATTGAGAAGTTAATACTCTCTGTGGGGACAGTTTCTGCAGTTTCCTTCACCACTACCAGCTGCTCCAGAGGCCTCGACAGCTGGGTTTTGGGGTCAGCATCTTGAGTTCCACCCCTGCCCCTTATGGTGTGACCTGAGGCAAGTCACTTTGCCTCTGTGCCTTCCTGAAAGGGGAATAACGTTACCTCTTGCAGATCCGTGCACGTAACCACCCCAATACCCAAAGATGTTCACAGTCTCCATAGTTTTCTGCCTGCCCATCCTACCCCCCAGCATTTCATAATTGCTCCCAGAAAAACTCCATGCTTAAAGTTTTCCATGCTTAAATTTGCAACCTCACTGTGGCATGAAATCAATTGTTTGCATCTAATTTGACTTTTCAAATTAATGGGTAAAATTTGAGAGGAGGGCAGGGGGTGAGGGGAAAAGATGAGGAAAATGAAGTTAAACCAGATGTGTTTTTGTTTAACTGTAGGATGGTGGTTAAATTGCCCGAGCTTTACCACTGTTCTTTCTGAATTCCAGTAAGGAGGGGTCAGGTTTCACTGAAAATTGTAGTGTTCCTTCCTGGCTGGTGTGGGCCAGCCCTCTCCGTTATTAGTATTGTAATTATTTTCTACTCATCTGAGGCCACGAAGACCTGGCCAGAGAGGAGACCTCAGAGGTGTCTAAAATTCCAAAGCTGGAATCTGAGGCCCAGAGAGGGGAAGGGGCTTGTCCAGGGTAGTCCAGCTGCTTAGGGCAGACCTGTGCTAGGAATTCAGTCTCAAGGCTCTAACTCCGTGACCTTCCTGGAGGTAACCTCTCCTGAAACTGGTATATATCACATCCATGTGTTTCTTTAATTTTGAAAAGAGAAACAATGGTTCAAGGGAGGAGGCAGGTAGTATGAGTTAGTGGAAAAAGACCTTCAACTCAGAGGAGCAGAGCTGAAGTCCTTGAGCTGTTGATAAACTACCTGTGAGACCTTGGACAAGTCACTTCCCCTTTCTGGGCCTCAGTTATCCCATCTGTAAACCAAGATGCTTGTGGAGCAGGAGTGGGGAGATGGGACTTCACTATGATATGGTATGGGTCTAATTCAATCAGTTGGTCCTAAATATTCATGGGCTAACTGTGTGCTAGGTTATAGGAGTTCAGTCATAAACTGCCAGCCCAAGCAGCAGGTCTGGGAGTGGGAGATTAATTCCTGCAGTGATTTGAGAACTTTGATTTAGTTGTTTTTGTTAAGTCAGGCAGTTTCATTTTACATAAAAATATGAGGTTCTGGCTTCTTGAAAGATCAGATGTGGCCACACAGGGCCTCCCTGCCTGGCCACAGAGCTGTCCCCTCCTCTTTCCCAGTCCCCACCCTCTCCACTCCTGCACATCAGCCTTCTGCCGCGTTCGCTTACCTGCCTGGCTCTTGCAGCCTTCTGAGTTTGCAGTTTCTAAGCTAGATGCTCTGAGTCCACGTGGGAGGAACTCAAGTCTCATTGGATGATTGCATGAGACCTGGGCCAGCCCGAGGGGGCAGGGTAGGGATGTGGGACCCATGACACCCGCCCTTCTTCTGTGGCCTGGCATTGTCTCCAGAGCATGTTGGCCAGGCGGAGGGAGTTTCCTTGCTTTGGTCTCTAGAAAGAGGAATCCAAGGGCGCTAGAGGTCTGGGGGTGGATGGAGCCTCAGCCTGTGGGGCTCAGGGGGCTGCTCCCAGGGCCTCCCTCCTAGGGAGCAGGTGGTCCTGGGTCCTTCACTCTCAGTGAAGGGACTCCCTTGACACCTGCCACCTCACCTAATGCTCCACTGCCCAGTGTTAACCTGCTTCACAGTCAGGAAACAACACCTTGAGCTCCGAACCCATGGCTCTGTCTGCCCCGTGTCTTGGGACCCAAGGCCTGGTGGTGGCAGAGGCACCTCCCGAAATGCAGGTCACTGTGCCTGGGCCAGAGGGACTGTGGCGCCTGCTGATTAAGTACGGGGGCTCTGCAGGCGGCTGCTTGGGGATCGCACTGAGACGCGGAATTTAGACAGTTTCCCCATACAAGCTGCTGTGGGGGCTACAAGACGAACAAGGGGGTGCCTTGATTCCCCTTCTGGTCCTCGTGGCTGTGGAGGAGTTCAGAAATGTGCTCTGTGTGGGAAGGAGCATTTTGGAGCAGCAGCTGGGTACTAGGCATTTTCAAACGTTAGCCACAGTTTTTCAGCAGGAGTATGCCTTGGATTCAAAACCCTCCCTTAGATGCCTCTGTCACCCCGTGCTGCCCCGGGAAGGGGAGTCTGGGCAATTATTTCTGGGAACAAAGTCTAGAGGGTAGAGTGAGGAGCAAGTCCTCCTGAATCCCTTTAGTGAGGCTTCAACCCCTAGTTCCCAGGTTTGTTCTAGAGAAGCTTCTCCATCCTCCCTGGTACCACCTTCTTGGGCTGCTCGGTCCCCTGAGCCAGGTTACACCACCCTCGTCCTACATGGATGAACTTTGGCGGCCAGGTCTGCAAGCTGCTGGGGAGTAGCTCAGCAAACAGTCTGATCTTAGGTGGCCAAAGCAAATTGCTTTTATTTAATTTAAACAAACAAATAAATACAACCTTTAAAAGGATCTACCATGTGCCATTTGGTTTTTGGGTAAACCTCTTGCCTTCTGAGATTCACCTTTTTCTTTGTCTCTAAAACAAGAGGGTAGGGATCTTTCCAGACCTCCGGTTGAGTTTTTTGGGTCTCCTTTCTATAATCATCTAGGGCTCTAGGCCTCACTGAACTATATGAGGCTCTGCCTCTCTGAGGAGTTTGTTTCTTACCTGCCTGTTAACACAGGAGTTAATAACTTACTCATCTGCCACCATTCCTGGTAGAAGTGTCTCAGCTGATTCGGAGCTGCTCCCTCCCCTGCTCCGTCTCAGCACTTCTGTAACTGTTTTCTCTGCCCTATTGAGTTGCTCCTTCCCCTGCCATTTCATGCCCCCCACCTCTCCACTGCAAACCAAGAGGCAGTAGTCGCTGACAGTAACATGCTGAGCCCAGGACTCAGTGTCATACCTGAATTTGCTCATTTAGTCCTATAGCATCCCCACGAAGCAGGTCCTATTCTTTTTATTTTATTTTTAGGAGGTACTGGGGATAGAACACAGGACCTCCATAAATGGGAAGCAGTTGCTCAACCACTTGAGCTACATCTGCTCCCCTGGGGTGCTTTTCTTATGCCCACATTACAGATGAGGCACAAAGTCACTTCCTGGGAAGTGGGAACTGTACACATTTGTCCCCCACCATTGCGAATCTACTATGGCTACTTCCTTCTTCTTGACCGGAATGACAAAACCTGTTTTCCCAGAAGAGTCTGGTTACTTTGATGTCCTCTAATACCATAATTCATGTTTTACTTCATTTAGCCTATCAAAATGTCAGAGATAAACAGACATCCTCTCTGTAGGCCTCTCCTGTGTAATCACCTGTGTATTTTTGTGGAAATGCAGTTTAGTTTTCCCCTTGATCTGATCTTTGTAATTAACATTTAAGGGCTTACTCTGTCTGAAACTGGGCTCATCACTTTAAATGACCTTATTGTATTTGACTTGTATTGTCTCCATTTTACAGGGGAGGAGACTGAAGCCCAGAGACACTGAGTAACTTTCTCAAGATCACACAGCTGGAAAGTGGAGGTAAGACCCAAATCTAGGTATCATGCTTCCTGCCCAGTCACATTAGCATGTGGATTCAAACTTTTGTTTGGGATACGAGCCCTTGGGGCCTTGCTGCATACAGTTTTCAGTGGCACCATCTGGGTTTGCAAAGTGCCATGGCGGTGAGAGGACTCCGGGAGCAGCATCTGTTCACCCAGCCTGCACACCCCCTCTTCTAGTCAAGAAGGAAAGGACAGAATCCTAGTGGGAAGAAACCCAGAGGGGTCTGGGTTTGAATCCCAGCCCTGCCATTTCAAGCTGTTTGACCTTGGGCCACGCTCAGCTTCCCGTCACCTGGGGGAAGTCTCAGCTTCTGATTACCACAGCACATGTGAGTGAGGGAAGACCTTAGGGCTTTTCCGGCTCAGGTGGCCAAAGCTGGCCTGGATGCTGCACTCCGTGTCCCACACCACCATCCATTTGCTTTCCTTCTACCCCTCAAGTTCCGCCTCGATATCCAGGGCTTCAGGCCGCCATTATCAACTAATTAGAGCTGGCACACAAGATGAAAGGACATCCCAGAACCAAATTGGATTTAGTCTGTGTGGATGGGGCAGGGAATGGACAGGCTGGGTGGTACCCCGTTCAGTGTCACAGAGCTCCCCGGTCTTCTTTCCTTTGTCTGGGAAGTCAGGAGAACCTTGAGCTAGACTGTGCCAGGGGGACCTTTGTGGGGCACATTCAGTCCTCAGTAGGGAGGCTGGTGGGCACCAGGCTGTAGGGGTGAGAAGGAGGAGGCTGGGCTCAGCGCATCCTGGAAAGAGTCAGACTCTCCCTTCCCATCCCTCTCTAATAATACTAGTAGTAATAAGGGTGATAATATAGCGTTATTAGCATTTACTGACCATTTACTATGCACCGAGCCACTCTGCTAAGTGCTTTATATACATTTATGCACTAATCCTTATAAAAACTCATTTTTAAGTAAAGAAAATGACTCAGGTGAAAATAATTTGCCAAAGTTCCCCAGTCGGTCAGTGGTGGGGCTGAGATCTAAAGTCACACCTGACCAGCCCCAAAGCACGGCTCTCCTCCCAGCTCAGTGAGCTGCCCTCACTCAGCACCATTATCATTTATCATTAATGACCGTGACACTCCTTTGCCTGTGGAAAGTGCTCACCATGTATTCACCCTTGGCATGAGCTTCACAGTGAGTGGCACCTCCATTTTTGCAGACTAGGAAATTGAAACTCAGAGAGGGAGGGCAATGGACCTGGGGTCACACAGCAAATAAGTGGTAAACCCCGTGCTGGGGATTGATTCCTGCTGTTCCCTGGGTCTTTTTGAACAGGTTGCCAAGCGGAGCCTCGGGTAGGTGGGGTAGGGAGTTCAGAGTGCTGACTCAGCTGACATGGGGCCAGGCCTGCCGCCCCCAGCCCAGATGGACCAATTCCACCTCCTGTTGACCAATTCTAGTTCCTGTTTGAATCAGCAATGTGACCCTGGGCAAGTCACTTTATTTATTAAGAGTTTTATTGAGATATATTCACATACCATACGATCTATCTAAAGGGTATAATCAATAGCTTTTAGTATAATCACAATGTTGTATATTCATCATCACAAAAAGTTTTAGAACAATTTCATTACTCCAAAAAGAAAAACTCCACGCCCCTTAGCATGCCTTCCTCAGACCTACAATTTCATCTTTATAAACTGATTTATATTTATATTTTATATAAATGGAATCATACAATATGTTACACAATATATTTAGTTCATAGTAACACAGTCACACAGTATTTGTCCTTTTGTGTCTGGCCTGCTTCACTCAACATAATGTCCTCTGGGTTCATCCGTGTTGTCATGATTTATGATTTCATTTTTTCTTACAGCTGCATAATATTCCGTCGTGTGATTACACTGCAGTTTGTTCATCCATTTAACTTTCCCAGCCACAGTTTCCCAGCTGCTGTCATACTTGAAGGCCCTTGCTCATTTATGTACTCACTGAATCCTTAAAACAATTTGATAAAGTATGATCCTCATTTTGCAAAAGGAGAAACTGAGGTAACTTGGGGAGGCAAGGCAAACTTGTCCAAGGTCAAAACGATGGCAAAGCCTGCCCTCAAACTCAGGTGCCATGGGGGTGAGAAAGACTGAAGGGCTTTCCTCGTGTGGGTTCCCCAACCTCGCACAGCTTTGCCCGGCACCTGCTGCTCCCTCCCCGCCACGGCCCTCTCAATCTGTACGTTCCATGTTGCCTGGCACACAGTAGGCATTTTATACTTGTCAGGGAATAAATAGCATTCCTAGTGCCTTTAGAGTTGTGTGCCTCAGTTTCCTTACTGTGTGCCTCAGTTTCCTCATGTCCTGAGGAGTAATAGAGGCGTATATCCATATGTAATCTTTAATATATTGTGAGCCAGGCTCTGTTCTAAGTGCTTCACGGATTTATTCAGTGCTCCTCGCCATGAAGGCCCAGAGAGGTTAAATAAACGTCCCCTAGGTCATATAGCTGGTGAGTGGAATACATATTTGCCCCCTGGTGTTCTTGATTTACCTACTCAAGATACTTCTGTGTGAATGACCCAGTGGGGAACAAAACAGACCTCATCCCTGACCTTTGTAGCTTCTACCCACGAGCTGAGCACACGACTAGGAAGCCGGTACCAAATGCAGATATGGTAATATATTCCAGGACGTAATGTGGGAACCGCTGTCCCCACCAACCTCCTCCCTTAACACCTAGTCCCCTGCCCCAGATCCTAAGTTCAGAACAAATAGGAACATCAGTGGATGAGTCAAGTGGCCTTTTTGCCTCTGGCTGTCAAATCTCTCCATGAATATAAAATGCCTAGTATGGCATCGAGCACAGAGTAGATCTCGTGATTGGTATCAGTGTACCAGGTGCCAGTCAGACCCTGTGTGGAAGCTGCAGGAGGGAGACCCACGGCCTCTGGGAAAACCAGGAGAGTGTGCAGAGAGGAAATGCAGCAGTCATTAATTACTGTAATGACAGCTCTTGCTTGCAGGCGCCCTTCCAAGTGTGCTGTGAATGTTAACTCCTTTAATCCTCATATGGGTACCGTTTTCATCATCCCCACTTGCCGGATGAGGAAACGGCACTGCAGTGACATCACTTGCCCAGTCACTGGTTAGGAATTGGATCCGGCAGTGAAGCCCAGCAAGCTGGCTGGGGAATGTGGCTATACTGCCTGCTTCTGCGAGGACTCCTGGAAGTTTCCTGCTTATTAGTTTGTTCCTTGGCACACCAGCTCAGGGCTGGCTGTTGGCAGGCAGACCCGTGGGAGGGTGCATGCTGGGGTGGAGGGAGACTTTCCCCACATGCTGAGGGTCCAGATGGAGGTTTCCAAGAAGGGAAACCAACTTGTCACCTCACCCCTCCGTGGGGGAGCCCTTGCCTGAGTCAGCTCTCTAGTTCCCAGCCCTGCCCAGGGCTGACAGCAACAGGGACTACCACCCTGCAACAGCCTTGAGGGTGGCACTGGGGCAGTCCATATCACTCAGAAGCAAAAAGGAGGCTCAGAGAGGTTAAGCAACTTGCCCAGGGTCACAGAGCTGGTGGGTGGTAGAGCTGGGATTTCTCCTCTGCCTCCCCAGTCAGCTCTGGGCAGCCAGTTTTGGGCTCTGATAAGGAAGGATGTATCTGCCTCTTTCCCCCCTTCCTCCCCAGTCAGCTCTCTTTTCTTCTCTGTCTCCCCAGTCAGCTCTCTTTCTTCTATGTCTCCTCAGTCGGCTCTCTTTTCTTCTCTGTCTCCCCAGTCAGCTCTCTTTTCTTCTCTGCCTCTCCAGTCAGCTCTCTTTCTTCTCTGCCTCCCCAGTCAGCTCTGGCAGCTGATTTTGGCTCTGATAAGGTTGTATCTGCCTTGATGACTGATCAGGGCTCCAAACAATCTGCATTTGTTGAAGCATCATGGTAATAGTTGTCATTTATTTACTCTCTATGTGTAAGTGTTTCTCATTCCCTTTCTCGTTTCATCCTCTTAACATGCCCTCAGAGCTGGAGCTTGAATCCCTGTTTTTACAGGTGGTGAACAGAGGCACAGAGAAGGGGCGAGACTCACCCAAGGTCACACAGCTCATAAGTGGTTAAGTCAGAATATGAACCCAGGCAGCTTGGCTCCAGTGTCTGAGCCCTTAATCACTTGATAAATATTAGATAAATCCCTGCAGGCCAGATGTGTAAACTTTTCTTGAACTTGGTGGTTCTTCCAGAACCAGACTTGGGGGGGTGGCAGGGCGGAAGGTTGGAGTTGGGCAAATGGCAGGAGCTGACTCCTGACACTCAGGGAGTTACTAAGAGTATCTCCTGAGGCTCCCGCCCCCGGGCTGAGGCCAGTATGATTCCTGGGCTAAAGGAAGAGGGTGCTGTGGGGGGCACGGCAGGGCAGCGCTCCTGTCTCCATGCCCTGGGTCAGGAGGAGGCTGGAGCCGCGAGTCTGGCCAAGGCCACTGATAACTCGAATCTCAGCAGGGATTGGCCCCAGCCTCGGTCCAGGGCCCTGGCCTCGGACATGACCCTCCTGGCTTCTATCTCAGGCTTCCAGAGCCTTCCTGGGGTGGGGAATCTCAGCGCTGGCTGTGTGAGAACTTTGCTCTGAAATTTCCTCCTTTGACACCCAAATGTCTGGGCTGGTCTGCCTGGCACACTTGCCCCTCTTGGAGGAAGTAGATCCTTTCGTTTTGGTTGGCTGCATGACTTGAATCGAGTGTTTCCCGCCCGGCCTGACCAGGCAGAGCTCAGTGGTGGGAGGCCTCTAGGGCCTCTAAGGCAGGTCTCCTGACCTTGCTGCAACCACCCAGGGGAAATGGGGAAAACGTCTGGCCTGGTGGCTTTGCCAGGCCAAGTCCCTGAGGATTCCTGTGACAAGCTGCACTTGCCTTGGGCCTGGTCCTCGTACTTGGTCCTCTTACTGCCTGGAATGGTTCCAGGTGGGGAAAAAGGCTGTCCCTGCTACTGGAAGTTCCTGCTGGGGTGGCCTTTCTCGTCATCTCAGCTGGGTTGCTGGCTTCTTGGCAACTGTCAGAGTGAGAAAGAAGGAAGCAAAGTCAGGGAGGGGGGAGAATGAGTGCAGGAGGACATTCATCTATTCATTCAACAAACATTTCTCTAAGCCCAGCTGCCTGCTAGGCCTGGGGCGAGGTGCTGGAATTCTGACCCCATCCTTGCCTTCAAAGGGCTTCCAGTGTGTGAGAAGATGGTACAGAGTCCTAGGTGGGAGGATGGAGGAAGGCGGGGTGTGAGAGCCGAGAAGAGCCCAGTCCAAGCCTGGGGGCAGCATGGCCACAAGGATTCCTGGAGGAACCCTTCAAATAAATAGTCACTGAGCATTTTCTATAGGCAGACATTGTTCTAGGTGCTGGGAATAAGAGCCCACAGTCCTTGACCTCTTAGCACTCCATTGTCCTGGAAAAGATAAATGATAAAGTAATTACATTCTTTTCAGACAGTGCTGCAGTGCAGTGAAGGAGCTAAGCAGAGCCCCGTTGTGAAATAACCGTGTTGTGAAATAACAAGGCGAGGCGCTGCTTTGCTGGTGTGGGCAAGGGAAGCCTGAGGAGGTGGTCTTTGAGTGGAGAACGGGAAGGAGTGAGCCAAGCAAAGGCCCGGAGGAAGAGTGTTCCAGGCACATGGAACAGCAAATGCACAAACCCCGAGGGGAGAGAATGCCCAACCAAAGGAACGTCTGAGTGTCGGGAGATGAGTAGTTGAGGGGCGAGTGCCGGGACAGGTGGGAAGGACCCTGACCTTGGGTGGCCTGGGTCTTGCAGAATGAGCAGGGACCTGCCAGGAGAAATCGGGCTGGGCAACCTCCCATTTGTAGGGAGGTCCCCCTAAAATCAGTTGGACAGTATAGAGACAGATAAGGCATCTGAGGCCCAGAAAGGGAGAGTGACCGCCCCCCCAAGGTCACTTAGGATTAAGGAGTAAGGTGGGCATTTAGTAAGCACTTACTGCTTGCCAAGAAAGGGACATACTTTGCCTAATTGGACAGGAAGAAGGTGAAGCTTGGAGGGATCAATGCATTCAGACCTGGGTTCTAGTGGTAGACTTTGGCCAAGTAACTGACCCTCAGGTTGTGCATAAAATGGGAATAGTAAAGAGTTTCTCGCTCATAGGACCCTTGAGGACTCGGTGAGATAGGAAGTGTGTGGGGGCTTCTACAGTGTGTGGCCCAATGTGAAGGTTTAGTGAACATTTTTGTTTTTATTCTAGCTATTTTATGGACCCTTGGGTCTATAAATGGATCGCATTAATCATGATCCAGATTTCAACACTCACATCCATCATTGGTCCATAAATAGCCTTCTTGGTCTATTTTATTATTAAAAATAAATGTGAAAAATACCCGTGAACCCATAGTCAATACCAGGACTAGAATATTGACAGTAATTTACATCCTCTGGGGTCCTCCATCCTTCCCCTTCCCCAGCTCCCTTCAAGTCCACAACCACTATCCTGAATCTGGGCTTTTGGATCAGTGTTTGCAATCGTATATGCATGTCTGGTGATTGGTGGATAGTTCTATGAAAGGCTGTCATGCTTTCTGTAATCTTCTGAGACTTGCTTTTTTCACTAAATCTTACATTGCTAAGATTTCATCTATACTGTCACACGTAGCTGTAGTTCATTTTTAATTGCTGTGTAATTTTTCCACTGGGTAACGACGCCACAATTTTTATTTATTCATTTTCTTGTTACTGGAGTTGAGTTGTTTTCAGTTTTGTTTTGTTTTGTTTTATGTTTGCTCTTGTGGAAAAAGCACCTATGAATATTCATGTACATGCCTCCTAACACATGTACAAAGGAATCTCTCTTGATAAGTGCCTAGTAGTGGCATTGTTGGGTCATGGGGTATGTGAATATTTGTTCAATATTATTGAATTAGGAAAAACTGTTTTCCAAAGCGACTGTATCAGTTTACACTTCCCACCACTAATGTACAAGAAGTCCTGTTCTACATCATCAACACACAGCATTGCTGAACTTCTTAATTTTTGCCAGTCGAGTGAGTGTAATGACTTCTCATTGTAGATTTGATCTGTAGTTCCCTGATTGCCATGAGGTCGAACATCTTAGTTCTCTTTGGATGAACTGAATAAACTAAACCAAATAAACTAAAATTTAATGCAGTCTAATTTAACAGTCTTTTATCTAATAGTGCTTTTTGTATATTGTTTAAAATATTCTGTGCTATTCCAAGGTCAGAACTATTCACCTATAGTTTCTACTAAATATTTTAAAGTGACATTTAAGACTTTGATTGTTCCATAGCTAATTTTTTTTTTTTTTTTTTTTTTTTTTTTACCGGGAGGTCCTGGGGATCGAACCCGGGTCCCTCCATATGGGAGACGGACGCCCAACCAGTTGAGCCACATCCGACCCCCAGCATAGCTAATTTTTATATCTAGTGTGAGATAGACGTCCAGTTCTACCCGGATAGCTATTTTTTCTTAAGTTTTCCAGTTTTTTATTGCCAATCTATAGGAATGTAATTGGCTTCTTTATATGTTGATCTTATCAAGCTAATTTACTAAACTGTATTTCTAATTTTTTATGTGTACAATCAGCTACAAATAATGATAGGTGGTTTTATTTTATTTTTTAAATTTATTTTCCAATCTTATTGCACTATACAGCCAGTACAGTGTTAAAGTGGTGCTACTGGGTATCTTTGCCTTGTTCTTTATTTTAGAGGGAATGGTCTGTTTTTCCATTTAGGATAATTTGTGGTATAGGTTTGTTTTTTTTTTTAAGCTTTTATTTATTTATTCATTTATCCCCCCCTTGCTGCTTGTGCTCTCTGGGTCAGCTAACCACGCCGTGCGGGCGGGCTTGCCTTCACCAGGAGGCCTGGGGAACCGAACCCGGGGCCTCCCATATGGTAAACGGGAGCCCTACTGATTGAGCCACAGCCGCTTCCCATGTGGTATAGGTTTTTATAAATCCCTTTTTTCAGGCTAAGGAAGCTCTCCTCTATTCCTATTCTATTCCTAGCTGAGGTTGTTTTTTTTTTAAAAAAAAAAAACACAAAAGAAAACATGAATTTGTATCGAATGTATTAAGTACTTATAAAAAAGCTTCTTGAGATGCTTTTTTATTATTTTATTTTATTATTTATTTTATTTTATTATATTATTAATATTAATCTGATAATGTGATTAGTTACATATATATTTTCTAATTAAACCATCCTTGCACTCCTAAGAAACCAAATTTGTTGATAACATGTTTAATCATATTTGGTTTTGCTCTGATAATATTTTGTTAAGAATTATTGTGTCAGCTTTCATAAGTGAAAGGGCCTTCTTTTCATTTCTCATGTTGTGCTTTTCTAGTTTTGGTATTGCAATTATAATGGCTTCATAGGATTAAATGGTAATATTTTCTTTTTCACTATTCTCTGGAAAAGTTTGCATAAAATTGAGATATCTTTTTTGAACTTTGGTAGAAATCACCTGTAAAATCAGATGGGCCTGTTGTGGGAAAATTTTAAGTATTTCAATTTCTTTATTTCTTCTTGAGTCACTTTTGATAAGTTAATATTTTTAGGAATGTGTCCATTTAATCTACATTTTCAAATTTATTGGCAAAAGGCTGTTTATAGCATTTTCTAATGGTATTCCCTTTTTCCATAATAATGATGCCTTCTCTTTCTCTCTTTTTCTTGATTAATCTTGCCAGAGGTTTATTGGTCTTTTTAAAGGACCAACTTGTGTCTTTGATCTTTTCAATTGAATCTTTGTTTTCTGCTCTTTATAATCTCCTTTTACTTTCTTGAGTTTTCTGGTTTTTTCTAACTTAAGTTGGACACTTAGCCCGTTAATGTTTAGCCTTTCTTTGCTGCATTCCACATTTTTGATATGTAGGTTTTAATTATTATTATTCATATCTAAGTAATTTTAAACTTTCCTTTAATCTGTGAGTTTTTTAGGGGTGTATTTAATTTCTGATTGTGTGGGAAATCATTTGTCCTTCTAAAGGCAATGTGGAAATCCTCTTAATTTAAAAGTAAGACTTGCTTTATGGCCTGGCATGTGATCAATTTTTAAAATATTTGAGAGTCCCTTCAAAGAATGTGGATGCGAAGTTTGTTTTTACCATCTTACTTTTTTTTTTTTTTTTTTTTTTTAGAGGTACCAGGAATTGAACCTGGGACCTCATACATGCAAAGCAGGTGCTCAGCCATTGAGTTACACTCGCTCTGCCATCTTGCATTTTTAATTCAGTTTACCTTGCATTTTCTGTTTCACTTTAATGTCTATCTACAACTTTTCCCTATCAAGATAAGATTAGCATTTTTTTCATGTCCCTTGGTCTCCCTCTCCCCTGCATCCCTGCCATGCTGTTCACCCACATTACATTAAAAGTATCCAGATTTTTAAATTATGAGCTATTGTAGATATTTCTTGTAGATTCTTTTATTTTCTGTGACCTTGGGTTTTTTAAAAACTAAATTTTATTGAGTTATTTGTTCCCCCTATTTCACATATATTTGTTATAATCTACTGAATTTATTTCTGTTATTTAAGTAGTTCCTTTAAATTTGTTTTAATTTGTGTCTTTTTGTAAAAATCAACAAAAATCCCGGAGGCCTTAAGTGCTGTGACTTTTATTAACCTCTCAAATTTGAATGACAGTTTAGCTGGATATAAAATTCTTGGTTGAAAATTATTTTCCTTTGGTACTTGGTTCAATTCAATTTAATATTTATTCCTTTTGCCGGTGATCTGTTTTTCTCTAGAATCAGAATGTTTCCGTTGTCTTTTGATATTCATGTAATGTGTCTCAGTGTGGGTGTTTCCTTACTACTCCTATTTAGTCTACTTTGGATCCTTTCAAACTCAGAGGTCTTCCATCTTTCTTTAGCTCCAATATTATCTTCATTATTTCTTCAAATATCTCCTTCCCTTAATTTATATTTCTCTACTGGGACTCCTGTTATCTAGATGTTGGCACTTATACTTCTATCTGTCTCCCTCTTGTTTTTTGAGATGTAATTTCATACAATAAAATGCACAAGGCTTAAGTGTTCATTTCAATTAACTCTTTTGCATCCATTTTTTTCGCTTAGCATGTTTTTGAGATTTAGCTATATTGTTGCATCAGTTTATTCCTTTTGATTTCTGAGCAGTATTCCATTGTATCAGTACACTACCATTATTTACCCATTTATCCATTCATCTGTTGATGGACATTTAAGTTTCCAGTTTTTGCACTATTATTAATTAGTAAAGCTCTTAAGAACATTTATGTATGAGTCTTCATGTAGCTATGTTTTCATTTCTTTTGAGCAAATACTTAGAATTGCTGGATCATGGGATAAGTGTATATTTAACTTTATAAGAAACTGCCAAAATATTTTCCAAAGTTACTGCACCATTTTACAATCCCATGAGCAACATTTGAGACCTCTGGGTTTTTCTGAATTCTTGCCAATGTTTGGTTTTGCAAGCCTTTTGTTTTTGTTTTGGTCATTATGATGGTGGATGTGGAATGGGTTTAATTTGATAAATAATGATGTGTCACCTTTATGAACTTATGGGCCATTTGTTTTCTTTTTGAAGTGTCTAAGTTTTGTCCATTGAGCAAGGGGGATTTTCATAATTTTCATCATTTTATTGTCAGTTTTAGGAGTTTTTTAATATACTGGAAACAAGTCCTTGGTCTGCTATATGTACTGTGAATGTTTTTTGATACATATTGTGGCAATTTGATATTATTTATTAATTCCAAAAAGAGATATTGATTATGTCTGTAAACTGGTCTGTTCCTCTGGGCATGATATCCTTTGATTGATTAAATCAAGATTAGGGCTTTGATTCAACCAAATTGATTCAGGGTTGAGTCCACACTACTTAATGGGCTATATAAACAGTCACTTAATCAAGAACACAGAAGCAGATGACAAGGAAAGAGAGAGAGCTCCATAGCCACGGCAGAGGCCCCGAGAAGAGAGATGGGCCATTTGCCTCATAGTTTACAGCTGACCTTGTGAAGAGACCAGAGCAGCTGAGCCCAGAAAGAAATGAGCCCCAGGAAGAGAAGCCCTATGCCAGCCTACAGCTGAGATGGGAAGAAGCCGGACCCTCGGAGCCTTAAGAGGGAAGAGGGAGGCTGAACCCTCGCAGAGATCGCCTGCCATCTTGCTTCAACACATGGTAGCAGACTTTGGTGAGAAAAGTAACCTTGAGTTGGACTCATTAGGGCCTTGTAGCTGTAAGCTTTTACCCCAAATAAAAGCCCTTTATAAAAGCCAACAAATTTCTGGTACGTTGCACCAACACCCCTTTGGCAGACTAATACACGTATTAATTAATAAAGCATACAGTTTAATTTTTTTATTTTATGAAGTTAGTGCTCTTTGCCTACCCCAAGTTGCCAAGATATCCTCTAATGTTTTCTTCTAGACACTTTATGGTTCTGAATTTTGAAATTAGGTTTATGATCCATCTCAAATTATTGGAGTAAGATTGGTATTGATGTTCTTTTAGCTTTTCTTTCTCATTTTCTGTGTCCCAATCCTTCTCCATGCCCTCCTGCAAGAGTTTCTCTGTCTGACATACCAGCTCACTATTTCATTCCTCGGCTGTTGCATTCCACAGTTTTTACCTATTATGTTTGTTGTTTCAACTGGTTTGTCATTTTGAATATTTCCACTTGGGTCTTTTTATTTTTAACACTTTCTCATTCCATTTTATATAGCTAATACCTTTAGTTCTTTTGCATGTTTCTAATGCTTATTTAAAATTCTCAGTCTATCTGCTCTAATACTGCTCAGTTGATTGGTATCTCTTACCAATTTGTCATTTGTCTCTTGAAGTCGTTGTACTCCTTGGGTACCCTGTTCTTTTAGCCTGTGAGCTCATATTCCTCAGGGGTTTCAGCTTTTCTGTTTGCTGCTGCATGTTGAGTTAAGAGTCTCAGCCTGTCCCTAGTCTGTCAGCTCCAATGAGCCCGAGGAGAGGGCAGTGCCAGCATGGAGACCCCCCCAGTCCTAGTTCCCCACCCCCTCCAAGTAACTGACCCACAGGATCAGGCTTCACTTTCAATACCCCAGAAGGAAGCAGTGGGGAGGGGGCTTTCTGCCCAGATCAGAATCTACCAGTTTTGGGGGAAGCAGTGACTGGAGCCTGTGGGCCTCCTTGATTCCTTCAAGTTAGTTTTGCCTGCTATGTTATCCTGGTTTGACCCAACAGACACTTGTGCTATCTGCCTGAGCTGCTGGTTTCCAACTGAGGGCACAGGACCACTGTCCTAGGACAGTGAGTGTGTGTTTGTGTGTGTGTGTATATATGGGGGGGGGCGTGTGCAAAGAGGTAAGATTTTTTCTAAAAATTCTCCACCGCTCTAAAGACCACGCCCTGCCCCCTTCCCTTGGCTGCAACTTCCCACCTCACACACCAGTTTAAAACTGCCTTTCATCTCCCCAGGAGATTCTCAGCTTTCCTCATAATTTCCTAAGTTTAGTGACATTTTTTGTTCTCTCATTATCTTGGGCTTTGAGGGGTAGGACCCAGGAGCCATGTCTTCCCTCACTGTTAGTTTTAAGGGCAAAGTACCCCTCTCCATCAGCCTGAACACAGTGGCTTCAAAAGACAAACCAAGGAGTGGATGTCGCTCAAGTGGTTGAGTGCCTGCTTCCCACATGGGAGGTCCCCGGGTCGGTCCCCAGTGCCTCTTAAAAAAAAAAAAAAACAACAAGCAAACAAATGAAATAACCAATTCAGGGGAGCTGATGTGGCTCAGTGGTTGAGCGCCAGCTTCCCACATACAAGGTTCGGGGTTCAATCCCTGGCCCTGGTACCTTAAAAAAAAAGAACTAAACCAGAAAAAACAAACCACAAACTGATTAGAGATACCAGTGGAACCAGCAGTATTGGAACAGATGGACAGATACTTGGATTTACCTTTTTTTTTTTTTTCCTTTACTTTTTAAATCCCTTTGATTTCCCCTAAGTGGGACAAACTGCCTCAAAGAAATGACAGCCTGGCTCTGCCAGAGGGACTTTGGCAGGTCACTTCACCTCTTTTTTTTTTTTTTTAAAGACTTATTTATGTACTTTATCCATTTTAAAACTCCCCTTCCCCATTTGCTGTTTTGTGTCCATTGGTTGGGCAATTCTCTATGTCTGTTTCCTGCCATCTCTTCTCATCCTTCTCCTCCAGTCTTCACCAGGATTCGATCCTGAAGACCTCTGATGTAGGAGAGAGGTGTTCTGCCACCTGCGCCACCTTGGTTCCTGGTTCTCGGAGCTTTCCGAGCATCTCGTCTTGACTCTCTTGTGTCTCTCTCCTGTTTCGTCATCATCTTGCTGCATGGCTCCCGGGGCCTGGCGGCTCACCGGCACACACAGCCTGGCAGCCCATGTGCCTTCTATATATTTTTTTTTTATTTTACCTGGAGGTCCCAGGGATCGAACCCAGGTCCCTCCATATGGCAGACGGATGCCCAACCATCTAAGCCACATCTGCCCCCCCCCACTTCACTTCTTTAAGTCTGTTTCCTCCTCTTTAAAATCACCGGGGACTTTTGTGTAGCTCAGTTGAATGTGAATTATGACTAATCCCCACTAGACTGAGGACCTGGAAAGTAGAGCCTACTCCCAGCCTCACGCAGGACCAGGGATGGGGCTGCCAGAGCTGAGGACCTGAGACCTGCATGGAGTGAGGCTGGTAGCTAAATCACGCCCAAGCACCTCCTACAATTCTAAAAGTTGACAAATTTCAAGAAGGAAACCTCCCTTGTGTTAAGTTGGACTCTTATTTCACCATGTACTGGGAACTTGTTGATATGTCTTTAGTTTGTTCTCAAGATTTTTTCTTTGGGAGAAACAGCTGGCTAAGTGTGACGCAATGTGTGTGCAGACAATGGAAGGGGCTGAGAAAAACTGGCTGAACTAGAAAGCTCAGGTCAGACTCTGTAATTTTTTTTTTATTTATTTACCTTCCCCCCCGCCATGGGTCCCTCGTCTGTTTGCTTATCGTTTTTGTTTGTTGTTCGGGGCTCGTCTGCTTGTTGTTTTTTGCTCGTTGTCTGTTTTTTCTTTATGAGATACTTGGAACCGAACCCGGGACCTCCCATGTGGGAGGCAGGTGCTCAACTGCTTGAGCCACATCCACTCCAGACTCTGTAACATTTTGTTACTTTATGTCTAACCAAAAAATCCAAGTAGAACAATAAAGGAAATTCACTGGTTTATGAAATGTTCAGAGGTAAACTAGCTTCAGGTATGGCTGCGTCTAGGCACTCAAGTGCGAAACTCAGGTCCTCTGCATCTCTGTTCCACTATCTGAGGTGTTGCTTCATCTTCTGGCTCCACACTATGCCCCACCTCACCACCTCATACCCTCACACCACATCATTCAGCTTAAACACCCACGTGTGCACACGCACACAGATGGGTGGAGTGAGGTCATGCAGCCGTGCTGACATGGGGCTGCTGGTACCTGAGGTGGCCCAGGCATCAGGTTCTGCCTGTCGGTGACAGAGGTTGTCCTGGCATGTGACTGGAAGGAGGGTGGCAAGCAGCACTGGCCTTGGAAACAGGCAGGCCTGGCCTAAATCCTAGCTCTCCCGTGCGGTTGCATGTGACCCTGAACTTCCCCTTTCTGAGCCTCAGTTTTCACTTCTGACCTCACTGCATTCTTGGAAGGCTGGGTGAAAAGCTCCTAGTGCATAGTAGGTGCTCCATTAGGAATTTCTCCCCTTCCCTTTCCATTCTGTCCGGCTGGGTGACCTTGGCCAAGTTACTTAACTTCTCTGTGCCTCTGTACAATGAAAGCAATGTGTTGTTGGAGGATTAAAGGAAGAAATGGGTGCAAAGCATTTGGAACGGTGCCTGGCACATGAGCTGCTATCACTATTACTATCAGCTAGTCTGTACTGGACCTTTGTCTTATTTATTGTCTCATTCAGTTCTTACTCTCGTGATAGCATAATGGTAGACACATACCGTGATGATTCCCATTTGATATGTGAGTTAACTGAGGCGCAGAAAGGTGAGTTGATGTGCCCAAGGCCACACAGTCAGCTGAGCCACCTGCTCTTGGACTGTGCCTCACCTCCCCAGGCTTTGGTTTCCTGTCTGTGAGTCAGGTATCGTCCCTGCTCTGTACTTCCAGGTTGCAGTAAGGCCGGACAGCCTTTGCCAGGGTGGAGAGTTTTCAGGAATGTGGGAAGGCAGTTATCGTGAGCCCAGCTGCAGAGAGCACTATCTCCAGGAGCATTCGTGTATTCCCTGCCCTGATGCAAGTGGGGCGTGGAGAGCGCCCTGCACAAGCCACCCAGGGATTCTACTTGGCTTGGTCCTGGCCCAGCAGGCTACAAGTTCACATTCAACATCCTGAGTCCAGAGCGCCTCTGCCTTCTTGTGGGGCCCATGTGAGGCCATCTGGGGAATGGATGTAGCCTTTCCTCTGGGAAGGCTGCCAGGATGGCAGGGGCGGGGAGAGGCACCCACTGTGTCCTACTTGAAGATGAACTGATGGGACGTTGTAGGAGAAGAGGGCCGTGTCCATGCTTGCTCAGCTGGGCAGGGCTGGAGCCGGGTCTTGAGCCTCGGACCCTGACCTCAAGGCCCAGGTCCTTCCCGCTGCAGCTGGCTGGTTTGGAAGGCAGCTCTGGAAATCGCTAGAGTACACGCAGGGCAGGCCACAGGGGTTGTGCACAGAGCAGGGACTTGAACTCCATCGGTCCTGGATGTGACTCTTGGCCATTTGGCTTACCTTGGACGAGTCACCCTCTCCGCTCTAAAGTGGAGGTGAGGGTAAGTCCTGGCTTGGGGCTGAGATGCAGATACAATGAAATAATGTTTGGGGAGAGCGTGTGGTAAGTCTGAGTCAAACAGCAGCTGCCCGTAATCCTTTCAACCTTAAACATAAAATATGTACATATTACATGTGGAGCAAATGATGGTTGGTTTCCAGCATTGCTTGCATGTTAGCAGTTTACACTTGCTCCTGGGAGACAAGATACATGCACAAGTAGGATGAGTTCTGGCTTGGCCACTTCCTGGCTGTGTGACTTTGGGCAAGTTACTTCTCTGTGCTTCAGTTTCATCGTGTACAGTGAGGGAAGTTGTAGCACCTACCTTAGAGGTTGTCATGGGAATCCAGTGCAATAATATAGGTAAAGCACTTAGAACAGTGCCTGGCACATGGCAGGGGCTCTGGAAGTGTTTGCTATTAATGTTTCTATTAAAAATACAATAACAAAATGCGTGAAATAAGGATTTTTCTAGAATAGTCGTGGTTTGAAATGGTTTCATTTGGCACAAATCATTTATAGCTAGCATTCCAAGATGTTTCCAGCCATGCTATGGCTTACAGACTGCCTTGTGCATCCAGAAATAGTCCCCCTACCCCCACCCCCAAATCCTTAGCTGGTTATTGGGGAGACCTGTCCCTCCGTTTGACTTCTGGTTGACCCTGGGAGGTCAAGTACCTTCTCTGTGCCTTCCTTTTCTTGATGCCAGTTGTGAAAGCAAGGATGGGAACACAATGTCTCCTGATGCCAGAAGGGCTCCCGAAGCAGAGATGAAGCACCCGGGCTGGCGGACAGCTTGGCCCTCCCTCCCCAGGGACACACAGCACAGGCCATGCCCGCCCAGCTTCCAGGTTTGGCCAAGAACCAGGTGGCCTGGGCCAACTGCGTGGGACGGTGGAAGCCCATGTGCCCGCAAAGCAGCCATCCTTGACCCTCCCCTGTCCCTCTCCACGGGCTCCGCTGGCTCCCTCCCCCACCTCCCTACTGCCATCTCCTCCCACCAGTTGCCCCTCGACCAGCTCCAGGCCTCTGCCCACAGAGTCAGTTTGTGGCACTGAGACCGCCCTGGAGGCCGGGGAGGCTCCAGAACCCAGCCGCTCAGAGCTACTGCTCACAGCTCTGCTGTGGCCGTGGGCGAGTGGTGGACCACCTGAGCCACGGCATCCTCACCCGAAGGGACCAGTGGTGGGAGCAGTAAGTGAGATGGGCACGTCCAGGGCCTGGCACCCACTGGCTCTTGACCAGGCCCAGCTCAGGGTGCAAAGCCCTGTGACTGTGAAGTGTCCCAACCTGTCTGTCCTTGCTTCCTTCCCTTTACACATTCCGGTCCTCCTGTCCGCAGTACCCGCAACCCTACCATTCTGCCCATCTGCCTTTGATCCCACCCGCTCCCCTTCCCCAAGTAACCTTCCTGGCTGAGCCCCGTCAAGGATATTCTTGGAGGGTCGGAGGGGCCGAGGCACCAGGTCTGCCGAGACGGGTGGGGTCGCTTGCCCTGAGTTGCCCAGCTAGTGTGATGCAGAAAGAGGATCTGAACCCAGGCACCCTGTCCAGCCACCACCCTGTGATCCCACTTACCGACAAGTGCTGCCCGCCTGCCGCTGGGCTGCCGCCACCGGCCTGGACTGATCCCTGCTCTCTAGGAGCTCACGCCACAGTGAGGAGACGCCAACCCATGGCTTTCTAAGATGACGTGACCGAGGCCTAGTGGGCTCTGAGAGCTGGGGGAGGAGCTGTAACTGCTGCCTGGGCCAGAGTGGGGGTGCAGGGCAGCCTAGCAGAGCTGAGGCCAAGGCAGGAGGATGACATGAGGAATTCATCTTGTGGACAGTAAGGGGCATTCTAGATTTGAGAATGCAGGGCACAGAGATGTTGAGGTGACCTATTGTCAGAGCCCTAAAGACATGTGTTGGCAGGAGGCAGGGCTGAGACAGGATGTTACTCAGCCTCTCTGGACAAGGCCACATCTGCTTTCTGTTGGGATGGGGTGCTCTCAGCCCTGCTCTGTCCCCAGCACCTCGTCCACTGCCCTCTGGGGAAGTCCCTCCTTGAATCTGACCGACAGCCCACTCTGGCCACCACACATTCTGTCCCAAGCCCTTCACCCAGCGGTTGCTTCATGGCAGCCATAAATAAATAACTTCCATCAGTGAATGAATAAAGTCCGGCCAGCGAAGCTTGCCAGAGACCGGGGCTTGGCTGAGAGAGGGATTCCATGTGTCCCCTCCGAGCCTGCAGCTGAAGCAGTACTGGACTGGTCTTCAGTAGGGCTCCCTGCTTGGGCAGCTGCAGCCCAAGTTGGTGTTGCAGAAGCGCCTCGGCCCCCAGCCCTTCCCTCAAGCCCACCAGGAGGGAGCGCAGGGTGACAGCCCTTCGCTGCAGCCCCAGCTCCTAAGAGCGGCAGCCCAGGGACGCTGCTCATCCTTGACCCCTGCTGCTCTCCCAGGTGAGGGGCAGGGTTAAGATTACAGGCTGTGGAGGCTGCAGAGCTGTGTGCAAATCCCAACTCTACCACTGCAGGCAGCATCACCTCTGAGCCCCTTTTTACCTGTAAATTGGGGGAACTAGTTAGTACCTAGCTCAAAAGGGGTCTGGCACACAGTAGGTGCTCAATAAGAACAGTTCCTACTGTGGACCTGGATACCCCCCTCTGGCTGAGGTCTGTGCACACTCAGATTCCTGGGCTTGTAATTGGGGTGGAGCAGCTGCTGGTTTTGGGGAAAAATGAAACGTATGGTGGCCTGGCCCGAGGTTCCTTTCCTTCTGTGTTTTTAGCCCACAAGGTGCCAGACACATAGTAGGTGCTATGTCTGCACTGGTTCGTCAGTAATCTCCAAGAGGACAAGGACTGTGTCCGTCCTGCTCCTCACTCTTTCCTTAGTGCCTAGAACAGAGCTGGACACACAGTAGATTCTTGGTAACTGGGAATGAAGATTGAACAAACTTGAATGAACAAGTGTCAGATGGGAAAGAACTGGACTGGGGGAGGGGAGCTTCGTGGGCTGCCCCTCCCCCTCCCATCTCATCTCCTGGGCTAATCCCTGCTGGGTTAGGGGGGGAAAACCAGGGCATTGACCCCAGGCCCCCGAGCAGCCAGCGCCTGAGGCCAGTTGTGCCAAACTTCGAGACCCGGTGAGTACTGGTGTGGCGGCCGCTCCTGAGGCCCTGCTGTCCCCTACTCTGGACATGGTCCTCACAGTGGGCTTCAGTCTCCCCACCCTGGCATTGGCCCTGAGCCTGCTGTGCTTCTTCACCTGCCACCTGGCCCAGCTGCTCAGGTAGGAGAACTTCCCCTCACCTGCCACATCTCCTGCCCGAAAGGCCCACGTGAGCTCTCTCTGGGCTAGAGAAAAGGCAGGCACTAATCTCTCTCCTCCCTGTGGTGGGGAAACTGCAGCCCTGAGAGAGTGAGCCCTGGGTTGGAATCATGCTGTCTGAGACCCCAGCCCACACCTCAATTTCCCAAACCGTAACATGGGGTTTGTTAAAAAGATGAGGTAAGATCACGGATGTTCAGCAGCAGGGGGCTGGGTACTGCATGAGTGCCCAGTAAATGGTCATGATTTCTATGCCTTATTCTGCCATTTCTCCTGGATCTTTTGAGATCCAGCCCAGGACTGGCTTTTCGCCTGACTCCAGGGGGCTCCCATGTCCTTGGCCTGGGCTGCTGAGTCAGTCCTCAGGCGAGAAAGCCCAGCCCCTCTGCCCCCGCCCCTGCCTGCCAAGCAGCTGCTCCTCCTTGGGCCAGAGCCCAGCCTGGGTTTCTGCACACTTGTCATAAATAAATAATCAGGGCACGTAGCTGGGAGCCTGGCAGAGGAGCTCTGGCTGGGAGGTGGGGGCTGTGTGTGGCAATGGGAGCTCCATTCTGAGCTGCTGGCGCTTTGGCAGAGGGTGGTGGGCAGCCACGGCCCCTCACCCCAGACTGGGTCCTGCAGAGCCTATCACCCAGGGCTGCTGGAGAGCAGACTTGGAGTCTCTGGGCACGCTCAGTGGGATTGGGGTCCAAGAGGCACAGCCAGCTGGGAGGCCCTAGCTTCTGAAGGGTTTCCCTGTTCCCCACTCCCTCTCTTGTCCTGCTCAGAGACAATGGGAGAAGGCAACTGTCTCCAGGACAGGAGCATCTCAATGCCAGGTCCCTGGCCCAAACCATGGGGCTTCCTTAAGTTAACATTTACAGATCTGCTTCAGTTTCTCCACCTGCCAAGTGTACCCTTTATCCTGGCCTCTAACATCCCAGGTTGTTGTTTTTTTTTAAGATTTATTTTATTTATTTCTATCTCCCATTGTTGTTTGTGCTCTCTGTGACCATTTGTTGTGTGCGCGTCGTCTTTTTAGGAGGCACCGGGAGCCAAACCCGGACCTCCCAAGTGGGAGGGAGGCACCCATTGGGGTGAGCCACCACCGCTTCCCTAGGTTGGTTTTTACACTTTATGTCATTGGAATCACACTACATGTACTGTTGGATCTGGCTGTCTTCACTCAGCCTAACATTCGTGGAATTCATCCATGGAGTGGTAGACTGTCCATTTGCATCACTGTGTAGGTTTCCATGTTGTGGATACACACAGTGTATTTATCCAGTGGACACACTTTTGAGGCTGTTAGGAGCAGGGCTATGAACATTGTCGCACACATCTTTCGGTGAACCTCTGGGCATTTCGGCTGGAGAGCTGTGGGTCATAGAGCATATACATGGCATTCGGCTTCCGTGGATGCTGCCAAACAGTTTTCCAAAGTGGTTGTACCAATCTCCATCCCACCAGCAGTGAATGAGTATCCCGGTCATCCCATATCCTCATCAACACTTGGGCTTTTCTGTGCACACAAAGGAAATTGAGATTTTTGGATGTTTCTTCCCACCCACACCTCCCTCCTCAGAGCACTGGCTTTCAACAGATGCAAACATTTACTGTCTAAGCACCCAGACACACAAGGCAAGGTCCCTGCTCTAAGATGTGCCCAGCATGGGGTGAGGCAGACAAAGAGGTATTTTCAAAACAGGAAAGTACATGCAGTGACAGAAGCAGTAGAACATTCAAAGGGAGCCTCTTGGAGGCTTCCTGAAATAGGTGACTTCAGTTTAAAGACTATTTTAAGTACTCTAATTTATTAGTGTTTACATCAAGCTAACAATTTTAATTCATCATTTTTTCCTGATTTTAGGATTTTCTATATAGAAACATTTGGAAATGAAAGAAAAGTAGAATTTAAGAAATAGAAATCATTTGAAATTCCACCACTCAGAGTTATGTGCTGTTCAATGTAGCGGATTTCCTTTTGGTCTCCACCCACCCCTACCCAAGCTGGGTTTTTAAAGAACTAGGTGACTGAGGAAGGGGATACGAAAGCCCAAGAGTATGCAATTGGATTGCACATTAAGGGCGTGCTGGGTGTCGTTAGGGATGGAGTGTCCCTGTTCCCTTGCCCCTGGGCACTGGAGTGGGGCATGCATGTTTCGAAGGTTGACTCGATCCTTTTTCTAAAGGTGGAGTATTTCTTATCTTGTTACTGCATGCACCGTTAAAAGGAAAGAAAGCTGCGCCACTGCACAATAGATGGAATAATCATTTTTATCTTGGTTTTGGTCATAGTAATAACATTATTTGCCGGTGAAATTACCAGTTACAATTTATCTTCTAGTAATATTCATACGCAACAGGACTAGTACATTTCTCAGCTGCCTAAGGGGTTGTCCCTTGTGATCCTAGTGGATAACCACATCTTACAAACATTTTTATGCCATTAATACATGTTCATTTTAGGCAAATTTGGAAAAATTCAGGAAAATAAAAGGAAGAGGAAATAATCAGCCATAGTCCTACCATCTGGAGAAAAACAGTTAACTTTTGGTGTAGTTGCTTGCAGTCTTGTTTTTTTAAAAAGTTACAAAGGTAATACCTCAATGCTGAAGAAAATTTTGGAAATTCAGAAAGGCCAATGGAAAAAATACTCTGCAATACCACCACCCAGAAATGGTTCAATCTGGTACCTCACTCCTGAATTTTTTTTTTACTCCTCTAGCCATACATGGCAAGCTCTAGAAAGGAATATGTATGACCAAATGTAAGTGTCCCTGTAAGGAAGAGTGGGCTCTTTGTTTTGTCCCTGATGTGCACAGGTAATGGGAAATGCTGGAGACCGGTACTCTAGAGCCGTGCTTTTAAGGTGCTGTCCACAGACTAGCAGCCTCAGCAGCATCTGGGAGCTGTTAGAAATGCAGAGTCTTTGGGGCTTAGGTCCCAGGAATCTGTTCTAACAAGACCTCTGGGCACACTGAAGTTCAAGAAGCACTACACAGAAAACTGGGATCTGGGAGGTGCTGGGCTTCAGGTGGACTGAATGGGAGTTCTCTTGGGAGACGCAATGGGACCACGTTGTAGCAGGTAACTCCTTGTACTCCACAGCTGTTCGTGCGAGCAGCTTCCCGAGGGCAGGACCGCTGTGTTTTAGTCTCCTTTGCCTGGCCTGGAATAAGTACTGCATAATACTTAAATGAATGAAGGAAAGAACGAGTGAATGAACATGAAGTCTGGAGCTGCAGTCCACATACCTTTTCTTTTCATTTCTAGGACTGGAACATCAGTTAACAGCTGACCACTGCCAGCCCACCCCGTCCCCCCACAGGCTCCAGAGAGGAAGCTGCTCTTGGGGTGCACCATGATTTCACCATTCTTAGTACTGGCCATTTGCATCTGCCTTACCAACTCCTTAGTACCAGGTAGGGTTAGGGGGCACAGGTGGAGGGATGGGAAGACCTGGGGCAGGTGGGGTGGGATAAGGGACTGGAGTGTCTATGTTCAAGGTCAGAACCATCCAAAGTATTTCAGAGCTGAGAAGAGTGTTCTAGAACAGGAGATCCCAGCTCTGCTACTGTGAATGCTGGAATTACGTAGGTCACTCTCCCTTTATACGATCCTGTTCTAACATTGGGGTTTCTATTCTGTCTCTATCTCTTTAATAATCTGAAATATAACTAAATTCTGTGGACTTACCCAAGTTTTGATATATTTAGTCTCCTGTTTGTTTTGTCAGCTTACTCTCCCCTCCGTGTGTAGATAGTAATTTTTGCTTGTGAATTCATCTTCAACAGGAGTTTTGTTTTTTGTTTGTTTGCTTTTTCTTTTGGAGACCCTTGTGGAGGTCTCTCTCCAGAGGGGTACTGCTTGATTCTTTCATGGTCCTGAGAGTTCGACTAATTCTAGACATGTTTTTATGTTAATTTCTCAGTCTGAGATTCTCACACAGTAAATTCAGATCTCCACTTAGACCTGGTATATGTTGCAGGGGCTTTGTTCCATGGACCCCTTTGCCAGTCAGGTGAAAACCACGGACCCCTTACGCTCTACTGTGTATTGTTTAATAAATATCCAATAGATCACACCTGCACCAACACGTCCCCTTAAGAATAATGTTTTTCAGAATTTCAGTTCAAGCTCATGGACCCTTTGTTAAGAACCCATGGTTTAGAGTTCACTTTTGTCTTGAATGGCGTTCTGTCTCCATCCCCTCCGTAACTCCAAGGCAATGTGTACATTAAAACAGCTTCCAGGGGAGTGGATGTAGCTCAAGTAGTTAAGCACCTGCTTCCCATGTACATGGTCCTGGGTTCAATCCCGGGTACCTCCTGAACAAAACAAAACCAAAAACAGCTTCCACCCTAGACCCATATCTGGTTGGACACCCCAGAGACCCTCCTCATCATTTCTTGTGTACCCCTCTGGTTATGAATTCCCTCTTGAATTCTACCTTTCTAGGGATTTTCCCTTCTCCCTTTCTTTTCTTTCTTTCTTTCAAGCTATGTACTTAAGAAACTATTGTAGTAACATGTATACGATACAAAAATGGTTAAACTTCCCCATTTTAAAGTACTTTCATGTCTACAGTGATGTTAATTACATTCATAATAATGTGCTACCTTCACCACCATCCATTAGCAAAATTTTTCATCACCCCAAACAGAAACTTTGTACCCATTAAGCAGTAATTCTCCATTTCCCCCACCCCTTAGCCCCTGGTAACATGCGGTCTGCTCTCTGTCTTGCTGAATTTACTTTTTCTAATATTTCACGTAAGTGAGATTATACAATATTTGTCCTCAACACTCAACATGATGTCTTCAGGGTTTATCTAGGTTGTAGCATGTATTAAACTTCACTTGAATGAAAGACTAGCAAATGGATGAAAGTTGAAAAGGGAAAAAAGACAAAATGAAAAATCCAACAACTCAGTTTTTTTCTTTCACTTCAGCCATTCTGATGGGTCATCGTGATTACGTTGTGTTTGCTTGCTTTTTTTAATCGACTGTAACTTGAAGTACATACATGTAAAATGTAGTGTGATGGATTTTCACATGTATTTAAACTCATGTAACCACCAGCCAGATCGAGACAGGACATTTCCAGCCATGGGAGACCAGAGGCTTCCCTGTGTCCCTTCCAACCAATACCCTTCCCCCAACCAAAGAATATTACTAGGCTTGGTCCTGCCACTACAGACTAGTTTTGCCTGTTTTTAATGTCTTATGAAGGTGATAATACTGTGTGTGTTGGCACTTAGCTTTATATCATGAGCATTTCCCCGGGTCATTTAATATTCTCCAGAAACAATGGCTTCCTTGGTGTACTCAGTTGTCCAAACGAGCCGCCGTTGCTTAAAGCAGTCCATGGGCATGAAGTCAGTTTAACACCGACCGGCTCCCTCTCGGGCGCCAGCCCTGGGGTGTCCATGGTGGAGGAGACCAGGGCCCTGCCCTTGCTGGACTCCCAGTCCAGCAGGAGGGCGCACAGCTGTGAACCAGGCAAACCGGAGTCGGAGCGTGTGCAGAGGCAAAGTCCGGCCCTGGCAAGTCTGCCAAGCTTCTGGCAGAGCCAAAGGGATCAGGATGGGCAGAGTTCCTTGCCACCCAAATGGCACTCAGGGCAGAGGGAGCTCCTTGGCCTGTCCAGTGTGTATGGAGGAAGGCAGGAAGGAGACCTGAGCCAGCCCCAAGCCAGTGAGATCATGGACCCAGACTACTGGCCCAGGCCTTGTCTCATTGAATCTTTGAACTCTTTTGAACCACCGGTAGGTAGCTTCCTTTCTCCAGTTTTCCTGGGTCAGAAACACTAGGGGAAGGAACTCGCCTAAAGGCACACAGCCAGGGGGACCAGATTCCCACCTGGCACTCTGCCTGGGACTCTGACATTGGTCACCTCAGCAGACACTTGCAGAAGAAAGAGGAAGGGGCTGCAGTACGGAATCCGGGGGATGGAGGGATAAGAGGATCCTTTTCAACCATCGGCTGTGAAGGGAAAGGGGAAGGAAGTCCTTTAGGGGAGGATGGGTCCAAGGCTTGAGGTGGACAAGAGCTGCCTTCCCTCGGCTCACCCTTGGCGGCCACGTGGCCGTCACAGAGACAAGTGGGCGTGGAGGTCTTCCTGTGTGGCTTGTGTCCGAGGACACTCGGCTTCTTCATTCACCATGTGGCTGTGGCGGGGGAAAGGGTACCTGCGCTCCAAGGCTGGGGGAGGAGCGAAGGGGCGCTGCTGTGTGCAGAGCCCTTGGTGCTGCCTGGGAGCCGAGACTCAGAAAAGGGGAGCTCTTCTCCCCTGCGGCCTGGGGAGGTGACCTCCCCAGGGTCTCACAGCTGGTAGGTGGTGCAGTTGGGATTTTAACTGAGGTCTCTCAGGCACTAGAGCTGTAGTTTTCCCACTGGAGGACTGAGTGCCGGACACACACACGTTTCCTTCTCCTTCCTGTTTTATCTCAAAACTGTAAAGCTCCTTCATATGAAAAGGGTTTTTTTTTGTTTGTTTTTAATCAGTGAGGAGTGATGGATGGGAGAGATGAAGCAGGGCCTCTTTGCTAATTTATCCAAACAGTAGTAAAACTGTGAACTGCTACTTTGAATTTGATACATTAAACAAAAGGCATTCTTACTTTCCAGCTCTGCTATTAACCCTATAGCTAAGTAGCGTTCCCGTTGAACCTGCTTTAATGACTAAACCTAGCAGAGTTTATAATTGATGGCTGGAAACATCTGGGGACTCCTGCTGTTGGAAGTAGTTTGTTCTCTTGAATAGGTTACCTTCTAATTGTGTGAGCACAATTCATTTGCTGCCTTAGAGATCCTTTCTTTACTGGGTGGGAGCAAAGAGCTTGGGCTGTGGAGTGAAGCCCAGCTCTTCAAGAGTCTGCCATGCTGTGTGGCCTTGGGTGAGTTGCTTGGTGTCTCTGAGCCCTGGCTCCTTCTTTCTGTGATGTGGGGGGAAGATTCCAAGGTTCTCAGGCTTGTTGGGAGGATCTGACTAGCATGTTTGCCAACCACAAGGTACGTTGATTGACATGGGCAACTACTGCTGCATCATCTAAGACCAGGCAACCCAGCCTCAGCCAGGAGGTGTTGGGGTGTCTAAAGTTTGGTGATGGGAAGCTGCCCCCATCTTCAGCCATTTAGTCTTGCCATTCCCACTGTACAGAGAAAGAGAAAGACCCCAATTACTGGCGAAACCAAGCTCAGCAAACCCTGAGAAATGCCTTGGAGCTTCAGAATCTCAATACCAAAGTGGCTAAGAATGTCATCATGTTCCTGGGAGATGGTGAGGCCTGGGGAACTGAGGGAGGGACTGGGCCAGGGCACCTAAGCTGGACTCGAAGGGAGCCAGGTGAAGATGAGGGGAGCTGAGCTAAGGACCATGGGGTTGCAGGGGGCATGTTTAAGAGAATGGGGGGGGCAGGGTCTGAGGAGGAAAGGGAGAGAGGGGCCACCTATTGGTGCCTACTGCCCAAGTCTGCCTCAGCACCAAACTGGAGAGGTGTGGGTGCCTGAGAGGGCTGGCTGGGGGAGGCAGGAAACCCCACAGTCTGAGACCCCCACTCCTTGCCACAGGGATGGGCGTCTCCACAGTGACGGCCGCCCGCATCCTCAAGGGTCAGCTCCACCACAGCTCTGGGGAGGAGACCAGGCTGGAGATGGACAAGTTCCCCTTCGTGGCCCTTTCCAAGGTGAGCCCCAGCCCCGAGCCCACCTGGCCCAAACCTCCCACCCCTCGACTTGGCAGCATGGAGAAAAGGGCAGGAGAACAGTGTCTTCTGCAGCCTCTGGCAAGGCAGTCAGGTCCTGCTGGGTCTCAGTGGCTCTTCTGGGAAACGAGGACAGCAGTAGCTACTTCCCACAGCTGTGTCAAAAAGGTTTTAGCCCATTCATTTAAAAAATCTTCTTACTGAAATATAATGTACATAAAGAAAGGGGTGCAGCCTGACCTTTCACGAAATGAACATGCCAGTACGACCAGCATCCAGGTCAAGTAAGTGAACATGACGGCATCCAGGGGGGCCCTCGGCACCCTCCAGCGCTAGCCCCCAGCCGCCAGAGAGCAGCCCCGTCCTGACATAACACCACGGGTCAGCTGTGCTGCTTCTGCTCTTTAGGCCAGTGGGATTGTATAGTAGACTCCCGCGTCTGGCTTCTTACACTCGGGGTAGTCCGTGTTGTGGGCAGTTGCATTTCATTCATTCTCTCCCAAGGCAGTGCAGAGCATTAATTAGACGACTGATGCAAAGTGTTCGACTCAGTCCCACTAAAGGGCAGCTATCGTTATTGGTGGTGGGTGGTGTCATGTAGTAACATACTCAAGACTGTCGGGCTAGACCCCAGGACTCCCTTCTGGGGACCTAGCAGGGACCTGATGTGTTCAGCTCACGGGCTGGTGGGGAGTGGGGCCGGGGGCTGTGTGGAGGGTACCGACCTCATGCATTCCCGCCCTCCCCTTGGCCATCTCCCCATTCTCCATCCTGTTTCCCCCTCACTTTTCCTTTCCCCCGTTTCCCTGCCCCTTCAAGAAGCCTTCTCCTCTTCCTTCCCTGGGGCTCCCCTGCAGCCAGCCCCAGCCCCAGCACGAGCCCTCGGCTGGCCCAGCTGACCCCCGCTCCTCTGCCAGACCATCCTCTCCACACACTGGAGAGCTGGGTTCTGTCGTCCTGCTGCCTGGGGCTGCGGGGTGCAGGGAGCGGGGCAGGCAGCAGGCATCTGGGTGGTCCCGGAGCTCTGGGGGCGACTGGCGGGCTCCTCCGAGGCTGCAGGGGCCTCTCTGACTTCCTCGTGTGCCCGGGGGGTGGGTGGGCATCTGCTGACGCCCTTTTCCCACCTGCAGACATACAACACCAATGCGCAGGTCCCCGACAGCGCGGGCACCGCCACCGCCTACCTGTGTGGGGTGAAGGCCAACGAGGGCACCGTGGGGGTGAGTGCTGCCACTGAGCGCTCTCAGTGCAACACCACGCAGGGCAACGAGGTCACCTCCATCCTGCGCTGGGCCAAGGACGCTGGTGAGCCGGGCAGCAAGGGGTGGGGCTGGCTCTGGAGCTGTCCGAGCCTCGGTCCTCCCAGCTGAGCAATGGGTAGTGGAAGAAGATGCTCTCTAGGCCCCCTCCAGCTCCGATGTGTGGGGAGACTGCAACCTTTGTGGAATCCCTGGCACGAGAGGGAAGACTAGTGTGGGGGGCATTCTAGTCCCAGCTGCCATTTACCAGCTGAGAGACCCCAGACCTTGTGTCCCTGAGTCTGTTTATTTGACTAGCAAATGGGCGTGAAAATGTAGCCCCCTCCTGGGCTGGGTGTGAAGCGGGAGTAAGATGCTGCATGTAAAGGACTTAGCCCCAGGCCAGTCCCACGAGCTTTAGTAAAAGGGCACGAGGCAGACTGGCACAGGTGCCAGAACTACCACCCACCTGAGTCCCTTGGGAGGGGTCCTGTGGGTGGGGAAGCTGGAGGGCTTCCTGGAGGAGTGGGTCCTTGGTGGAGGGGAGAGGGGGAGGGCTGTGAGGCAGAGCGTCATCTGCCAGGCTATTTGGAGGCTGCCGCCTCCTCCCCCACTAGACGGGAGACTGAGGCTCAGGCGATGGTTAGCTGGGAGGGGAGAAGGCAGCGTGGTCACCCCATCGCCAGCTGATGCCGACCCCTCTTCCTGCATCCCAGGCAAATCTGTGGGCATCGTGACGACCACACGAGTGAACCATGCCACTCCCAGTGCCACCTACGCCCACTCTGCCGACCGGGACTGGTACTCGGACAACGAGATGCCCCCAGAGGCCCTGAGCCAGGGCTGCAAGGACATCGCCTACCAGCTCATGCACAACATCAGGGACATCGAGGTGAGTGCAAGGTGCATGGGGCCTCTGATGGGCGAGGAAAGCAGCTGGGCCTGACCCCCCCACCCCCGCACACCTGGGAGGGCTCCCGGTCCTTGCGGGGGTTTGTGGCTGGGGCAGGGAGGCACTGGAGGATTTCTCTGCGCTGGGGCTGGAGGTAAACACCACACCCCAAGAACCTGGTGCCCAGGGATTAGGCTGCACTCCCCAGCATGGGGGTGCTGGTGGCACAGTCCCTGCCCTGCATACTCACCTGCGTGGATAAGCCTGAGGGCCATGCACTCCCCAGCTGTGTTTGCAGTGGCTGGTGCATGCTCTCATCTGAAACTTCCTGGGTTCCAACCCCGGCCCTGCCATTTGCTGGTTCTGCCACCTTGGGTTAGCTCCCTGACCTCTCTGAGCCTCCATGGCCCGTCTGTGAAATGCACCGAACTCATAAGCCATTGTGAGAGCGGCACCCGATAATCCCCGCAGAGAGCGCAGAGAGCGGAGCTCGGGGCCGACACCTAGTGGCAGCACTGACGCTTGAGCCCCACGGCCCTGCCCAGAAGCCGGCAGGCGGCACAGCTCCCCAGGCACCGTCCACCAGTCCCTACCCTCTGTTCTTACATGAGAACTTGTTCCGCTTTCAGACTCTTGTTGCCCACTGCGGGAGGTGGGGGCTGAAGGGGGAAAGAAGATTCGGTGAGACTCAAAGCCCCCAGGTCCCAGCTACCCTTCACCTCTGTTTCTCCCAACAACCAGGTGAATTCACCAGCTCCCAGGTGTGCCCTTTGACCCCCCCGTTGTCCCCTTCCACCCAGTTTCTGAGTGCTACCAGGTCCTTCTACTAACCCACATCTTCCTCTTCCATGTGGGGATCAAGCACCCCCTTTCAGAGTTCTTTTGGCCCCTCCTACTGAGTGGGCATTTGAGGCAAAGCTGCTCCATCAAAGCTGCCCCATCCGTGTGACCAGGGCAAGTCTTTCCCTCTTGGAGCCTCGGTTTCCCCACCTGTGCAACAAAAACAGAGCGCCCCACCTGCCTCTTCCTGGGGCCGTTGGAGGCCAAGATGAGGTCATGGATGTGAGAACATTTGTTGTACAAGCACAGTGTAATTATGGGGCTTCTTTAGAGAGATTTGGCAGGAACAGCCTGGCATGGGGGACGGGAGCTTGAGGGAAAACCGAAGAGGGAGGCAGGGGTTCCCGGCTGGGGACAGGGGCTGGTCCGCAGGGGCTCTGGGGGCATACTCTGCACGTGTGACAACTCCCCGCCCTTCTCTCTTTCCTCTCTTTTCTTCCTCTTTTCTGCCCCAGGCCCATGTCCGCCTTGCACCCCACCACCCCAAAAGCCCCTCAGTCCCCAGACTGTACATGAAACATAAATCCTGGTGTCCGCCCTGAAAATAAATATCTTTTGCTAAAAAAAAATAAAAAGACACAAACCCAAACCCCAAAGCCAAACAGCAAGTCTGTTATTTGGGCGTTTAGTGAGTCCGTGTGAAGTCGCTGCTGGGCTGGCAATGATGAGGCTCCAGGCAAGAAGATTGGGGGCTTCGTTTTCCACTCGAAATGCCAAAGGGTCGGGTTCTGTGGAAAGAATAGGGGAGGGGGAGGGGACCAGTGACCTGGGTCCCTTCTACTTTTTCCCCTCCCAGCCAGAGCTGGGAGTGAGGTGCCTGCCCTCCTGAGATATTTTTCTTTCCACAACTTCTGGAACTAAGAGCAGCCTCCTTGGGGGCCAGGGACCATGCTGGATTATGGCGTTCCCTCCTAAACCCATCCTGAGCATGGGTTTTACTCCAACTTAGAGATAAGGACGTCAAAGCTCAGGGTGATGAGATGACAGGCCCTGGGTCAGTAAGTGCAGAGTCAGGAATCAAACCCGACTTTCCAGCACCCCGTGATTGGGTGGTCCTGGGGTCTCGTCCCCACTTCCACCCTCAGCCTGGACTCCTGGCTCCCCCTCCACCCTGGGTTCTGAGGAGGGAAACGGAGTGGAAAGTAGAGAAGGCGGCTACACAATACCAGGCCTGGGGACAGTGGATCTGGGGCCAGGGCCAGCACCTGGCTGCAGCCCACGGTGACAGGAGGACACCGGTGTGGTGGCCGCTGCGGGCAGTGGCTGTTTTGCTCTTGGCCCCCATTTTAAAAATAGTCAGGACTTCAAACATGGGCTCCCAAGGAAAACAAACAGTCCCGCGTCGCCTGCCTGTACATGCCGCCGGGCTGGGTAAAATTAGCCTGGTAGCGATGACACAGACAGTGAGTCCCAGCCCCACTGTTTGCCGGGCTGCGGTGGGCTGGCTCCCAGCTCGGCTGCCCCAAGACCTCGGCTGGGGCCCTCGCCTGCAGGTCTCCTGCCTCTCACTGCAGGGAGAGGAGGCTCTTGGACACACTGTCATCGGCTCTGCAAATACAGCAGAGGCCTGGCCCTGGAGTCAGGGAGGCCCTGGGTTCGAATCCCGACTCTGCCATTTACTGGCTTTGTGATCTGTGCTTATTTCTTTGTTTGGGAAGTGAGATGACACTTCACAGGCTTGGTTAAAAGTTGGATATTGTTTCTTGAGTGTCTGACACAGTGAGCTCTCAATAAATGGTCTTATTCTTATAAAAGTGGGAGTTATGTTATACTTCTGGAAAGCCAGTTAAGGTAGGTTATCATTAGCTCCAGTATTTCACCCAGAAGTCCCAAATAGGCCCAGTAGATCCTTGATTCCACCTTCCAGATAAGAAAGAAGTTGGGGTTTCTTCCTCCCGCTGGGTAAGTGGAGGCTCAGAGCAGAGGGGTCCGACTCCAGGAGCTCCAGGCAGGGGCTCTTGGAGGTGCCGGGAGCCCAGCTCATGGCTCCTCTCTTCTTTAGGTGATCATGGGCGGCGGCCGGAAGTACATGTTCCCCAAGAACAGAACTGACGTGGAGTACGAGACAGATGAGAAGGCCAGAGGCACCAGGCTGGATGGCCTGAACCTCATCGACACCTGGAAGAACTTCAAACCGAGACACAAGGTAGCCGTCCCGGGGCCCGGGGGCTGCAGAGCAGCCGGTGGGGGTGGGGGTGGGGGTGGGGCTGGGTGACCCCCTCCTTGAATCTGTTTTTTCATCTGTAAAAGGGAGATTATAATTCTTACCTTAAAGGGATTCTATAGGACTGAAATGGGCTAACAGATCTAGGAATGACTCATAGTAGGTGATGGGTCAATTCCCTGCTTCAGGGGAGGGCACCAGAGAAGGCTTGGTGGTCATGAGGAGGGTAGACCAGGGGAAACCTGAGCACCTACTGTGTGTGGGGCCCTTGGTGTGGCACAGAATATGAAAGATGAGTCAGATGGTCAGAAAACCCAGAATGGAACGCTGAGTGCTAGCTGGGGAAGCCCCAAACTACACACAGGATGGGCTGGGAAGCCTGAGCAAGAAGGTTCCAGGCAGCAAGATGGAGAAACAATGGCTGGGGAGGCGGGATTGGGTGGAGGACTCTACAGCTGGCCTGGGAGTGTGCGAGCACAGGCCTGAGGTGGGCAGCCCTCCACAACGACAGGGAGAGAGTGGGCTGGGGCAGTGGAGGGGAGGCTGGAGCCTTGGGAACGGCCGCTGGCTCTGACTCCTTGGAGAGGCCTCTGGCTCTTTAAATCTGTGGCTACCGGACTTGGGGCAGCTGGGGTCTGGAAATGACTGTGGTCAGGGTTGAAGACAGTGGGGAGCAGCCTGGCAGCCACTTTGATGTCATTCTGGGTTTGGGTTTCTGAGGGTTCCAGAACTGGCCCCCCGGGAGGCCTCGTGGGAAGGGGCTGGGCCAAAGTGCCGTGGGGGAGGGGCTGGGGAGGTGGCCCCCATGGGGGAGAGGGTGGCTGAGCTGCTCTGAACCCTTCCCATTCCTCCTGAGTCAGCTCAGGCAGCCAGCCAGCGAGTGCCCCATCCCGCCCAAGCTGGGGTGACCCCTCCCCCTCAGCCTCAGTGTCTCTACATGGAAAATGGGGCTTAAACCTTCTGGCCCAGGCAAGGTGCTTTCCCTGAGCTCAGTCTGGATGCCACAAGGGAGAGAGGGCCCTCACCCCTGCCCCGGGCCTAGACCCAACAGGGTGTCCCTGCAGGGTCCCAGATAGGCCTAGAAAATCATGCCATAAGAGTAGGTTCTAGATTTTGTCCACCTTTGCCCTGAGTAGCTAGTCATCTGTGTGTCTCAGTGTCCTTTTCTGTAAAACTAGAATAAGAGTACTTACCTCACAGGGCTGGTGTGAGGAGGAGATGTGGAGGAGAGCCGCCTCCCGAAGCAGGTATGGGGCCAGAGCTCTACTTTCTCAGCCTCCCATCTCCCCACAGCAGCCCCTGAGGCTCTAACAAAGAAAAAGCTTGAAAACCCCTGATCCCAATGGTGTGGCCCAGAGGTGGCAAGGGGCTCTCCTCAGGACACACAGCTGACTCTCTGCAGCTTCAGAACTCCCGAGCCAGGCCAGCCACTTCCTGCAGTCTTTATGCCCTGGGGAGCAACACTTCCTTCAGCTCCCCTCCCAGGCAGGACCCTCCAAACACACACAGCTCATTTCCCCAGCGGACACACAGGGCCACCAGTGACCCACACCTGCCTCTTCCTTTGCCCTGGGCGCCCCCTGCTTTGAAATGCCTCCTTGACCCTGGGCTGTCCTCCAGGTCCCCATTAGGACAGCACCTCCACCAGGAAGCCCTCCCAGGTGCCTGTCCTGGGCTCTCCCAGCCCCCTTGGTCTGAGAACTCTTATTCCCCTGTGTTAGAGTTGCCTATCTATTTGTGATTTTCTTGAGGCCGCAGAGTGGCTCATTAGGGAGGAACAGACAAATGCCTGCCTTCCATGCCCCAAGTCCTCACTCGTGCTGACACAAGCCTTCCTCCTAGCACTCCCATTACGTCTGGAACCGCACCCAGCTCCTGGCCCTTGACCCCCGCAGGGTGGACTACCTCTTGGGTAAGTGGAGGGGAGTGGACCGAGGGACCCAGCTGGGTGCCCGGTGGCCCGGGATATGTGTGTCCAGCAGCTGGGGGCAAGGCCCCGGCGTGCCCCCGCCTTAGGGGCCTTTTCCCTCCACCTCCAGGACCTTGGAGGGCTGAGGAAGGGGCATCTGGTTCACAGAACTAGGCCTGAAATCTGCTGGCTGTGCAGGGTGATGAGCCTCGCTGGGCAGAAGGGAAAACAAGCTCGGAGAGGGCAAGGGCCAGTGCGGTGCAGCCCATTAGAATTACAGCCCAGGCGAGTTGGAACCTGCTGGGAGCTGGAATCTGAACAGGTCCTGGGCCGTGGAGCAGGGCACCTGGAGTTACTTTTCCTGTGTGGTCAAGGGGAGAAGCCAGCTTCATTGTTGCCACCGGTCCTGACCGGAGGTTGCCCTCCCTCCCGCTCCCCAGGGAGTGGGGAGCAAGTGAGGGGCCCGAGGGTGGCACCCGGCTTGGTGGAACGAGGCCCTGAGGCTGGGGGACAGGCAGGCTGGGTCGGGCACCACTGGGCAAGTAGTGACAAAATCACCAGGGAGCATTTCCCACGGAGCACAGCGCCCAGTCCTGGGCGGGTCATGGGAGGTCATGGGCCCTGAGCTGGGTCCCCCATACACAGCCCTCTGCTTCTCGGCTTGCCTGGGTCCCACGGCACAGCCCCCACACCACACCCAGGCCGCGGAGAGCTGTGCATGCACCCGTGTAGTGTGACAGAGCCACTCGCGGGTGGTAGAGCCAGGGCGAGTTCAAATCCCATCTCTGCCACCTGGGAGCTCTGTGGCAAGTGATTTCTCCAAAGTGTGGGTAATGACAGGACCTACCTGGGGTTGTCCTGAAGATTAAATGAGCCAAGCCTTGTACACATGACAAATCCCCAAACTTAGCAACATTTATTACCTGACGGTTTCTTTGGGTCAGGAATTTGGGGGCGGCTCAACTGGGTGGTTCTGACTTGGTCTCTCAAAGCTTGACTGGGGTGGGGATCCCCTTCCTCACGTGGCCAGCAAGCTGGTCCTGGCTGTCGGCCGGAGGCCTCAGCTCCTCGCCACACGGATCTCTCCAGAGAGCGCTTGAGCATCCTCATGACACAGCGACTGACGTCCCCCAGAGAGGCACGAGCGTGCGAGGTGGAAGCCCCGGCCTGGGGAGTCCCACACGGTCATTTCCACAGTATTCTATCGCTTACACAGGTTGGCTTACGCGTGTCCACACGTGGAACCTGTGACATGGGCAAGGAGTGGATTACCCACCTTATTTCAAGCTCAGTGAGCAGAAGGGACAGTGATCCCAAACCCTCTGCTGACACACTGCACAGACCACCGTGCCCCCCAAACCTGTTGGGTAAACACACACACACTAGCCGTCCCACTGGGTCTAGGACGCAGTCCCTGGCCTGAGGGCCATGGTGCCGTGGAGGCCCTCTAGGCTGGGGAGAGGCTGATGGACTTGATCCCAGATCTTCCACTGACCAGCAACTCACTGGACACCTGAGCCTCAATCTCCCCCCTGGACAATGGACATGGTGATAGCCCCTAAGTGGTGGTCGTGACAGTTACAGGAGCCGGCGTTTCCCAAGCACCTGGCCCACGGGGCCACACACATACTCTGCCCCCAAGTCGGGCGAGGAAGCTGTGTTCTCTGCGGCACCCCAGCCTCCGTGGGGGTCCTCCTGGGCTCTCACACCCATGTCCCCCTTGTGTCCTTCTCAGGTCTGTTTGAGCCAGGGGACCTGCAGTACGAGCTGAACAGGAACAATGTGACTGACCCGTCCCTCTCTGAGATGGTGGAGGTGGCTCTCAGGGTCCTGAAGAAGAACCCCAGAGGCTTCTTCTTGCTGGTGGAAGGTAGGAGTATAAGGAAGAGATAGAGAGTCCAGAATCTTCCAAAGTCCTGACAGCCCTTGTCCTCCGTGGGTCCCGATGCTGCCTCGCTGGGATCCCCACGTAACACCCCACACACACTGCCCACATGTGGACGTATTAGTGCATATGCTCTCTCACTGCACGTACACACACAGGCCCCTCCGCCCTCCACAGGCCGCCAGCCTGGCTTGGCTGCTTTCTTGCCAAACCCCAGGGTTCCCACTCAAGCATGGCGGTCTCAGCCGGGCCCCGAGCGGGCCTCTGACGCCGAGGAACCAGCCAGGAACCTGCGGTGGCGAGCAGGGCTCCCCCGGGAACGGCCGCCTTTGTGAGCAGAGCCAGGGCTGGGCCAGCTGCTGGCAGAGCCACAACAAAGGAAGGACCCACCCTGCCAGGCCAGAGCGGTTGAGGCTCAGGCTGGTGGGAAGAAAGGGCGGCCTGGCGCCCAGGCTTAGCGACATGCAGGCCTGGGAGCGTCCACCCCGGCAGCCGCAGGTCACACAGCGCTCAGCCACTGGGCTGGATGTGAAGCCAGGCCTCCTGCGCTTCCCTGGGGGGAGGCGGGATGGAGTTCAGGGTGAGCAGGCCTTACGGAGCCTGCCACTGCCGCTGCCCAGGCCACCCTTTAGGTCTGAGAAGCTCTCCTGCTTTAGACGGGTACTTAAAGTGGAAAGAGGAAAACGGGCTCTGTTAGCGTGTGTCAAACCTGAATTCAAACCCTAGCAAACTCCACCTTGGGCATTTGACTTCCCCACCCTAGACCTCAGTTGTTCCATCTGTAAAGTGGGCTGATGGTGCCCATCTTTGCCCACGATCGTTGTGAAAGAGTAATAAGATATCAGTTGCTCATGCCTGGCTAATATGCTGTACCCCACCCCCAGCCCTACCCCAGCCATCCTACCCCTATGGAGCTCTAAAAAAAAAAAAATGCCTCAAGCAGCAGAAGAAAGAACCGGTGCTGGGAGCAGCGTGGGGTGATGCAGAGAGCACAGACTTTTCAGTCAGGTGGAGCTGCTTAGAAGCAGGTCTTGGCTTTGCCTGACTTTAGTCAAGTTACTGTCCCTCTCTCAGCCTCTGTGAGGGTTGAATGGCCACATAACGGCATGAAGCAGGTTCTGGGTGACGGTTACTGCCCTTCACTGTCAAAGAATGGTTAACTGGAGGCTTGGGGGTGCAGAGCTTCTTCCCTTTCCCTCACGCGAGGCCTTGGCATTGGTGTCCCTAGGAGGCAGGATTGACCACGGGCACCATGAGGGCAAAGCCAAGCTGGCACTGCACGAGGCGGTGGAGATGGACCAGGCGATAGGGCTGGCGGGCACCCTGACCTCTCTGGACGACACACTGACCGTGGTCACTGCCGACCACTCCCACGTCTTCACCTTCGGTGGCTACACCCCTCGTGGCAACTCTATTTTTGGTAGGTGGGCACTCTCAGGGTCTCCTGCTGCCCATCCGGGAGCGGGAGTGGCCTAGGGGAGAGCCAGCCCTGGGCCTGGCACCTGGTGGAGACTCAGTGAAACCTGGGTAGAAAAGAAAAGGGGCAGACAGTTTGAGGGATGGAGTGCATGTACAGATGGGAGGGAGGGGGTGTAGATGGATGGACAGATGGGAAGAAGAGTGGACGGACCATGGAAGGGACGGGGGTGGATGTGGGCATAGTGGGAACTGGATGATGGTTGGAAGTAATGAGTGTTTGGAAGGGGTCATGGAGGGGGCTGGGCCTTTCCAGGGGGCTCCTGGGGGTTGCCAAGGTGCTGACGAGGCCAAGTTGGGGGCTGGGGACTGCACGCCTGGAGTGCCACCGTGACCGCAGGACCTCCCTTCCCTGTGCAGGCCTGGCCCCCATGGTAAGCGACACGGACAAGAAGCCCTTCACTTCCATCCTGTACGGCAACGGGCCTGGCTACAAGGTGGTGGACGGCGAGCGCGAGAACGTCTCCATGGTGGACTACGGTGAGCTGCCAAGACCCGGGCCTGGGAGGGGACGGGGCACTCCTCTGGGACGGGCTTGCGGCCAAGGTTGGAGATCTTGGAACAGCCAGGACTTGTCCCAGAACCTCTCAGTTTAAATCCCATTCTGCAGTTCAGCAGCTGTGTGACTTTGGGCATGTACCTTCACCTGTCTCAGCTTCTCCCCAGGTGGGCAGTAGGAGTGTGCAGGTGCTTGCCGTGTTACGCTGTCATTTTTACTGGCTATTTAATATTCCAATATATGAAATCCCCCAGTTTGTTCATCCAATTCCATGTTGTTAAATATTCATTATTGGGGGACGGATGTGGCTCAAATGGTTGGGCATCCGTCTCCCATATGGAGGGACCCGGGCTCGATACCCGGGACCTCCCGGTAAAAAAAATATATATATATATATTCATTATTGTTCTTGACATGCCCAAACGCTCCTGGGGGTCTGCAGGTCCAGCCAGTGGAAAATGCAAATCCCACTCTCTCAGTTGACTCTCCTACAAAGTAAACCACCTTGAAAAGTTGGATTTTCTCTTTTGGGGCTCAAGAGTACAGGCTTCCATGTCAGAATAGGCTCAGGCTCGAATCCCATGGCCTTGGGCAAAATGACTCCCTCTTCTCTAAAACGGGGGCTTTCAAACCAGCCTGGGAGGGGAGCCGACGCGCTGCACGCCCAGGGCCAGGTCCCCGCACGCTCAGCAAACGTTTCCTCGGGCCCACAGCTCACAACAACTACCAGGCTCAGTCAGCCGTGCCCCTGCGCTACGAGACCCACGGTGGGGAGGATGTCGCGGTCTTCGCTAAGGGCCCCTTGGCACACCTACTGCACGGCGTCCACGAGCAGAACTACATCCCGCACGTGATGGCTTACGCGGCCTGCATCGGCGCCAACCGCGACCACTGTGCCGCGGCCAGCTCGGCGGGCAGCCCCGCTCCGGGCTCCCTGCTGCTCCCGCTGGCCCTGCTCCCCCTGCGCAGCCTGTTCTGAGGGCCCAGGGCCGGGCACCCATAAGCCCGTGACAGATGTCCAGCGCTGCCCACCCGCCTGGCAGCCCACACCTCAGGGCGGGGAGGCAGGGGCCTCCACAGCCTCCGCTGCTGCCAGAGAGCGGACCCAGGAAACCAAAGTCTGCCGCCCGCCTGTCTCCACTCTGGAATCCTCCCCTGAAGCCAGTCCAGTTCCTGGCCCCCTCCCTCTGCTCCTTCCCCGCTGCCCCTTTGGCCAACAGGGTAGGTTTCTCTCGGGCAGGCAGAGAGCACAGACTGCAGAAATTCTCAAAGCATCTATCTTATTTTTCTAACAAGCGTGCTTCCCTACACCTGGAGGCCCTGGAGCCTCCATGGAACGTTCTGGATCCGACCCTCCCACCCCTCTGGAACTCTACCAGGCCCCCCCACATGTGTGTCCCTGCGCCCAAGCCTAGTGCTGCCTACAGAGGAGACCCAGTCCCTCTCCTCAGGATGGGGGTTTGCTCACTCGCTCATTTCAAGGCCACCCGGGACTCCCAGGAAGTCAACTCCTGGGACTGGTTGCCCACCCCCAGCATGGCTCGGGCCAGGAGGAGCAGGCCTGATGGGACCTACATTTGCCAGCTCCTCCCTAAGCAACTCTCCTGTTTGGAATGGCAAAAATTTTCTTTTTGCTGTTGGCTAAAAGGGAACACAAAACATTTAAATAAAACTTTCCAAATATTTCTGAGGACAGAGCTGAGTCTTTGTGGTCAGTGAAGAAGAGACTGGAATAAGCTCATTTCTCTGGGAGAAACTGGACTGGGGCCCAGGAGTGAGGGTGGAAGTGTGTAATGGGGAAGGGGTCTCCAGCTGGCCAGGGGGCTTCACCCCTCAATACCTCAGTGACTTTGGACAAATTGCTTTGTGTCTCCATGACTCAGTTTTCTTTTCTGTGAAGTGGGACACAACCCACTCCTGGGTTGCTGGGAGGATTTAGAAGGGTACCTCTCTGCCACAAAACCCATGGCCAGGGGGCTTCGAGGACCTCCTGGTGCATGCCCTGGCCCACTGTAGCTGCGCGTCAGCTCGTTTGTTCAACAAACGCTGAATAGGTGCTAAGCCCTGAGTAGGTCTTAAGAATTTAATGGTAAACAAGACAGATGCTCCTCGTCCTTCCAGAGCTTCCAGCCTGGCTTGGGAGTGATTTTCTTTCCATTCCTGATGGTCAAGAATGGGTACTGGAGTCAGGAGTGTACCTGACATTGGGGGCACATGGAATCCCCTGTTTCCACCTCTTGCCTTGTTGGAATGAAAGTCCCTTTGATGATCACTGCAGCAGCTGCCACTAATCATTTACCACATGCCAAACTCTGTGCTTAAAGCTTTATGCACGTTCATTTCATTTCATCCTCACGAGGCAGCAGGTCCTTGCCACCCATATTTATACGTGAGGAAATGAAGGATGTGAGCAGTGCGGTGACGGCCCACATGCTCCAGGTATATAAACTGTGGAGCTGGGATTTGAATCCAGGGCTGCCTGACTCCAGAGCTCCTGCTCTAAACGCTCTAGTTTTTAATGTATTTCCAGCCTCCTGCCAAGCAGATCCCGAGCAGGCAACACTGACTCATACCACAGACCAGGGCAGTGTGAACCCAGGAGGATTAGAAACCGAATGTCAGAAGTGGGAGGTCCTTCAGAAGTGAAAATGCAGCGGAGCTGAATATTTCTTTCTGAGCTTCCTGGCAGTTCCAGCAAAAGGGGAAGCATGGCCAAGTGAATCCTGGAATGCTTACATTCTTGCTAGGACAAAGCGCTCACTCACCTTAGACTACTGTGCAGTGTTTTCCAGCTGACCTTCTCGTACCATCTTCAATTGTTGCCATATCTCTGTACTGTCATTTCCTAAACATTTTCCCTTCTCTTCACATCTTTAAGCAGCCAAATTCCCCCACCCCCACCCCTAGGCCTTAAGTTTTATTTAAATAACCTCCAGGGAGAACAGAATGAACCAATTACCACTCCTTCCTTGTAACACCCATTAATGAAGACCGAGCAAGCACACCCTGTCAGCCAGTCGTGTGATGGGGTGGGATGGGCGCCTCTCGGTGGAGGCGGAGGTGGCCGCGGTCTCTGCCCCGGCCGACTGGTTGTGGGGGACATCCACCGTTGAGTGGGGGTTCTTTTTTTTTTTTTTAGAAGGCACTGGGGATTGAACCCAGGACGTACATGGGAGGCAGGCGCTCAACCACTGAGCTACACCCACTCCCCAGAGCAGGTGTGTGTGTGTGTGTGTGTGATGTGTGTTCTGGATGGTTTCATCTACAGACATAGCAGCCAGCTTTTAAAAGCTCGTCAGTACTGCCTGAATCTCCTTCCATGCCTTAGGGGTGCACAGACCTTACTTTGTGTCTCAGGTTGGGTTTCCCCAGAAGCAGACCTCCAGGCAATGATTTGAGTGCAAATGGTTTTCTTTATGCACAGATCCCAGAGTGCACAAGAGCAGTGAGTGACAAAATGAAACAAAGCTGATAAAGGATGTGTTATTAAGCAGGTTACGGCCCATGGGCAACTGGGGCTCAATCCCACCATGGAATTCTGGGATACAGCGTAGAAGATGCACCTCAGAGTTAATCCCACCTGAGGGGGCTGGGGTCGTTGCTCTCCAGCTCTCACCCCTCCTTGGTTGAGCGCTGCTCTTAGGGAAAGCGACACCCTGGCGCTTCCAGCCGGCCTCCCAGGCACATGCTAGAACACCATGAGCTCAGAGGATACAAACCGGGCACCAACAGCATCTGCTACACTTTGGGATACACTGATGGGGTTAAAAACATGAGCTGTGAGTCAGGGAGATGGGCTGCAAATCTCTGCTCCATCACTTTCTTGCTGCTATGAACCACTGGGCAAGTTACTTAATCTCTGACCCTCGTCTGAACAGGCAAGCCACCCACGGTGCCTAGCACGGAGCGAGCGTTTAGGGGCCCGTTAGGGACGAGGAGCTCTCCCTGCCTGATCCCAGGCCATGGGGCCATGTATCCCCTGCTCCGACAGTCTAACCCACACCCCCTCCCCTAGGCAGGGCTCTCCGCTCACACTCCCCCCAGGTCACACAGCATCCTTTGGTCCTGGGCTCAGACTCTGAATCCAAGCCAGGGTGAAGGTGGAGGTCCCCGCTCCATGCCCGAGCACCCCTGGCTATTTATAGTGCTGGGCACTAAGGAAGGACCATGGACGGACCCTAAGCACACCTTTGATGGAGGAGGGTCAAGGGTGAACTGACGAAGCCTCTTCCATTGACTAAGGTAAGGGAAACCTAACACAATGAAAGGCTGTTTCCATGGCAAACAGCAGTGCAACGGCGGTGCTCCAGGTCAGGTGATGTGGGGCCCAGGCTTTGCCTGCCCCGTGGCTGCCCTCCCCCGAGCGCTGGATGTTCTTTCTGTCTGGCCAGCACATCAAGGAGGGGTGCAGGGAGGGGAAGCAGGGGAGAAGGCACCCTCACATTTTAATCACGCCTTCCTGAGCTTCTAGTCATACTCTGTTGGACAGAACTAGTCATGTGATCCCACTTAGCTGCAAAGGGTGCTGGGAAATGTAGTCTTTGGTTGGGCAGCCGCTCCCCACCAACTCTACTGCAGGGTTCTCAACCTTGGCGCTGTTGACATTTTGGACTGGATAATTCTCTGGGATGGGGCGCTGTCCTGTACATTGTAGGATATTCAGCAGCATCCTCCCTAGACCAGGAGCCAGGAGCTCCCCACCCCCTCACGGTTGTGACAAGCAAAAATGCCTCCAAACGTTCCCTCGGGTACAAAACTGCACCGTCCCCCCACTGGTCGGGAACCTCTGCTCTGTAGTAAGGAAGGAGCATGGGAAGCTTGGGTGATCAGCAGGTCGCATTTCACTTGTGCTCAGGAAGCCCTCTGACTCACACGCTCCTCCCAGACATCATGGAGCACTCTCAACAGTGTTTTTTAAAATTTCTCATAAGATCTGGATTTCTGGCATTATTTGAAAAACTGAAAGATCTGACTGGAGGTGGAGGCCCCTCCATTTCCACAGGGCAATGGGCTGTTTGAGCTGAGAGCAGGCTCTCCTTTGCCACAGTCCCCAGCATTCCCTATAGTCCTACATGAAGCCCCTTCAGACATTTTTGTTACTTGTCTGATTGTGGTGGAGACCGAGCTGTGACCCGTTGCCTTACTGTGTGCCACTCCCTGTGTCAGGTTTGGAAGACAGGAGGGTGCAAGCCTGAGGCTCTGCCCTCAAGGAGCTCACATTCTGTAGTAGAGATCGCCAGAGACAATCCTAGTTACAGCGGGGAAGCAAGGAGCTGTGGGGACAGGAAGGGGCACTTAACCTAGCCAGGGGCACAAGTAGGGTGGGCACAGAGGTAGGGAAGGCCACAGGTGAGCTGATGCTTAACAAGGGGAGGGAAACTTAGGACAGGGCACAAGGATATACGAAGAAATGCAGAAGGAAATATTGTGGGGAGAGATGAGCTTGAAGAAGTGGACGAGGAGGGGCCTTGAAGGCCATACCAAGAGGCTGGGAGGAGACCATGAAGGCCCTGGGGAGCCATGGATGGTTCTGGAGCCAGAGAGTGAGCATCACTTTTGAAAGCTCATGTTGGTAGCCATTTTCAAGGGCAGCTGCAAGAAGAACTGGGAGACCAGTGAGGGGGCTCCTGCAGTGGGCCAGACAGGAAAGCTGGGGATGGGGAACAAGCCCCAAATGTGCGCCTGCAAGTCCTGGCTCCAGTTTGTCGAGAGGAAAGGTGGGCCAGCATGTGAATGGTTAGATCTTCAGCAAACAGACTGCTCTGAGATTGAGGGTAGGAGGGAGTAGGATACCTACTATGTGCTCTACACCATACTAAGCACCTGAGACGGCAGTGAAGTTGCTGCCTTGGGGGCACATTGTCAGGCTTTTCCTCCCAGGAACCTCCCCACTGTCCTGTCACGTGGGCAGCATCATCCCCAGATTCTGGAGAGGAAAACTGAGGTTTAGCAGGGCACTGTGCCCTGCTCCAGGTCCCATGGCCTGCAAGTGACACCTGGATTTTGAACCCAAGCTCCCTCCACTACCTCTGGGGTGCTAATCTCTCCAAGGAAATCAACGTCTGCCCCATCAACCACAGAACCGGGGCTCCCTCGGCCCCCCGGACGCCCCACGGTGGGGGTGGTGAGAGCCCTGAGACAGCTGCGTTTATAATTAGCCCTGGTGGCTAAACCAAGGACCTCCCACCGAGATCTACCACGACCGATCTGAGGGGACTGGGGATTAAGTTCTCAGAAGAGGATTTGGCTCGTGGGCTCCTGTGTGGCTTCCTCTGGGCCTCGCGGCGATGCTGCCTTGGTCACGGTGCCAGGCCCGTCAGCTGTCTGTGTCCAACCACGGGGGGCAGCCAGGCTGGGGTCTGCCTCCAGGCACGGGGGGGACCGGCACTGCACCTTCCTCCTCCTGAGCATTGCAACTGAGGTCTGGAACTCACGGAGGTGATACACACACTAATTGCAGTCACAACAGCAAACATTTTTATCTTGTCCCCGGTATGCCCGGTGCAGTTCCTCAGGGCTTCAGAATGCACATTAGCTCACTTTTCCTCCCCGCTGGCCTCTGAGCATTTTACAGATGCTCAGAAGCAGAGAGAAACTCACTGACTTCAAAGCCGGACAGCATGGCTCCAGAGTGGAGGATTTTAACTACCCCACGGTCTCCTTCAGCCTGAGACTCAGGCTGGTGGTCAGACCTGCCTGAGGAGGTGACATTTGAGTTGATACCCAATTGGCAAGGAGGGGGCCTGGCAACGATGTGGAGGAGAAAATCTTCCAAGCACAGAACAGAGCAAGGGCAGAGACCCTGAGGCGGGAATGAATAAATTTGTCTGAGGGACAGAAAGACGGTTATGTGGCTGGAGCGCAGAGGAAGGGGCGACAGCGGGTGGGATGAGACGGGAGAGGTGGGCAGGAATGGCCCCATGTGGGGCACGGTAGGGCTTGGGGCTACGACGAGGGCCTGCATTTTCTTCTGGTTGCGAGGGAAGCCACCGGAAGGTTAGAAGCAGGGAGCGATGCGATCGGTTGGGGCTTTGGAAAGATCACTTTGGCTCCTGTGCAGAGAAGGGCTTGGGAATGCCAGGAGCAGATGCCGGAAAGCAGTTTGGAAGCCTTCACTGTTGTCCTGGTTGGAGGTGATGGTGGCTTGGACCAGGGTAGTGTGGTGGGGGGGGTGGGAAGGAGTTGGATCCCAGACATGTTTTGGAGTTAAAGCCAGCGGGTTTGGTGATGGATGGAATGTGGGGAGTGGAGGAAATAGCAGAATCAGGGACACTGCTCACATTCATGCCCCGAGCACCTGGGTGGATGGAGGTGCCGTTTGTGCACATGGGGGCACAGACTTGGGGAGAAAATAGGGACTTGGGTTTGGATCACGTTTGGTTGGAGATGCCCTTTGGACATCGAGTGGAAATGCTGGTAGGTAGTTGGCATCAAAAAGAATCTGGAGTTCAGGAGAGAGTCGAGGCTGGATATACGAAGAGAGGGCTCAGGATGGTTTTTAAATCTCTGGGGCAGAGAGACGCAGCGACTTACCCAAAGCCTCAGAAAGCCAGTGGGCAGGATGTGAACTGGGGTCTGACAGACTCTAAAACCCACTCCAACGGGTGGCCACCTTGAGAAGCTGGAGGTGTAGGGTGGGGGCCATGAGGCTCTGGGGTGGGGCGAGGAGAAGCCCTTGAGAATGAATTTGGAAACAACTGAGATCCTTCCAGCCTAGGTTACCCACCCCCAACCACAGGCTGGCCAGCTGTGAGAGCCCTTGTTGAGCCTGGAGTCCTGGCCCCTGCCCATTGCACAGATGGAGAAACTGAGGTCCAGAGGAAGGCAGGGCTGGGATCTAGAGCTCCTGCTGGCTGACCTTGACTTTTCTTCCAGCCTCTAAAGTGGGCTCCTGTCTGAGCCAACACAATGGTTGGGTTGAGACCATCCAACAGTGACATTCCTGGGGCACTCAGATGGACCTGGACCCCGGGGGATCTTCCTTCCTGGGCTCCCGCAGAGGGAACGTGTGCCAAATGCCTGGCCCTGGCCTTTGCTGGTACCATCCCCAGACTTCAGGACCCCTGGAGGTTCCTGGCAGGGTGGCCTTGAGCCTGGCTCTGGTTGTGGCTCCTGCTGCCTCGTGGCCAGGATCAAGGCTCCCCCTGGCCTTTGCCCAGACCACCCAGCGCCAGGGCCTGGCGGAGCCTGGCGGAGCCTGGCGGGGCTGGTGGGCAGTGCTCCCAGTCCGGCCAGCCGTGGTCTGGCTCCACCTGAGGGCCTGCAGCCTGGGAACCACTAGCTGTCTCCTTGGGGAAGCGGCTAGAAGCTCCAGAACAAACAGGGAAACCGCAGGCCGCACCAGCCAGAGGAGGGGCAGCTGCCTCTGGCCTCGTCCGCCAACATCTCCTCTCCAGGCCTCACCCTCCACTGATGGGGGGCTGGGAGGGGATGCCGGCAAGCAGGCACACAGCTCTGAGCTGGAGGAAGGTGGGCTGCAGACCAAAAAGAGTGGAGGCGAGGAGGGTCTTGGCGATCAGTGGGGGTGGGGGGGTGGGGGCAGAACAGCTGTGGCCACATGTGGGGTGGAGAAGGAAGTGATTGGGAGGCTCAGGTGATCCTAGGCACCCCCTCAGAGCCCCCCAAGAAGGAGGTTTTGACTGGACCAGAGTTGAGGCGCTTCCCCTCAGTCTCAGGATGAGAAGAAAGCCCGGAATCAGAGAGACCAGGGTTCAAATCCTGACTCTGCCACATCCTAGCTGAGTGACCTTGGACAAGTGACTTCATCTCTCTGTGTCTCTGTTTCCCCTCTAACACTTGGCCCCACTGGCCCCGCCTCCCAGAGCTGTGGTGAGATGACATAGAGTCTACTGGATGGAAGGTGGCCAGCATAGGACTTGTCACCCCGGAGGGTTCCTGGGCCTTAGCAGGGCAGGCCAGGACAGCCTCACTGATTCAGACCAGCTGGGGGATGGGGGAGCATCTGACTCCACGAAAAGCCACAATTAGAGCCCAATTTAAAGAAACCCTATGTTAGTCTTTCCCCAGGCAGATGTGATTATAGGGTCGGAGCTAAACCGTTACTAGCAGGATGATACACAAAGAGGCCCCTTCCCGTCCAGGGCATTGCCAGATGTCCAGCCCAGCCCCCTTGCTGCACAACTGGGGAAACTGAGGCCCAGAGCAAGAAGGCACAAGCTTCAGCTCATTGCAAGGTAAAGGGGAGCCAGGCCCAAGCCCAACCTCCTGACGGCCACTCCAAGTGCCATCCTTACCTCTTGCCTTTCTCTGAAGGATTTATGGCTGCATCTAGAAGCCAGAGGCACCTTGAAAGAGTTGACATTCCTTGAAAAAAAGGGGTGGGGGCCGAGATAGCTGAAGTCCCAAGAGGAAGTGGGGCCTGCCTGGAATGGCCTCAGTGTGGAACGAGCCATGGGGCCAGGGCCTTGCTGCCAGCTACTGCCCGACCCCCAGGGACCCTGAAATGATGATAACAGCTCCCCCTTATGAGATAAGGCACACAGGTACCTCATACATCCTCACCTCATGAGGGTCCCCATTTTCGGGATGAGGTTCTAACCGGTCAAACGACTTGCCCACAGTCACTTGGGAGCCAGTGGCAGTGCTGGGATTAGAACAGATGCACTCCTGCTGGGATGGGACTTTACTGCTGAGATCTTTTAGCACAAGGCTGGCTGATATGAATGGTAGACAAAGAGTGAGTTCACAGTGGGATGGATGGATGGAAGGAAGGAAGGAAGGAAGGAAGGATGGATGGAAGGAAGGATGGATGGATGGAAGGAAGGATGGATGGACGGACGGAAGGACGGACAGAAGGACGGAAGGATGGATGGATGGATGGATGGATGGATGGATGGATGGATGGAAGGAAGGAAGGATGGAAGGAAGGATGGATGGACGGACGGATGGAAGGAAGGATGGATGACTCTGCCCTTGGGGAGGTATGGGAAGGCCACAGGTCTCTCCCTAGATACCCCTTCTAGGGAGACCCCAGAGACTAATGGGCTGCCAAGAAAGGCCCAAATCTCACCTCCCCAAAACAAGGATTCCCAACTTTCCAGGTCCCAGGACCCCACTGGCTGGCCCAGATGCTGTCCTAAGCATCACTGAGTAAGCACCTCCTTAGCCTGCCCCTAACCTTAGTCCCATCTCCTCCCACCTCCTGCACCCATGCCCTGGGTCCAAGGAGGGAGGATAGGACAAGGAAGGAGCTGGTTCCTTCTGTCCTCGCAGTATGCCCCTTACCCCACCCTGCAGCTCACTCTGGGGAGCCCGGAGGTTGGGGCCCCAGTGTAGTCCGGGGACTCCAAGAAACTTGTGAGGCAGAGTGCTGGAGACCCCTGCTGGCCAGGCGCCCCTGAGTAGGGATGCACTGGAGGATTCTTCATCAGTTCAGCAAGTGTTTATGAACACCTACTATGCGCCAGGCCATGTGCTAGGTGCTGCGGCTGGGCAGAGGACACACACCCAGACCCTCGCCTCTGTCCTCACATCTGTGGCCCCATCGAGGTGGAGTCTGGTGAAGTGTCAATGTCATAAGGCCCCCGCCCCCATGTTCCAGAGAACTGCCCCTACCCCCAGAAAACAGAGCTCACTGTGCAGGAGCTGTGCCGCCTCCCTTATCAGACTGGGGTTTGCCCAGGACACAACAGAGCCACCCCCATCAGACTGGGGGGTCCCGTGGTCTCTAAAACCTGCTCCTTAGAAACCTCTCCCCTCACACTTAGAAGCCCCCATATAGGGTTGCCAGATAAAATGCTGAATGCCCAGTTAAATGTGAATTTCAGATAAACAACTAATAAACAATGAATTTTTTTAGGATAAGTATGCCCCAAATATTGCATGGGCTGTACTTACATTAAAGAAACTTTTGTTGTTTATGTGGAATTCAGCTGAACTGGGCACTCTGCGTTTCTATTTGCTACACCTGACAGCGCTGCTCCTGGTGCTCTCGCCTCTTGCATGCACCTGGCCTGCCCTGATGGTCTAGGTCGTGCCTGGACTCGGCCCCTGCCCGTCCAGCTGTAGTTCCTGTCGGCTTCCAGAACTGCTGCCCTCCCATTCCAGCTCCACCTGCAACCCTAGCGCCCAGGCTGGCCAGCCCCCAGCCCCTGGCAGGCGAGTCCTGGCCTGCTGATGTCAGGAGTGCTGTGGTGCTGTGTGCAGCCCTGCACAACGGGTCCAGGGAGAAGGGGACAGAGCCCCAGCCGCAGACTGGGACCTAGAGTGTCAGAGACAGAGGGGCAGAGCCTCAGAGACCAGCCTGATGGGGACAGAAGGAGAGAGCCCGGCAGAGGGCTTAGGGTCCTCTACCCAGACCCACTGTGAGAAGGGGCCGGTGGAGGGCTGGGGTCCTGAGTGACCACCAGCATCTGCCCGGAGTGGATCTGGCAGAGGGGAGGCTGGGCTCCTGAACCCCAGTGTTGGGGCCGGGGCTCTGGGCCCTGGCAGGGGGGGTGTCGGGGGTCTCCTGCACTGGCAAGGGTGGCAGTCCCTTGGGAGCCCATTCCTGGTCCCCCACAGTTCTCGCCTCACCCTGCCCCCCAGAGGCGAACACAGGGACATTCATGGCTTCCCAGAAGGTCCTATGGGACAGCCAGAGTGGCTTTTAAAATTAGCCTTGCTAACCAGATCTGGCTATTTCAGGAGGCTCCGTCCCGAGCTGTCCCCTTGGCAGGGCGGGCGCAGGGAGGGAGGGACCGCCACATTCCAGGGTCCCTGGCTGAGTACCCCCTGTGGCCTGAGCAGCAGAAAACACCCAGGCCCCAGCCCCTGGCACTGGGCAGGCCTGGGCCTGCCGCCACTTCACTGGCAAAGTGGCCCCAGGGTTAGCCATGATGTCAACGGACAGTCCAGGCGTGGGGGCAGGGGACCTGCATACTGGGCAGGTTTCTGAGCCAGGCACCATGCAAGGTGACTTAAGAGGCCAGGACAACCTCACACAGCAATAGGTGGGGGCTTTGTCCCCATTTTACAGGTGAGAAAACTGAGTCCCAGAGAGACAGGGGTGCCCAGCTATGGAGGGGAGATTAGGGGGTTGGGGGATGTTGTGACCCCAAGTCTGCCAGGTACCCTGGTCCCTCCCTGGGAGGCCGCCTCCCTCCGTGTCTGGGGAAACCTCTGGCTGTCGTTTCCACCACCGGAGTTATTTCTATGCAGAGTCCACCCCTTCCCGGAGCTTGGAGCCCCCTGCCCAGGCCTAATTCCGGCATCGGTTGGAGTGCCCTTGTTCGCCCTCCCCGGCTCAGAACCCAGGGCGACCAGAGCTGGCGCGGGCACAAGAGAAACAGCTCCAGACACTTTGATCCCGGAGGCCAGATTCGTCCTCGGCCTCCTGGGCCCCACTTAGGCACTGGGCAGGGAGGGGTGGGGAGGGGGTCTGGGCTGAAACCCAGCCGAGGCCTTCCCTGCCCGCAGACGGGTCTAGCACAACCTGGGCAGGGCAAGGGGACAAAGGCAGGTTCTTCTTGCCAAGCTGCCCGTCACGCTTCTGCCACCACAGACCCGGAGGCTCCATCCTCAGCTACAGGACAGTGTTGGGTCTAAGGGGTGCGGCATAAAGTGGGGGACTGGGGGGTGGCACCAGAGATCTTCTAAGAAAGGATCCTCGCCCCCAGGAAAGCCTGGGAAGCTGAGGCTCAGGGGCTCTTCCCAAAGCCTCCCTTCTGGGCCTCTGGGCCAGGCTGGGTGCCAGTTGCTGGGTCTGACCCACCCCTGAGGGTTGGCTGATAGGGCCCTTAGGAATGGCTCACCACTCCCCACCACTCTTCTTTGAGCCCCCATGAGCAAGGGCTGCACAAAGAACTTCAGGGCTAACACCTCACTGAATCCTTAAATTGGGGATTCAATAAGGCCCACAGTCCAGCTGAGGAAACTGAGGCCCAGAGACCCAAAATCCTGGGCCCCAGGTCACAGAGTGAGGAGGTGGAAGAGAGCTCAGAGCGGACCCCAAAGCCAAGATCTTGACCTTGGTGCTGGACTGTGGCTGCTGGCCCTTTGGAGGTGGGGATGGGAGGAGAAGGGGTGAGAAACAGAGCCTGGACCCCAGACCAGAGGGTGGGGTTGGGGTGTGGGTGAGTCACAGCCCCTGGGTGGCCCAAGGCATCTGAAGCCATAGAAGGGCCCGTCAGGAAGAGCGGGGCACTCCCCCACCAGCCTCTAGGGGCCCCCAGCATCATCCTGGGGCTGGGGTCTTAAGCTTTTTTATTCCACGGACCCCTTTGCCAGTCAGGTGAAAACCACGGACCCCTTCCTAAGTCCACACTCTACTGTGTGTTATTTAATAAATAGATCACACCCACACCAACACGTCCCCACAAGAATAACGTTTTTTTTGAATTTCAATTCGAGCTCATGGACCCCTGGTTAAGAACCCCCGTCCTGGGGAGGGTCGGTGGGGGGAGGCCAAGGCACGGCTGGTCCCCCTGGGGCCCAGTTCTGTGCCTGCCCCAAGCCCAATGCCTCCTGCCCCAGCCCCAGTGGCCCTACCTCAGAGCAGACCCTCCCCCTGATTCATCCACCACCCAGAGTGGACCTCTGGGAGCCTCCCGACTCCTCTCTCCCTCCCACACCTCATCAGCCCTTTTGCACAGTTGCTTGGGCCTCCCAAGGTCCCCCAGGCCTGCCCATTGTCCACCTGGCCACCATCTGTCCAACAAGAGCCCCCTCAATGCTGCCCATGGTCTGGCAGTCAAAGCGTGTGGCCTTCGGCCTGCTCTCTGGCCGCCTCCCGTCCCCTCCATCCCCCATCACTGCCCTCCTGCCCTTCAGAATTGCTATCCTTCCCATGCCAGGTGCTTGGGGCCGCCCTCTCCTCCACACCTTTGCATGCGCTGTTCCCTCCTCCCACGACGCTGCTCCGAGACCTTCCCCTGGGCACTACTTCTGGCCTTTCAAGAACAAGTGTCACAGAATCAAAAAGGAAAAATATAGGACTAAAAGAAGGAAGGGAGGGAAGGAGGGAGGGAGGAAGGAAAGAGATAAGAAGAAAGCAGAATTCCGATGTTAAATTTTTTTTGAAATATTGCATGATTAGTAAATAAGTCAATATTAGAAACATTCCATGGTAGGATAGTTATTAAGTATGCAATGTCCTTATACTTTAACTAATATATTGTTATTATTATTATCATTTCAAACAATTAACTTTTAAATTAATAATAAGAAAAATAAAACATTAAAAAAAAAAAAAACAGGTGTCATATGTTTCCAAATTTTTAAAAAAGAGAGACAATGACAAGTCAATGCACTACATGATCCTGGACTGGATCTAATAGGAGAAAAGGCCCCAAAGGACATTCCTGGGACATGGGAAAAAAAACAAAATATAGGCCATAAGCTTTCTATCAATGTTAAAAGCTCTTGAACTTGACAAATGTACTGAAAGGTGGTTACATAAGTGACTGTCCTTGCTCCTAGCACACGTACCTGGCAGTATTGTGTTCAGGGAGCATGGTGGACGCGGCTGCCCTCAAACGGTTAGGAAGCAGGTGCCCAGGTGGGGAGACAGGACCACACAGCCAAGGTGAGAAAAGTAAAAAGCTGGTGCATCTGGATATGGGGGAGGTACACTGGCGTGCTCTGTACAGGTTTTGTATTATTTTTGCAACTGTCCTGTAAGTTTGAAATTATTTAAAAGTGAAATTTAAGAAAAACGCTAAGCAGCAGGCGTCAGCCATGCCCCGGCAGCTCCGCGCCAGCTGGCCCCGTGCGCAGGCAGCCCCCGGGTCACTGCCCGTCTCCCCTGCTTCTGTGAGCTCCTCCAGGCACGGCCCGTGACAGACTCCTTCCCACCTCCCTGGTCTCCCCCACCAGCCCAGCCCCAGGCGTGTCACCCACCACGCCCGCCCCACAAATGCTGGTTGAGGGTATCGGTCCCTGTGAGCGAGTCCTTGGCGCCCCCTGGTGGCCAGATCCTAGGGATTCGCTGAGCACGCGAAGGCAGGGAAGAGATGGTTAAGGGAGAAGCCTACTACGCGCTAGGTGTTGGATATGCACCAGCCCATTGAATCCTCCTCACAAACTTTTGTGAGAGCTACTGCCACTCTCCTTTTACAGATGTTGAAGCTGAGGTTCAGAGGAGTGAACCAAGCTGCCAAAGTCTGCCTGCCTCCCTCCTCTGGCACCATGCGGAGGAAGCCACCTCTGACGTCTGGGGCTTGGCCTGGCCTTGGGGGTCTCCCCAGACCCAGCAGCTCTGATGGAGACAGATCTGCCCCCCTCCCCCAAGCTCACCTGGGCACCACTAAGTATCTACCTGGAGTCGGCTTGGGTGGAGTCCATACAAAGCCAGGCCCAACTCGGGATACAATAGCGATAAATAGAATTTATTTTGTACACTTGTTACTAACATACACAGGGCCACGCGTGGTTTCCAAAACGGGTGTTGGGGCCGGAAGGCTGGCCTTTGGCGTGGTGCCTAAACAGTGTGGACAGACACACACAAGGATGTGGACTCACGGCGGCTGTGCCTGGCTACCCCCTCCCTAGTGGAGGGGGGCAGAGGTGAGCCTGTGGCTGCCAGCTGAGAGCCCTTGGCCTGGAGTGGCCAGGAGCATGGGATGGCAGGGGTTAAGCTGGGTGCTGGCTGAAGAGCCAGTTAGGTCCCCTTTCCCCTGCAAGGGGGTCCCTTGTCTCATGTGTGGGCAGTGGGCAGGGCATCGGCAGATCTGTGGCAGAGCTTGAGGGTCCAGGAGGGACAATGGGCACAGCCAGCTCCCTGCCCCCCAGCCCACCTGGGGCCCCAGGGACTCCAAGAAGTGGGGGAGGGTGATGGGAAACTTTTGGGAGGACAACCTCCCTTCTGGGGCAGGTGCATGGAATCACAGTCTTCAGGGACCTCTGAAATAATCTTGTCCTTCTGTAGCAGAGGCACCCAGAGAGGGAGAGGGACGTGCCCAGTCACACAGTAGAACCAAAATAAGAACCCAGGACTCAGGACTCGCAGCCCAGTGCTCTGCCCACCCCCCCCCCTCACACCCTGCTGCCTCCATGGTAGACTCTGTGTGCACTGAGATCTGGCAATACCCCCCTCCCATCTTGAGCCCCTTGAGTCCAGAGGGCCATCCAGGGGTGACGGAGGGCCCAGGGCCAAGCAAGCCAGGCCTGGAGTCCTCTTCAGCTGTCCACGCCCGGCCCCACATCAGACCCCTGGCCTGGGGAGTAGGGATGATGCCAGCAGCTTCCCTGCTCCCAGGTCTGGATGGCTCCGCCCTGCAGAGACAGCCCAGCCTGGTGGGCCAAGGGGAGGGTCGGGGACGCAGGGGGCCAGCCCAGTGGCTGGGGGTGGCCTTCGGGGCAGAGACCCCATCTGCCTGACCTTGACACAGCATCTCCACCTTGTGCTTCTGCTGCCTCATCTGCAGGGCAGGGAGATGGGAGACACCAGAAGCTGGGAGAAAGGAAACTTTCCAGCCCACTGGGACCCCCAGGCTCCCTCCCCCAGCAACCCCCAATCTCTTCCATGCTCCCAGCAACTCATGGGCAGGGGAGAGGCATCGTTTATTAACCCCACTGCACAGATAAGGAAACTGAGGCCCAGAGAGGGGCCAGGACCTGCCCAAGTCACCCAGCAACTGGATTACAGGGACTGAACCCAGACACACAGCTCTTCCCCTTGAGAGGTGAGAGGAGCGGGGGGGGGGGGGGGTCAGCCCACCCCCACACCCTGCCCTTCCCCCACAAGCAAGAGTCAAGGGGCTGGGCCTGACCTGACCTGCTCGTTTCCGTCTTCCAAGGAGGTGGTCCGGCTATCAGCCCTGCATAGGGACGGCAGCAAGGAAGACAGCAAGGCGAGTGAAAACATGGGGCAGGAGACAGGCCAGGCAAGCAGAGGTCACCGGCGGCACCCAGGCTCGACCGGCCCAGCCCCTCCTGGCCTAGGGGGCCCTCCAGGCCCTGCCCCTACTCCGGGTCCCCTTGATGCCCCTCCCAGGTGGGGCTCCCTCACAAGGCCAGCCCCATGCTGTCCACCCCCACCCTGGCCAGGCCCAGGTGGCTGCACCTACCAGCTGGGGTGAGTGCTGCTCAGATACTTCCAGCTGGATCTTGATCTCGGGACACGCAGGGTCCCCCGACTTGCCGGCGTCTGGGTGGAGTGACTGCGAGGGGCCTGGGGAGGGGGGCAGGAGGGAGCCACCTCACTGGCCACGGGGAGGCACCAGGGAGACGGGGGCATGGATGGGCGGTTGGCACCAGTGCTCCCCAAACCCACCAAGTCCCTCCCTCGGAGACCCCGCCCCTTACTACCCTCTCCCCCCCCATAATCCTCTAAGAACTGCCCCCAGCAGCCAGCAGGCTTCCAATCTACCCAAGGACCCTGCATAGGATAACAGCCTTACTGTCAGGGGCAGACCACCCAGAGCACGAGAGCTGGTCCCCACCCTCGGTCCCCAGCCCTGTCCCCCTGGCTGGTACCTGGTGAGCTGCCCCCACTCGTGGTGCTGACGCTGTCCTCCAGCCAGGTGCTGTAGATGAAGGAGTCCCGCTTGTGGGGTGTCCCCGAGGATGAGACACTCTCCTGGGGAGGGCAGAGGAGCAGGAGGGAGAAGGAGGGAGGCTAGCCCCCTGTCCAAGGCACTGGATTGGCTCCCCCACACCCTGCCAACCGCCCCCCCACTTCGCCCCAGCTCCAAGGCTGGGGCCCAGCACTGTCTGCCCCAGGGAGCCCACAAGAGGGCAGCCCAGGCCCTGGCCCACACCCCCCTCTCCTTTTCCCTCGTTCAGCAGACATTCACTGATGCTCTCCTGGGCCAAGCCCCCAAGATAAATCAGGCATGGCCCCTGGGGAGCTTGAGTTCTAAGAGGAGAGACAGGCAGTGAAGAGACCGTTATAATGCCAGAATCTAAGCCCTGCCAAGGAGGGCCTTGGTCTGCACTGCTCCCTGCTGTACCTGCAGCACCTGGAACGGTGCCTCGCAAGGAACAGATGCCCAGGAAAGGTTTGTTGAAGGATAACAAGAGAGTGCTAAGGGCAAAGCCCAGGGGAGAGACCAGGGCGGGGGAAATCAGAGAAGGCTTTCAGGAGGAGGTGATGTGAGGCTGAATTGAGAAGGATGAGAAGTCAACCAGGCAAAGGGGGATGGAGGAGGCAGGAAGAATGTTTCCGAGCGAGAAAATGGCATGTGCAAAGGCCTGGGAGCAGGAGGAAGCCTGTGTGCTTGGGGGTCTGCAAAGGAGTGCAGAACAGCCAAAGTGATAAGATGAGGCTGTGGAGGGAGGGAGGGAAGGAGGGAGGGAAGGAGGGAAGGAAGAAGGAAGGGAGGGAGGGAGGGAGGGAAGGAGGAAGGGAGGGCCAGGTATTCAACAGTCTCAAGATTGGACTCTCTATGGGGGGCACTGGGGAGCCATAGAAAGCTTCAGAGCAGGGGAGGGTTAGTCTGCCTTGCTCCTTCGGGCTGAGACCCCAGATTACATCTCTGTCACACCTAGGCTCATGCTTCTATCAGAGCATCTCCAGGGACCCAAAAAGCCCCCACCCAGGCCACTGTGGAGCTGCCTCCCCCACACCCCACTGGGCCTCTCACCAGGCCTGTGTCGTCCCCATCCACGCCCTCTGTCTCCTCTACCACACTGGCAAAGCTGCTGGCACTGGACGAGGAGCGGGAGAAGTCCTTTAGCACTTCTGCCCTCTGGGCCGCCGTCTCCACCCTGCCACAGATCAGCACCTTGTCAGCAAGCATCTGCCCTGGGCACTGCCTGGGCCCAGCCCCAGCTCCCCTGCCCTCCAGGCCAGCCAAGCACCTCTGAGCCCCCAATCACTGCTCCTTGGATTTCCCTGCACTCCCACTGCAGCCTCCCCCCTGCCACTGCCCTTTCCAATGCATGGATCTGGCCTGGTCCCTCCCCTGCTCAAATACCTCTCATAGCTCCCCACTGCCCCCAGACAAAGTCTAACCCCCTTATCCTGGTGTTCAACAGGAGCCACTATTAACAACTATCATATCACGCTGTTTAAGCATTTTGTATGAATTACACATTGCTATCATTATTAGACCCCTTTAGAGATAAGGAGGCACCAGGCCCACCAAGGGTGAGGACATAGCCCAAGGCCATCCAGCTGCAGCCCAAGGTCATCCAGCCAGAGGCAGAAGAATGGGGGCATGGACTCAGAATCCAGTCTCTCAACTCCCTCACAATTCTGTTTCGTGCTCAGGGCCTTTGTGTCTCTGGCTTGGAGTCCTACCCCTTCCCTCAAATCCCAAAAACCAAATTCATCTTCCAAAACTCAGCCAAGGGCCCCCTCCTCCAGGAGGCCCTCGCTGATTCCCCCTCCAAGGGAGTGATGACTCCACTCTGGGTCCCGCACGTCTGGCTCCCTGTGGCCCTTTGCTACCCACCATCCACCTGCCTGACTCTTCAGCCCATGAGAGTCCCAAAAAGGTGGCACCCGCAGGGCTGGCTGTGGCACCAATGCCACAATGTCCCCCACACGCCTGGGCGAGTTGGATCCCCCTCCAAAATACATCCCCAACCCGCACACTTGGCCTTCCCCCGCCTCCATCACTTTGCCTGGGCACCTGCATCGACCCCTTCTCCATGGAGTGGCCCCCTCTGCTTATTAGAGCATCAGTCCCTCAAATAAAATCTTCCAAAGGCTCCTTGTCACACTTAGGATAAAATGCAAAGTTCTCATGCAGCCTCCAAAGCTGTGATCTACCCTCGCCTGCACAAGGCCCACCCGGGTGCCCACCACGGAACAGCGCTACCCTTCCTTCCAGCCCTCCAGCATGCCAAGCTCTCTCATGCCTCAGGAAGAAGGTGCTTGCTGGGCCTTCTACCCGGACCCTCCTCCCTCTGGCCTCCCTCCTTGCATGGCTGGCTCCTCCTCACTCAGATCCCAGTCCAAATGTCACTCTTGCAGAGTTCTTCCTTGAGCGCCTGTCTAAACGCCCTGGATACCCTCCGTTGCCTCCCCCAGCTTTGTTCCCCTCCTCTCATCACTAGCTAGAAATAGCTCGATTGGTGATGTCGACACTGCGTCGACTCCGTGACGTGGGGACTGCGGATGCCCAGTTCACTGCTGCGTTCTGGAGCTTGCCCTGGCACAAAGTGCTTGGCGGGAGTGGGTTGAAGGAGGACGCAAGCAGCACCCAGGCCTCCCTGACAGCTGGTGTGGGGGTGTCAGTGCTCCCACAGCAGCCCTGCGGGGCCCCGGAGCCCAGGCTGGGCGTGGAAAGGCCGAGTTCTCTGCATCCAAGGCCCTGGCTTGGCGAGCCACGAGCTCCTACCTGTTCTTGGTCGTGGGCATCTCCGGGGAGCTCTGGGTGGATGAGTTCTCTGACTTGGGCTCTTGTGAGACATGCCCACTGTCTGGGGTCTTCTGGCCAGCTGGGGGGCTCTCCCTGTGGGGCATATGGGGCAGCAAGGGGACTCAGCACCAGGCCTAGTGGCAGGTACAGTGAGGCTCAGGCCACGAGCGGAGGTCACCAACACCTCCCGCCTCGTACCCGAGAAGGCCGGCACTGGACTGACCCCAGAGCAGTCCCGGCAGGCTCTTTGACTGGGCTGGCCAAAGCAGGGGGCACTAACGGAGCCCCTCCTTTGACAGGACACTTCCTAAAGCCTCCCCACCTTGGGGCACCCCGTTACAGATAAGAGGAACCTGCCCAGGAGTACACAGCTAGCACATGGCAAAGTCAAGATTTGAACCCAGATCAAAGGATTCCAAGCTTTAGTGATGGTGAGGAAGTGCAGCTCCATTCTAAAGCATTCTCAGTGCACCTGACACTCTGCCAAGAGCTTCATGTGCATTGCAAAGAATCTTTGCAGCAGCTCCATGCTGTTGGTTCTGTTCTTATCCCTGTTTTCTAGATTGGAACAGTAAAGCTCAGACAGGGACAGTGCCTTGCCCAACATCACACAGCCCATTTATGGTAGAGATGGGATTCACACCCATGAACTCTCCCCTTCTTTCCAGGGACCATCCTGCTGCTAACACAGGTTTGCTGACCGTCCCCTGCTCACATACATGTATTCATACCTCCCACCCCACCCCTGCGGCCTGCCCTAAAACCAGGACAGCAATGCTGGATTCTCGTGCACATGCTGGGGTGATGGAAAGAGCCTGGGCACTGGCCCTGGATCTACCAGGGCTCAAATCTCAGCTCTGTCCCTCTGCGCTGCGTGACCTGGGCAAGCCCCTTCACCCCTCACCCAAGGTTTTTTCATCTGCAAGGCACAGACCCCAGCAGGGGACCAGCAGAACTGCTGAGCAGAGGGAAAGGTTTCATGGAACGTGATGTTACGTGACGTTAGTGACATGCAGGTCCTGGTACCTGATGCACAGTAAGGACTTGAGTGGGCAGCTGCCTCTGCTGGGATACTTCGGGGTAGTGGGATGGGGCACTCCCTACTGCCTGCTTTACTTGCCACTGAGTGGGGGTCAGGAGAGGGGGCCTAGGGGAGGCGCCTACCTTTTCTCCTGTACCTCCTGTATATTCTCAATGCCGATGGCGCTGCTGCGGCGTGAGCCAAACGGGCCTGACTTCTTCCTTGTGGGACTCTTCCCCGGGACAATCAGTGACTACAGGGAGAGACCCCAACTCAGTGCCCACCTGCTCTGGAAGCCCCAGTGCCCCCCACATGCTTCCCCGGGGCCCTGCTGCCCCAGGCAACAAGCAAAAAAAGGACAAGAGAAAATGTCCATCTCTAGAGACAGCCTCCAAGTTTACAGATAGGGAAACTGAGGCCCAGTGAGGGCCAGGGCCTTTCCTGACATCACACAGCAGGGCAGGGCCTGGGATCTTAGTCCAGGAGGAGAATGGCAGGGTCCCAACGCAGGCTCTCTGGGGTTGGAATGGGAGGAAGCCAAGGCCTCAGAATGGCAGCCCCCCTCCCTGAGTGCCCCCAGGCGCTCTGTGGGACAGCCTTGGGTGGGTGGTGAGACAGTGGGCAAAGCAACCCAAGCCCCTGCCCATGCCAGCCCTGCCCCTCCTTGGATTCTCCAAATTGGCTGGGGGAGACCCTGGCCCAGGAACCCAAAGATATGCCCTCCCCCAGTTTCTACACACGCTGGGGAGGGGTACTCCAGGCATCAGAAGCATGCTCCCAGTTTCTCTGGGGAGTCAGGAAGGGGGGCCCAGGGAGGAGGGGTAGAAACTTCCAGGCCAGTTCATGGTGGGGAGGGAGTCGGGGAGGGAGTCGGGGAGGGGGTGGCGTTCCATGCAGAACTGGCGATATTGGGGGACGTGCAGCTGGGCCTAGGGTCTCTGGGTACCAATCCCAGCAGATACTGGGCCAGGGTCCTGGGGGCCAGGGCAGGGCCCGAAGCCCCTGGTCGGGGGCACCGGTGCTGGCGCAGGTCCCAGGCCCCAAAGCAGGTGCCGTGTGCCACCAGAGCTGAGGGCACTCCGTCCTGCATGCCCTTGAGCCTGCCCCAGAGGGAAAGGGGCAACGTCCCCAATATGGCCTCCGTCCCGCGAGCGAGCGTGAGCAGAGCGTGCAGGCAGCCTCCAGAGCCGGCGGCCCCGCGGACGACAACCTCTTCCACGGTTCCTATGCCTATGGCACTGCCCCGGCGTCCGAATCTACTTGCACTTTTCCCAGGAATAAGCAATGACTGGCAAGCAGCAGAAGACAGGGCAGAGAGAGAAACAGAGAGAGACAGAGACAGAGAGAGAGAGAGAGATGGGGGAGACAGAGAGGTGAGGCAGGAGAAAAAGGGAAAGACAGAAAGCGAAGGCAAGAGGGTAAGGAGAGACAGATAGGGTAGGAGAAGGGAAGGAGAGAAATGTGACAAAAGAAACAGAAAAAGAGATTGACAAATAAAGACAAAGAGACAGACAGATGTGAGAGACAAGGCACACGGGAGGGGGAGACAGTGTCATACAAAGAGACATGAGCACACGGAGTGAGACACAGACAGAGAGAGAAAGGGGAAAGCGAGGGAGAGAACAGTGGAAGGGAGGACACGTGTGAGAGAAGAAGTGTGAGAAGGCACAGCAGTCAGGGAGAGAAGAGGGGAGAGAGAAAGGGAAGGGCAAACAAGGGGAGAGAAGAGAAGAGAGCAAGGAGGCAAGATGAAGACAGGGGAGAGTTGTGCAAAAACAAAAACAGAAATGGGTCTGGTTACTGCCAAGGTGAGAGCTGCTGGCCTGGCCCTGTCCCTGGGACCCCTCTGCGGCCACCCGCAGGAGGCTGGGTCGCTCCGGTGGGGGAGGAAGGGAGTGGCTGGTAAATCTCAGGGTGGGGGGAATTGGGCCTGCTCCTCCGATGATGGTGGACTTGGAGACACTGCTGGACAGCAGAGGGCCCACCTTATTCCCCTAGCTGGGCCAGATCACAGGACAGGCGTGAGGGATTCCCTCTTGCCACATGGCACAGCCTCACAGCACTGAGCACTGAGCACAGGGCCTGGCATGCAGTAGACAGTCAATGAATGAATGAATGAGTGAATTAATGATGGATGGTTGGTGGTTGGATGGGGTGCAGTGTCTGGGGGTGGCCACTAGGTGGCAGGAAGCAGGTAGGCCCCGGATAGAAGGACTGTGACCCCAGCACAACCCTGAGTGTTAGCATGATCCCACAGAGCCTGGCAGACAGAGTAATCACACAGTAGGTGCTCACTTAGGAGATGTGCACACAGAAGCCCAGTTCCTGATACACAGAAGGTAGCTAGCTGCACAGCCACAGAGGCCCGGGCACAATAGGTGCTCACAGACTAGGACCAGGCATACAATAGGTGCTCAGAGTAGATGCCAAGACAACAGCTCATTTCCTGACACACAGTAGGTATCCACTGAGAGCCAGAGCTCAGCATACATTATGTGTTCATACTTCAAGTCCATTTCCCAACACACAGTAGGTTCTCATGGTAGCCCAGTGACTGGGCACACAGTAGGTGCTCACATAGTTGATGCCCACACAACAACCCAGGGCCTGACACACAGTAGGTGCTCACAGAAGCTGAGGACCAGGCCCACAGAAGACATGTCCACACAGCAGCTCAGTTCCTAACATACACAGTAGGTGCTCCAGTATAGATGCCCACCCAGCATCCCAGAGCCAGGCAGGCGTAGGTGCTCCCAGAAACCCAAGGCTTAACAGTAGGCACTCACACAGCAGCACGGTTCCCAGACAGTAGGTGCTCAATGAGGCATGTGATACTGAGGCTGCCCCAGAGCTGCCCTACAGAAAGTCCACACCCAAATGAGGGGTCCAGAGGAGGGGAGGGCCAGGGAGCTGGGGAGGGGGCTGCAGGTTCTCGGCACCCAGTGTCCCAGCCTGGGCACCAGGCTCCATGGAAAGCTGTAGCCAGACTGAGTTCAGAGGCCAGGATGGGCAAGTGGACAGCAGGGCAATAGAGAGAGGCGTGGGAAAGCCTCAGGCAGGGGAAAGCTAAGGGCCTCTGGGGGAAGGGAGGGAGGACAGGGCCAGGGCCACTCACTATTCCAGCCGCCTTGGCCAGGTCGGGGTTGTTGGGTGCAAAGCCCCCGCTGTGGCTGGTGGACACGGTGTTGGGCTTCTTGTTGCTTAGCCCCATGGCGTCCATTGACTGGCTGCGACTCCGGATGACCCGCTGTGGGGGCAAGGTGGGGGGCGAGCAGAGGCTCCATAAGCCCCTACCCCCACCTCGGGGAAATCCCAGAGCCCTGGGCAGTGCCAGGACCGGCATCTGGTCCCTCCCCTCCACTGCCATGCTGTGCAACCCTGGGAAGTCCATTCCCCTGGGAGACCTCAGTTTCCCTATCTGTTACATAAGAGGTGGGGACATGATGCCTAAGGGTAGTTTGGGCCGTGGCTCTGCCACCAACGAGCTGGCCAACACTGGGCAAACCATTCCACCTCTCTGAGCCTCAGTTTCCTCCTCACTTGGCTGTTGCAAAGTCTGAAGAAGATAGCAGGTCATGACCAAAGTATGCAAAGAACTCTACAGAAGCCTCGGCTTCCTTCTTCACAGTGGCTCGGAGCTTTCTTTCCTTCCCTGCCGTCTTTCTTTCCTTTTTCTCAGGGAATATTTAACAATACAGGGCCAGGCACTTGGCATTTGTTCTCTCATCTAATCTAGTCACCGACCCTGTGAGGTGGGCACCATTATCACATCATTTACCCAGAGGCCAAATCCCGTCCCCTTAACGGTGGGCTCGCTGCCTCTGAGAAATTTTTTACCTAATCCAGGTTTACCATCTGGCACCTGCCAGATGTGGGACCCCTGGAGCCCTCCCTCAAAGAAGACACCCCCGACCCCAGCTCCCCCCCATTCCGTCTCCAGTGGGCAGAGGCAGCCCTCCCAAGCCGCGTTCTGTTCACCTCAGTCCCAGGGCAAGCCGGGCGGCTGGGCCAAGCCCTGTGGGCACGTGGGCAGCTTCGTGGCCTGCCCTGGGTGAGGTGGGGGTAAGGCCTATAGCTGGCAGTCCTTCTCTCCTGTGGGTGGGAGAGGCATGGCACTTGCACCCTGGGGAGCTACAGCCTGGGTGAGCCCAGTCCCATCCGAGAGAGCACAACGCCCTCCTCCCCTGTGTCTCACTTTGGCAGTTGCTCAGTTGCTGAGGCAGACAGGATAGAGTTTTGCATTTTGCTTTTTAACTTACATTGCATTAGTCTAACTGCTTTAGAAATAATAACAGCGGTTGTATGAGGTAAGCTGCTATTAAACCCGTTCAACGGATGAAGAAACTGAGACCCTGAGAATAGCCAAGCTGGAAAGTGGCAAAGCTGGGCTCTGAAGCCAAGGAGTCTGGCTCTTGCCCCCTCCCCTCTTCTCCACCTGCTGACCTGGCAGCCACCACCCTTGGCACCAGCTGCACCCCTTCGCCAACCCAGAGGGCCCCAACTTTCCGCAGAACTCCCGGCAGACTCCGCCCCCGCGACTAGGCACCGCCCCCAGGCCACTGGCCCCGCCCCAAGCCAGAGCCCCGCCTTAGACGCTGCGTGCAGCGGCCAGGCCCCCCCCCACGCAGACCGCACCCGAGCCTGGGCCCCCACCCCGCCAGGCCGAGGCACAGCCTCACCCAGGCTCCGCCCCAAGCGCGAGCCCGCCCCTTGGCACCCCCACCCGCCCTCGGGCCCCTCCGGCGCCGCCCCTGGCCTGCCCGCCCAGGTCCGCGCCGTGCCCTTCACCTTGAAAGACTCGAAGAAGCCGCCGCCGCCGCCGCCGTTCTCCATCTTGTCGTCGTCGCCGCCCAGGCCCATCATGGACTGGCTGTGGACGTGCAGCTCCTCGTAGAGCGTCTCCAGCAGGGCGGCCCGGGTCCGCTCCTGGGGGCCAGGCCGGCGCCGTCAGCCCCGCGTCCCGCGGCTCGAACCCCGGCCCCCGTCTGCGGGCAGCGGTGCGTGGGCGTCCCGCAGGCCCCCCGCAGCTCGAGCAGCCCCCGGCCTCCTCCTGCCGCCCGCCCGCCTGCCCACCCCTCCCACACGCTCCAAGGCCCTGCTGCTTCCTCCCCCAGCAGCTTGAGGCCCTCACCCCTCCCCGCCCCCCGGGGAGAGGGCCCAGGTCCCCACGGGGCTTTCCCTTCCCCAGGGGCAGGGCTGAAAGCCTGGCTTAGAAAGGGGGGTTCAGCAGGAGAGCCGCGGCCTCACCTCCAGCTTGGCAAACTTCTCTGCCTTGTAGCAGGCATATTCAGCATTGATCAGCTTTGTCAGCAAAAATTCCTGGAACTCGGGGCCCTGGGAGCCCCCATTGTGGGGCAAGAGGAGATGGGGTGTCAGGTCAGAAACAAAGGGCTGAAGCTTCTGAGCCAACCGCTGCTGGGGGCAGGGGGGGTCGCCCCTCTTCACCCCTTTAGGATGTCCCCATGGGCCCAGGCATCCGGGAGGGCCCCCAGGCCTTCATGCTTGCCCACCCCCTCAGGGGAACAGACCCTCCCAAAGGCAAGGGTCTGGGTTGGGGTCTCCTACTGCCTCAGTCTGGGGCGGGGCACATGCTGTGTAGAGGGATAGGTCTAGGCCCCAAGGGCAGCTTCTAATGTGGGGGGGACGTGTGCCCCCCTCCCCAAACAACTTGGAGGAGAGAGACTGTGATAAAGGCCACAGAGTCTGCTATGAAAAAGCTGAAACGATGCAGCTACTTGTTCTGTGACTTTGTTAAAAAAAAGAAGGAAAGAAAAGAAAGAAATCCCAGTTTTTCTCAAGACAGAAGAAAAAAGGCAGCTGCACGGTTAGGCTGGGGGAGCCCAGCTGCCTGGCGCAGGGCGGGCGCAGGCCCTCGTGCGGCAGAACCCGTGTCCCCTCTGCTTGCCAGTCCAGCCCTGCTCTGCCTGAGGTCTGGGAAGGGGGCTGCCCTCACCTTCCTGAACACAGCGGGGTCTGGGAGGGGGGGTCCAAAGAAGGGCACGTCGTCCCTCGCAGTGACGGAGACCTGGAAGCAAAGGCAACCGTCCCTGTAGGGTCTGGGGTCTGCTCTGCCTGGCTGCCTCTGTCCCATGCCAGCCAGAGACCCCTGAATCATCTCCCTATCCCTCCCTGTGGTGCACCCTGGGCCTGCCCCTTGAGGGGTTCAGTGACTGCCAATTGGGTGAATGAACCCCAGGATTTCAGCTCCTCGAGCCTTTGCACTGAACTTCCGGTGGGGGGGGCAGGGCTCAGTAGTCATGGGGGACTGAAGGCGTGGAGGGCTGAAGGAGGAAGAAGAAGACAGAGGAAGGTAACCAACCCCTTTGAAGAGGTGAATTTTGGGGGGGCAGAGAGGGCGTGATGGGACTCCTCCAATCCCCAAGCAGGATGGGAACTCATATTCTGCAGACAAACCCCCTGATCACAGTTGGGGAAACTGAAGCTCCGAGAGGCCTGGCATTGAGTGAGGGCAGAGCCGTGGCTGGGGCTGCTGCTAGGCCCTGGGCCTGGTCTGACCGCTGGGGGGCTCCAGGGTCACCCACCTTGTAGAGGGGGCCGTCAGGCCCCCTGCCCTCGGCCTGCACCACCACGTAGGCATGCAGGAAGTTGGACGCAATCATGTCGGGCACAAAGGGCGTGTTCTCGTCCTGGAAGACCACGGCGACGATGTCGTTGCCGATGTGCCGCTTCCGCTGCAACTGAGCACGGCCACAGGCCTGTCACCCGCTGGCCAGAGGGGCCCACGGGGCATGCAGGGGAGGACTTGGGACAGGCAGAGGGTTTGCCTAAGGGTTTGCTTCCCCCCAAAATTTATGGTGAAAATCTTGTCTTAAAATTATTCTAGTTTTCCTGGAATCCCGTGACAGAAGACACCCAGGCCAAGAGGGAAGGGACTTCCCCGAGGTCCTACAGTGAGCTGAGGGACTCGAACCCAGGTATCCTGGTCCCCAAGCTCTACCTCTCAGCCATTCTCCTAAGTAGCCCAAACGTAATAAGGAAGAAACATTCCCATTCTTCTCATATTGCCCTTTTATCACCCTGAGGTAGGGGTGGGGACATAGTGGGCAGCTCTGCTGGAACCCTAGGACAAGGGGACAAATTCCTGAGTTCAGTTCCTGGGTATGCCTGCACTTCCTCACCTCAGGCCTTCGCATGAGCTGTTCTCTCCACCTGGAACACCGCCCACCCCCCCAACAACTCCACAGCCTTAAAGTCACCTTATCTTGGGAGCTTTTCCAGATTCCCACCTCCACCGAGTGTAAGTGTCCCCACGAGACCCCACAGTGCCCTTCGCTCCTTGTAAAACTACTAGCTCACGTGGACTGCTCTCTGGCTGGGTGCCCAGCTCTGTTTAACCCATCTGTGTGCATCCCCTCAACGCGCACCTGTGAGGTTGGTGCCATTATTATCCCCATTTCACAGACATGGAGACTGCGGCTTCCACAGCATCCTAGGAGCCATCTCCATTCCCCCAACTAGACTGAGAACCCCTGTCGGGGGACCTGGGTCGTCTCCATCTCTATCCCAGGGCCCAGCAATGAGCCTGGGGTGATGGAGACTGAAGGGACAGGCAGATGGGTGGACAGTCTACCTGCTGGGCATCCCCTTCTGTGTAGGGCAGCTTGGTGGATACGTGAAACATGATCTCCTTGTTGCGGAAGTTGCAGTACACAGACTCGGTCCCCGTCTGCCCGTGGGTCACGTCCAGGCCTCCTCGGAACCTGCCCCCAGGCCCCCCAGGCCATGGCTCAGTCTCCAGCTCCAGCCAGGCCTCCATGGAGCCAAGGACAGGGCAGGGGATGAGGGTGCTCATCCCACTCTGACACTCACCCCTTAAAGTCCTGCAGTTTGACCTTTTGACCAAGAAATTCGAGGAACTCCACGAAAGCTGGACTTTCCTCATTGGTACTGAAGAGCTCTTCCTCGGAAGTCTGGGGACCACACAGAGGGGCCACGGTCATCGGGCCAGAGTGCCCAAGTGTCCCTGCCCCCCCATCCCCATCTACATCTAGAGAAGGAGACCCTTGGCAGCCCCTGGGCTCCTGGGCCACTGAATCCCTTGCAGGTGCTCTCCCCTGGCAGAGGTCTGAGGTCCCAGCTACAATGTGAGGTCGGGTGGGGAGTAGGGACGAGGAGGGGAACACACCTGTCCGAGCTTCTGATAAATGACTCCAAACTTGAAGTTATTGCTGATAACATGCTCGTCAAAGGTGACAATGAGCCGGGAAGCCTGGGGGGCAGGGAAGACAAGTGGGGAGAAGAGACTGCTTTTCTACGTTGCCATTTATTAAGCTCTTACTCATGCCAAGCACTTTGCTACTCTAGAATTCTCAAAACAAGCCCGCGAGGCAAACACTCCTGCAGTGTCCATTTTACAGATGAAGAAACTATGGTCAGAAAGCTCAACTAACTTTACAGCTTCAAGTGGCAGAGCTGAGACTTGTACCCAGGTCTGTAGGATCCCAAAGCTTAAGCTCATTCCTCCTGAGTTTTGCCCACAAGCCCCCCTCCTGCCCTGGCCAAGCCTGCCTCCACTTCACTCTATAATACCCAGCTCATTCCTTGGCTTCTCAGTAAACCCACTTCATCCTTCAAGAACAGGCCAAGTCCCACCAGCTGGCTGTGGGGCCTTGAGCATTCCCCTCCTCCCCTTGAGCCTACTTCCTCTTCTGAAACTATGAGGCAGGACCTGATTTCTGAGGACTCTTCCTTCAGGGGACCTTCCTGGGCCAACCCCCCCCCCCCAGGGATCACCCCTCTGCTTTAGAATTCATCAGAGCCCACAAGAGTCTTCAGAACCCGCCTCTTCCAGGAAGCCCTCTTGACTCATCAAAGACAGAAGCCTCTGCCCTGTGTCCTATACTGTCACAACACCTCAAACCTAGCACTCAGCACCAGAGGTCGAAGTGCAGCTGCTGTCTATAGGCAGTGTTTATGCAGGTGCCTGTATTAGTCTCTCTCCCCAGATCCCCTCTGGGGTCAAAGGGCAAAGCCCTCCCCAGGGGAGTCCTGAAGTCCCCGTGGCTCAGAGTTGGCAACTGGGAGGATTCCCAGCAGCACTGCCAATTGCTAGAATAAGCAAGACTTGGTACCACAACCACCAGGCAGGTAAGCCTAGGTTCAAATGCAGGCCCTCCATAGCTGCTGTGCATCCTTGGATAAGGCACAGAACCTTTCTGGGCCTCTGGTTCCTCTTTTGCAAACTGTGGGCTTGGCAGGTTTATTGTGCAGATGAAACAAGAGAATTCAGGAAAACCACCATGCTGTTCAGGGAGCTCAGTGAATGCTCAGCCCCCGTTGCCCACCCAGAGTCAGCAAGCAGGGCCCAGAGCCAGCCATACCTTGGGGTAGAGCACAGGGTAGAACCGATCCACGTTTACATCCTCGCACACCAGCTGCAGGAGGAGATAAGGGAGCCGTCTGAGGCGTGGAGCAAGGCGGGAGAAGTGGGCATCCTGGGCCCCTTGGCGTCCAGAGGTCTCAGAAGGAGAGCCGCAGAAAGGAAGAGGGAGGGGCCACGCTGAGGACAAAAGCAGGACTGCGGGGCCCTCTGTTGCTCAGAATGGGGTGCAGAGAGCTGGGGATGCCCTAAAGAGTGCCAAAAGCGGGCAGACGGACCGGAGCCCAGGAGAACACACGGCTGCACGTAGATGGAATGGGAAGCCGCGAGGGGCAGGCCTGCGAAGACGGTGCTGAATGCAGGACGAGGACTTGGAGCCAGGGATGACGGTGAGCTACGTAAGGCAAAGCTGCAGCCCAGCTGCCTACCCCGCCTGGGGTGCCCGAAGAGCGTCAGCAATGTGGGGTTCCGACGCGAGAAGCTGGTGAGCAGAGGCCTCACCTTTGCCATCTGGACCACGTTGGGGAACTCGGTGAGGCAGGAGATGGGGATGACGTCATGGTATGTCCGGCACTTGGTCCTGGGAGGAGGAAGCTGCACAGTGAGGGGCCAGGCAGTGGGAAGGAAGATGGGGGGTGGCTCTCCACACAAAGTAAGACCAGGGGAGCAGACCATGGGGGGGATCAGAGGTGATGAAAGGGACCAGGCCGTGTGAACTCAGGCAAGTCCCTGGCCCTCTCGGGCTCCCAGATGATAAGACCTCGGCCCTCCCTGCTGTCTCGAGGTCCCCACCCTACCTGAGCAGCAGCCGCAGATGCTCTTGGTCTCCGATGACATCATATTTGAGTGAGAAGACAAGGTGGCCGAGGGCAGCGTCCAGCGAGTAGTAATTAAAATGCTCCTGTGGGGGGAGGTGGGGTCAAGGGGTGAGAGTGAGGCTGAGCTTGAGGCTTCTGGTAAACCCCATCAGAAGAGCCAACTCACTCCCAGATGGGGGGCCATCAAGTAGCAGGCGTCACAGCTAAGAGCCACAGACTCCGCATCAGATAGACCTGCACGCAAAGCCCAGCCCTGCCACGTGCCACCTGGGTAGACTGAAAAGGTCACTTTGCTTTTCTGTGCCTCAGTTTTCTAAACTATAAAATGGTGGCAGGGTCTGAAAGAGACAAAATGCCTAGCCAGAGCCGGCGTTCAATAGATGCGTGTAGTAACCTTGGCTCTCGGGGCCCTCATCAAAGTCAGGGGCCACATTTATACCTGGTCCTCCCGGTCCCGCCCCTCTCAGGGCTAAGCACCCAGTAGGTGCTCAGTAAAGATATGGTGACTGCTGAACTGGTACCTCCGTGGCCCCTGAAGTCAGGTCCCGTGAGAAACAGGAAGTGAAACATCTCATAAGCACACAGGGCGGCTGACCGGGCAGGTTCCCACCTCCTGCCTCAATAGGGAAGAGGCCGCAGGGTTGGGAAAAAATTGCCCATAGGGCACAGTGGGAGGCTAGGCAGGAATAGCACCCCCAGAGAGAAGCCCAGGGGCTGGCACCTCTGGGTGGGGAAGTCCCAAAGCCATGGGCCGTGAGTGCCAGGGACGCCACCACAGCCTGGCCCGGGGCTCCCCCTGCCAAGCCCCAGCCCTATTGGGAGTGGAGCTGGCTCTCCGGCCACACCCGCCCCAGGAATCATCCCAGGAGTCCTGTTTAAACATGAACCCCTGTGCGCAGAGGACAGGAGGAGAAAGGCGGGGACAGGGGATATGCCCCACAATCCACAGTTCAGGGGCATTTTGAGTGAACATGGAGCAGAAAGTCCCCCAGCCCTGCCTGGGCACAGAGTGGTGGAAACCCCTGGATGCATGGCCCATCCACAGAGGAGAGGCAGGCACTCGGCAAGGAAGGCTGTACCTAAGACCTTCCCCAGCAATTATGGGATGGGCTTCGCCCCAAACCTACCCTGCTCCCCAGGCCCAGAGGCTCCCAAGGGACACAGTGGGAGGGTGGGCTCAGGGTCCCAGGAAGTCAATGCACAGTCAGTCTGACCTCTGTCAGAACAGGGTCCCGTGCTCCAGCACCTGGCTGCTTCTTCATGCATTCCACCTGGGGTCAGGAGATAGCCCTGTCTCCCTGCTAGCTCCTGGGTGTGCAAGGGCCCCTGGGATCCCCTCTCCTCATTACACTGCTTCCAGGGAGTCCTCCCTGATCACCCAAGCCAATGCAATGAAGCTTCTACCATATGCTAGGTGCTGGGGGACCCAGACCAGGCCCTGCCCTGAAAATGGGTGTGTCTGAACTCCCCAACCTGTACCTTTTCAAATCCTTCTGTGCCCAAGGCCCACCTTCTCCACCCTCTCATTCGGCACTCCTTCAGCTAACCTTTCTGAGTGCCAGCTATGTGCTAGGCCTGCACAGTACCCCTGGATCCCACCCCCACCCAGACCCAGCTGAAAGCCTCTGACAGTGGGTGCCTGGGATGTAGGTCTCTCTCTCCACCCACAGGAACTGGGATCCCATGCCCTGCTCTTGATTTGTCCCAGGCAGTGGCTCCTGAACCTGGGCCTGCTGGTTTAGTCACAGTCGAACTGGATCCTCCCATCAGTACCAAGGCTCCGAGGGTCAAGCCAATGTCTTGGGCCCAGACTGAGGCCACCCAGCTTCCTAATCCTGTAAGGAGGTGCCCCTTCCACCACCCCCCACCCCCACACAGCAAGAAGCATGACCCCTCCTCCCCTGGCACATCTTAATGAAAGGTTAGCCAGCAGACCTGGGTCCAATTCCTAGCTCAGTAACAGTGTGACCTTGGCCCAGTCACTGCACCTCTCTGAGCCTTAGTTTCCTCATCTATAAACACAGAATAACAATCTTGCTCTCACAGGATAATTACGCAGATTTAATGATAACATTTTCTGAGTACTTACTGTATATCAGGCATGGTTCTATATACTTTGCATGAAATTTGTTAACTCCATTTTCTAAAAATTAGAAAACAGGCTCAGGGGGAGGTTAATAACTTGCCCACGTTCACACTATCAAGAAACAGAAAAGCCAAATTTTGCATCTAGGTCGTGAGAGTCCAGAGCCTAAGCTACACTTCACACTGCCTGTGAACAGACCTAGAGACTGCCCGGGAAGGAGCTGGCACCCAAGGTCCCAGCATGTGCCCTGCCTCTACCACTTGGTGCCATAATCGGGCCCAGTCACTTTTGCCTGGAACACCCAGAGATGACACCCTGACGACTTGTTACTGGGCAAGGTCCCTGTGCTGGAGCTGGTGGGGGGTGGACAGGGGTTGTAAATCCAGGTCAAATCACAACTTCACTGTGTCTTTCCAGCCCTCATCCCAGCTGCCCACGGGCAGGGCTGGGTCTCTCTTGTTTGGAGCTATACACCTGAGGCCTAGAACAAGGCTGGCACTCATTATCTGCTAACACTAACTGGGCACTTACTTTTTGCCAGACTGTTCTAAACACCTTACAGGTTTCTTACAGCCTCACAGCAACCTCCTGAAGTAGGTACCATTACCCTCTCTATTTTCACAGGTGAAGAAGCTAAGGCACAGATAGGTTAAGGGACTTTCCAGTATCCCAGATAGGAAGTGACAGAGCCAGGATGCAAACCCTGGCAGAGTCCCTGCTGTTAACCACTATGCCATAAAATAGCCTTTTGCAATAAATGTTGACTGACTCAGTGAATGAATGAATGAATGACTCTACCATGCCTGCTCCCTGAGACTCAAGGCTCTGGGACTGTCACACAGGCCCATCCTCCTCCAGAGCTGGGCTGTGACCCACCCCGTCCCCAGCCCAGCCTCCCAACACCAGCCAACCACCCACCTTGCCGAGAAAATGCTTCCTGTAGATGCGAGCCGTGGGATTGCACTCGAGCTTCACCTTGGTCGTGGGTGACTGCAGCGACTCCGTCTCCGGGTTGCTGGTGATTTCATGGTTGGTGCCTTCAATCCAGTAGCCCCCAAACTGGGGTAGCAGGATGAGGGGAAAGGGCCCTTCTCGTCCCAGGACCTGAAGGGAGACCTGGCTGAGAGCCACCCCACACTGCATGCCACTCTGGGCCCCAGGCCACGCCCCCACTTGCACCTGAAGCCACTTCTGCCATGGCTAAGCAATGCTAGGGGATAACAGAGCCTCTGAGGGCCCAGGGCTTGCACTCACCCCTTCCAGAGCAACTGCTCCTGCCCTTTTCCTCCCACTGCACACACAGACCCAGACATCACCACACCCCACGTCCCACTCTGCAAGGGCAGAACTGGGAGCGAGACCTCAGCCAGGGAGGGCTGAAATGAGCTCTGAAATCTTGGCCTGTAAACTGAGTCCCAGCCCCCATGGCAAGGCCTGTGGACAGGCTTCTGAGTGTGAGGAGGACCCCAGGGTCCAGACTCCCTGCACGAGGTCTCAGGGATAGGGTGGGCTTGGGGGTCCAGCCTGTTACCTCGTGGACACTCGGGTAGGGGATGTAGTCCTCTTCCGTCTGCAAAACAGAAGCAGGACACAGGCTCAGCTGGGGCAGGGGCCTCCCCCTTTAGGTCTTCCATCTCCCTGGAATGACTCCATCCTGGAATGTGCCCCTGGGCTGAGGGCATGTTGTTGTCTTCCCATCTTACTGAGGAGCAGTGGCCAGCCTTAAGTGAACCCACAAGGCAGAGGCTGAGGCAGGCTTAGGGCACTGAGTCCAGGTATCTTTGGGTCTCTTTCTGCCTGGGGAAAAGGAGCATACTGCCTTCTGGAGGTGAGGCCTGAGAAGCTGCATTTTTGATGAGCTCCCAGGCGATGCTGATGCTGCTGGACTGGGGACCCCTCTTTGATATGCCCACCCTGATCTCTGCAGCCTTGGGCCCATGCACCAAGTCCAGCTGGCAGCCTTCCAGGGTTACTGGAAGAACATATGCCTATCTGGAGGGGCTGTGCAGCTTCCTCCCAAGAAAATTCTGGGTCAAAAGCAAGAGCCTCCCCTCATCTCCTGTCCCCAGGTTCCTCACAGGGGGCTAGGGGACAGCCAGCTCCCACTGTACCCCTGGCAGCAGCTTCATGGAGCAGGAGCTCAAAGGCCTCCAAGTTCCAGGGTGTGAGTCTTTCTGCAACTGCTGATCACGGTGGTCTGAGGGCAGACATTTGCAGGCTGCCTTTGTGGGGAGGGGGCTTGACTTTGGGGCAGGAGGCCTGGAGAGTCAGGGTTAGTTTAGAGGGAAGACAGGGTGGAGAGGAATTGGCAAGACAGGGGCTCTATGTGTCTCAGATCACCCAGAGGCCAGGGGCTGGACACCCTGCTCACCAGCGTGGCCCCAGCCCCCAGCCCCCAGCCCCCAGGAGTCGAGGCTCAGACCTACTTTAAGGGGTGGTGGGAAGGAGCATCGCTGTTCATCCATCCGGCTTCCCTGCAAAGAGAAGGCAACACACCCCGTCACATCCCTCCTGTGCCTGCTGCCAGGTGCGGCTGCCCCCTTGGAGGGCTCAGGCCCCTTCTTGCATGGAAGGGGAAGGCCCCGTGGATGTGGGTGCCCCTGGGGCAGGGAGGACGCTGGGCTGCTTGTTATCCAGGCCTCCCCGTGGGCCTGGCTGTCCTGCTGGTGACCTGGACCAGTCAAGGCAGCAGCAGCAGGGAGGAGGCTGGGGGCTCTGTGCGGGAATGCACGTGCCGCTGGGAGTGGGGGCAGGGGCATGCCTGTGTGCGAGCCAGGGAGGAGACTGCATCTGCACAGATGTGCACTGTGGAGGGAGAAAGAAAGAGGAGGAGATGGGAAGACTGAGAGGCAAAGAAACGGGAAGGGCAGGAGAGCAGCAGGGAGTTCAGGGGGTGAGCTCCTGAGGTTGGTTCAAGTCACCCCAACCCCCACCCATGCCGCCCACCGCCCAACACACACATGCCCAGGACTGGGGAATGGAGGGTGGGCAGGGGTCAGGCAGAGGGGGCAGGGGCTGCACCCCACTGCAGCACGGCCTCTGGCTGACAGGGTCCTGGCACCTGCCCGACCTCCCATTCTACATGGGGTCTTGCAGATGGGGCCTCTTTGGAGGGGGGGGGGGGAATAGGAAAGTGAATAAGTTTAAGAGGTGACACTTGTCCTGGGCCATGATATGTGTATGGGGGGGGGGACTGACCCCACCCTGCTGGGGACCTCCACAGGGTTGGGGGCTCGGCAGGCACCAGCTAGGCCTGGGTACCCGGGTCAGACAGGGAGCTGGGCCCTACAAGGCCCATCCTCTGCCCTATCTGCAGACAGAGGACTCTGGACACCAGACTGCCACCATCTCCTGGCCGGTCCTCAAAAAGGGGCCAGGCTGGAGATGCCACGCGGCCTCCTTCTCCCAGCCCAGTCACCCACCTCTGTGGCTCCCCTGGAGCTACAGAGCCAGCCTCACCTGCATCTTTTCAATCATCTCAAACAGATCGGTGTTCTGCAACAGAGACGGGAAGAGCGAGGTCAGGCCTAGGGGACCCCGCCGACCCTGCCCAGCCCCTCAGGAGTCTCTGCCCACCCCAGCCCTCCTCCCCTACCCCCACCTCTGACCAGCCACATGGCATCTGTCTGGGGCAGCAGGGGGGGCATCGTGGGAGGGACTGTGCAGCTGACCTGCAGTTTGACCAACGGCCGAGTGACTTGAGTCCAGTGCCCAGGACCCACACCAGGCAGCCTTTCCCTGACGGGGGGAGGCAGCTGCCTCAGCCAGAGAGGGACATGTCCCTTGAGGAGAGACAAATTTCCTCCATGCCACTGCAAGGCTGGGTGCACGGACCCCTCAGGAGAACTGGGAACCCATAGAGTGGTCTCTGGCCTGGATTCACGGAGACCTCACCCCCTTTCAGGGGACCAAGGGAACACTTAGAAAGACAGGTGGACCCCCTCAGGCCATAAACGATGCCCCTGGACCCTGCCCTCCCTGCCCAGCAGTGCGGGCTGGGGTTCATTCGGGAAGAGAATACTGGGAAGGCCCAGTGGCCCAAACTCCTGTGTGTGAGCCCGCACGCACCTTCTCCCGCATGGGCCAGCCTCGCCCGAGGCAGGCGGGCACACGCAGGGTTAATCCCGTGTCTGCCAGGCGCGCTTGGCAGCATCAGCATCTCCAGCGCCAACTCCCTACGAGCCTTCCTGGAAGGCGGCATCCCTGCCGGCTGGCGGGGCTGGGGCTGGGCCTGGGAAGCCCCCAGCGTCTCCAGAGTGCTGCCCCTCCCCCAGCTCTCCAAGGCCTCGTGCTGCCCAGTGGGGATGCGGGCGGAGCTCACACATGTGAGCTGTGGGGTTGTGCACGAGGAAACACACCTCACATACACTCATTCTCGCTCTTGCTCTCTCACACACAGAGGTCTGCACACCAATGTTTAAACACCAAGTCTCTGCCACATGCATACATTTTGTGTACCAAGAAAGCAACACATACGAACCCATGGGGTCTGCTGCACACCAATTCTTAGACTCAGAGCGACACTACCACATAAGTACACAACAGTACACACATACACACAGGTGTGCACATTAGGACTTAAAAGCTACACGCACACACAGACACACATAGGTCCATGTACCATGTCACATACACAAGTGCAAACTCACACCTGTGCAAGTCTGCACAGCAATAAGTACACTCGAAGCTACGCTGACACGACTAAACCCCTCACATCTGCAGAGTGAGAGACACAACACATGGACCCCCAGGTACAGGCAGGTACATGCATGGAACTGAGACAAGAGCCCCACGCTCCACTCACATATACAAGTTCCCCTTCACCATCAGTCACACACGCCAGGAAACAGACCCCACCCGAGAACATTAAACAAGAGTTTTGAGAAAAGGTAAAAAAAGCGCCCAACAACTGCAGGTGTGGAGAACACGGATGAGGGACCCAGGCTCCCCACACAGTGGCACACACCACCCATCACACACACACACACCACTCTGCAGTCTGTCCACAGAGGAGAAACACACCCTGTAAAACCCACGACAGGGGTCCACAGGGGAGGCTGACCCCTGAGCGCCTCGGCCACACCCCAGGCCTCTAAGGAAAGAGCCAGTTCCACAGGCAGGTACAGCAGGAAGCACAGGCACACACCTGTGAGCAAACGCCTGTCAACCCAGCACCCTGCAGCACCCGCGCCGCATCCTCTGCTGCGTCAGCCCCGCACAGTCCCAGCCAGCCAGGGACGAGGGGTGTGCTGAAGCCCCCCAAGGCGCCCCACTCTGGGTGACTGAACACAGGCAGGAACAACAAAACTGGAGTCAGAGTCACGTAAACAGTGACACATGGTCCCGCCACCCACAACAAGTAACACCCACAGTGACAGCCTAACCTGGCTGCGGGCACAGCAGAAGCCCTGGCACATGGCGGAGGCAGTGAGCGCTGTGGCGGGGCTGGGGACACCAGCACCATGCCAAGCCCCATCAGTTACACTGGGGACAAAAGCGTAGTGTCCCCGGGGTAGTGCGCGGGCACACACTTACACACACACACGGGTGGCACGGTGTCATCACAGGCCTTGCTCCGTGGGCAGCTACAGAAGGAGCCCAAGACGCGGGACCCCTGGGCGGGTGTGCCCCGGGGCAGCCCTGGCCGCGCGTCGGCCCGGGGCTCACGCACCCACTGCGACCCGGCCAGCCCGGCACACGCGCCCTGGCTCGCACAGCCTGCGGGTTCCAAGCAAGTCGCGCAGCCCCGGCCCCCGAGACCCCCTGGGCCAGGCCGGCCCCGCCCCGGCCCTCACCTGCCAGCCCGCCCCAGCGGGCAGCGAGCCTCTCCGCGGACGGCCGGCGGGCGCGGGGGGCCGCGGCTGCGCCATCCCGAGCCCGGCCCGGCCCCCGGCCCGGCCGCGCTTCCCCG
>JAKSZT010053883.1:15511847-15597970 GCA_026826555.1 Tolypeutes matacus
CGGGCGGCGCGGGGCCGGGGCGGGGCTGCGGCGGCTGGGGGCGGGGACACCGGGGCCACGCCCCCACGGCGCGGCCCGCCCCCAGCCCGCGGCCCCCGGCACTGCGCCTGCGCGCTTCTGCCGGGGCGCTGAGCGCTGCGGGCGCTTGGGCCTCGCTGGGGCTCTCAGGCTTTCCCCACGCGCCTCCCGCTCGTCTCCTCCATCCTCCCGGGCTCCGAGTGCTCCCTCCCATTAAGGGCCTCCAGGGCGGGTTCTGTGAAGCCGGGCAGGAAGAGGAGGGGGTTACCTTGGAGAAACAGAGCGTTTCTTGTGTACCCATTGAACGCAGGGCGCTTTGCCTGTCTCGTCTTATGTAACCCTCACGAGAACCCAGGAGGTACGAAGCTCGACCCCATTTTACAGATGAGAAAACTGATTCTAAGAGGCATAGATCTTGCTCAGACTCACACAGCTAGGAAAAGGCAGAACCAAGAATCCAGGAAAAGGCCTGGAGCTGCTCTTTGGAGTCTTCCCCCTCCCTCCTCCCCCTCCCTCCTCCTCCTCCCCTCGGACAGCCTTCGACCTGGAGGAAATGGCCACAGTGCTCAAGGAGGGACTTCCAAGGCCCCAAGGTACAGAGAAAAGGGTTCCAAAGCCCAAGTCAGAACATGTGGGTTCTAGCTCTGGCCTTATAACAACTTGATGAGTGGCCCTGAGTGAGACTCAGCCCCCTCCCTGGGCTTCAGTTTCCCCATTTGTAAAATGTAAGGCCTCTGCAGGTCCTTCTCGTTGACCAGTGTGTCTGGCCTGGAATAGCCACTGTGCAGGGGGACAGGGCTTTGCCATCTGCTCTCCCAGACAGATGCTACGAGAGCAGCTAGTGTTCCCTGAGCTGTGACCAAGTCAACACCGGCTGCTTTGGACCCTGCAGGGACAGGACCGCCCACCACCTCAGTGGCCAAACCTCTCTCCAACTTCCCAAAGTAGCTGTCAGCAGCTGCCCACCACCCTCCATCCCCAGGGCTACGGGCTTCTGGAAGGGAGGCACTGCGCCTCCCTTCCCCCCAGACCTCGCCCTGCCTGGGTCAAGTTTGGACCCAGGGAGCCAGCGGGAACTCCGGAGATGTGTGTTCCAGACACAGTGTAGCTTTGGTTTTAATAATTAACAGCAGCAAATATTGATTTATGCAGCCACTTCCAGGCCTGAGCGCTTCCGGGCACCCGTCGAAATGCAGGCAGAGAAGCATCCCTTCCCACACTGCTCCTGGGGGAGGCGAGACCTGCTGGCACTGCTGGAGATGTCTCTGTCCCAGGAGGAGTGGAGGGGGTGCCTGCGTGTGCCTGCAGTGTACATGGATGTGATGTGTGTGTGCCTCTGAGGCTGTGGATGTGGCTGGGTGTGCAAGGACATCTCGTCCCTGTGTGTACGGGAAAGCCTGGGTGTGGGTATTTGTGTTTATATGTGTGTCTGTATACACACGTGTGCACACATGTGCAGCTCTCTGAATACATGTGCAGGTGTCTGCGTATCTTGTGTCTATGATAGTGTCTGTGTGCACAGGTGTGGGTCGGCTGGGTGTATACATAGGTGCAGACTTCTGACTCCTTGAGTAGAGTAACGCCTAAAAGGGGGGGAGGGGAGAGGAGGGAGGCACCTGGCTGGCCCAGTGTCTGTAAGCATGAGGCTTCCCAGTGAGAAGGGAATGTCTGTCCAGCCCTGGGAACTCGATGCTGATAACAGCTGAGCTTCTGAAATTCTACTTTCCAAAGTACTTTCACAGTCATCACCCAACTGCAAGCTGCCAAGGTGGGCAGAGAAGGAAGGATCACCCCACAGAGGGGCAGGGATTTGCCCGCTGGCACAGGGAGATGGCAGCTGGGTCACCTGCCTCTCAGGCTGGTTCCATCTACATTATAAATGTGCCCAGAGCTGGGCGCAGTAGGAAGGGAGGGGGAGATGTGTCACAGGCATGGGGGATCCCAGACAAGGCACTCAATCTCCCTGGACCCCGACTTCCTCCTCAATCAAAGGAAGATTATCCACAGACTGTGTCTCGATTCTGGGGTCAGGGTGGGCTTTCAGGATGGGTGGTTCTGCCGTCTGGGCTGGGCTGGCACAAAGGAGGCTGCTGGCCAGGCCGGGCAGAGGCCAGGGCCTTGAGGGGAGGGGGCTCAGCGCCACTCCGAGAAGGCCAGCCCCAAGCTGTCTGAGAAGGCAAGACCCAGGGAGAGGGGCTGCTCCAGCCCTCATTTTCCTGAGGGAAGACTGAGACCCAGGGAGGGGAAGCCATGGTCGAAGGGTACACAGCCCTTGGCGAGAACCCAGGCTTCCTCCTGGATGCTCAGGGGAGAAGGCCTGGGAGCCTTGCTCGTGAGCCCAGCTGCTCAAGCAAGAGTCTGCCACTGATTCTCTCCCTTCCTGCCAAGTCCCAAGGATGCACGTGGCCTGATCTTGGGCTATGGCCCAGGCACGGAGAGCAGAAGAGGGACCTCCGTTTGGGACTCTCTTGGTGGTATGTTCCTCCGGCATGGACACCATTCCTTGGCCCTCTGCCCTCCAGGCCAAGGAGAGGGGCCTGGCCTTTGCTCCAGGCCAGAGCTCAAGGAGAGGAGCCCAGCAGATCCTGCCTCTGCTATTTCCCAGCTGTGTGACCTTAAGAAAACCCCGTCACCTCTCTGAGCACCTGTATCCTCATCTGTACTATGCCTACCACCAAGGGTTTGAAGAAAGAACCAACAGAGCTAATGTCTGCAGATGTGCTTTATAAACTGTAAAGTGAACTTCAAAAGTGAGGGCTTCCTACCCGCCACATTAGAGAGGCAGCAAGACCCAGCAGTCAGTCCTGGCCCCACCATATCCTACCTGCATGACTTCGGGCATGTAACTCAACCTCTCTGAGCCTCAATTTTCTCATCTACAAAATGGGCTACTAATAGTAACTGCTGCATAGTACTTACAGTTGGAGAGTGCCATGAGATAATGCATGTAAAGCATTAAGTACCCACCTGGCACACTATAAATGCCCTGTACAAGCCAGCAGTTATTCCTGGTGTGTGGCACTCCACACACCAGTGTTGGTTATTTATCTCTTACCTGGACTAGAGCACCTTGAGGTCAGGGACTGTGTCATATTGATTCTGGCTCCTCAGCACCTGGCACAAAGTTTGGCACAAAGCAGGTACTGGGCAAACATTTGATTTCAGGGATAACAATAGCCTCATTTACAGGGCTCTGACCCCACGCCAGGCTCTGTGCAGGCAACGCTTTAGGGGCACTCTCACTTAATCTTCACGAGAGTGCTGTGAAGTGGGATCTCCCACTATACCTGATTTACAGATAAGGGAATTGATGGAGATGCTGATAATGAAAAGAAGAGAAGCTAGTTGGCCAGTTTATCCACAGGGCTGTTGTGCTCAAATTAGACCTCAGCCTCCTCCCTGCCCCAAGCAGTTCACCAGGCCGTGGTTCAACCTCAGAGGGTACCAGGTTCACCCCGGGTCAGGACAGGTGTCCCCTTGGGGGGCTGAACTCCAGGTAACATCTACCTGAACATTTCACCTCTGCCCAGGACTCCCTCCTAGGCATCTCATAGTCCCAGAGAGAGCCCCAGACCAGGGGCAAAGGGGAAGGGACACTTACCTTAGTATTGAGTGAAGCAGTGAGGGAGGGAGCTAAGTCCACTCGTGGCAGGTCTAGTGCCTGAGGGAAGCACTGGTTCTGCCCATCACTCCTCCTGGAAGAGAAAAGGACCTTGAGGCCAGGAAGAACTCCAAGCCAGGAGATTTGGGGATTTTAGGGAAAAGAGCCACTTCAAAACTGGGGGAGGGGTAAGGGGACATAGTTTATAGAGGAGGGGGTCCTGGGTTCCCAGGAGGGAAGGGAGGGGGTTTTCCAAGCAGGGCTGCAAATGAGCCCTCCCTCCCCAAGGAATCAGATGGAGTCTCTCTCCAAGCTCTCCAGTGGAGCTCCCTAATGCATACTCCAGCCAAGCGGGTGTCCACAGCCTATTCTCAAGAGGGGTAGACTGAGGCAGGGAGCAGTGAGGGTGCTGTAGGGGGCCGAGCCCCAACCTCTGGACTGAGCTGGGAGCCCTGGCCTTCATGGGCCCCTCCCCGAGGCTTCAGGGAGATGGCAGCTTTTGGGCCGAGAGGCCACCCGGGTTGCTGCTAGGATTAACGGGAACAATAATGGCTCATTGGGCACCTACTGTGTGCGAAGGCCTACTCTGAGCCCCTCCTTCCAGGCCCGAGGGCCACAGCTCTCACCACGTCGGTGCGGCCGCTCTCTGCAGGGCCCAGCCGCACGCGGGGCCACGCGGCCGGCCAGCAGCGGAGCCAGGGAGGCCCGTCTGACTCCGAGCCCGGACTGTGCCCACACCCACGCCCCTCCCCGAGGAAAGGAAGCAGGTCTGGCGAGGGTGAAGTCAGCGCCCGCCGCCTGGAAAGCCTGCCAAGGAGGCTACCTCTAGGGTCAGGGAGAGGAAGTGCCCAGGGTTTCCTGGGACCCAAGAAGCCGGGGGCTGGGTGAGTGGGCCCCAACTCTGCTCGCCGCCCAGGGCCAGCCTGACGTGGCTGCACCCTGCCCCGTCCCAGCGAACGCGGCTGGTCCTGCGAGGGTGAGTCACTCCGGGCCACCAGATGATCCTCAGCGGCCCAAGGCAGGCTTGAGTCAGGCGGAGCTGGTATTGCCACACCCCGCGGAGGGGAAGGGCCCGCGGGGACCTGGCCCAGGAAGGAGACCCTGAGAAAGCTCTGACCCCTCTCCTGCCTCCCCTTGACCCAGCTACTCCAGTAGGAGAAATGGCCCAGAGGAGCCAAGCCACATCCTGCTTTAGGCCCCAGGTACAACCCCACGGCCAGGGCCGATGGCATCTGAAAAGGGGGTTTCTGGGCAGAGCTCCATCCAGAAGGATGGGCATGGACAGAGTGGCATTTCAAGCCTGTGGCACCAGTGTGGGGGAGAAATTCCCGAGCGATTACCAGCTATGGGTCCTTGAGTCAGTGTCATAGTCTTTCTCAGCCTTGGTTTCCAAAAAATTCCATCACAGAGCCTGGGCTGCTAGTGGGCACTCACTCAACAAACAGCCTGTTATTCATTTACTTGGCGGCAGGGACTGACGCTTGGTATGGCCCTGGCTGCCCAGTGGAGGCAGTTGAACATGACTGAGCTGTTTGGGTGGTGCCCCATGGTCTGCCCCCTCCCATCTCCCATGCAGATCAGCCATCTAGCAGCTCCCTAACACGCTCCAGAACCCTCTTAGCCTCAGTTTCCACCTGCCCGAGTACCCATCTCACTCAGGGCTGCTCATGGTGGCACAAGACTAGAGAGGCCCCTCAAGGCAAGAGCTGGAGGTTGGAGGTCCCTGGCTTCCATCTGGGACCCTGCCCTGGAGGCCTGCCCTCAGCCATCCACTTCCTGCTTGGCCAGAGTCCTGCCCTTCACAGGCAGTGCCCAGCCTCCCCACAGGCAACTCTGCCTAAAAAGCTGTTGCTGAGGCCCTAAAGGGCAGGGGAAGGGAGGGGTTCCAGGATGGGGACAGAGGAGGAAAGCAGAGGCTCCAGGCCCCGTCCACTCCATCCACTCCCAGCTCCAAAGGGGTGGAAGGACAGTTGGGACAAAAGTCACAGCTTACCCTGGGCCTTGCGCTATCTTCTTTAATCCTCACATTGAGGCAGATGCTCATAAACCACCCATTTGACAGATGAGGAAACCGAGGCTCAGAAAGGTGTGGTAGTTTGCCGAAGGTCACACACAGGTAGTGAGGCAGCGCAGGTATTGGTACCCAGGTTTGTTGACTCCAGAGGCCACGATCTTAACTTCATAACAAGGATAGCTAACAAAATGGACCCAGCCACAGAGAGCCACCAAGCCCTCCACTAGGGACTCAGCCCAGCATGAAGGAGAGTTTGCACATAATAGTAACAGCAGCCACTGGGCCACTGCTGACGCGGCACTTAATATGTCCAGGCTCTGCTCTTACTGCTTTCCTGGTATCTACTCATTTAGTCATCATTTTTCAGATGAGGGAGCTAAGACACAGAGAGGTTAAGCCACTTGTCCAAGGTCACACAGACAGAAAGTGAAAGACTGAGGATTTGAAACCCCAAACACCTGGGTCTAGATGCCGTGCCCTTAATGCTTCTGCTTTTGAAGAAATGAATGTACTCAGCTTCCCACCTCCCTCCCCACTCCTATGTCCTCCTCTGACCACCTTCTCCTCCTCTAGGATCTCATTCTTCCCCCACCTCTCACCCATCTCCTCCTGTTTTTCTAGCCCGCCCCTCCTCACCCCTCTGCCTCTTCAGACCTCCCCCAACTTGGTCATTTTCCTTCCTTCTCATGCACAGGAACCTCTGGCCCTCCCCTCTCTCCTATTCTATCTCAGTTTCCACCATTCCATCCACTGGGGGCCTCCCAAGTCTCTGTCCCCTCTGAAAGCCTTCCTGAGGCTCTCACCTGGCTCTGCTTAAAATGCTTTGCATTCTCACTGCATATGCAGCAGCTGGAAGGTGCCCCCGCCTGCCCTGACCCTAATCACGATCTCAACAGCACTTTATGGTTTACACAAGCTGCGTCTCATTCGATCTTTGTGAAGTTGGACTTCTATCAACCTTTTCTTTTGAGATGAGAAAACTGAGGCTCAGAGAGGTTAAGTGACAAGCCCAAGGTCACAGTCAGGCAGCACTGAGCTTCAAACTCCAGCCCAGGGCTCTCTCCGCCACATGCGCCACAGCTGTCCACACCCAGGCTCACAGTCCTGCGGCCTGTCCGCCTGCCCCCAGCGCCTCCCCCCAGGCCCTCCCCATGGCAGCCCCTGGCTCTTCCTCAGGTCCAGCTCCAGGCCTACCCTGTCTGGCCTGAATGCCTGCCCGCTGCCTTCTCTGACATGAGAAGGTGGCAGCCAGAGAGGAGGTGACTTGCTCAAGGTCACACAGGGAGCGGGAGCCAGCCTGGAGTCTGGGCCAGGCACATTCCGGGGTCACCTTCACCCACTAGCCAGCTGGCCCAGCTCCCTCCCACTCGGAGCACCCATCTCTCCCAGGGGAAGGATGAGGCAGGGGCATGGGGGATGGGCCCAGCAGCCCCACTCCCCGGGAGCTGCGTGGGATGGGCCGGAAGCAGCCGCTGACAGCTCCTGGGTTCCTTGGCAACTGTCACTGCGCCTCCTCCTCTTCCCTTATCAAGGTAACAATCATAATCTCACCCATCGTGAGTGCAGCTCTTTGTACTTTTCAAAAGCCTTCTTTATCTGCTCTCTCCTGAGACTCTCACCGGAACTGGAGCAGGAGATAAGGCAGTGGCTAGGATCCCCAATTCCCAGAAGGGCAAACTGAGGCTCAGAGAGGATAAACCACCACCTCTAGGTCACCCAGCAAGGCAGGAGTAGATCAGGGACTAGAACCCAGGCCTCCACCAGTCCAGGGTTCCACATGCCACACCTGGGTTGGGGGCATCTCAGGGGTCTCCATAGTCTGCACAGCAGGGTCAGACCCAGGTATGGTAGGAGATAGGGAAACCAAGGGCAAGTGACCAGGTGCCTGCCTGGGTTGCTTCCCACCTGTTAACCAGCTGGAGTGGTTAACCAGGTGGGTGGGTTCTGACTTTCTCTCATCTGCAAAATGAGAGCTAATATGCCCACCTGGAGGGCTGCTGCGAGGCACAGGTAAGCCCCTCGGAAGTGTCTGCTATTATTACTGTTAGCCACTCTCCTGGAGAACCTGGCCCCAGGCTGGCCTGTGGGTAGAACTGTCACTTAGGCCCTCCAGAGAGAGCTGCCCTGGATGACAGTCCCAGGTGGGTGTGGCCCCTGCTGCCTCCCCCAGCCTCACCGCCACACCTCCCCAGTCCCCGTCCAGTCCCACCCCAACCCCTTGTCTCGGCCCCACCGGGCTGCAGGCAGTCTCCTAAACAAGCTGTGCTTCTTCACGCCTCTGGACCTTTGCCCCTCGGCCGGGGCTCCCGCTTCCATCCTTTCTGCCTGGCAAGCTACACATGCTTTAAAATGCAGCATACACAGGTGAGACTCCGGGGGCGAGAGCAGGTGACATATGACCACTGGGGCAAGAAGACTATGACCGGGAGCAGGTGAGCTGGGCAGGTGATGGACCCTGGAGAAGAGGAGGAACCCATCCCAAGGAGCATCTACCCACTCCCCACACAAGGTGAAGAACGAGATGCAGTTGGTCGGGAGGGCAGAGGTGGGACTCAGTGAGCCAAGGAAAGTAGAGCCGAGAAGGATCCACGGAGGGCTAGCCTGGACCAGGAGCCTGAGGGGTTCAGACCAGCCCACCACCCATCGCCAGAGGCCGGAGAGGGGGCAGATCCGGGTCCCCCTCCCCAAAGCCTCCATGAGATCAGTGGATTCTACCAACCTGGTGATTCACATGGCGTAGGGGGTAGGGGACACAGGCCTCAGTAAGGAGGGGGCTGTAGGGGCTACTCTGGGGACCTCCAGCCCCTGAGGGGGGCGGGGGAGGCGGCCAAGCCTGGCTCTCCTAGACTGGGGATCAGGGACTCTAATTCCCTGAAACCAGAGCCCAGCGGCCGCCCCGGAACCGCCCCCTCCCCTGGGGGGCCACGGAAACCCATTGTCTCGGAGCCCAACCACTTGGCACTACCCTCCCCTTGCTGGCCCCTGCCCCTGCCAAGGTGCCAGGGAAGGTGGCCAGGGGCAGCTGGGCAAGCAGGTTTCCAAGGGTCCCAGGACAGGATGCCTCCCCAAGCCTGCCAGAGGCCCAGGCAGATGGCACAGGTGAGGGCCCGCTCCTGGCTCTCCTTTCTGACCACTGCCAGGACTTGAGAGGGAGCACAGAGGGCAGAGGAAAGACTGTTTGTTGAGCCAAGCTCTGTGATGTCACTTAATCCTTACAATAACAACCCACCCCGAGAGAGAGCTGCTGTTATCACCGCATTTTAGAAATAAGGAAGCCAAGCCTAGAGAGGTTACAGATGGGCCGGTGTCTCACAGCCAGCAAGCGGTAGAGCTGGCGGGGTCCCCAGTGGTGGGAGGCTCAGGCTCCAGGCTGGGCAGAGGTGGCCGTGCAGGAAGGTGGCACATGGGGTCCCTGCCTTCGCTCCGTGCTGGCTGGGTGCCGAGACACCCGGATCCCGGAGCTGGGCCAGGCAGTGGCCTCCTGAGCAAACAGCAAGTTGGCAGCCCTGAGAGGAGGTCACAAGACCGGCCCCCACCCAGGGTGCAGCACCTGGGGACTGGCCTCCCGTCTGCCTGCTGCCTGCCCAGTGCCTCCCCTGCCCAGGTGGCCTTCACCCTGCTGTGGTCTAGCCCCAGTCCTCCCTGCCTCCCTGCAGACATCAAGGTGGACTGACTCCTACCCTGCCCGGGAGGTGGGGTGGGGGGAATGCCACTGAGATGGCCTAGCCAGGGCCTCTTCCTGCTCGGGTAATCACATCTGCTTACCTCACTGGGCACTTTATAGCTTACAAACTGCCTTTGCCATGGACCCTCTCAACAGCCTCGCAAGGAAGGTCAGGCAGGTCATGGTATCTTCCTTTTATGAGAGAGAAATTGGAGCCCGGGCAGAGGTGTGACTTGCACACGGTTCCACCGCCGAGGCACAAGCCCAGCTGCTCTCGTCCTTGCCCCAGGGGTAGAGAACAAGCACCTGCTGACGGGCCTGGCACATCTGCCCCCACTTGGGCCCGCAGAGCCCATACCCAACGACCTTCTCAGCACCCACGTGCCCACTGTCTGGGCCCTGATGCCCCCACACAGCACCACAGCTTACGTCTGTCTTGCCCCCATCCCCGTCACCTATTGTCCTTGCCCAGCTTCTGTAAGCGCAGGGGGCCCCTTCTCAACTACACGCATTCCTCTGCTCCCTCACTCCATCATTCACCCACTCCCCCATGTGCCCTTCATTCCCACACTTAGTCATTTACTCAGGGCCAGACAATGGCGCTGGGTGTTGGCATCAGAGCCAGGCCACCCTCTCCCCCCAAACAAAGCCTCAGTGATACTGTCCGACTGTTCTCTTAACTCTTCCAGGGGCTCCTCTGGCCTCCGAACCCAGACACAGAAGCCTCTAGCACTGAGGCCTTGTCTTATCCCTCCCTCCCCCTCTGCACCATGCCTTGCCTCACAGAGCCCCAGGCCAGGCCAGCAAGCAGTAGTCCCTGCCCCTGTGGCTCCCTGGGTGGGGTGGCCACCAGATCAAGATCACCCAGATCAAGGCCATGGAGACAGTTAAGGTCGAATCCTGGTTCTGCCACTGAACAGCTGTGTGATTTGGTGCAAGTTACTTAACCTCTCTGAGCCAGTTTCCTCATCTGTAAAATGGAGATAATAACAGAGCCAGCCTCCGAGGGTTGTTGTGAGGATTAAATGAGTTCATACATGTAAAGTGCTTGATGAACATGAACCATGAGCTCTTCCTGGCCTTCTCTTCTATCTCCCTTCCTTCCTTCCTTCTTTCCTTCCTTTGTAGGTTCCTGAGAACTGAGGCAGGACTCATAGGTGAAAGCTGTGAGAAGGCAGAGGTCAGCACAATGTAATATACAGAGCTGTCCAACAGTAGAACAACCCAGCTGTGAGAGGTACTGAGCTCCCTGTCAAGCCAAGAAAGGCAGGATATGGGGGTGGGTGGGTTCTGAGGTGTGGGAAATAGGGGGAACAGGGAGGCTGGACTAGATGACCTCCCTGGTGCAGCCCACTTTAAGGATTCTACGACTCTTGATGACCCTAGGAACCTTGTGGCTGAGGGCAGAGGCAGCAGATGAACTGCTACTGCTTTGAGAAAACAGTTTTTCACAGATCTGCTGGAGGCTCCCAGATTGCTACCACTTCTCTTCTGTTTGGTCAATCCTATTAAAGATTAAAATGTGCATACTCTTTGGCATTATCCTCCAGAAATATACATATGCACAACGATATATGGCACGGTTTGCAATAGCTAAAAACGAGAAGCCATCCTTTGTATCCTACTATTGCATGAGGCATAACTGCTTCTAAAAGTGTATACAATGGACAGAGAAAAACCCTGGAAAGTTATCTGCCCATATGTTAAAAGTAGTCATTTCTGAGAAGGCGATTTGGGGGTTACTTTTTCTCTTTTGCATATCTTTATAAATATATGTATATACTTATTTCCATAAAATAAACTAATAAGCATGCAAAAACAAACAAACAAAAACAAAACCTGGAAGCCACCCCAAAGTCCATTAAAAGGAGGCTGGTTAAATACAAAGTGCATGCGAACCATGGAATATTACATAGTGATGACAAAAGTGCTCTCTGGTCCTGATGGGAAGTATGCTTGAAGCACGTTGTTAAGGGAAAAAAGCAAGTTGCTGAACAAAAATCTCATTTGTACAAAATAACATTTACATATACAAGTTCACATGGGTTACCTCTAGGAAGCAAGACCACTGGAAACTTCTACCTTCTATGGCATATATTTCTGCTTATGTTTGGTTATTTACAATGAGCATCTGTTATTTTTGTGATGAGAAAAAAGTTAAAGACTTTTAAGATATTTTAATTTTTTTATTTATTTTTATTTTTTTTATTTTTTTTAAGATTTTTATTTATTTATTCATTTATCCCCCCCTTGCTGCTTATGCTCGCTGGGTCAGCTAACCACGCCGTGCGGGCGGGCTTTGCCTTCACCAGGAGGCCCCGGGAACCGAACCCGGGGCCTCCCATATGGTAAACGGGAGCCCTACTGATTGAGCCACAGCCACTTCCCTTAAGATATTTTTTAATTGAGCATCTACAACGAACCAGCATTCTCTGCTACAAGCACATGACTCCTTTACTTTTCTCAACCATTTTGAGAGGGAGGAATTATCCACCCCTTATTCCCAGAGGGAGAAGCTGACACTGAAGGAGGTTCAACACCATGGCCAGGGTCTCCCAGTCAGGAGGTGACAGAGCTAGGCAGTAAACCAAGTTCTTGCTGCCTGCAAAGCCCACCCTCTTTCCCCTACGTTAGGCCTTAGGCAACCTGCTCTGGGGCTCAGGAAAGAGTGAAGCCACCCAGGCAACTAGGTACAGGGCTGTGCCTTGGGACCTCAGCAGGTCATGTCCTGGAAGTCAGGCCAGCTGGGGTCTGCCTGCGCAGGGACAGGGCTCTCCACCTCATTTGCAAATGAAAATGAAAATGCAGGCTCTGCTCCCTATCCAGTTCCATGCCCTGAGCTGCCCCCGGCTGGCAGCATGGCAGGTGCCCAGCCCACCCCTGGCACTACCCTCCAAGGCCACAGAGTGACCAAGCAGGTGGGCACGCGCTAGCCCAGGCTCCTTCCTGGGGCTCTAAATAACATTCTGTGTTGATCAACCTGTTTCTGGAAGAATTTGGCATTGAAGGTGACATGGCAGCTTCTCAGTGAGAGCCTGGAGAGACAACCAGCACAGCTGCATGTGCCTGAGTCTGGGTGGGCCAGTGAGGGAGAACACAGACCTGCACGTCAGATGGACCTGAGTTCAAATTCCGGCTTTGCCAAGCACTAGCTGCTCACCTCTCTGAGCCTCAGTTTCCTCAGCTGTAAAATGGTGTTGACAACTCCTCCCTGCAGGGTTGCTAGGAGAATTCAGGGAGATAATGCATGTGAAAGTGCTTCCTGAGCTAGAAGCCCCCTTCCCCGTGCAGGGAACGGCTATGATCCTGCCTGGGTGTGCACAGGCATGTGCATGCACAGGTGCAGGGAGCAAGGTCGGTCCCAGCCGGAAGTGGCGCTGGGCAAACAGCCCCACACCTGAGGGCCCTGCCCCAGAAAATCAGCAGGCGGGTGGGGCGGATGTCTGGCACTTTCGTTGGGGGCCTGGATGGGATTTTCCACAGCTCTGTCTGGGGGATGCAAGTGGGTGTGGGTGACTGTGGGTGCAAATGTAAATGGGAGGCCTGGCAGGATCATGAAATGTACGCGGGAGAGAGAGCTCGTGCCGAGGCCGGGTGTGGGATTGTGGAGGAGCGTGCTTGTGTCTAATCACGCCACCCGCCTGCCTAAGAGCCCCAAGGGCTTCGACTGCTCTCAGAGGCAGATGCAACCGCCTCACATGGCCCCCAAGGCCCTGCCTGTCTGCCAACCCTCCACTCCCCACCCCACTCCAGTTTCTCCAACTGCTTCTTGGGCTCTTTCCCTCTTGCTCCAGCCTTCTTTCGGCTCCGCAAACCTGTCGAGTTCCTTCCCTCCTCCAGGTCGCTGCCTGTCACACTTTCCGCTGTCCTCCCCTTCACACCTCACCTGGTAAACTCCTGTTCCATCTTTCCGGAGCCCCCTACCCAGACTGGGCCAGGCCATCCCCACCCTGGCAAGCTTTCCCAGCAGCCTGTCCAGGGCCTTTGTAGATTTCTCAGTTTGGTTGGCACATTTCATGGTGTGATTATGAGATTACCATCAGTCTCTCCCACCGGAAATGGAACTTGCTCGGGTCAGGACAGGATCTGTTTTGGCACCTGGCACACAGTCCATGCCAGTTATGATTTGCTGCACGAATGAAGGTGTCTGTATATAGCCATATGCTCGTGACAGAGCTGTGTATACAAGAGTCAAGTCTATGAGCCTGAGTAGGGAAGTACATGTGTGTGTGCATGTGCGTGTTTTGGGGAGTCATCTCAAAGAACCTCCAGCTCCACGGAAGGGCTGAGGCATTCTCGGGCTGCTGCCCAGGCTGACTGGGGTGAGTCTTCCCCTGCCCCCTGCCAGCTCCCTATCCACACTCCAGGCCTCTGTGCCAAATCTCAAGCCACCTCCGGGTGGTGCCTTGCACCACCCCTGCCTACTCCTACAGCTCAGAGGCCTGCACATCCCATCTCCCCAGAGGCCTAAGCCTCCCCCACATGGCGTCCCTCGTCCTGCATGCCTACCCACAATGCCTGCCCCACATCTCCTCCTGGGCCTGAAGTTCTTGGCCTACAAGAAGATAGGGGGAAGTGGATGTGGCTCAAGCGATTGAGCTCCTACCTACCACATGGGAGGTCTAGGTTCAGTACCAGGTGCCTCCTAAAAAAGACAAGCAAGACAGCGAGCTGATGCAACAAGATGATGTGACAAGAGACACAAGGAGGAAAGCATAATGAGGGATACAACAAAGCAAGCAGCAGAGGTGGCTCAAGCAATTAGGCACCTCCCTCCCACATGGGAGGTCTCGGGTTTGGTTCCTGGTGCCTCCTAAAAAGGAAGACGAGCACCCAACAAACAGACACAACAAGTGCAAACAATGGGGGTGGGGATTAGGAATAAATAAAACAAATCTTAAAAAAAAAAACAAAAAGAAGATAGGCTGCCAAACCCTTACTTTCTCAGCCACCTCCACTTGCAGCCAGGAATGACATAGAATATTCCAGATTTGGGGTGGAGGAAGGAGTCCCAGCCTAACTCCTTGGCACCTGACTAGGCTGACACCATGATCACACCCCTGCCAACCTCCCCCTGCCTAACACCTGCTTCCTCCTCACTCACTCCAGGCTCCCTGCCCTCCATCTGGGCCTTGATCCCTCCAGGCTAATTCCAGCCTCAGGACCTTTTCATGTGCTCTGCCCTCGGCCTGGACCCTTCTCCCATGGCCAGCTTCTCCCTGATACCCTTAGAGAAGGCAGGCCCCTTCCCACCACTCTGTCAATACCCATGACCCCTCCAAAATGACCTTATCTGCCTGCTAGCTTGCTTTGTGCCTGTGCCCTACACTGGAAGGCTCATGAGGTCAGGGACCACGTTCCTCAGTCTTGCTGCTGTATGTCCAGGTCTAGACTAGACTCTGGCACGTGGTAGGGACTCGTTAAGTATTTGATGAATGCACGAATGGCTACCGGAAACCTTGCAAGAACCCTGTGAGGTGAATATTGCTGTCCCTGTTTACAGGCATGGAAACTGAGGCCCAGAGACAAGTCTCTAGCCCAAGGTCACCCAGCAAATAGTCAGACCAGGTCAAAGGCAGGGACTATCTGACTTCACTAAAACCCCAGCACATCAGAGCATATTGTAGCCAATTTCCCCACTTTACAGGTAGGGAATGAGCCTCAGAGAGGGAGAGCAGTTTCCCCAGGTCACCTGGGTCCAAAATGTTTTCTCCCTCCTGCAGCTCGTGGTCTGAAACAGGTGCACTGTTCCACTAGGTGGGCCTTTAAAAGCACCTCCTCACTGCCTTCCAAGCCTCCTGACATAAGGACTACTAATATCCCCACTGCACAAAGGGAGAAACTGAGGCCCCAGGGCACCCAGCCAGGCCTCAATGCCAGACCTGTCTGACTCCAAAGCCAGTGTTCTCAGGACCTGTGTCAAGGCCACTGTCCACCCAGGGAGCATGCCCATGTGTCAGCAGCTCTCACCACCCCACAGGTGGGCACCCAGAGGGCAGAGTCCACACGGCAAGCGATTTGGCCCCTCTGCAGGGCCCGGCAGCTCACACCACAGCCCACCAGCACTGGCAGTATTGGCTTCTTTGGGGCCCTCACTCTTCCTGTGTCAGGCCATGGCTTTCAGCGAGGAAGCAGAGACCCCTGAGAAGTTGACTCACTTGTCCAGGTTGCCCAGCCAGCTGGTGGCCGAGGCAGCATTCACAGGCTGGGTCCAAGCGCCAGAGTGGACACAGAGACACAGCACAGGGGCTTAGTAAGCACTCACGGCTGACTCAACGGCTCAGAGCAGGTTCCCCAAATGGGGAAGGTGGGTGGGCAATAGGGGGCCCTGGCAGGCCACTAGCCCATGAGATTTTGGGGGTTCAGAGCACTCCCAGGGCACCCTCCAGGAAGTCCCGTTGGGGCTTGCAGGAACATGACCCTGTGGCTGTCCCACCCACATTTACCTGCCAGGCCCACCTCTGTGCTGTGTCCATGTGCCACCATGTGCTTTTCTCTTCCACGTTGCTAAAAGGCCTTCTCCTCTTGCTGGAACATTCTCTCAGCACTGCCCCTCTGCCCTTCTTCCCCAAACATACATAAAAGACTTGATTCCACCTGGCTTATCTGACCTTTGGGTTTTAGCTTCCAACTCACCTCCTCCAGGAAGCCTCCCCTGATTCCCTTCTCTGAGCTTTCATGCACCCCCCACATCTCCCTGATCAGCACTTATCACCCCCATTAGAACCACGTCTTTCCTTGATTCCCCCTCCAGACTGTGAAGCCCATGAGGCGAGTGGCCCTGTCTGCATCTTCACTGCATGTCTCCAGTGCCCAGCAAGCTTGGCACTAAATATGTATTGAAATAATAGCTGAGTGATTGAATGAATGACTGCCTTGGGGAAAACCTTAACCTTGGGGAAGACTTTCTGGGGTTTGGGAATATTAGAAAAGTCCCCTCCTTAACCACCTCTCCTCAACCAAACCACCACAGTATCTAAAATTCCACCATTAGATAGTCTCTTTGGTTTAATGAGTCTTTTCTCTCAAAATGCAAATGCTCAGAGAGAGGAGAACAGCTACTGAAATGCACACTGGAGCTCATTTTGCTCTAAGAACTCTGGGTAAGCAATACTATTTCCATTGTTATGAACAATCTGAGGCTCAGAGAGGCAAAGCACCTTGGACAAGGCCACACAGCAAGGGAAAATTGGAGTTGGTATTTGAACTCAGGTCCGTTTGACTGCAGAAACAAAATTCTCCAGGCACCACCCAAGACCAGGGACCTGAGCCTCAGTATCACCAGGAGGTAGGGTGCAAGCCGAGCCAACCAGACCAGGGACCTCAGAGCTGCAAGAACCCTCAAGGACCATTCCTGCCTCTTCATTGTGCCAAAGGTGAGTGTGGGGATAACTGCTAGAGATGGGGACTCACTTCCCAAGGTCACACAGCAGAACAGTAGTAGTCTCAGGACCAAAACTTGCCTGGCAGGGATCTTCCCTTGCCTCCTATGGCCTGCAGTAAGTACACTGAATGGAGGAGAGGGAGGGAGGGTCAGGGTGAGTGAAGCTTAGCCTGGAAAAAGCAGACCCAGGGAGACATAATCCCTGTCCCGATCTCACTGAAGGGCCACTTTTGGGGGTGGGAGGCCTTAGAGGGTGCACCTAGGCTTAAGCAGCTGGTTCTAAGGAAGGGAAAGCTTTTCCATACCCATCTGAGCTGCCAGCAATGGAATGGGCTACTTCAAAGGTAGTGAGCCTCCTGTCACTGGCAGTATGCAAGGAAAGGCTTCCAAGAGGTCATGGTGGGCTCGACCTCGGGATGGTTGAGCTTTAAATGCTCCATGAAGTCACTAAATACAAAGGTACATTTTCTTCAAGGTCCTCCAAAGGCTTCTTCCCATACACAAAGGGGTCATGAGCCAAAGGAAGGGGTTCTTTGTTGAGTGGGAGGCTCCAGGAGGGTACCTCAAAGGTCTCTTCCACCTAAAAAGATTCTAGGAGGGTCTAAGTGCTCTGATTCTAAGATTCTACAAAGCCAGGAGTCTGAGACTCAATGGTTTCGCGTGTCAGTCACTGACATTGTATCTAAACTCTCACCCTGCCAAAAAGACCCTGCTCCACCTGGCACCCTGTCCCCTCTCTAAACCCACTTCCAGCCTTGCTCTCCTTCATCTCTCCAACCGCACTGGCCTCCTCGCTCCCGGGACTCACTAAGCTCATTCCTACCACAGGACCTTTGCCCCTGCTCTTCCCTTTGCTGGAATGCTCCCCACCCCCAACCCCCCGCTCTTCCCATGGCCGGCTCTGTTCATCCTTCGGGATATAGTTCAAATGCCACCTCCTTAGAAAGGCCTTCCCTGACTACCCTTCCCCTTCATACAGCCATACAGCAGAGGGTGGTGGTCAAATCCCCTTGTGCCTCAGTTTCCTCGGCCCTAAGCCAGGGATAATAACAGTACTTGCCGCATGGCGTTGTTGTAAGGATTAAATTCATCAATACTGGAAAGTGCTTTGGAAGCTAGCCTGGCATGCAGTAAGCTCTAGGTGAGAACCAGCTCCTGTCAGTATGTAACCCGGCTTTAAAATTCACAGCCACCATCGTAGTTTGTTGTTTTATTGTCTATTTATTTACAGTCTGTCTCCTCTATTTGCTGTTTTATAGGTGAGAAAATTGAGGCTCAGAGAGGTGAAGTGCCGGCCAAACCAGGCTCCCTAAGAGGGAGCTGGGCCTGTCTCATTTTCTGCTGAATCTTCACTACCTCGAATTATACCTGACGTGCAGCAGGTGCTCAGCAGTTACTGGTGGCTGAATCAATGAATGACGAATCCAAGACCACAGCTCCATCACTCTGAGTTCTGCGCAGCCAGGAGTCCGTGCTGGCTACGATTCTGTTTCTGCCAGGCCCTGCCCGCTCTAGCCCCAAATGATCTCCAGCTTAACTGAGGTCCCAGCTTCTCCCAGATGCGGCTGCTGGGATGGGCCTGCTAATGAGCTAGGGACCAGCATCCACGCCCAGGTTCCTAGTGGGATGCCCTCACCCCAGCTGGGCCAGGGGCATGAGGCAGGAGCTGCCTGGGCATGGCTCCAGGGCATCCCTGCCCAGAGGTGTGGTGGCAGGTGTGGGCTCAGGAGGCAGCTGCTGGCTCCCCTGCCCTGTGCCCTGCCAGCTGCCTGCTGGGGGCCTGTCCACCAGATGCATAATAGATGAGGAGACCCAGCGGGCTGTGCCTGCTTGGCATTTCAGAGCCACTAATGAGGCCAGCCTCGTGCTTCCTGTGGCAGCACCGGGCCTCCAGGGCCTCCAGGGCCTCTGGCTCAGTTCCTGCACCAAGGAGCCACCTGAGGACAGGGGCTGCCCACCCAACCCACCACTTGGCACAAGCAGCAGCCAGGAGTGAGGGCTAAAGGCGTGGGCTCAGCCACTGGATGACCACTCTGCCTGTCCAGGCTCACCACTCACTCGGGCTGGCCACTTCCCCACTCTGAGCCTCAGTTTCCTCATCTTACAGATGAGGATGGATGGAAAGGGTCTCTACTTCGTAAGGCTGGTGTAAGGACAGAATGAGATAATCCACATGAAGTGCTCACCCAGGGTCTGGGACAGAGAATGCTTTGCCCACATTACTACTGAGAGGAGACATCTCTGCGACCACATGGGCTCTCCCAAAAGGACACACCTCACCTGGGGATATTCAGGGCCATCTCGCTCTCCCCCTCTGCCCTCACCTCATAACCAAGAGTCCTCTCATTTCTGTGGCTACCTCATCCGTGACCACGGTCCCTTCCTCAGCAGGAGAAAAAGCTGGATTCAAATCCAGCCCTTGCCAGCTGTGCAGCCTTGGGCCAGAGCCTTGACCTCTCTCAGCCTTGGTTTTGGCCTCTGTCAAATGGGGACACTAAGGTCCCTTTCAGGACCGTTGTCATGATTTTTTTAAAACTTTTTATTTTGAAATAACTCCAAACTTACTGTTGCAAAAACAACAGAAAACCCAAACAAGGATTCCAATATACCACCCTAAGTTTGTACACATCGTGCTCCTTGAACACTTGGTAATTCCATGTACATTTCCTAAACAAGTATGTTCACTTATGTAAGCACTGTAAGTACAGTTATCAAGTTCAAGAACTTTAACATTGATGTAATGCTTAGTCTGTGCTCCAATTTTTCCATATGTCCCAATAATGTCCTTTTGGGCCTTTTCTCCTCCATTATTGGAACCAGCCTAAGAGTGTGGATTGTATTTAATTATCATTGTCTCGAGTTGCTCTTTTTTTTAAATTGTGGAAAGATAGGTACAACATAAAATTTACCATTTTAAGCACTCCCAAGCATACCGTTCAAGTGGGATTAATCATATTCACGTTGCACTACCCTCAGCACCATCCATTACCAGAATTTTTTCCCATCACCTCAAACAGAAACCCTGCAGCTGTTATGCACTAGCTCCCCACTCTCCCCTCCCCTGGTAACCTGTACTCTACTTTCTGCCTCTATAATTTTGCTTATTCTAGTTATTTCATATAAGTGGAATCATTCAACATATGTCCCTTTGTGTCTGGTTTATTTATTTCACTCAACACGTAGTGTGGATCAGAACTTCATTCCTTTTCACGGCTGAGTAATATTCCATTGTATGGATATACCACATTTTGTTTACGCTTCCATCTGTCCATGGATAGATGAAAGGTGGGCTGCTTCCACCTTTCAACTATTGTGAACAATGCTGCTATGGACAGTAAAGTACAGACATCTATCCAGGTCCCTGCTTTCATGCTTTGGGGTATACATCCAGTAGTGGGATTGCAGGCAGATGGTAATAGCATGCTTAACTCTCTGAGGAAGTGCCACACTGCTTCCCACGGTGGCTGCACCGTTTTACATTCCCACCGTGTGGTCATGACTGAATGAGACCACCACTGTAAAATGTCAGTGCACTGTCGGCTCACAGTCCTCCTCCAGGCTCCCAGCTTTAAAGGCAAAGCTGACTCTCCTCTTCCCCAGGGTATTTCCAAACACCCTACTCAAGCCCACCCAGCCATGCATCCAACCTGACACTTCCCACTTCACCCCCTCACTTGAATCCACTTAAATGTCCAGCCCCTACTCCAGGATTCGAGGTCCCTTAGGGCTGCAGAACCAGAATCACTCTGTCCCATTGGCCCCAAATATTCCCACTGGGCCTCACTTCTGGAATTTTCCCACTTGCTCTGAAACACTCCACTGCAGACAACTTGCTGATGGGGAGCAGGGAGTAGGGGAACCCAGCCATGATCACATCTGACCTCTACCAGGTCTCACTGCTCCCTGATCCAAAAAACCTCTTAGTTCTTTTAAAAAAGAGGTAGGGGAAATCATGCCTCCTCCAAGAAGCACTCCCAGCTTGCCTGACATAGTTCTACTTGTTCCACTCTCTGGGCACATTCACCTCAATTCCACAAATGTTCGTTAAACATTTACTGGGTACGTGTAGCTGTACAAGACTGTGTGGGGGCAGAGATGAGACAAGTACAGCATGGCTGTCATGCTGAAAAGTGGAGATAAGCCAAGCAAAAAAGTACTCAAGCAACCCCTGGTTTCAAGGACCCCAGAGCCTGCATCGTGCCACAGTCTTAGGTGGACACATTTAATTCATCTGAGGTCTACTCGCTGAAATACCTACTGAGCATCAACCGGGGCTCAGACCTGCCTGAGGTCACACAACTGGCATGTGACAGACCCAAATTCAAATCCACATTTGTCAGACTCCACGTTCTTTCCACTACCCCAGGAATGGGTGCAATTACATACTCTACAAGTATTATCAGTAGGGAGGCATTCTAAGGAGAGAGAGATGGAATGTGGGAATCGGGAAAGAAAACACTCAACAGATGGTGATACAGGTGGGCTGGAGGTGTGGGGAGGTCTTGTGGAAATGCAGAGGGAGGGCAGAGCAAGGGGAGCCAAAGCATGGAGGTAGGGCTAGCAGGGGTCAGGTTCCTGTTGATCAGAAATGAAGGGCATGGGGGAGAAGGGAGCCCCAAGCTGGAAAGAGAAGTGGACACACGCCCTGAATGCCAGGAGATCACAATAAATTGTAAAAATGATCATCTTCTACAATAAAAAGGATACACCATTTATGCCAGCCACAGGCTGGGGCTGAGCAATCGGCGTCTCAGGGTCGGGAAGGGTGGGCCTAGGGGTTAGCACCTTGGACAGCAGCCCGAGCTACCAGGACCCAGGGCAAGGCATTGTGGGTAATGCACATGTCCTGGAGGAGTTCCTTATTTTACTGACGTGTCTGTCGCCCGAGGTCACACAGGGGAAGGGACCTGCCCAAAATCATGCAGCTGGTCAGTTACTATCACTCCCAGGCCCTTGTCTCTGACTGTCCAGGGCTCCCAAGAATGGGCCCTCTGGGTCACCCGTCCGTCTCCAAGTCTTCCCTCGAGTGCATCCCTTTCTCAGGCTATCCCTATGGCCAGATGCCCTGGAACAGAGTGAGTGAGACTCTGAGCTCTGTGCCTCACTGTTCTCATCTGTAATTCCAGATAACAGTTCCTAACTCAGGGATGTGGGAAAGATTATGTGGATGAGGCTTCCCACACACCTAAGGCACCCACTCATGGCAGGTGTTTCACATGCTAGTTGATGAACTCCTTGAAGGGGAAGACTGTGCCTTCCTCCCTCTGTCCATATCTCCCCTCACTCCACCCTTGCTTTGGGCATAACACACCTTACTGCAGAGGTCCACAGATTGACTGGGCACAGCAGCAGGAGAAAAACCCAGAGAGGGAGAGTAACTGGCCCCAGATTGCACAGAAAGCATCAAAAGAAAATTAAAAGTTAGGTCCTGGAGCTCAGCCTGGGCATCCCACGTGCCTCCCGCCCCAGGCACAGCTTCCCCAGAGGGCTCTGGTGGCCGCTGGGGCTCTGATACCAGATAGGAGGCATGCAGCAGCCAGGGGTCATTGCAGAGGCAGGAAGCAGGTGCCAGAGCTGTTGGGGGGCTCCCCACTGGAGTTGAAGTGGCAGCAGGAAGAGCCAGCCAGGGCCCATGTGACGCTGGTGCAGAAGCGGGAAGCACCCACATGCTGGGGCATCGGGGGTGCCATGAATCCCGAGGTGAGGCTGCACCTCCGCCCACTGCCTCCTCGGAGTTGTGGAAGCTGCAGGCACAGCTGCCTCCCTCCCTCCTCCTCCAAGGCAGAGGGCAGCCTCTTACAAGAGGAAGTGACAGGAGGAGGAGCTTCTGAGGACGACTGTATACCAAGTGGGACTGGAGGGTTTAGGGGTCTGTGAAAAACTAAGGGCACCTGCGGCCCAGCCAGAAGCCATCATGAGGTGGGAAGGAATGGAGAAGCGAAAAAGGAAGGAAAATCACATGCAGGGCCAGGCCCTGGTTTTGTTTTGTTTTTTACACTTTTACACTCTGCCAAATAGGTATTTTAACCCCGTTTTACAGACAAGAAAACAGGTTCAGAGAGGTTAGCTGAACTGCTCCAGGACACACAGGCAGTGACAGCTGAGATTTGAACCTGATTTGCCTGACTCCCAGGTTGAGCTCCAGAAGGGATTTGAGGGAAGAATGTGTGGGGCAGAACTAGTAAGACGGTCTTGCCCACCCCAGGCCTGAGAGAGCGTGGTTGGGGGGTTGGAGGGGTCAGCCTGGCACTGTAGGAGGTCAGCCAAGCCAGGGCTTCCCTCCTGAGAGCCCTCAGTACTTACCACACACTCCAGCGAGGGGCAAAGGATTTGTCCACCCTGAAACACAGCAAGAGGGACAGCAAGTGAGGAGGCAGCCCCTTCCCCCACATTCATAGCCCTCTGTCCCTCACCAGCCCCCACCCCGCCCCCTGCTCTCTCAGAGGGGCCTGGAGGAGCTACTTGTTCTAAGGATGCCTGATGCACTGCCACCATCTCCTCTAGGCTGCTGGGGCCTTCACCCCAGCTGGGCAGCTTCGAGAGCAGGCAGAACTATTTAGGGGAGGTACAGGAGATGAGGGACAGGGAAAAGTGCATGGGGGGGTTAAGGAGTAAGGGGAAAAGGCAGGATTGGGGATATAGGGATAGAGAAGCACAGTCTTAGGACCAGGCTGTGGGGTTTCAGAAGAGGTGGGGAGTAGTGGGGCATGGTCCTGGGACAATGACTACAGCAGCGGGAATCAGAGCAGGAGGGCATCAGGGGACAGTTTGGAGAGTTTCCAGACAGGATTGAGGGGTGTTCTGACCATTGATGGTGTGGCAAGAGGAAGCCCACCCTCACCCCTGGCTCCAGCAGTCTGCCTTGGCTCCTGAACTAGAGTGCCTTCGTGTCCACCCAGGGCACAGTGCTTCCTCCCCCACCCCCACTCCAACAAACCCAAACACCCTGGCCCCCAAAATAGACTCAGAGGAAGTTCTCAAGGCCCCAGAGTTCAGGGGGCAGCCCTTGGCTTTGTCTCCCCTAAATCTCTCCAGGTTCAGCCTCAAGGAGAGTGTATGGGCAGTGCCGCCTCCCAGATTCTCATCCTCTTTGCCCTTTGAGGGCACCTTAGGGTGGGGGGCTGGGGAAGGGTGGGCGTAGCTGGGGAGGGCTGGTGGGGGGAGGGCTGGCAGGGGCTGGAGAGGGCTGGCTTGGGCTCTGCCCTCCTACCTAGCTCAGGGTTGAGGGGTTCAGGCAACTGTTGGGACAACAAACAACTCTTGCCTCCTGCCCAGAGGCTGCAGGGGCACGGAGTGGGAGCAGAAAACCAGACTCTGCCAGTGAGAGGGTGTTTTCTGGGGAGGCAGGGCTAGGGGTTCCCGGGGGTCACCTAATGGGAAGGTTGACTTTGCAGGCTGCTAATTGAGGCCAGAGAGGCTGGGACTTGCCCCACGTCCCACAACAGAGCTCCGCCCCCTCCCGGGCTGCCCCTTTGTGTCAGCTGACCAGGAAAGCAGGGGGCCCACCCCAGGCTCCCCTCCTCACCTGATGGCTAGCAGGGGCCCCAGATAGGGAGGGTGTTCCTCTCACCTCCCACCCACCCTGCCCCTTGGCCACGGTCCTCTCGGAAGCTCAGGGTCCTGGCGAGGGGAAGCACCTTGGGCACAATCCCCAGAGCTCAGGGAGCACCTACTCTGCCCAGCTGCTTCCTGTGCCCAGTCACAGCCACACCCGCACCCGGGAGGCCTCAGGGCCCGGGAGGCACGGGCCTGGCCGAGGTGCGCAGCTGCCTGTGTGAAGGAGCTCTGGGCCCAGTCTGCCCACCCGCAGTCCTTCCACTTGGCCAAATCTCTGCCTTCGGTACAAACACCCCATTCCACCTCTGCCCCCCTCTGAGGTGGGCACTTGAGATCAGGAGGGAGCGCCCCCAAGATGGACCAGCCGCCACTGGGAGGAGGGGTACCGAGAGCCCCAGGGCATGAGGTAGGGGCACCCCGTGTGCCCAGAGCTGGCGGGGCAGGGGGCTGCAAAGGGCTTCTGGGCCTCCTCCTCCCTCCCACATACTCACACATGCCCCCCGGCACGCAGGAACCAACACACACACGCGCGCACACACACACCCATCGCAGGCATAAGCGCCGTCCCGCACCGGGCACAGCGCAGACAGGCCCCCGGCGCATTCGCGTCCCGCCGCGGGCCCGGCACACCCAGACCGGACAAACGCACAGACGCTTGCAGCCGACCAAGGTCACAGCCACAAACACGCACCGGCCTCCCGACGCCGCCTGCGCGCACGTGCACCACGCCGCCGCCTCCCAACTCCGCCAACACCGCGCGCAGGCCCGCGCGGGCCACCTACCCGCCGTACGCCCCGAAGGTGAAGCTGCGCTTGCGGCCGCTCATGGTGCCGCCGCCGCCCGCCCCGCCGGCCCGCGCCGAGCCGGGGCCGCCGTCCCCGCGCTCGGGTCACCTTGGCAACCCGGGCCGCCCCGCCCCCGCCCCCAGCCCCCAGCCCCGGGGCCGTCCGCGCCCCCGCGGGCTGCTGTCCAGCTGCCCGGGCGCCGCGCACAGAAAGGGCCGCTTGTTCGCGCCGCCCTCGGCGCTCCGCGGGCCTTGCCGAGCCCGGGCTGGAGCCGCCCGGCGGGGCCTCGGCGGTGCAGCGCGGGGCCAGCCAGAGCCTCCACCGCCACCGGCCCGCAGCGAGTCCGGGCTGAGGGGCACCCGGCTACAGACCCTCTTCTGGAAGTCCCAGCTATACAGGGGTGGGGAGCTCTCGGAATCCAGGGTCAAAATGGGCTGCTCTGTGGGCAAGTCCCTGCTCCTCCTTCACCTCGACTTTCTCATCTGTAAAATGGGACTAATCCCACCTGCCTGCTAGGCCTGGAGACGATGGGATGAGTCCATGCATGTCAAGTCCTGGCACACAGTAAATGCCCAATGAATGCCACGACAAAGTTCTGGGTTGGGGTCGGACGTTCTACGGGAGGAAGGAAGGAAATAAATGGAGTCTCCAGTCACCCTTCTCTCCAAGCAGAGATGCCCTCCCCTTCTTGAAATCTCACTCAGCCCAGGTACCCTGACTCGACAGCCTTCCCGGAGGGCCCGGGTTGAGTCCTGCAGCCTGACCTCACTCACTCACTCAGCTCCCCAGCCCCTCTCTGCACCCGGGGCTCACCAACCAGGGCTGGCCACGTGGAGACATGTCAGGAGATACCAGGACACTGGCCCTACCCCAGGTCCCACTTGCCAGGTCAGCAGTGCCCACTTTTCCCCCAGTAAAAGGAATGATTATTCCCTCACTCCTGTAGCAGGGAAGGCCCTCAGAGCCTTGAGGTTTTCTCTGGAATATTCTATTTAAATAAATTGCAGGGAACAGGTGCAGTGGGGAGATGAAGGGGGAGAGGACGGCAACGGGCACAACGACAGGATGGCAGGGATTCTTCCGAAACCTTTCGGGAACTGCTCCCCCTGGGCTCTGGGCCAGGGCTTGGTTAGTTTTCCCTTCCCCTGGGAAATGACTGGCCTGGGTACAGGGCTCCAGGATGCAAAGGGCCTTCACCCAGGCGGGGTGGGGTGACTCAAAGAAGGGTCTCCCCATTTCAGGCATAAAGAAAGCAAGACTTTTGCTCGCAGCACTTACTTCTCTCTCAGGGGTCTGTCCCCAGCACTCCTCTCTGCACACTCTGGTAAGTGGAGGAGCCCTCAGGAGCCCCTTCCGGAGCTTAGAGCCCAGGCAAGGCAAGTGTCACTCCTTTTACTCCTGTAACTACCCCTTGGTTTTCAGCCCTCAGTGGAAGGCCCCTCCCTCCCTGGCAGGATGCCCTGGAGCCAGGGCTGGGCCCTTCCTGCTCCAGGCAGGGCTGCAGAGGTCAGCCCAGCACCCCTCATGGGCAAGTCCAGCAGGGCTCCTGAGGGTGGGCACTGGGAGCATTAAGGTTGGCCCGGGAGAGAGGAAGCCCTTCCTTCCTCCCTAAGTGGCAGCAGCAGCAAGGGCTCCCGGAGAGTCGGGGGGCGGGGTGCTGAGGGGCAGCAGCTGGGCCCGGGCCATGGGAGTGGGGTGTGCAGTTCTAGGGCTGGGGCCCAGGACCCCAGCCCCATCCGGGCTACTGCACCCCCTTGGACACTGTCCTCAGCTTCACTTGTCTGTCTATTCAGTGGGAATGATTCTTGAGTGGGTTCTGCATGCCCACTTGGCAGGGCGGCCAAGAGGCCTCCAATGTGCCAAGTTTCCCGGCCAGGCCTGGCCCCCGGGAGGCCCCACTGGTGCTGGGACAGTGAGCCCTTGAGAGGGGCCGTGGGGGCCGCAGGGTTCCCACCAAAGACAAAGAGCCCACTGTGGGCTCCGGCCTCTTGGGCTCTGACCAGCTGCAGCTGCTTTGTTGGCAAGAGCTGGGGTGGGGGTGGTTAGTGGGCATCACGTTCCCTCTGCCAGGGATGCAGCAGGACACTCCCGGCTGCTTGGGCAGCCCCCGAGCCCTTGTGCAACTTCAGAATCTAAAGTCCACTTCCAATGTTCCTCATCACAGCACATGTGCCTGAGGACGGATGGTCAAGACAAGGGACAGGGAGGCTCATGCTTACATCCTCAGCCTCTTAAAGCCTCCCAGGGTTCAAATTCCAGCTCTCCCACTTGTCAGCTGTGTGGCCTGGATGAGTTACTTAGTCTTTCTGTGCCTGTTTCTTCACTTGTAAAATGGGGTTGACGATACTAATAGGATCTACTTCAAACAGTTGTGCTAAGGATTAAATAAGTGGATACTGATAAAGCTTTCAGAGCTGTATTTGGCACATAGCATGTGCTTGTCGAATAAGTAAAACATCTGCTGCAACATCATTTGTATCAGGCTCAACTATATAAAATTGACATTTCTGTAGGGTTAGCAAAGACTTAGTAGCAAGATTTCCAAAACAAACTAAAAGGCCATCAAGAGGAAATCGGATAAGTTATGGTCCATGAATGTCATGCGGTGCTATACAGCTGTTGGAAAGAATGAGGCAGACTATGCATGGGGCTGTGGAATGACCCCTGATACAGACAGACAGACAGACAGACACACACACACACACACACACATGCACCAGAGGCAGGAGAGTTTAGTGGTTAGGGCTGTGGCGCTGGCCCAGGCTCTCTAGGGTCAAGTCCCAGCTCTGGCGCCCCCTGCTGGGTGACCCCTAACACATTATTTAATACCCCCAGGCAGCCGTTCGCCACCGACTCACTGGGATCGAGACCCCACTGACTGCAAAGCAGCACAGAACAGGTGCTCCCTGAATGGCACTGGGATGTCACTGTCATCTATGGGGTGGAGTAGAGCCCTCTTCTTCCTTTCTCCCCAGCCTTTCGCCTAGAAACCAGAGCCTGGATGCCCTCTAGGGCCCAGGTCCTCCCTGTGGCAGGAGGCCTCCCCTGCTGGGCCTCCTTGATTTTCACCCAAGTTGTTCAAACAGATGCCAGACTATGTGGAAGATGAGGGAAGGACGTGGGGGTGGATGGTTGCAAAGTTCCCTTTCCAAGATCACCCCGAGCTGAACTCTGGGAGTCCCACCCACCTGCCTCTAGCTCCCCCTTAGCGGGGGCAGACCCTGAAAAGATCTCAGGTCTGGGCTCCAGATGGGGCTGGTGGGGTCAACTCTTGCCAGGGCCCCTCGAACCTCCCCTCCAGGCATTCCCACTCAGGCTATCTGCCTGGGGCCTCCTGGACCAAGCAGCCTCCCATGCAGCTTTGTACTAATTGGTTTTCCTCCCTCAGCCTCTCGTTGCTCACCTCTTAAACCCCTACTCTCCCCACTTTGCTGGGTTAGCAACCAAGCAATGGAAATATGCAATTGCCTTAAAAGAATTTCTCCTGCTCATAGACTCAGGAGCATCATTAGCCTTAGCCCGTGGCCTTTCTAGGCTAGCCACACCCACCCAGTCCCTAGGAGCTGCAAACCCTGAGCTCAAGGGGAATAGGTCTCCAGGCCCTGAGAAGGAAGGGAGGAGTGTTGTGGTTTGGCTCACATTCCTTCCCACACAGCTGTCCTCCGTGAGGTTAGTGACCCAGCCGTCCCCTGCCCTGGCTCAAGACTCCCTACCCCACTCAATGGGTTCCTGAGACCTCTGTCCACTCAAGATGTCCCCATAGGGGGCCAGGACATTCCAGCCTGGCCAGAATGGCCAGAGTAAATGCCCACACTCAGGCCCCCACCCCAGAGGATGACTCTGTTCTCCACGTGCAGCATATGCCTTGAGGGTCCCTGGGAGCAAAACCCTTCTGGAGACACGAGCACACTTGTGAACACTTATTCCTCCTTCTCCTGCTTTCAATCATTCACTAATACGTACTGAGTACCTACTGTGCACCTAACTTGGTTCAAGCACTGGTAATAGAGTGTGAACAAGACAGATAAGATCTCTGGTGGAGCACACGTGCACACAAACTCCCCAGGTCACACAGGCACTTGCCCTTGTGCTCTGCACTAGCACAGGGACATCAAGCGCACGTTTACAGTGATCATATCAGACAGGTTTATATGAACATCAGGCCCTACACAGCAAACTCACATGTGCATAGGTCAAATCAAGCTCACACCTGCAGATCCCAAATCAGTGCATGCACACTACTGACTACAGCTGGGTTTGTACATACACGTGAACACACATCAATGACATCAGAGCCAGGCACCAAATCACACACGGGTCCACTGCCATTACTCAGATCACATGCTCACACCTTATATACACAGACACGTGTGCACACACACAGAGCACCTACCTATTAGGAAGAAACAAAGATAGGAGAGAGGAGGTTAGAGAGGTGTGCAATTGCTGCAGCCTCAAAGACAGCAAAGAGGAAGGCCAAGGTCCCTCTTACACATGACAGTCTGGAATCCAGCCAGCCTCCCCCTCAGACCTCCCTTGCTAAGCACGTGGCCATCTTCCCGGCCCATTTTCAGGGGCAACTGGGTTGAGCTGGGAGGGAGACCACTTGATGCCCAGAGCTCCACCCAGGAGATCTACTGGGCAGGAGGTCTGGGTTCTGGCCCCTGGCTCTACTGGCCACTTGCTGTTTCCTAGTACAAGCCCCTCTGTAAGAAGGGGGAGGGGTGCCCCAGCAGTTCCTCAAGGGGTCACCTGCCCTCTCAGCCAGCCAACCAGTCTGGGGCTCTGTGAGCCCCTCTTTACTTGGTCAAGGCCCCGCCTTGACAGTGGTTCTCCAGGGGGGTGGCTCTGCCCCCTCAGGACCATTAGGCTAATTCATGAGGGGTGGTTTTGGTCCCCAGCAAATACCGGGGTCATCACTGTCATTTAGTGGGTGGGGACCAGGAAAGCTATATCTGGGAAAGTCCCAGCCAAGGGACACTTGTCGTGCATCAAGTAATTCCCTAGATATTCCTTAGGTGATACCACATCCCGATACCACATCCTAGAACCTGAGTTTTTTTGTGGGGCTTTAATACACACTGAATTTTCTAGAGATGCAGCTACTGAAGCCGTTCTGAACTAGAAGTCAGGTACAGCGATATGATCTTCTCCTCTTAGATCTAAACGTATATATTTTTACAAATAGGTGCAAATACGTGGTTATTTTATTAGGTTCTGTGGTGTGGCCATGCCAAAACATATATGTAAGTAGGCTTTTTATTTCTCTTGGGGAAGCATATTGATCTGTTTCTGAAATTGGGTATGTAGGCAGGCTTATTATCTAGGAATTTCATTGCAGGGTAATAAAAGAAGGCGTTTGAAAAACGTGTTCTAAAACGGAGCTGAGAGTCCGCCGTGGTCCGGGGCGCCCTCTAACGGCCACCGTCGGAACTGTAGGCAGAAAGCCGGGCGGGCTCCAGGACCAGGGACAGCGCCCCAGGCGTCTCTTCCGGGGAGGGTTGGGTCCCGAGGTCGTTCAGAGACAGCGCCCCGGTTCCCGGACGCACGCTCGCCATCCCCCCCGAGCCTGCTCTTTCTCTTCTCCCGGGGCGAACCGTCGCGCCTCTCCCGGCCCACAATGACACACCTGCGTGCCATTGTGGCGACACCTGTGCCGCCGCCCACCGTGTTCCCGCCTTCTCCTCTCCCGGGACCCGTTCGCTCCGTGTGTAGATCACTGAGCGGCCCCTACACGTCCTGGGATCCCTGGGACTCCCCAACAACCCCGTGAAGCAGTTGATGCAAGTGTTATAAACATGACTGATGGGGGGAAACTGAGGCTTGCCGCAGAGCAGACCAGGCTCATCTGACGCCGGCTCCAGACCTCAGCCCCCATCATACACGCACCACAGCTCAGTGATAACAGCAGCTACGAGTTCCCGTGGCCCTAGGCCAGGCACTCTTGTTCAGTCCTCTTGACCACCCTGTAAATTAGATGACCTCATCCCCATTTCATAGATCAGGAAACTGAGGCCCCAAGGGTTTGAATAACTTCCCCAAGGGTTATAGGAGGTGGAAGTGGCTCCAAAGGAGCTCTGTGGTCTTCACCCTGCTCAGGCACACTCCTGCCAAGAAGAAAGTCCTCCAAACAGAAAATGCTGTCCTGCCCTGATGCTCTCAGAGGTCCAAATACCTCCCACACATCCTTCATTGATGACCCCCTCCCATCTCTCTATCATCACAATCTTCAGGCTCCCAAAGCTCTGTGCAGGACTCTGCACACAGTAGGTGCTTAATAAATACTTGCTGCTCGACTGGAGCCCTGCCTTCCAGGAACCAGCATTCTAAAGGAAGAGCCTGGGTACAGAGCAGGGCAGTGTGAAGCGCTGTGTAAGAGTACAGGCATGAGAGCTGGACAGAAGTGAGTCCAAGCCTCAGTTCCCACATCTGGAAAATCGAGCTAATACTAGCTCTTAGCTCACAGGGAGATGGTATGAGCATTAAACAAGATGATGATGCACACAGAGGACTTAGCACAGTGCCTACGATGGGCTTACGTGGTGGGGGTCGTTAGTGCTGTTGCCAGTAGGTTCTCTGGTGCACACAAAGCCCATGAGCCCCCGCTGAGTCATGCCTCCATTTCCTGCAAGGGCAGGCACGGGGGCAGAGAAAGGCTGCAGATGCACAGCCTGTGGCTGGGTTGGGGACAGAAGGAGGGGAGGTGGGGGAGAGTTCAGGAGGGTGTGGAGACCCTCGAACTTCCTGTCTTCTCTCCAACTCCCAGACCAGCTCCTGGTCTCCTCAGCTTGGCAGATAACTCTATAAATGTCCAATGAATAAATGAGTGAACAAATGATGCCCCAGGTTATCTCTGCACAAAAAGAAAGATGAAAATGAACTTTATTCCTATCATAATACATATAGGGGTTGGCATGGGCATGGGTTTGGAGTCAGATGGACCTGTTTTCAAATTCCTGCACTGCTGCTTTCTGCCTTGACTTTGGGCCATTTTCCTAACCGTCTGAAGCCTCGGTCTCTTCATCTGGAAAAGGGGAGGTTTATGAGAATAAGAGTACTCACCGTGGGGGATTGTTCTGAGGATTTGGCGTCAAGTGCTCACCTGGGCATACAGTAAGCACCCAAGAAACGGGGACTCTCTTTGGTGCAGGACAGAGCCACACGCTAAGAGGCAAGAGACCAGGTTCAAGGCCCCGCTCTGCCACTGGCTCGTGGTGTGACTGTGGGCAGGTCCCTCATCACCCTGGACCCAGTGGTCTCCTGGGGACAGCTCTGTCTCTGCCAGCATGGAGAAGGGGCCCTGTCCCCACACAGACCTGTCAGGACCAGCCCCCTTGGACACCCTCTCCAGCTCCTCTGCCCCGCCCCTGATGCAGGATGCAGCCCAGATCCTCACCACTGGGCTCTGAGCCTCAGGGAGCTGGGGGTGGTGGGACCAGCTGTGGGCTGAGGCCCATCTCTTCACCTCTCTGAGCCTCAGTTTCCTTGGCCGAAAAATGGGGAGGAGAATTTAAAACACCCACAAGTCCTGCCAGCCCCAAGGGCTCTGGCACGCAAAAGCAGCCGAGGCAACCCAGATGCGAAAGCCCTCTGTGAACTGCTACCATCAGCTGTAATCATAATTATTATCTGCAAAACGAGGGGGTTGGGCCAGCTGATCTCCACGGGCTCCTCTCCAGCTATGATGCCTGAGGATTCCTCGGGTTTCCCAGTTGGGACTTTGTGCAGACAGCGGGGACTGGCAGGAGAGAGGGTCTGGGGGATTGCACGTCCATGGGCACCTCTACCAAATGTTCTGCATTCATCCTCTTAACCTTGACCCAGCCCAGGGTGCTGAGCCCCAGGGAGAGGTCAGAGTGAAGGAGGAAAGGAGGAAGGCCCAGCCAGGACAGCCAGACCAGAGGAGGTCCTGCAGGTGTGGGGACAGTTCCAGAGTCGCCCCAAAGTCGCCCCTGTTCCTAGGGCACAGCCCACCTCTGTTGTGCAACCTGCCCTCCAATCTCCTTCTGCATGCAGAGCACCAAAGTGGCTCAGGGTGAGCCAGGCAGCCCTCCATTCACATCTCAGCCCCCACCCTGCGCCAGCTGGGTGGCCTTGGTGGGCTCTTTAACCTCTCTGAGCCTCAGGGCACCGAATAACATCGCTTCTCCGAGTTGCTCTGAGGATGGATGAGCCAGATCCGTGCTTAGCACAGGCCCTGCACGTCAATGCCGCCCCCACCCCCCACGTTCTATCGCTCAGCCCCCGCTCTGCTGCTTCCCCTACCCCAGAATGCTCCAGAATCTCTAAGCCAGCTGTCCGATTCCCACCCTGCCACAGGGCAGGCCCCACGAGTGTAGGGTGGGGGCAGGGGGCAGGTCCCAGGCTCTCTGTCCCTCAGAAGCCCATGGCCACAACTCCCCAGCCAGGAAGGGCCGTGGGCCTGGTGACCAGGACAGGGGAGGGCTCTGCCCAGCCCTGGCTCTGGGGGCCCGAAACCCTGGGGAGGGATGGTAAGGGAGCCCATAGCACCTGGACAAGCTCTTGTATCTCAGGTGGAAGGCAGGTGAGTGAATGGAGCAAAGGGAGTGCCCACCTCCCCAGGCCCTCGGCCGTGAGCCAGCCCGTGCTGGCAGCGCCCTGCAGCAGGCTGCCAGAGTGAGTGGGGCCTCTCTCTGCACCTCTGTGGGGGCAGAGGTGGCAGGGTGGGAGGCTCACCCACCATCAGCCCAGGCCTCAGCCCCACAGCCTCCGCAGGTCAGGGACCCTCCCATTTTTGAGAATGAGGATTCGGGGCCACTCCAAAGGTTTGGCCTCTGGACTCATAGGCAGAGAGACTTTCTCAAGGTCACCCTCCAGCAGCTGTCTCTGCCCCACCCAAAGGGCCACCCTTCCAGCTGGGGAGGTGAGTCTTTCCTAGGGGCTGAGGGCTCAGGGGCAGAGCAGGGGCTGGGCCCACACGCCTTGCCCCTGCCTCTTCTGCTCCCCCTAACAGCCTGGCTGTGGCAGGCATGTGGCCTTGAGAAGGTCACCGCCTCTCAGGTGGCTCAGCCTCTGACCCTCACCTGCTGTCCCCGTGACAGCTAGCCCCCAATTCTCAGGGGAGCCTGTGGAACAGGGAGTTGCAAGAGCGTGATTCCTCCCGAGAAACCACACACCTGAGGCTTACATAGCACAGCCACAGCTGGTCGGTCTCGTCGAGCCTCACTGCAAGGCCTCATACAGCGCCCACCCATTTTACAGACAGAAACGGAGGCTCAACAGAGCGAGTGGCTGGCCGGGGGCCACCCAGCCCGTGAGGCAGCACTGGAGGGGGAACCCAGCTCTCCTGACTTTCAGCACAGATGGCTGCCCCTGCTCCCTCTACTCTTACACCCCCTAGTTCCCTTATGGTTGGTTGGTGCCTCAGTCCTCTCACCCTGCCCTGGGATGGAAGATGCTGGAGCCCTCTCTTTTGCCCACATGATAAACACAGGCAATGGAGCCAAAATTACACAGCAGGGACAGGGCAGAGAACTGGGCCAGGGTACGCATTCCTGGAGGGTGGGCCTGGCCAGGTACTCAAGGTCTAGGCCTCAGCCGGCCCCGCCGATGGTTCCTCCACTGGCTTGAGGCGGATGCAAGGCCCCCAGCCTAGGGTTCAAGGCCTTTAATGAGCTGACTCCAACTCACCCCTTTCACCGAGGCCACCTGTGCCCACACTGCAGCTCGTCCTGCCACCAGAAATGCCTCACCCCTCCTTCCCACCATGCACCTCCTAATTCTACTAACCACCACCACTGGCACTTCAGGATCACTGTGCTGTGCTGGGCACTGACTCTGCACACGATGACAGCAATGCCCACTGCCCTGGGAGTGTGAAGTTAGGGGGAAGATCCCCGCTACCTGCAAACATTGAAGAAAAGGTTCATTCTTTTCTTGCCATCATGTAACATTTGATAATTTTTTAAAAAGGCTTTTCTCCCAATTTGCCTGGGTTTGTTTTCCCTCTGTGCATTCACAAGCACAGCGCTGTTTTTCAGAGCAGCCACCCAGCCACTATGTCTGATCCTCACAAACAACACTCCCAGGTAGGCAGGCTTGCCATCCTCTCCTGCTCCACAGAGAAGGCAAGGAGGCACAGAGGGGTTAAGTGATGTGTCCAGCATCACACAGCAAGTAAGAGCAGAGACTGGACTTGGATTACCGACACCGATAGCCCAAATCCTTTCAGATCCAGAAAATGCCCATGAGGAGCAGGGCTCTGCCTGGTATTTTGCCTACATTTGCCTTCTTAACCCTCAAAACCACCCCAGCAGATGGGCACTGACTCCACTTTACAAAGGAGGAAGGAAGAACTTGCCCCAAGTCGTGCAGCTAGTTAATGGCAAAGCCAGAATCTGAACTCAAGTCTGCTTCCTCCAAAAGGGGGCTTAGGGGAGGTGTCCCTATGTTGGCAGAGGTACTGGCTGGCACAGTGGGCAAGTCACTTTACCCTTGCCAGCCTCACCTACTCATGTGAGATGTGACCATACGGAGCTGTGGTAGGGACGAAGGCTGCCACTCCCAGCCCATCTGTGTCCTCAGTGCCTATCACCTGGTACACACTATGTGCTTAATAAATGCTTAGTGAGTGAGTATATGGGGTCCCCACTGTGGGGCCAGCACATGGCAGGAGGATCATATGTTCTGTTTCCTGTCTTCCAGAGGGACCCCCCTGTTTTGGGGTGCCTCTCCCAGCACTCCTTGCCTCTTCTCCCCTCCTCTCTGAGTTGCTGCCTGCAGGGGCCAGTCCTTAGCCTTAAAAACAGAGCATGTCGGGGGGACGCAAATACCCAGGAGGTAAGCTCTGTGTAGACCCCAGGACAGCTGGCCCAGGGAGCAGATGTGGAGACAGAACTGGCTTCCCCCTGCCTGACCTATAGTCTGGACTAAAGAGTTTCCAAGCTGAGGGAAGTCCCCAGCCAGGGGCCCCTCTTGCTCCATGCCACCCAGCAGTGCCAAGCTTCCTCTCCTCCTTGGCACGGCGCTGCCAGTTCATACCTCTGACATTCCTCACTTGCCAGCCAGGCCAAGCTGTCTCCAGAGCTCGGGCCTGGAGACGGGCCCAGAGTGGGGAAACGCTGTGCCCGGGCCACACAGCCAGCGAGAGGCCAAGCCAGGCTTGGCCTTGGGCCCTGCCAAGTCTGGGGTGAGCACCTGAGCCACTCACTGCCCCCCCCCGGGATGTCAGCCCTAGAGGCCCTCAGCCCCGTCCCAGCGCACAGAACCACCTCTCAGCAGCTGCTTCCCTGCTGTGCCGGCCTCTTGGAGGCTGAGCCAAGGTGCCAGGGCGCAGCCCTCCACTCACACCAGCTGGCCCCCAGCCTCGCTGGGAGGGCAAAGCAGAACAGGGACTTGGCCAAGCTTTCCAGCAGAAGTGGCAAAGGAAAGGGAACCCCAGGCCTGTTTGAAGCCTGCACTGAGGGAGGCCCTGTCTGGAGATGGGCTGTGAGGTGGCATCTGCAGGGGCAGAAAGAGGACAGCCCAAGGGATAGCCAGGTGAGGGTAGGGATAGGGAGACAGGAGAGAAGGGCCCATCGAGGGAGAAACACCAGTATTTTTAGGGGCAGCTAAGCTGGGTCCACATGCAGGCAGAAAGGAGGGAAGAAGCTGAGGCTTCACTGGTGGTGATCAGAGGGGCCTCTGCCACCCCCAGGGGTGACGGGGAGTCACGTCCCCCGCACAGGAAGCTGATGTCAGGCCCATGTGCGAGCACCCAGGTGGCCTGGGCGGGTGTGTGTGTGTGTGTGTGTGTGTATCTGCTGGGTTCATTTGTCAGGGTGCTAGGCTTCCTCGGGCTCTCCTGTGTGCCAGGCAGGTGCCCCCAACGGAAAGAATGGCAGCAGAGAGCCTACCGAGTACTTCCGAGGAGGCCCTTCTATCTCCGCCGCCAGCCTGTGTGCACACACGTCCGGGTGTCTGAGGGCTGTGGGACCATTCAGAGTCGGGGGTGGTCTCGGCCTAGGGGTGTCCATGTGGTCCCATGTCTGGGTCTCGGGATATCTGCAAGTCTCGGCTGACCACATCTGCACCTGCGTCTGTCTGCGCACAGGCTGGGTTGTTTGCACAGCACACGTGGCTGCTCGGCAGCCTCTGACAGCCAGGACAAAGCCAGGACAAAGGCCCGGAGATAGACAGGTGGTGTGGAAGGCAGGCCTGCCCCAGGAGTCCTCAAAGGGCCTCTGGCTCTGGAAGAGGACAGCCAGGCGGGGAGGCGGGGCCAGGTGGGAGGGAAGCGGAGCAGGATCTCGGGGTTCCCTAACCTCAAGGCTTGTGGAGACGCTGCTGGGGCCTGCAGCCTAAGGGCAGAGGACCCCCAAACCATAAAGGGGACCCACTGCACTCCAAGAGCCCTTGTCTCCTAGAGGGTAGAGGGTGGTCAGAGCCAGGAGAAGGCAGACACCCTGGAGAGAAGAGGAGAGGGCTTTGCCCAAGGCCTGGCAGTGGGCTGGGAAGGTCCAGGGGTGGGAGTTCCAGCATGGCTCTGAGAAGGGCTGGCAAAGTGAGGACGGGGCTCAGCAGAGGGAGGTCTGGAGAAAGGTGGAGGAATTCTCAACTCCGACCCAGCCTCCTCAGCGCCATCCAGACCATCCCCAACCCTGAAGCAGCCAAGGGGAGCATCCCTCCACCCAGTCACTGACCCTCCCTCCCCACCCCTGCTGGGGAAAGAGAGCCCTGCATCAGGAGACAGAAAGCTGATTCTGGCTCTGCAAAAGGCGACTCTGACCGTGGGCAGTTTATTCAGCCTCTCTGAGCCTCAGTTTCCTCCTCCGTGGAATAAAGCACTTGGTGCCCACTATGAAGGGCAGCTGTGGATGGGCAAGCTGCTCATGCCTCTGAGCACTAGCTGCTACCCTGGAATCCTTCCAAGACCATGAAGGCACCCCCACCCCTTAACCAGACCCTCAGTTACCAGGGACTGGTCCTCCAGCACCTTCCCCCAAACGCCCTCCAGCAGCAGGGAGCACTGCCCTGGCAGGCAAGGGTGAGGAGCCTGGGACCCAGCCTCCCTTCCGGAGGAAATGATACCACCCTCTGCCCTTCTCTCCTGCCTCCAGCCTGACCCAGCTTTTCCCAGTGCCCCTGCTTCTGCTTCAGACACGTCTCGCTGGCCACCAGGGGCCCGGCCCTGGGACTTTGGTGAAGGAGGGGATGAAGCACCAGCCGCAAGATGTCAACGTGACTGTGGTGTAGGGATGGGGGTGCTGCCTTCCTCGATTCCACCCCCAGGCCTGTGGTGTGACCCCAGCAAGGACTCAGGGGTCACCCATTGGTCGGGGTGTGGCTTCGAGTGGGGGGCGCTCACCTCCCCAGCTGGTCTGTTATGTTGTGTGTACACAAGGTTCCTTCCCCAAGCCCAGGCGCCCCGAGGCTGACACCAAAGCGCCTGCAGACCGCCCTGCGAATTCCCACCGAGTCCTCACATCCTGCCGAGCCAGGGAGGCAACGAGGGGGCGCCCGACTGCGTGACGCGTGTGCCTGGCTCCGCGGCGGGTCAGGGACAGGGGGGTGGGGGGAGTGCGCTCTGTCCCTGGGGATGCAAGGACATCACAGCTCCGCTCAGGGTCATAAGGAGCTGAGGACCCCACTTCCTCCCTCCGACGACCCGAGCGCCTCCTTCTGGGGGTGCCAAGGCCGGGGCCCCTCCCCAGGGATCAAGGAAGCGCGCCCACTTCCCCGCGGTCCTCGCTCTGAACCCAAGGCGCCCCCCCCCTCCGGGGTGAAAGGAAAACGGGACCCCCCCACCCACGCAGGGGGGTGGGACTCGAACGCCCTCCACGGCTGCGGCCTGGACTAACGCCGGGGGGCGGGGGTCTCAGCAGGTTCAGCCCAGGCCCACCCCCTGCAGCCCCCGCCTCTAGCCGCTGCCAATCTCGGGCTGCGCCCCCTGCCCGCTGACCCTCGGTCCCCGGGCCCCCGGCCGCTCGCCCCCAGCCCCTGTCCGGCCCGCCCGCGCGGGGTCCTCGGCTGCCCGCTGCCCCTCCGTGCCTCTCCCTTCCCAGGGCCTTGCTCCGCGCGGGGCGAACTCACCCGCGGGCCTGGGCGGGGGGCTCCTGGGCTCGGCGCTCCGGTGCCCGCGGCTGCCGCTGCAGCTCTGCTGGGACGCGGCTCAGCGCTCGCCGCCGCCGCAGTTCGGGGAGGGGTGGCATCACGTGACCGCGCCGCGCTCCCTCCCGGGCGCCGCGCCCCCATCTCGCTGCGGAGCTCGAGCGGCGCGCGCGGGAGCGGCGCTGAGGCCCCCACCCTGTCGCCCCGTCTGCGCCCCCTTCGCTCTTACGACAGTTCGGGAAGGCAGGTGCGCTGTGCCCCCATTTCACAGGTAGGGAAACTGAGGACCGAAGAGGGGCAGGGCCTGGCCCAAGGTTACACGGCTCAACAGGGGAGGGCCTGGAGGAACCCAGAGGTCTAGCCAACAGCCCAGGCTCCACGGGGAGGGGGACAACCCTGGGGGGTGAGGGAGAGGTGGGGGACACGCCCGAGACCCCCGGGCTCAGCTGGGCGAGGAGGCGGGGCGGGCCTGGGGCTGCGCACAGGGGCGCTGGCTGCGCGCGTCTTCGCAGCGGCCCGGCCGTGACCCCCGCCAGCGCGGCCGCGGCTCTGACGTTCTCCCCGCGCGGGGCAGCTCGGGCCGCCCCACTTCCTTGGCGGGGCCCGCGGGGCGCGCTCTGATGGGGAAGTGGAGGGAAGGCAGCAGGAGCGGGTGGGTTAGGGCGAGTTGAAAACCCCAGCACCAGGGGGCCGCAGAGATCACCCTGGCCTGGCGCCTGAGGCCCAGGGAAGGGAAGACTTGCCTGCGGTCTCACGGCAACTGAGCGGCCGCGCCAGCACTTGGGTCTGCCCACTGGACTCCCCCTTTCAAAGGCCGACGGCCCGAGGCTCCAGGCCCGTCCCGCACCCACCCCCCACCCCCAAGTGAGGGGAACCCGGCTGGCACCACACCTTTCTTTTTTCCACTGAGCTCCCCTCCGAGGGGCAAGCCCAGATGAAGCAAATTAAGTGCTGTGTTTACAAGGCCGGGGCTGTGCAGTATGGCTGGTGGCCTCGAGCTCATGACTCACGCCACAGAACATTAACGTTAGGAAGGAACTTTGAGATCTCAGGATCCACCCCTTTGTTCTGATAACTGGGGAAACTGAGGCCATAGAAGAGGTAGAGACAAACCTTCATCCCAACCATTTAGAACTAGTTGGCCAAGCCAGCAGGGCCTCCAAGGTGAGCAAGCCCCAAGGGCCCGCTTCACACACAGGACTTAGGGAAGGGAAACGACTTAGTCATGGATTCATTTAGTCAACGTATTTATTGGGCACCTGCTGTGTGCTTTTCCTTCTCTTCAGTAAGGGAAACACATGGGGCCTTCAGCACCCCTTACACCAAGCTCTGGAGGACCTGAGACACTGGGGCTGGGGACTAGGGCCATGTTTCCGAAGACTCCCACCCAAGGGAGAAGAGAGCAGTTAAGGGGGATTAGCAGGTAACACCTCACCATCATCACCCCTACACACACACAAATGTGAGAAGGCAGAGGGGAAGTGGGGATTGGGCACTAGTTCTTTCCAGCCCTTCTGTGTCAAGTTCCCTCTCCTGCAAGCTCCCTCCAGCTGTGGACGGAATTGAGGCCCTAGCCCAGGACTTCTCAAACTTCTGAGAGCAGAGGAGTGGCCTCTGGGTGGATTCTGGCTCAGTAAAACAGGGGCCTAAGATGCTGCATTTCTAAGAAGCTTGGCACTGGTGCACCATTTGGAGAAGCACTGGTAAGAGAAAGCAGGTTGCTAAGAGCTGAGGCCAGGGTAGGAGGAAGAAAATTGCTGAGACTGAGGCCAGACTCCTCAAACATCACCTGCTCACTCTGGGCTCACCTCCACCCTGGAGGCCCTTTGATTTCCTTCCTGGCATCAGGCCTGCATCCTACTCTGGCCATGCTATGGTGATGGCTGAAAGCTGTATCGAGGAAAATTGAACGAGGTTGGCGGAGGCACTTGTGGGGACGGTGTGGTGATTGCTCCAGATAGGTATTTGCCAGCTAGTGTTCTGCAGAGCACTGGTCCTGGGAGGTGCTTGGTGAAGTAAAACCTTATTTGGGAAATGCTGGCAGAATCCCTAAAGATCTTCGAGGGCAGCATGCAGGGGGCTGGTTTGTCTACAGCCTGGGCAGGCCACACAGATCTCAGCGAATGTGCAAATTCCAGGGTTCTCTTTAAGCACGACATCCCCACCCATCCTTTGTTTTTTTTTGTAAATGGCGCCAGATTGCTCTTGAACTCAGTGCCTACCACAATCCCAGAGCTGCCTCCTGCTCTTTGAACTCCTTTCCCAAAAGAGGCCTGTCCCCCTTCATGCTGTGAGCCAGACCATCAGCTGCACAGCAGGAAGGCACTGCTGATGGTACCCTCCTGGACTGCCAAGTGGAGATAAAAGTGTCCCACCTGCGCATATAGAAGCAGGGGAGGAAACTGCACCAAGCCAGGAGTTACAACTGTGACCTCTTCTGTGATCCATTATCCTAACAGGGTCTGGACCAGCAGGCCCTATGGTCACAAGGTCCTAAGAACCTACGACACCGCAGGACTGAATGTGCCTGACTGGCTAAGTAGCTGAAGAACGAAGGTTCTTCTGTGCCTACTTTTTTTATAATCAAGGAACAATGACAGCATATTTCTATTTACAAAAAACCTCCCTCAATGCAAGAGGCTTATAATCTCCAGTGTGTCCTGAGGGGGCACCATTCTGAGATTATCAGGGCCCCCATGGAGGGGGCGACACATGCTGGCAGGGGGCTGGGTATGGAGCTCAGCATGGAGCCTGGACGCCAATGGAAAATTGGACAAGGCTCCTGGAGCTTTGCTTCCCCTGTGCTTCCAAACCACTCAGGACTGCCTCTGGGCACACGCCTTTCCATTCTCAAACACTTTATACATTGAGACCCAGCTACCACCCCATCCTCCCAAACTGCTGAGAAATGGAATGTGCCTTCAAAAAACCGGATGTCTTAAGGAGGCTGGAGAATGAAAATGTGGGTGGCACAATAGTAAACTCTGAATAGTGCACTAGGGTGTCGGGGGGGGAAGATGCCTTTTGGAAATAACACTATCTGTGCCCACCCTTCCCAGCCAGGTCAAAAGGGACCGGAAATGGGATTGGGACTGCCTCCCAGAAAAAGTGGACGGAGAAAACTCAAAAGCAGAGGGTCCTCAAGGTGTATTGTGCACAGAACATGAAGGTCAAGGGGCTGGGCTACAGGGGCAGCTCCCAGAAGAGAGATTGATTCCACTGGGAGTCAGTGCAAGAGCACGTCAGGGAAGGACCTGAGGTCTCAGTGTCTGGGTGGGAGGCGGCCAAGCTGATGCTGAAGGGAGACAGGGAAGAGAGAAGGGGACTCTGAGGGCCACACCCCTCCCTGGGCTACAGAGTCTTTGGATCATGAGTTTCAGTGAGCACAGCTAGAAGAACCCATTTTGAAGATAAAAGTGGGACATCCCTGGTCAAACCAAAGAAATAGAAAGCTTTCTGACAGTGGGCTTGCTGTCACAGGAGAAAAGCTTCTAGTGGGTCCTCAAGTGTTAATTCATTTTTCTTTACTGAAAACATGTATTGCAGCACATTGTGGGGATACCATGGTAAGACGGCCAGGGCCCTTGCCCCTGGGGAGCTACAAACAGTCTAGTACTAATTAGGTTGATTCACATTCTGGGATGGAGTGGTTTTAGGTGCAGACATAAAATGCAGCCCAGTCTTAACTCTGGCTCCCAGTAATGCACTCTACTTCCAAAATCTTAGGCATTCTAGCATGGCTTGGAGCCTCTTTCATTCAGAGAGCAGGCGATGTGCTGCAGATAGGAGAGAAGATGCTACAAAAACTCCAGGCATAAACCATGCAAAGGGGCAATTCACATACTGATGAAAGTCTTCAGAGCCAGTCCAGTTTGGAGATTTTCCAAATGCACTCCCTGGAGCTTCTTCAATGGAGAAGGTGGGTGTGCGAGAAGGAGTGGAGCTGAAGAGGCAAGCCCTCACTGTCTCCTGCAGCCTATTTCAGATGTGACAATTTCTACACATCCAACTTCCTTTTAGAGAGAACACTGAGATGCACAGGGGAACAGACTTATCCAGGATCACCAGAGGGGCTGATAGTAGTTTAGTGTTCCCTCAGTAGAAAACATCCCAGAAAAATGGGGAAAGAAGCTTGAGATACAAGTGGCAGAGGCCAGTGTGCCAGCTAGTACTCGTGCAGTGGCTGTCAGGTCCCTTGGCTTCCTTGGAAAGGGTTCCTCACTGAGGTGGCCAGGCCTGAATTCAAGTAGCTATTCCAGCTGCCATTATAAGGCTGGCTCCCTCCCTCTCTCCAAGAGCAATTTCACTTCAAAGACCCCAGCCTATGCAGCCTCAGCCAAGTCCTTGAAAACTGGGTCCCCTCCCCCCCTTTTAAAATCATGTTGGGGGTGGGGACCAGAGGATGAAATCAATACAGTAATTATGATGGACAAGCTCCTAAGGCCAATTTTGGGAGGAATTTAAGAGTCTCATGAATGAGAAAGTAGAACACTGTCTGAGAGCCAACATGGGAAGGAACCCACTTGGCAGTAGGACCCAGATCTTCTGTGGACAGAGACCCCTGGCCTTGCCTCTGCTGGGTGGGACACAGCAAAAGCTCGGTCCAGGTATGAGCAGGTGTGGACCCCAATTCTTAAGCCAGACCAATGTCACCTAGAAGTCACACAACCCCTGGCAAGTCTCGAAATAAGTTCTGCAGCCTCCTCCTCTCTCAACTCTGGTGAGGCACAGAAAAGAAACTTAAACTTTACCACACAAAATAAGGTCACCAATGCATTTGAAATGTATGCATTAAAAAAAGGAGATGAATGTGATATGGTTAGCAGTATGGTGTATGGACTTGGTAAAACTGGTTCTATGGTTTGGTGTGTGTGTGTGTGTGTGGGGTACTTAAAAGAAATACGTTTCACGTACTCTGCTCTTGAACATTATTCATCAAGTCTCAACAGGCAAATAAAAAATCACAAGAATCTCAAACCAAAAAGTAGTCCCCAAGTACTGGCCACAGCCTTCTGCATTGCTTTATGCTGACGGGTGCCCATACAGCCCTGCCCGTTGCTCACGGCACCTGTTCCTGCTGTTCTTGGCAATGACAATCAAAACACGGGAAGCTGCTCTTCTGGGGCACGAACTGTCCATCACAAAGATATAAATCTGCAACATGCATGCTAAACATGTTTCGAATACCTTTCAACATGACCCTGCAAATAAGAACAGAATCAAGAAGTCTTACTTTACCGTTTGGCCGTTAGCTTCATTTTCCTTATGGGCCAAGAGGAAAAATTTATGTAGCAGGATGATCAAGCACCTGTCTGGTCATCATTTAATCTTAAGGGCTTCTAGCAAGACGTATGTTCTAAAGTGTGATCAGAGAAGGAGCTCCAGATAGCTTGGCTGTGTAGTTATAAATTTCCTTTCCTGCCTGCTTATCCTACCTAGATTTCCAGGTACCACAGCCAGAGGTCCCAGTTCAAAGGGAATTTACAGGCCATCGAGGGAATGCTAAGGGGCTACTCTCACAGCCAAAAAGTAATCAGGATGCTAGGACCACACTTTTTGTTCCAAATTGACAGAGTCATTCTTTTACAAGACTTGCAAAAAAGAAGACTCCGTAGCAATTCCTCAGTAAGGCTAGAGACTTTCCAATTACAAAGCATTTACCCCAACAGTATTTATTTATTATTGCTTGAGCCTCAGTGTGCTAGGGTAAACAAGGCAGCAATACTGGCCTGTTTTTTTTTTTCCTTCTATTTTTAAATGAGTCACTGCTGTCTTGTTTCTTGTTTGTTGTGTTTCCTCTTTCTTTGTTTCTCTGCTGGTATGTTTTTCTTTTCTTCTTTTTTTTACTGATTTACTCTACCTACACTATTTCTCTCCTCTCCTTCATCTTTTTTTTTTTTTTTTTTTTACCAGGAGGTCCCGGGGATCGAACCCAGGTCCCTCCATATGGGAGACGGACGCCCAACCAGTTGAGCCACATCCGACCCTCTGGCCTGTTTTTAAACATGAGGAAACTAAGGCAAAGTAAAGCTAAGTAACTTTTCTTAGTTACAAGTTAAGTGCTGAAATTTATCTCGAAAGCATATGACTTAACTTCTTAAACTTGCCCTGACCAACTAACAGACAATTTAGCCTGATTATAACCCAACAGCCAGACTGGAAAAAACAAGGAAGAGTAAATGTATGGGGTAGAGAGGCTGTTTGCTGTGTCCCCCTACTAGACTGTTTTCCTGGCACTTATTATAGGACTTTGGCACATGGCTGAGTGAAATATCTTTCAAACAGAGCATTACCATTTTATAACTATTTATAATTTGTATATTAATGAGTAAAATAAATGATTCCAATAATGTTGATAAACAAATCCCTGGTTAATACTGCTGCCTATACCCTGTCTGGGGGTGCTGATAAACAGCTGGCCTTCAGAATCAGAAAAGCCACCCTTCTAAACACTGGCACCTTGCAAGGGAGGGGAGGAAGTGGGGACACGGCACAGGGGTGTGAATCTTCTTAAAATGAAAATGCTAGCTTCTTATCTGACTGAACTCTGCTCACAGTTCCCTATAACACTGAACAAGCTGAACATTAAAATGTCAGGGAGAAAGGATGTGATACTCCTCCATGATCTGGGAATAACAGGAAAGGCAGGCTTTAATGCTCATTTCACTTCGTCAGTTTGTTTAGACAGATATAAACCATCCCTTGGGTATTTAAAACAGGTTATTCAATACCAGCATTATCTTCAAATATTAACCAGGGTCTGAACAACAAGTTCATGATCACATAGACCAACCCACTGGACATTTAAAAAAAACAACTCACTCTGGATTATGATTCGGCAGATAAAGGAACACTCATTTCTTTTTAATTTGGCAAAAAGGTAACAGTAATTCTAAATAACAAAGTTAATTAATACACAGAAAGATACTTATTAACCCCAGTGAATAAAGACATCAAATGGCAACATATTTCAGGCACTGGCAACAATTTCCACCAGCATAGTATTATTGTACCCATTATTTGGGATTATGGAATGATCAGAAGTACAAGGGAGGAAACCTTCACTATTCCTAATACCTTCTGTGGGAGACTGATCTGATATAAAAAAGTACACATGCACTACATTAAAAACCCAATGGGAAGAGTCTCTGCACTTTAATGTGGTCATAGCCCAGAAGAAACTGGACTCCATCTACTTGTAAATACAGACAAAACAAGAATCAGGCTTTGGATTATAACTTGTCTCAATTTTCCCCGTACAAAGTGGTAAGGGTGGCAATGCGTTAAATACACACAGACATTTCTTTGTAACTCTGCCTCCTGGGGATGCAGGTTCCGACTCAGAGGGTCTGGGGCCTGAGCTTCGGCATTTCTAAGAAAACATCGCAGTGTTGCTGGTGCTGCTGAGCCACAGGAATCATTCCGAGGAGCGCCGGTAGAACAAGCTAAGTTGGCAAGAGCCACGGTCCAGGCAGGAGGAAGAAAACTGCTGAAGTTCTGACACCTTGAACATCTCCTGCTCACTCGGGGCCTACTCCCACCCCTGGGCTAACTCTGCTCAGTTAAAAATAAATGATCAGGTACTGAGACTGAGTATCAGCCTGAAAGACTTAGAAAAGATTGTGTTTTCTGTACCATTGCATAAGGAAAAAAAACCCAAGTAACAAATTTAAAAATGGCTATCAATAGCAAAGTGGGAAAAACATCAGATTTCTGGGGGCTACTGACATGTGTATGGCAATCCCCAGAAGCTTATGTGTAGAGGAAAGGGAGCTGCCTCATTAAGCACCAAGTAAACTTTTCCACAAGTCTATACCTTGGGAAAGAATAAGTTGCTTTGTGTGTTATTACTTTTATGCTACAGCTTCATTTCTCTGGAGATAAGTAAGAGCTTGAATGTAAAAAGAAATGATTAGCTACCTATAATCTCAATTTTGAGCACTTCTTCTGTGTCAACCTCAGGGCCAGAACTGCTGGTTCCTCGACTGCACCTCACAGGATGGTTTTCAAGACTCCTTTGTGCAGCCTTGACTATCCCACACACGCTAATTAAACACTCCCCAGCCTCCTCAGGGGCAACAGACTGAATACACTATGAACAGAGAGGGGGAACACAAAAAGTTATAATTTTACCAAATAGCCATAGTTGTTCTAATAAAAAGAGCTATTCAAAGGGATGCTGCCAAGATTACTGGTCCTCACACTGAATGTGGCCCCTACCCTGCCTCCATTATATGTTTAAGTTTTCCGGGAGAGGGGAGGAGAAAACCCTAGCACAAACCCAAAGCCAAAACCAGTGTTAACAAGCACCTCTGTCACAAACATATACATATACACTCAATAGAGAAAACATCAAAACAAAACAAAAAAACCCTAGTCTTCAAGTTCCATTTAAAAATCCTTCAATATTCTAAGAATATTGCTTCAGTTATTTGTTGCTAATGACAACAATCCTGAGTTAAAATAGCACACCCCCAAACACTTTTTTTTTTTTTTCTTTTCTTTTTAAACAAAGCAACCTAAACAATAGATCCTCTCTGGGCATTTCGGAAGAATGGCTTCAAACAAGAGAAGTAAGATCCGAGAAAAGAGTGGACTCGGATGATGGGAGGAACAATTTTTAAGAAAAACCTGTGTTATCCAAATACTTGGTCCAATTTATTCTTCTGCTAAGGTGGTCAGATTTTCCAAACGTGCAAAGTATATTTGATTTCCCACTTTTGAATAATGGTAAAACTGGAACAAGATGCCATCACATCTAACAAACATTCTCCATCCTTTCTGAATTGCACTAAGCAAGCAGAAAGCCTTTGAAGTGAAAAATGAGACATAATCCCCTGCTCACTGTAGGGGGTATACACAGGTGCCCCCTCCTTTACCCAATACTAAGAGACAGGCCAACAAGGCAGTGTGTAAGGCGGGTGCGCTGCAGTTGACACGGAGAGGAGTCTGACCAGAAGACACTTTTCCACAATTATTACAAGTTCTTTACTTTCATGCTTTATTGAAAGTAGAATATGAATCAAAGACAGGTATTGGTAAGCAGATTTATGTCTTGGTAAGCAGGTTTATGTCTCTAAAGAATTACTTTTAGATCAGAGCAGAATGTTGTCCCATCTATTGTGATACAAAATCCTTTATGGACTAATGCATCTGGTATGAAACTTGAGCAAGGAAATATAACAGAACTTTATTCCCTCCCATGACTATAAATCTCATATGTAAACATGATTTATTGTTACTGCTACTAAAATTGTTCAATCTTTACTTGCCCCCTTCCCTCCCATGACCCCTCCCCCCCTTAAATATAAAATTTGAAACATTTCCTTCAAGTCTGATGTCCTTCAGTGCAATCTGCTTTATTTGACATAAGGCATTTGGGACAGTCGCTTTTGAATGGATTTCTGCCTTTGGAAGAGTCATGTAATGGTTTCATTCTTAAATCCACCTTTTCTTTAATGCCCTAACATGTCAAACTCCTCTTCCCCTACGGTCATTTCTGAGTAGTCAGCAAGTGTTCAAAAGATTAATGTCCAAGTAGACCAGTACCTGGGAAAAGAAACACACGTGGAGGTACAGTTGTGAACTAAAAACCAAGAGTTAATGTATTCCATTTGCCAAGAATGCATCATCAACAGGGAATATCCAACTTAATAAATGAACACAGCAGACCCTCGACGACGAAGAACGTGGGGGGGGAGATCAGCAGACTTCAGGCTTTCAGCTAAATCACGCTTCTGTTAAAGCCATGTGCTTCTTCCTTTGCATATCTTCACACGAGTTAGTCAGATTTTATTGATGCTTTCATCTGTTGGCCATTTTTCATAAATAGTTTTTGTTTTGTTTTGCTTTAACCACATCAAGGGTGTCTTTGTAGCAGTAACAACAAAATGGCATCGAGAGGAAGATTTTAGGCCAGTAGCTCTGCTCACTCGTTTAACAAAGATCCCCCAGTAATTGATTCAAACTCAAGCCTTGGCAAAATCACAACTTGCCAGGGACCTCTGGAGTGGCCCACAAAGAATCAAAATTTTAACAGTTAAATCTGTAAGTGTCAAAGGTCTATATTTGATGGGTCAATGAATATTACTGGTATACATGACTATAGTGGTTAAGATGTGGCACAAGGTACCACATCTCTGCCTAAAGTAATAATCCAAGAAATGCCTTAATTCTAAATAGATTCACTAGGTCGTTTCACCGAACCTGATATAATTCAGCGAGTTTTTCTAATTCTTATCAGTTACACAAAAACTGTCTTGCTCTATATGGGCCTGACAGGAGGAACTAAAAAAAGGTTAAAAATAAGTCTTGAAATGCCATTAGCTCATTTCCCAACCTCCTCCCATGAAATGAGAATGAGAAAGCAGAATGGACATCTGGCAGTAGATACTTCTAATGCACAGGCCCTATCTGAGGCCTGAGTGCTGAAAAAGATAATGAAGCTTGAATAAAAAATGCATTTAACTAAAATTAATTTCAGTCATGAAGCTTAGATTGAATTAAATTTTAAAATAAAATTATGGCCTTCACTTTAATAGAAAATTACAGTATGACTCTGACATTAATGAACAACACATGACAAATGTAACTTACCTTTAAACCCTTCTTCTGGCATACACACTGGAAAAGAAAAAATCCAAATTGAAAAGATTGTCGTGACAGACAGTAATAAGATCACTTCAATGCCTAAAGACAAAAAGTTTTAAAATAACTTTCAATTACCTTACTCACCTATAATGATTACTTTTTTAAAAGTTATAGATGATATTACTCTGATGACAATCTTTCTCTGCTTTACCTCAGTTTTTATTTTTATCAAAGCAATATATGTGCATCATTTAAAAAGTCCAATACTGGTAGAACAAGGTTTGTCACTAGGCTGGCACTTGGCCTGACTCCAGGGGAGGCTGGAGAAAATAATGTGAAGGATGTCCTCTGGAGGGGGTCACCCTGCGGCAGCCTTCACCCTGCCACTCCCCTTCCCACCCTCTACAAGGGACCAATTCTCACTTTTGACTCTTGTAGCTGTTTCTTCTGATATTTAATCTCTTAATTTTAAAATTATAGGCTTATATTGCTTTTATAATCTTATTAGATAATATCTAACAACTCAATGAAAGGTGAAAATTTAACTCTTATACCACCTCTTACATATCACCTGCCTCCTAACCCATCCTCCTGACATAGTAATACTTTCTGTTGGTGAACCAAGCTCCAGAGTCTATGTTTTTTTTGGGCTCCATTTAATATTGTAAATGCTGAACCCCTTGGTGTACCGTGATTATATTTCTTGTCTGATATGACTTATTTAGTCTTTCTGGGCTTGGTAACTGCTGCATTATTTATGTTTTATTTTCCCTGTATAGCTCTAAACTCCTAAGGCCTATAAACCTCCTCAAGACAGTCATCTATCAATTCCACTTTTCCCATCGACGATCTTTCCGCCTCCTGCAACCCCTTGCTCCACCCTGGACCAGATGTGCTCACTGGCTACTGTAGAACTTCTGTTCTGGGATTTCCCATGCCCATCTTCTTGGGCATCTTTTCTTATGCTGGATCTCCTGTTTTCTGGTTCCAGTGCTGACTTCTTTCTTGTTGTTTGAGAAGAGCATACATCCTCATGTAGTATCTTGACAAGCAGGGCATGAGAAAAACATCTGTCTACCCATAGAACTTTAGACTGGAGCTCAGTTTCCCTCAGAATTCTGTGGGCAATATTCCATTATCCTGTCTTCCTGACTCCTCATCCTATCAATGTGATTGGTTTTCCCTCCACATTTCTAGGTACTTTTAGGGTCTTCTCACTGCTAGTTTTTCTCTTATAGGCCCTTAGTGCAATCCTCTTTTATTTCCATGAATTCCTTCAGTTTTCTAAATGTTCCTTTTATATAAGCCCTGTTTGCTCTTTTTTCTATGATACTATCTATTTTTGTTTCCTTATGATTCCTGCACTGCGTTCCTGTTTGTTTGTTCTTTTCAGTTTGTTGATATGCATCTGTAAGTTCCATGATCTCATTCCTCAACTGTCTGGTGATCTTTGGTTGCCCATTTCTACCTATTTAAGTGTGAGGTGTTTTAAAAAACACTTGAAAGTTCTCCTCAGTGGGCTTTAGTGGGCTTCTTCATAGGGTGCCAGAGAGATGAATCAGTTTTTTAAAATCTTTAGGCTATTATCTTGAATTAGCCAGTTTCTACTTTCCTATGTCTGGGAGGTACGAAGCCACTGCCAGCACTCTAAGCAAAGGTATGGGGGTGCTTTCTATATTTGGTATGTAATACACCTGATTCCCATCTTTCTAGTTTCATTTTTTCAAGGAGGGAAGGAAGGAGGGAAGGAGGGAGGGAGGGAAGAAGGGAGGGAGGGGAAGGGAAAAGAAAAGAGGCCAATGGGGAAGCGGCTGTGGCTCAATCAGTGGGGCTCCCGTTTGCCATGTGGGAGGCCCCGAGTTCGGTTCCCGGGGCCTCCTGGTGGGGGTGGGCCCGCCTGCATGGCGTGGTTGGCTGACCCAGCGAGCGCGGGCAGCAAGGGGGGGATAAATGAGTAAATAAATAAAATCGTAAAAAAAAAAAAAAGAGGCCAATGACTAGCAGACTCTAGTTGCCCATTGGAAGTCCAGGTGGGGAAGTGGTGGTGATACAGGAAGGGAAGTGAGCATCTATCAGGTAGGGAGTTGTTTAACTGCTTCTCAACCAACCATGCTTCCAGCTTTTAGGCTCATATCTCACTCCCACCTTATGAAGCATCTAGTACCTACAATTCTTCTGCCTGCCTGGGGCTCTGCCATTTAAATTAGCCTTGCTTCTTGTTGACCTCTTCCATCTGTAGGTATACATCTATTTTAGTTTTCTTAGGTTAGCTAAATAATTACTACTCTTCTCTCTGCTTTCCATTTTCCTAAATTTTATACACACCTTTCCCTTTCTTTCTCTGATCTTTTAAAACTGGTAATGTAAGAAGCTACCACAACAACAGATACAAGCTTTTTTTCAAGGTTGAAGGTAAAGCACTGTAGACTAAAGCTTCAATATCTATAATTCCACTTTCTTCTAACAGTTATTTAACAGATTCCTAAAACAAATTCATCTTTACCTTGCATGACATCATCCATTGCAGCATAATCTGCAATTGGTTCATCAGCCTAGAAAACAAATGAAGACAATTCAAAACCACGAGGGACTGGGAGCCAGGAGGAAAAAGAGCATTCCAGATCCTCATCATGCTGAAGTCTGGCCCAGGATTCAACTACTGCTATTTGCTACAAGGAACAAATACTAACACTGGCCAGTAGGGAAACCAGGTCAAGCCACAGCCAGAAATGTCCATGTTTAACATGGATGCCCTGCCAACTACAGGTCTAGAATCATCACCTGACAGCTACATGCTGTGTGTGGCACTGTTTTCCTGCTCCTGAATACATATTCAGTACGGAAATATATAGATACCCTACGGTTACTAAAAACTAGTTTAATTAGTGTGAGTCAAGATGCTAGTAGTGGCAGGGAGAGTCAGGTAAAAATTAAAAGTTAGATTGGCTCTCTAAAAATTCAGTTATGTTAAAAATACATTTTTGTTCCTCCTCACCATCAAGAACAAAATACCCACCCATTTCCTTCCCAGGGCAGAAGGCAGCACTGAGTCATAGCTATGACAAGATTACCTGCAAGGGCCAACCCAGTCTCTGGTTGCCCATCTAAAGTACAAACTCTTTAAGATACAGACCATTTCTAGGATTTTAGACAGGGTCATTCAGCAATTCGATAAGTTTTCAAAATCATTCCATAAAACCTAGAGTTCCAGGAAAAGTAAAAAAAGTAAACAGGAGGGGGGCAGGTGTGTTTATGTGTGTAGGAGTGGATAGGGGTCCGCTTCATCATTTCCAAGGCCTAACTTTATCATACCAGAATTGGGCTCTAGGGTATGAAAAGTTTAGATTCCACAGTTCAAAAACCTGAAAAATTATGCTACCACATGATGCAGTGTGGTTTGGCCCAGTGGGGATCCTTCTGGCAACCAAGAAATAAAAAAGGCAAAGGGAAGAGACTAAATTAGGTCTTTGGGAAGGTGGACTGGGCTAATGAGGCTGGTTCAATGATTTTTTTTCTTTGCAACTTCAGAAGCCCCTACTTTCCCAAACATCTTCTGCCTCTACTAAAACCAGTCTGCCCAGGGTCAATTTCTACACCCTGGACAAGAATCCCATTAGGCCAGCCTAAAGTATTTGGACTGCTTTGACAGAAACTCATGCTTTACTTTTGTTTCCTAACTTGATTAACGGGTACTTTTGAGCCAAGATGAAAAGAGGGGATGCTTTACTAGTAATGTTAAGTAATTCTGCTGATCCAGAAGTTAGGGAAAAGGCTGATGAGGTCATGAGGAACTAGCAAGCGAAGGTAGTAGGGATTTTCATTAATTTTTGTTAAAAAATAATAGCCCTAGATGTTAAAGTGTAAATAAGTTATGAGTTACCTATTCATCCTTATCATATATGTAACCATCATCTATTTTGTTTTTGAAGCATTTCTAAGTAAACTGTAGACACCAGTATCATTAAGTGTCGTTTTAACAACAGAATCTCCAGGTAGTCCAAAACACACACACACACACACACACGTTTTCAGGACACCACAGAAACGCTGTGGCCTGAGTCTGGGTCAGCCAGCTGGTCCAGCAGGATGCCCAGCATGGTTGCTCCCAGGGCTGACAGTCAATCTTCAGGGCTCAGAGGGGTCAACCCAACACCACTACTCTCCCTTCCAGTCTGAAGGTACTGAAAAATAGATGTGTATCTAAGAAAACTGTGGCCCCTTATTGTAGAACATCAAACAAGGAAAATCAGGTGTGGGACTCAGCAGTAGGCGAGAGGGATTTCTACCATCACCCTGCCATAATAGGGAACATGAGTGACAGGGCCAATGGGGAGAATAATGGTGGTGAGAGCATGGCTATTGAGCTAGGTGATCCCAGAAGGGCTTAGAAGAAGCCTTCGCCTTCACCTTCACAAGATACTGGCAGTTTTTGATGTCGTGGTATCACTGGAGCCTACTGTGACACACAAAAACAAGACCTGATGATGTTTTGAACTCTTCCAAATCTCTTGTGGCTCAGCCAGAGCTGGGTAATCCAGAGGCCTGGCAAAAGCTCCGTTTAATACTACACCCTGCGGAGGAGGACCCAGAGGCATCCATAAATAACCATTTCACGTAGTTTACACATGGGTGTGTATCATTTAAATCCATCTAGAGTTCCTCAAGTAAGGAGCTATTACTTACCTTTAACAAAATGACAGATTCAGGAATGACACCAAGGGTGCCAAGGGTGGCACAGTCATCACTTAAAATTTTTCCATCAATTGACAAATTCTGATCAAAAGGAGCAACTGAAAATGCATGCATGATCTGTGCCAATATAAAAGAAACAAAGTTTGTATAAAGTAAAATACTGAGACCTCTACTCTATTTGAATAAATAATACATAGATACTTAAAACAAAACAAATAGGCTTCAGAGAACAAAAGACACTGCTGTTTGCAGTCAGCCCACTCGTTACATTCCTACTGAGACTATAATCCCAATATATCTGGGAACATTTTAGGAGGTCTGGTAGAGAATTAAGAAACAATTGCATGCAGATTCTTTTGTTCTCTACCTTACCACCTCCCCAAGGGTGGGGGTGTGGGGAAATCAAACAAGCAAAGGTGGAGCTGGGGTGACAGTTACTTTGGATTGTAAGGCTTGGGCAACGTCATCACTGTCACTCCCACCGTTCCCAGGCCCCACATCCTTTAATAAACAACACGAGTCTTTTAGCAAGCAGCCCATGCGACAAAATCCAGCCTTTGGGACTGTCACATATTCTTAGTCTGAGTATTGCTCTAGGAACCAAAACATGGACTTTTTTTTTTTTTTTTCCTTTTTGAGGTATTGGGGCCAGAGATTGAATCCGGGACCTCATATGCGGGAAGCTGGTGCTCAACCATTGAGCCACATTGGCAACCAAGAGTTGTTTTTGTTTTTTTTTCCCCTTTGTTTTTGCTTATTGTTTTTTTTTTTGTTTGTTTTTAGGAGGCACCAGGGACTGAACCCAGGACCTCCCATGTGGAAAGCAGGGGCTCAACCACTTGAGCTACAGCCGCTCCCAAATATTGTTCTAATTCTTAACTTGGAGGGCAAGTTCAGGAGTATTTTTTTTGGGGGGTGGGGTGTGGTGGGGTGGGGAGTATTCATTTTATGATGCGTCATAACTTACATACTCACTGAATGCATTCTATCACACGTATCTTATATTATACCAAGAGTTGGCCTACCTTTTCAGCACTCTACTCTTTAGATCTGGAAAGACAAAGTGAGCCTAGCAAAGCAGCCCTAAACCAACCAACTGTGGGTATATATAACGGGGCCCAAAAGCTCTTCTAGCTGGGGAGACTGTGACCAGAAAAATAACTTTAATAATAGCAAACAGATAAATAAGAACAAGTATAATAACACTGGCCTTCCTCCCTAACCGTTGGGCCCAAATCTTACTGGACTTCTCAAACGGATATCAGCTCCAGAGAAGCAAGCAGGGATTGATTAAACAGGGATGTATGGCCAACGAAGCAAAGTGCACTGACATCACCACTGATCTGCCTATGAGACAATAAGCCGATTTCTGTTGAGCAAGAAGTACTGACAGACAATTCTAGCAAAGCCAAAGCCCTAGCTCAGCACACAGGCATCAAGAAGAGGCTACCTGCCCCAGGTTAGAAAACAGGACCCATAAAGAAGAAAGCAGAGTTACATTTATTAATGTTTGATGCTAAATTAATATGGGCAAAGTCACAGCTGCTTGAGTAGGGCTGCTTGTTGACTTCCCTACAGGCTAAGTGCTTTGGCACTATCCAATGAGATTGGACAAACAGTGAATATCTTAAGACATGAGTACCATCAATGAGGGGCCAATGCTCATGCTTTCTTTTCTGAGCACAGAGACAAGAACATTTAAATTCATTCAACATCTAATGAAGCATTTATTAAGAAGCAACTGTGTGTCAAGTACTGTGCTAGGTGCTGGAAATATGAAAGTGAATAATCCCACCCTAGAGTGGGATTCCACCACAGGAATGGGGGCAAAATAAAGTATTGAAGATGGTGGCAGCAGGTATCTAGTGAGAGTACAGAGGAAGAAACAGTCAGTTCCACAACTGGAGGCCAAGACAGGTTTGTAAAAGAGATGCTATGAAAGATGAACAAGTGTTTGATAGTGAGAAAACGACGTTTCAGAATAAGGGAACAGGCCAACCAAAGGCATGGAGGCCCATGGTACAATAATTCATTAAATGTAGGAAACATATCTGAGTAAAATTAACATCATGTAAGTGTTTGATATAACATCATATAAGTGTTTAATAAAGAGGCATAACGACACAATGAAAATCCTGTTCCTGAAGGTGATGAGCTCTCTGCTGCTCGCCGGGGCAGGTGGGACTGAAATAAGGAAATACAGGAGCAATGGCCTCAGCTGCCAACCATTTAACCTCTGTGCCAAAATTTCTCCTCTCTAAAGCAAGGAATACCACCCACTCAAAATCTATTTTTGGGAAAATGAAATAATAGAATTAAACACTGAGCATCTTCTGAAAAAGGAGATGAATAAATTGTATTCATTTACTTTATGACATCATAGGTCAATGAATTAATAATTAGACAAAGCAAGTTCCTTACGGCTTCAAGCAACTCTATATGGGTATATCTAAAATCAGAACATCTACAGAGTTTTACAAAGGTTGACACATCCTATTAATTTGAAAATGTAGTATCCCCTAGAGAAAAAGGATCCATCAAACACTTTAAAATATATATATATATTTACATGCTTTTTAAACACCACCCACCAACAAATAAGGATTATACACACACCTACCACAAACCCCACTGTTATCAAGGCCGCTGGGCTAAAGGGTCAGGTTTAGTTGAAGCTTTAAAAGGTACTACCACTGAGCACTGGGAAGAAAAATGAGATTTCATTGCCCTTTCTTTTGATTCTGTTTGGATCACAGTAGTCCTTGACACAAGAATGGCAGATAAGAGGAAGGCTCCTGCAAAGGAACCATCCAAGAAGAGCACATCTAGGGGGTTTCATCTGAACAGATGCTGCCTTCTAGAAGCTCATTCATGCAGGTAACATGCAGCTAGATGAAGAGGCTATTTCTGCTGACTTCAGATCTATTCTTCAAGAGAGTCCCTAACAAAAGCAGAAGCTTTAAAAATGTCTTTATCCACAGGGGCTTTTTTTGTAATTTAAAGGTTTTGAATGTTTGAGGTTTACCACTGACAGGCAGAAAGCTGGTGACAGAAACACGCTTTCTCAGATTTAAGAGGTATGATAACAGAGTAAAGATATTATGACAGCAAGTTTATTTATTTTCAGAGTCATGGGTTCAACCAAGAGAAATACTGTTCCCGGGACAATTTGGAACGCATAACATTCTCAAAGGAAACCTGTACTTTTGTCTCAATTGCAATGATAAATATCAGCAACAAGAAAAATGCATAACCAGTAAACTATACCACATAAAAGTAGCAAAAAGTAGCAAAAAGTAGCAAAGAGGGAAATCTGGTCAACTTTTTGGATATATACCAGTGACAAGCAGATTAGGGGCCAGATTTTTTTCATGGACACCTTGAACTTATCACCTCCTTTTGTCTGGGTTTTGAGATATATCATTGGAATGCCCATTTATAGTATTTTAATACTGAAACCAAGAAATAACAGTATCATGAAGCATTTTCACAATCCTACATTACATTTACCAAATTTGTTTGCAAAGCAATTAGTGCCTTCGGGGGTGGGGGGTGTGTGGAGAGGCCATGATCTAAAATGAACCTTTATAACAAATTTGGAAAACACTCTGTATAAAGAGAGGTAAAGATAATTTATAAAGTCTATCAAATAGACTTATCTGCTACCAAAAATATGATGATAAAAAGAATTCTGTTTCATCAAAGTGAAAAAGCAATCAAGAGGCTACCTTTTATCTCCCCTTAAATCTCAAAGCAGATCCTGGTAATAGGCTCAAATACTTACTGACTGGTCAAAGAAAAACACACAGCACAATAAAGTGGGAGAAAAATTATTCTGGATCAACCCTGACATATGGCAAATTAAAATGGTTCTCAATGTTTCTCATTATTGGAAAGCTACTTAGAGCTTGCTCAAGTTTTCAGAATCCAAAATACATGTTCATCTTCAGAGAAAGATTCTTAACTATTGTGAAAACTTTGTCATGAAAACATGAAAGCCCTCCTAAATCCAGGGCTCATTTAAACAAATGATTTTCCTCACCTGAATTTTCAATTCTTTTAATGTTTGATTAGCAGAAACGAGAAGTGCTTTCTCACCACGAACTTTTCTATGTCGCATACTCCGTCGAATAACTTGCTTTTGATAGGCTATGTAATTTTGATGGGATATCTTTTGCCGCTTTGTTCCTCCATTGCTCTATAAAGATCCAAAACAAAGAGAGCAGTGAAATCATCATATAAGCAAAAGCAGTTTACTTAATGGTCCTTTAATCACTTGAAATTCATTGTAAACAATGAATAGCAACTTGCCAGAGTCCTTTATCAGGCTCACACAAAGTTGAAAAAAGAAAAGGATAAGCAATATATACCTCTAACTGCATGTAAGCTCCAGGAATAATAATCATAATCATAATCATAATCATAAAAATACATTTTAGTAGCAAAATGATAAATCTGAAATTAAATCAGAAAGCACACATTTGATAAACTGAAAAATTTAAAGATTATGAAATTTAATTCATAAATAAATAGCCTGGATTCTAATTTGTTTGTTTTCAATATTTTCTTCTCTTTTTGAGAATGACATGAAAGCCAAGTAAAAACTTCTGACAACTTTAAAACGGAAGCTAGATGATGCCTTAACCAAAACATCATAGTTTAACTAAAAACAGGATGAGGACCTTGTGCCTCTCTTGCCATGACAATGAAATATACAGCTTTGCCTAAGAAATATTCTTGCAAAGAATGCTAAACCTGAATCTAATCAAGCATTTATACCCAACTTCCATTTTACAGAACATACAGGGGAAACAGAAACAAGTTAAAATCAGTAACAGTAGGAGACAATAAGCCAAATCCAGAAAGTGGGACAACCTCAAGAAATCACACTAGTCTCTAAGTCAATGTCAAGTAGGGAAAAGAAGAGTTGGGGAAGGAGAATAACTGTTTTAGATGGTAACAGTCAAAAGTCATGCAAAATAATACATACCTTGATTTCATACTGGTGTGAGGCAAAAATTTTAAGGTATATTTGGGATAGCTGGAGAAATTTCAATATGGGTATATATGATGGTGTTAGGGAATTATTTTTGCCTGTTTTCTTATTTTGTGAGCAGATTAGCATTATATAGGACACTGTCCTTACTTTTACCTAAAAATGGTTCACCAAAAAAGTACAAGCATCTACACGAGGACATACATACATACAGACTGTACTCATCATTCACATTTTTGAAAAAATAATTGATAAAGGCCAAAAGGCCTGCTAGAATACTCCTATAAATGCCTCAACAAGAAGTTAACAGTGTCAAGATTCTTCTGCTAACCAGGCTAGGGAATGGAAGATGCAGGATTTTTTTTCCTCTCTCTTTTTTTAAAAAAGCAGGATTTTGAAAAGAATATTTTTCTCTGGTTTAATTAAATCTGGATGAGGTAACCCTGAGGCCCTGGCTCTGGTTACTGTCAGTTGTGCATAAACAGAACAGTTTGGGTGTCATTATGGACACAGATGCCACATATTCACTACCAGAGGAGCACCAAAGGTTTACAAAGCAGATGATGATCAGGATGCAAACACAGAAGAGCATTTGGCAGAGTGACACCCACTGGCTACGCAATGCACAAGGTTAGAGTCAGCTCTAGCCCTGAGTCTAAATAGATACAAAGGAGATTAAAAGACACTTAAGAAAAAGTCAAATGAACATATAGAGGTTCAAAACTATCAGAGTTGATGAAACATTTTTCTCAATATCAACTATTGAATGAAAAGATCAAATTGAACCTGAATTCCAAATTAGAAATATAAGGAAACATATCCATAAATAACATACAATTTTACTTTAGAAATACAAAACAGAACCTAAAAGCAAAGCCCTGAGCATCAAGCAAGATATATTTTTCAAAGACTGATTTTAAATGGGTCTAAAAGCTTTCCCCAGAATTATCTTTTCCAAAATAAACCCATAGAATTTAATCCAATATAACTGACAAAAACCAACTCAATGGTTTTAGAAAGCTTTCAATTACCTAAGCAATACCCAATACTGGGTACATCATTAACCTAAATTTTAGAAAAAGTCAAAAGAACTGGGTTGATCTAGCTTAGAGAATGGGGAGGAGGGTTGTTCATCTCCATTAAGGACAAGCAGAAATGCATCATTTTTATTACAAGGATTCAAAAACGCAATTACAGAAGCTATCTATGTATTGAGATACTGTAACGTATTACAAAGAAAAGATGAGAGGACCCCGTAACTGAAACAGCTTGACGTTCTTCAGAGGCCATCTACTTTCTCAAGGAAGGTTAGACTTGAGAGCTTTTGTGGGCCCAAAACATTAAAAACATTCTATAGTATTACAACATCCAAACAAGGAGAAAGGAAGACAGAAGAAAATTATAAAGTATAAAAAATAATCACAGCATAAAAAGCAGTGTTTCCCAACATGCACTATCATATTTACAAATGTGAACTCTGTTGTCATCCACAACTGAAGAGAGTAATTCCATATCCACTTTTTAAAAACTGATGTGGTTACGGCCACAATGAATACAAACAGACATTAAAAAGAAGTTAGGCTCCCAAAATCTAAATCACTTTAAAATGTAGAGTTTTCTAAATAACTCTTAGGCTGAAAAACAAAGCCTGAAATAACAGAAAGTAATGACAAATAAGAACATACATTTATGCTTACCAAACTAATTTTCAAAGTTTATCAGAAGAATAAAGAATAAATGGTGATGAGCAAGATTTGGAAAAAAGATGAGATTTCCAATTGATTATTAAAACATACTATAAAGCTATAATAATCAAAACATTATGGTACTGGCAGTGAAGCAGATGAATGAAAGAGAACAATCATGAATCAGGACACACACTATCTTTCTCTTCTGTGGTGTATGTGTGTGTTTTAAAATATTAATTTAGGGGGTCGGATGTGGCTCAACTGGTTGGGCGTCCATCTCCCATATGGAGGGACCTGGGTTCGATCCCCGGGACCTCCTGGTAAAAAAAAAATATATATATATATATTAATTTAAAAAGTAAACACACTAGTTTGAAGATCTGTGGCTTCAAAGATGGATTGTATGAGGAGATGGGGAAATGAAAAAAAAGTTGACAAGTTAGAAGGCAGAGGGCAATGTTAGATTTGCAAACTCCTATCAAGAGTCATGGTATTTGGTTCAGTAATCTCAGAAACAATCCTAAGGGGAAACGGATATGGCACAAATAACTGGGCTTCTGTCTACCATATAGGAGGTCCAGGGTTCGATTCCTGGTGAAAGGCGAGCTGGCTCGTGCAAGAGTAGCAAGATGATGCAAGAAAAAGGGACACAGAGGAGAGACAATAAGAGACACAGCAGACCAGGGAGCTGAGGTGGCACAAGAGACTGAGCGCCTCTCTCCCACTCCGAAAGTTCCCAGGATTGGTTCCTGGTGCTGCCTAAAGAGAAGACAAGCAGACACAGAACACACGGAGAGCAGACAGCGAGGGCAAAAACAACAGGGGGGGTGGAAAAATAAAGAAATAAAATAAATCTTTAAAAAAATTCAAAATTCAACCTCATTCTAAAAAACAAACAAACAAAAACACCCTAAGGAACACAAGTCATATACACACACATAGGCTTTAATAAAGGCCATTATTTAGAATAGGAAAATATCCTCCCAAAGCTGAAAACCTAATCAGTGACAGTCCTATAAAATGGATAGATGTGGTTAGCACCAAAGTAAAGGGGCCCTACCATGCTGACTGGCTAAAATACAAATCTGGCAGGACAGTTTTAACAAGAGTCACCGGTCACTGTTGGCAGGGTGGTGCATACAATTGTATGGTTTTGTTCTTCCCTGGGTGGTGTCAAGTAAACATTTCATGAGCTCCAATAAGACACAGAAAACAAATGAAGTCTTTACCATGCTGACATAATCCTTTGCAATGGTGGAAAAGTGTGTAATATTTACCTCAGGGAGACCAAGATTCAAGTTAAGAGTTTTTCAGACTTTCTTAATCAATGTTGAAAATGAGGCAATAGTATTAGTCCGTTCAAAGAGGCCAACAGGCCCAGAGAATTCTGCACGGTAACGATTTAGCAGATGGCCATTCTAACACTTTTTTTCCCTCAGGGAGAATGCTTAACCGTAATTTGACTATACTGTATTTTAGCAGGAAAGAAAGAAAACAAATATTTCATCTATCAAACTAAATAGGAATTATGAATAGAAATTCCAAGAATTTAAAGTATCTATAGAATGTCCTGTTACAGTGATTTTTTTTTTTTTTGGAGGTGGGGGGCTTTGAGTTTTATTGAAATGGGCGCCGGGGTGTCAAAGTAGAACAGTCATGAAATACAATTAATAAGATTTTTTGCACATGCTTCGTCTATTTTCAAATATCTTTAAACTGACTCATCCCACTAGCACTTACTGAGGACAGGCTATGTGGAAGACACCAACATATATCGCTACTGGGAGGCTTGGAATCTCAGAATATGCCGTGCGCTTTTCGGGCAGGACGTTTTCAAACACAGGGAAGATATTAAAGATTGCCATATTTATGTCACCCCAAAGCGAAGCCTTCCCTGTGCTCTGGAGTCTACTGCAGAGGAGTCTACCCAAAACGTCTGGAGTGTGCAGCGTCCCCACCCTGGGCCACTGCAGGCTCCGGCTCCCCAGGGCGGGCCGGCTCCCGAGCGGGTGAGCAGACCAGCATGCACTGCTCCAAGCACTTCTGCTCCCCAAGAAGCCCAACAGGGCCAGTGCGCGCCTCCCCACTTCACAAGGGCAGCTTAGGTTTAAACCCGGAGGCATGTGCAGCTTCCGAAGCCTCCTGCTTTCGTTTTCAAGCTGACAGGGTCCTCCTAGCCAGCCGCCAAAGCCCCTTGTGAACCTGCCAGGTGGCCGCCATGGGGCCCCTGATGCACAGCCCGCCAGCCTTCTCGGCCCGTCTTCTGAGGAGGCAAAGGGCCACGTTCGGGGGTCGGCCCGGCTGGGCGCTCGTGGCCCGCGCGGCATCCGCGCTCCGCTACAGTGATCTTTTTAAGACACTGAAACTTACCTACATTACATATCAACCAAACACATTTTATACATTATTTGTTTTTTAAAGACAATTTTCTCTAGCATCACTATGAACATGTAGAATAAAATCAAGCAACCAAATAAGAGGGGTAGAAAGTCATAACAGAACACAAATTTAATAGAAGAATTTTAAATTAGTTACACAATGGAAAATGAAAGCCTAATGCTAACACCTTAATTAGAAACCTGAAAAATTTCTTGCATATGCTCCATCAATAAGTTTATTATTTATTTGGTCTGTAAAGAGGGAACCTGAGCAAATCATTTTTTCATATTCCATGATTAAGCAGCACATCAAGATATGGGTCTCATTTTAGTCTTTTTTCCCAGCTAAAAATTTAATCAGTACTTTATATATTAGCCTTTCTTATTTACTAGTGAGAAATATACTAAGTCTGGAATAATCTGGTCCACAGCTTTTCACGAGGAATCAGAATAGCCACAGTGTGCCACCGAAACTGAGGAAAGAGAAAGGAAAAAAAAAAAAGGGGAAGGGAGCTGAAAACCAATACTCCACAGAGGGTACAGGGAGATGTCCAGGGGCATGCAGTGCCTGCTCTTTCAAAAGAGCAGAATGTATAACAAGGAAGCTTCAGCACATACTTGATTAAAATCTGGATCTTTTTCTCCATCTGGCTTAGCTTCCTCCTTGTCCTCCTCTGTTTCAGAACTACTCACATTCAGCTCTGGAGCAGAATCCTTCATCACCTAACAGGACCAGGACAAAAAAGAGAGAAGTAGGTCAGATCTTAGGAAGTCACACTATGGAGGATGTGGAGAGAGTTAACTGGCAACCTTTATCAACAGTGGGATAATAGGCGTAACAGTGGATCAGGAATCAAACATCCTTCATTTTCAAGGTCCTTTCAGCATGCTTTTTATTCTATGACTTGTTCTTGTATTTAAAGTGTTCCTCATAAATTTAGGAGGTCCCTGCAGAGTAGTTATTGGGCTTTTACAATGGCGTTATTTTGCAAGAGTCTGAATGATTTCTACACCTTTCCTAGTACTCAGTCAAGCCTTTTCAGGTACGCAAACATGTTCAGGTACAGAATGACAGGAGTCACAATGTTCTATAAGAATTGAGATGTTGAAGGATGGAAGAAGTGCTCTTTTGCAGAACACTAAGAAATATTGTTATTAAATTCAAAATAAATAATGAAACTGTAACAAAAATGGATACTATTTTATATATACCATTATTACATGTACTTACAAGTATAAAAGGCTTAAGAAATTTTAGGGGGAAAATTGAGGCATTTATAACCATTAAATTCATTTTCTCTATAAATTAGGAAATGAAGGCCTTAGGTTCAATTAAGTAAAGCAGAACCTTAGATCACTGGAGTATAAATTGGAAGTCTCCCTTCTAAAACACTGTGTTTTAGTAACTCTGATCAAACAAATGTATTCTATTTTATTTGTCTTTAATTCCAAAAACCCTGTAATCACACACCAATAAAATGTCCAGAAATCTGAGTTAGGATCTACTGAAGGACCATCCTGAATACAGTAAAATTGTTCCAAATCCAATCTATAGCAAGTTCTAATGCCCCTACTTCCAAAACGTATCCCAATCTGTCTACTTAACCTTTCTTGAATATCAACTCCAAGAACCTTGAAACTGGCCTTCCTTGCTCGTCATGCCCTCACCAATTCTAAAACACAATGGCCAGTGTGACCTTTTCTAAAGCATAAATCAAATTACATCATGATCTTCCTTGAAAATCTCCAGTGGTTTCTCATCTGTACTTAGAATAAAATATCAAATCCTATACAAAACCCTAATGAATTTGGCCCTTCATACCATATCACTCTTTCCTTGGAATAAACTTCACTCTTGACCACTGCTATGGGAGCCACTAGTCACATGGAGCTATTTAAGTTTAAAAGAGTTAAAATTTAAAATGCAGTTCCTCAGTCCCTCTAGCCACATTTCAAGCACTCCATAGCCACAAGTGGGCACCAGAATCCAGAGCACAGACACAGAACATTTCCATTATTGCAGAAAGTTCCATGGAGAGAGCTGCTCTAGATGACTGATTTTCACTCCACGGTTTGAGCATATTACCTTATCCCTGTGGCCTTGGTTCCCTTTGCTTGGAACACTCTTTCCCAGCTCCTCACAAGGCTGCATCCCAGGCAGGGAATGCTCAGATAAAACAACTCCAAGAAACCTGTCCTGTCTACTCCTATCTACTGCCACAACTCCATCAGTCTCTCTCCCGGCTTAACTTCCTTCAAGATTTTTCTTTTGTGAGGTACCAGGGGCTGGGGATTGAACCTGGAACCTCGTATATGGGAAGCCGGGGCTCAACCACTGAGCCACATCGACTTCCCTGAGTTGGTTTTCTCATTTGTTTTGCTTGTTGTTCGTTTTTTTTTTTTTTTTTTCAGGAGGCACTGGGAACCGAACCCAGAACTTCCCATGTAGGAGGTGGTGGCTCAACCACTTGAGCCACATCCACTCCCCTTAACTTCTTTCAAAACACTTATTCCTGTGTGAAGTCACCTTATGAATTTAATGGTTGTTTCTTGGTCTTCCTCACTAAGTGAGAGCAGGTACCTTGCTGGTCTTCTTCACTGTATCCCTAGCACTAAGCCCCTGTTCCTGGTGCCAAGATGACATTCATTCGATAAATATTTGCTTATCCAAATAATAACTGACTAAATCCACATACAATCACCTAAACTATCCATTTTCAATTATTGTTCAACTTCAATTCTGATGCCAAACAGTTCTGAGGAAACAAAAACGTCCTCAGTGAAAATTCAACAGCAAGTCAAAAAGCAAGCCTCATTGTTACTGGTTATGGCCACAAGGGGGATCAGTACCTTTTTATTATCCACAACTTTATGTACATAGATGGTGGCTTGAGTGTATTCACGCAGATCCCTCTGCTGCTGACAAAGTAAGCCTTCTCTACATTCTGGACAGAGTTCTAAAAGAAGTAAGATACAAGTGGTTGAGGAATTACTGTCAAAGAACCAAAGAACCAAAAACATGTATCAAAGTCATGTGAATGTTCATTAAAATATTTGTAAGATTTTAAATTAATTGCTGTGCTGTTATATGCAAATAAGGAAATCCATTTACTGCCAACAAATAAACATACAAATAGTGAGATGATTATTGGCTAGTTCCTGTCTGGGGAATATTAGTTTCGACAACCACATGATCTTTAATTTTAAGCAGAGAATACATTATTCATATATCTTTTCCTTCCCCCTGAAAGGGTAACTCTTAATTATATAGAAACCAAGAACACTATTAAAACTTACTAGGGGGAAGCGGCTGTGGCTCAATCAGTAGGGCTCCCGTTTACCATATGGGAGGCCCTGGGTTCGGTTCCCGGGGCCTCCTGGTGGGGGCAGGCCCGCCCGCACGGCACGGTTGGCTGACCCGGCGAGCACAGGCAGCAGGGGGGGATAGATGAATAAATAAATAAAATCTTTAAAAAATAAAATAAAAAAACTTACTAGGCTCAGAAGTATACTGTGTTTCTGAAGGGTCTGTATCTCCCACTTCAGTTTTCGTGATTTTAATTACATGATCCACAACAAACAGCTTTTGTATTATTTGCCATTCACTGGGCCATATGAGAGCTATACTGTGCAAAAAAACACAACATGCCTTAAGACACATGGAAAATAAGAGAACAAACATCATCCTTTAGTCTCCAATACCAAAATCATCAATATTTAATACAAAGGAAATAGAGGGGAAAGACACATCAACAAGAAAGTTTTTTCATATGCTGGGATGATACAACTACAGTGAAACTAAATGGACAAGAATTACATAAATGGCTAAATCTCAAAAACGTAAGTTGAATAGAATAAGTTAGTATGGATAAATACAGTATGATGCCATTTACATAAAGGTCCGAGTATGCAAAGCATCATGATATATATGTATTATTTTAAAAAGCATACTTTCTAGAACTGGGAACCCAGAAATTCAAGACAAGTGAGCACTTCAAGAGAGAACTTTCAAAGGAGAGAGAAAGGGAAGAAAGGAAGGAGGATCCATAGTGCGGCTTGGGGGTGCTTTCGCAGTTTCCCTTGAGCTGCCTCAGCTGTTGTGGTGGGTGGGGCAGACATTTGTTCTATGATACTTTCCTGGAAGCTTGGCCTTTACTGCAGCAGCAGCAACAACAACAACAAAAGGAGGAGGAGGACAAAGGTTGGGAGGAGAACCTAGAAGATGATACATTTATTAACTCTGAGCTCCCGTAAGTGATTAACGTTCAGGTATTAATATGGAAACAAACTCCCTAACGTAGCTTAGTCTCAAGGGAATTTTTACGTCTGTGCTTCAATTTTCTTTTCATGGTGCACTGGCAATGTCAGACATGGTCTATCTTCTCTTACACCGTTTTTAAAAAAATGATTTCAAAAAATAAAATGGTGATTTCTGGTCAAGGAAGAAAGTGGCTTAAGACACTCCAGGGATTTAAAAAAAAAATCCTTCCACAGGATTTAAAAAAAAAAAAAAAAATTTAGCAAAAACTGACAGAGTCACCTTCCTCAGCACCCCCCTCAACCCCGCCCCAAACAGTTGAAGGGTGATGGTAAATTGGTGAGTGCCGAATGAAAAAAATGCAACATGCAACGTAAAACTGGTAGGAAAAGCTCCTGGTGCTGTGTGGAGCTGACCTGCCCACCCATTGTAGTTCCCGAGCTCTGTTCCAGAAGCAGCAGAGTAATGCCTATGTGCGTACGGGCTACCTGTGTGCCAGAGCCAATCTATCAGAAGGCAGCTTGATGTAGTGAGCCTGGACACTCATCTCCCGCTTGCCCTCCTAGAACTTGCCCTGGGAGCAGAAGCAGCTTATGGATAGCTAAAGCAGTGTAAGAAACAATCAAATTGAAGCAGACTGAGGCAAAGGATCACCAGCCTTAACACACACAATAGAGCACATGAGAGGAGTAGAAAGGCTATGTTATAGGGAAGAGAGAGGGCATTTGGATTCCTGTAAATGTCCAGGCCATGAGCACAAGAGCCAGGATCAGAAAAGACAAGTCAAGAGGACCCTGAACTTTGCCTTGTTATAGGAGGGCTAAACTTCGAAGAACAAGAGCCAACACTGAGCAAATATGCAAAGATTGTGAAAGGTGTTTTTTGCACTGGTCTCTGCTTTTGTTAGTTCCCTGCATTCAAGACAATCTCTGTCATATCACATGTATCCGGTGCAACCTAGCGCTCCCCTTTCCCTCTTGTTTTATGATCAGGGTGAGATGTCCTTACTATTGAGCCTGATCACAAACTTAAGGAACAGATAATTCAGGGACTAAATCCTAGAAGTAACACATTAAAATATTAAAATGTACAATATAGAGCAAAAGATTACAAGACAAAGAAACAGGAAATGATAGCCCATCCAAAGGAATAAGATAAAAGTAATAAATCCTCAATGAGAAAAACCAGACTTTGGACATACCAGAAAAAGACTTAAAAATTGATCTTCAATATGTTCAGATAAAGGAAAAACACAAAGAAAGAACTAAAGAATATGAAGAAAACAATGAATTAACATTATGAAAATCTCAATAAGAGAAATTTTTAAATGAAACCAAACAGGAATAGTAGAGGTAAACCACAAAAACTAAAATAAAAAAATCACTAGAGGGTTTCAATAGCACATTAAAGATAGCATAAGAATCACTGATTAAAAAGATAAGACAATTGAAATGATTTAGGCTGGGTAACAGAAAGAAAAAAGAATGACAAAAATGAACAGAGCCATGCTCACTTTGGCAGTACATTATCTAAAACTGGAACGATACAGAGAAAATCAGTGTGGCCTCTGCGCAACGATGACACGCAAATACACAAAGCACTTTCTCTGATCATAATGGAATGAAGCTGGAAATCAAGAACAGGCAAAAAAAGGGAAAAGTCACAAATATATGGAGATTAAACAACACACTCAGTCAGTAGGTAAAAGAAGAAATTGCAAGAGAAATCAGTAAATATCTCAAGGCAAATGAAAACGAGAACAAAACATATCAAAACCTATGGGATGGGAAGCGGCTGTGGCTCAATCAGTAGGGCTCCCGTTTACCATATGGGAGGCCCCGGGTTCGGTTCCCGGGGCCTCCTGGTGAAGGCAAGCCCGCCTGCACGGCGTGGTTAGCTGACCCAGGGAGCACAAGCAGCAAGGGGGGGATAAATGAATAAAAAAACCTATGGGATGCAGTGAAGGCAGTTCAGAGAAGGCTTACACTAAAAAAGAAGGAGCTAAAATCAAAGACCTAATGACACAGCTGGAGGAACTGGAGAAAGAACAGCTAACTATTCTTAAACCAAGCAGAAGGAATGAAATAAAGATCAGAGCAAAAATAAATTAATTTGAGAACAATAACAACAAAAAAGAGAATTAGCAAAACAAAATTTAGTTCTTTGAGATGATCAACAAAATTGACAAACCCTTAGCTAGACTAACAAACAAACAAAAAAAGAGAAGCTGCAAATAAATAAAATCAGAAATGAAAACGGGGATATTACCGCTGACCCCACAGAAATAAAAGAGGTCAGAAGAGGATACTATGAACAAATGTACGCCAACAAATTACACAATATAGATGAAATGGATAAACTCCTAGGAATATATGAACAACCTACAATGACTTTAGAAGAAATAGAAGACATCAAGAAATCAAGCACAGGTAAAGCGATTGAAATAGTCATCAAAAACCTCCCTATGGGAGCAGATGTGGCTTAAGTGGTTGAGCACTTGGCCCCCACATGGCAAGTCCTGGGTTCAATTTCTGGTGCCTCCTAAAAAAAAACAAAAACAAGCAACAAGCAAACAAATAAAAATGACTCAGGGGAGCTAATGTGACTCAGTGGTTGAGCGCCAGCTTCCCATATATGAAGTCCTGGGTTCAATTCCCTCCCCCCACGCCCCAGACTAGATGGCTTTAAAGGTGAATTTTACCAAGTATTCAAACAAATTTTTTTTTTTTTTTTTTTTACCGGGAGGTACCGGGGATTGAACCCCGGTCTCTCCATATGGTAGACGGACGCCGAACCTCTTGAGCCACATCCGTTTCCCTCAAACAAAATTTAATACCAATCTTACTCAAACTCTTCAAAAAAATTTAACAGGAAGGAATGCTATCAAACTCACTCTATGAATCCAACATCACCCTAATACCAAAGTCAGTTAAAGATATTATGAAAAAAGAAAATTACAGACTCATTTCCCTAATGAATGTAGATGCAAAAATCCTCAACAAAATACCCACTAATTGAATCCAACAACATATTAAAAGAATTATTAATCATGATCAAGTGAGTTTTATCCTAGGCATGCAAGGTGTTTCAACACAAGAAAATCAATCAGTGTAATATATCGCATTAACAAATCAAAGAAGAAAAAGCATATCAGCATCTCAATTGATGTAGAAAAGGCATTTGACAAAGTCCAGCATCCTTTCTTCATAAAAACTCCAAAAGATAGAAATTGAAGGAAAATTTCTCAACACGATAAAGGACAAATATGAAAAACCCACAGCTAACATTGTATTCAATGGTGAAAGACAAAGTTTTCCCACTGAGATCAGAACAAGACAACAATGCCTACCATCACCACTGTTGTTAAGTATAGTGCTAGAGGTTCTAGCAGAAGCAATCAAGTAAGAAAAAGAAATAAAAGGTGTCCAAATTGGAAAGGAAGAAGTAAAACTTTCACTATTAGCAGATGATATGATCCTATACTTAGAAAGTCCTGAAAAATCTACAACAAAGCTACTAGAACTAATAAACGAGTTCAACAGAGTGGCAGGATACAAGATTAATACACAATTATTGGTAGTGTTTCTATACACTAGTAATGAGCAATCTGGGGAGGAAGTCAGGGAAAAAAAATCCATTTAAAATAGCAACAAAAAGAATCAAATATTTAGGAATAAACCTATCCAAGGACATGAAGCATTTGTATTCAGAAAACTACAATGCATTGCTAAAAGAAATCAAAGAAGACCTAAATAAATGGAAGGACATTCTGTGTTCACGGACTGGAAGACTAGCATTAAAATGTCAATTCTACTCAAATTGATACACAGATTCAATACAATCCCAATAAAAATTCCAACAGTCTTTTGTAAAGAAATGGAAAAGCCAATTATCAAATTTATTTGAAAGGGTAAGGGGCCCTAAATAGCCAGAAACATCTTTTAAAAAGGAAGAATGAAGTTGGAATACTCTCACTTCTGGATTTTAAATAATATTAACTAGCTACAGTGGTAAAAACAACATGGTACTAGCATACAGACAGACATATAGACCAATGGCACTGATGGTTCAGAAACACACCCTCACATCTATGGTCAAGTGATTTTTGACAAGGCTGTCAAGCCCACCTAGCTGGGTCAGAACAGTCTTTTCAACAAATGGTACTGGGAGAACTGGATATCCATAGCTAAAAGAAAGAAAGAGAACCTTATCTTACACCTTATACAAAAATTAACTCAAAATGGATCAAAGAGTTAAATATATAAAAGCTAGAACCATAAAACTCCTAGAAGAAAATGTAGGGAAACATCTTCAAGACCTGGAGGTGGGTGATGGTTTCTTAAACCTTATACCCAAGCACAAGGAACAAACGATAAAATGGATAAATGGGACTGCCTCAAACTTAAACACTTTGTGCCTAAAGGACTTCTCAAGGTGAAAAGGCAGCTCACTCAATGGGAGAACATATTTGGAAACCACATATCTGATAAGGATTTGATTTCCATTCTATATAAAGAGATCCTACAGTTCAACAATTAAAGAGCAAGCAATCCACCAATTAAAAAATGGGCAAAAGACTTAGACATTTTTCCAAAAGAGAAAATACAAATGGTAGAAAAGCACATGAAAAATGTTCACAATCACTAGTGATTAGGGAACTACAAATCAAAACTACATTGAGATATCATCCTACACCTCATAGAACATTAATTTAAAAAAAAAACAAACAGAAAACTACAAGTGCTGGAGAGGATGTGGAGAAACAGGAATACTCCTTCACTGTTGGTGGGAATGTAGAATGGTGCAGGCTCTGTGGAAGACAGTTTGGTGGATTCCTCAGCCAGCTAAATACAGAACTGCCATATGATATATCAATTCCTCTACTAGGAATATATTCAGAAGAACTGAAAACAGGAACACAAAATAGACATTTGCATGGCTATGGTCATAGCAGCAATATTCACAATTGCCAAAAGATGGAAACAACCCAAGCGTCCATCAACTGATGAATGGATAAACAAAATACAGTATACACATATGAAAGTGGGACATATATGAAAACATGGATGAATCTTGAGGACATTATACTGAGTGAAAAAAGCCAAAAATAAGGACAAACATTGTATGCGCTCACTAATATGAACTAAATACGAAGAATAAACACATGGAGTAACAACCTAGAGTACAGATTACCAGGAGATAGGACAAGGGCTGAGAAGGGATACTGATGCTTAATGTATGTAGAATTTTTAATCAGCTTGACTGTAAAAATGTGGAAATGGACAGATTTGATGGGTAACACATTATAGTGAGTATAACTAATAAGGTTGGTTTATAAATGGGATTGTGACTGAAAGGGGTAGTTTAGAGACATAAATGTCAGTAGAAAGACTGCTAGAGAATAATCTAGGGACTGAGTAACATATGAAACTAGTGGTGGATGAGGATTACAGTTCATAGTACAAATACGAGAATGTTCTTCTATGAACTAGAACGAAAATATATTACTCTTACAAGGTGGTAATAGTATGGTGATGCATGGGAAAAATACAATTAATGTAACTCATGACCATATTTAATAGCAATATTGTAATATTCTTGCATCAATATCAAAGAAGGTACTATATCAATACTAAAGGTCAATAATAGGGAGGTATGGGGGAAGCAGATGTGGCTCAAGCAATTGAGCTCCTGCCTACCACACGGGAGGTCCCGGGTTCGGTTCCCAGTGCCTCCTGGAGGAGATAAGCAAGACAGCAGGCAGGTGCGATGCAGCAAGCTGACGCAACAAGGAGACACAAAGAAGAAATACAATGAGAGACACAACAAAGGAGGGAGCTGAGGTGGCTCAAGTGATTGAGGGCCTCTTTCCCACATGGGAGGTCCCAGGTTTGGTTCCCAGTGCCTCCAAAGAGAAGACATGCAGACACAAAGAGTACACAGCAAATGGACACAGAGAGCAGAGAATGAGCGCAAATAACAGCGGGGTGGGGAGTAAATCAATAAAATACATCTTTTAAAAAATGGGGGGGGATGGTGGATGTGGCTCAAATGGTTGGGCATCTGTGTCCCATATGGAGGGACCTGGGTTCGATCCCCAGGACCTCCCGGTAAAATAAAGAAAAATATAGAAGGTGTGTGGGCCACAAAGCCCTGCGAGTGGGTGTGCCAGGCTCTGCCAAGCTACGTAGCAAGATGATGACATAACAGGAGAGTGACACAAGGGAGAGCCAAGACGAGACGCGCTGAAAAACCAGGAACTAAGATGGCGTAGGTGGCAGAACACCTCTCTACCACATCGGAGTTCCCTGGATCGAATCCTGGTGAAGACAGGAGGAGAAGGATGAGAAGAGAGGGCAGGAAACACACACAGAGAATTGCCCAGCGAATGGACACAAAAACAGCAAAAACAGGGGGTGGGGTGGGGTGTTTAAAAATGGATAAAGGTAAATAAATAAATAAATCTTAAAAAAAAAAAAAAAATAGGGACAACCAGCAAGATGGAGGAATAATAAGGAGCTCCTAGAATCAGCTCCTGCTACAGGGCAGTTAGTAATCACCCAGAGCATCAAAGCACTTGTTTGGGGGCTCCAAGAGACCAGAAGTGCATCCTGCAACATCCTGGAAAGAATGGAAGGAGGAGACTGCCCACCTGCAGAGAAGATTCATAAGTAGAGCACTCCACGCCACAGAGGCCGGTGCCCATCCTCTACTCGAGGCACAGGCCACCTCAAGAGCTATTCCGTGGCTGGAATTGGAAGCTCCACTTGCCAAAAATGGAGAAGGAAGAGTCGGCTGGGCACCAAATTCAGCTACTGATTAGTAAATTTGGTGGGCTAAGGTATAATCCTAAGAACAGCTAAAGTTTGAACCTGTCCAAGTCAGAAAGAGGCCGGTAGCTGCCATCTTAACTCCATGCCTGACACGAGGGGAAGCGGGGCTGACTGAAAATCACAGTGCTGGTAGGGACTGCCTTCTTTCCATCTAGATCAGATTGCAGCTCTAGCTTCAGCCCCAGGCCCACTTCGGGCAGGGAGGAAGCTGGGGGGAGCTGTGCCAGCCTCTCGGGGAAACTACAGGCCACGCCGTGGAGGCTGGTGATCATCCTACTTTGGCAGCAAAGCCACTCCAGGAGCTATTCTGTGGCAGGAATTGGAAGTTCCATTTCCGAAAAACGGGAGGGAGAGACAGTTGGCCACCAATTTTAGCTACTGATTAGTAAATTCGGCTGGCTAAAGTATAACCCTAAAAACAGGTAAAGTTTGAACCTCTCCAAGTCAGAAAGAGGCTGGTAACCACCATTTTGACTCCACTCCCAACATAAGGGGAAGCTGGGCTGACTGAAAATCACAGTGACGGTAGAGACGGGTTTCTTTCACCCAGACTGGCCTGCAGTCCTAGCCTAGGCTTCAGCCCCACCTCTAGCAGGGAGGAAGCTGGCCAGCCCTGCACCAGCCTATCCAGTAACTGCAGGTACATTTAACTGGCATAGACTGAATAATCAGAAGTCTACCAGGGCAACTGTGGTCATCTTGGACCTGCACTACATAGATTGCTGCCCACACCTGCAGCTCCATCCCTGTCGCAGGCAGGGGAGAAAGGGACATGAAGCTTCATCAGTCTCTCTGGGCAACTACAGTCTATGTCTGCATGAGTTGGATTATTCCACACAGTTGTGGCTCTGTCCCTACCTCTGGCAAAGGAGAAGGTTGGGAGAAACTTCATAGGTCCTTGGGGCAATGCGGACAGCTTGAGCCTCCACAGCTTATAGCATCAACTACAACCTCCTACTACACAACCAGCAAGGGAGAAAGGGCAGGAAGCCCTAAACTAAAGAGAAAAACTGCACCCAGAATAAATACACTAGTAAGCCAGATGCCAAGATGCCCACAAAAAATTATAATCCACACCAAGAAACAGAAGATATGGCTCAGTTAAAGGAACAAGATAAGCCTCCAGATGACATAAAGGAGTTGAGACAACTAATCATAGATGTTCAACAAATCTCCTTAATAAATTCAATGAGGTGGCTAAAGAGATTAAAGATATTAAGAAGACATTGAGGGAAGTGGCTGTGGCTCGATCAGTGGGGCTCCCGTTTACCATGTGGGAGGCCCCGGGTTCGGTTCCCAGGGCCTCCTGGTGGGGGCGGGTCCACCTGCGCGGCGTGGTTGGCTGACCCAGCGAGCACGGGCGGCGGGGGGGGGGATAAATGAATAAATAAATAAAATCTTAAAAAAAAAAAAAAGAAGACATTGGATGAGCACAAAGAACTTGAAAGCATACATAGATAAATAGCAGATCTTATGGGAATTAAAGGTGCAATAAATGCAATTAAAAATACTCTGGAATCATATAACAGCAGATTTGAGGAGGCAAAAGAAAGGATTGGTGAGCTTGAAGAAATGGCCTCTGAAGGTGAACATACAAAAAGAACAGATGAAGAAAAGATTGGAAAAACTTGAACAAGTTTTCAGGGAACTAAATGATAGCAAGAGACATGCAAACATACATGTCATGGGTGTCCCAGAAGAAGATGAGAAGGGAAAAGGGGCAGAAGGAATATCTGAAGAAATAATGGTAGAAAATTTCCCAACCCTATTGAAGGACATAGATATCCATGTCCAAGAAGCAAGACGTTCTTCCATCTGAAAAAATCCGAATAGACCAACTCCAAGACACATACTAATCAGAATGTCAAATGCCAAAGACAAAGAGAATTCTGAGAGCAGCAAGAAAAAAGCAATGCATAACATATAAGGGATACCCAATAAGATTAAGTGCCGATTTCTCATCAGAAACCATGGAGACAGGAAGACAGTGGTATATTTAAGATACTGCAAGAGAAAAACTTCTAGCCAAGAATCTCATATCCGGCAAGACTGTCTTTCAAAAATGGAGGCGAATTTAGAATATTCACAGATAAACAGAAACTGAGTAAGTTTTGTAATCAAGAGACCTGCTTTGCAGGAAATATTAAAGGGTGTGCTACAGCCTGAAAAGAAAAGACAGGAGAGAGAGGCCTGGAAGACAATCTAGAAATGAAGATTGTATCAATAAAAGTAACTAAAAGTATCAAAAGAGTGGTGAAAATAAAATATGACAGATAAAACCCGAATATTCAGGAATAAACTTAACCAACGATGTAAAGCACTTGTATTCAGAAAACTACAAGACACTGATAAAAGAAATTAAAAAGACCTAAATAATCGGAAGAACATTCCATGCTCACGATTGGAAGATTAAATATCATTAAACTGTCAATTCTACTCAAATTGGTATACAGATTCAATGCAATTTTGATAAAATTCCACTAGCATTTTTAAAATAAATGGAAAACATGATTATCAAATTTATTTGGAAGCATAAGGGGTCCTGAATAGCCAGAAACATCTTAAAAAGGAAAAGCAAAGTTAGAGGACTCTCATTTCCAGACTGCAAGTCGTATTACCTAGCTACAGTGGTAAAAACTGCATGGTACTGGCATAAAGACAGACACATAGACCAATGGGACCGAACTGATGGTTCAGAAACACCCTCCCATCTTATGGTCAAGTGATTTTTGACTAGCCTGTCAAACCCACTCAGAACAGTCCATTCAACAAATGATGCTAAGAAAACTGGATATCCATAGAAAAAGAAGGAAAGAGGACCCCTATCTCACACCTTATATAAAAATTAACTCAAAATGAACAAAAAACCTAAATATAAAAGCAAGAATCATAAAGCTTCTAGAAGAAAATGTAGGAAAATATCTTCAAGACTTGGTGAAAGATGGTAGATTCTTAAAATAGAGAAGAAGTGGACTGAGATGGACTGCTGCTATTTAATGTATGTAGAAGGGAAGCAGCTGTGGCTCAATCAGTGGGGCTCCCATTTGCCATGTGGGGGGCCCCGGGTTCGGTTCCCGGGGCCTCCTGGTGGGGGCGGGCCCGCCTGCGTGGCGTGGTTGGCTGACCCGGAGAGCGCAGGCAGCAAGGGGTGGATAAATGAATAAATAAATAAAATATTTAAAAAAATGTATGTAGAAGTTTTAATTAGCTTTACTGTAAAAGTGTGGAAATGTAGAGTTGATGGTAACACATTATAGTGAGTAACAGCTGGCTTATAAATGGGAATGTGCCTAAAAATGGTAGTCTAAGGATATAAATGCCAATTGACAGAAAGCTAAGTATAATCTAGGGACTGAATAGCACAGTAAACGCAGAGGTGGATGAGAATTGTGGTTGATGGTACAGATGTTAAGAGTGTCCTTTGTGAGCTACAGCAGATATACATTACTATTGTAGGGTGGTGGGAATGTGGGAAAGCATGGGAAAAATACAACTGGAGTGACCTATGAGCTGTGGTTAACAGTAATAATGTAATACTCTCGCATCTATGCCAAAAATGTACTATGTTGATAATGGGGGAGTATGGAAAATGTGTGCCAAATATACGCTGTGGACCTGGTACTAATCTGATGATATTATCTCATAATCTGTAACAAATGTTCCACCCCGGTGTGGTGTGGTGTGGTGTGGTGTGGTGATAGAGGGGTGTTGTTTGGGAATTCTGCACATGTGCATTATTGTTTTGTAAGTTTACAATTTCTGTCATAAAAATGTATTTGAAAAATAATAGTAGGGTGGGTTGGGGGAAGAATACACCAGATATAAGATAAGGACTATAATTAATAGTAAGGTTTTGACAATATTCTTTCATAATTTGTAACAAATGTCTCACAACAATGCAAAGTGTTGGTGGAGGATGGATGTATGGGACCCCTGATGATGTTATGAATGTTTGCTCTGTAAGTTCACAACTTTTATTATACACTTATTGTTTATGTATGTTCATGCATAAATGATATAAAAATAATAAAAATAATAGGGTGGGTTTGGGGGAAATACTTTGGTTATTAGTAATATTTTGAGGATGCTCTTCAATCATTAGTTAAAAATGTTTCACAACCATGCAAGGTATTGGAGGTAGGGAAGGTATGAGAGCCCTGTATGATGTTATATATGTTTGTTTTGTAAGGTCACAACTATTGCTATACACTTATTGTTTACGTATGTTCATGTATGAGTGATATACTTCAATAAATTAAAAAAAAAAAAAAGGCAAACAAAAAAAAAATAAAGGGTTATGGGGTTTTTCTTTTGGACTAAGGAAAATGTTCAAAAATGTACTGAGGCGATGACTGCACAACTCTGTGATGAAACTGAGAGCCACTAAATATACGCTTTAGTTGGACTGTACAAGGCATGGGCCTGTGTAACACAGTGAACTATGTGGACTGTGGGTAACAGTACAAATGTGAGAGCATTTTCTTATGAACTATAGCAAATGTACAATACTAATACATACATGGTGTTAAAAACAGGGAGACGTATGGAAAAAACATACCAAATGTAAGCTAGGGACCATATCTGTGAGTATTTTTTTTTTTTTCGGAGGTACCGGGGGCCAGGGATTGAATCTGGGACCTCGTATGTGGGAAGCCGGTGCTCAACCACTGAGCCACATTGGCTTCCCTGAGTTGGTTTTTTCATTTAGTTTTGCTTGTTGTGTGCTTCTGTTTTTTCCGGAGGCACTAGGTACCGAATCCAGGACCTCCGATGTGGGAGGTGGGTGCTCAACTGCTTGAGCCACATCCATTCCCTAGTAGTAATATTTTGATGATATTCTTTCACGATTTGTGGCAGATGTTCCACAACAATGCAAGGTGTTGGTAGAGAGGTGATGTATGGGAATTCTACACATTGTACATGATTGTTTTGTAAGCTCACTACTTCTCTAATAAAAAATATATATGAGAAAAAGAGAGAACAGAGCCTAAGAGACTGGTGGGACACTGTCAAGCATGCCACATAGGCATGGGAGTCCCAGAAGGAGAAGCAGCAGAAGGAATATTCAAAGAAATAGTGGCAAAAAACTTGCCAAATTTAACAAAAGACATGAATATATACATTCAAGAAGCCTAACAAGCCCAAAACAGGATAGACTCAAAGTGAATCACACCCAGATACAACATAATCAAACTGTCAAATGCCAGGGACAAGGGGAAAATTCTGAAAGTAGCAAGAGAAAAGCGATGTGTACTGTACAAGGAAGTCCCAGTAGAATTAAGTGCCAGCTTCTCATCAGAAACCATGGGGGCAAGAAAGCAGTGGGATGACATATTGAAAGTGCTGGAAAAAAAAATTGCCTGAGACTCCCAGGGAAGATGGCGGAGTAGGGAGCTCCATGACTCAGTCCTTCTACCAAAACAAATAGTAAATACGCAAGAACTGTCGGAAACAACTGTTTTTGAAACTCCAGAGGCTTGAAGAATACAAGGGAAGAGTGGAAGAAAAAGCTGATATATTATATTAAAGAAATATAAACTGCTCTCTCCACATGGTGGCTAACGGTGCACACCCCCCACTCTCAGAGTAAGCTACCACGGGGTCCAGTCCCTGGCTAGCTGCTTTGACAGAAAGGGACTTACAAATCCTTTTCCCCAAGAACAGGGGTTGTACCTGATCATGGCTTTTGATTGCTAATTCAGATCCCTGCGTTCCAATTCTGAGGAACATGGAGTTGTTTCAAGCTATTGCTTCTAGCCTCCCTGGACACGGGTAAAAGCAGTGGAGGTTTAAAAACATAGGGCTACCTCAGGGCTGCAGGGCAAAGCAAGCTGAAGGGCTGCACTTGCTAAGCAGACCAGGAAATCTCCACTTTGGGGAGCTGTCGGAGAAGTTTTTGGCACCCTTTCTGACTCCCTCCCACAGGGCACTTTGGAGCTGGTCTACACCCCCTCCATGGGTGCCTGGCCCTGTTTTGGGGAAGACTGAACTGGGAAAGGCCTCCCCAGTGTGATCCTCCTCTCAGAATTTGCCCTCCAGGCAAAGGGAGCATGAAACAACAAAAGGAGTGTAAAAAACTATAGAGGTGAACAGTCTGGGACAAAGGCCTGCCAACTTCAGATAAGCGGGAGAGGGAAGTCTGTCCCATGGGAGACAGAGGGGTCAACCAGATGCCTGTAAACAGGGGAACTCCAAAACAACTAACAAGCCAAAGCCCCTAACAAGACAGAGGCCCAATAAGACAGGGAAAACCATGCACAGTGCTTTCACCCTGGGCAGACCTTCCTGACAGGAAAGCCGAAGCTCAAGAAAATCTGTCTTAGTACCAGCTCATTTCAAAACCAGGAAACAGACACCTCAGGGAGCATATCCCAGAGTTTACACTTTAAAATATTGAAATGTACAGTGTGCAACAAAAAAGTACAAGACAAACAAAGAAACAAGGAAATGAAGGCCCATCCAAAAGAAGAAGATAAAAAATCCAGAAAACACCAATGAAGACAAAAATGTGGACATACCATACAAACCCTTCTAAAAAGTTAGCTTGGGAAGCGGCTGTGGCTCAATTGGTTGGGCTCCCGTTTACCATATGGGAGGTCCCAGGTTCGATTCCCAGGGCCTCCTGGTGAAGGCAAGCTGGCCCGTGAGGCGAGCTGACGGCCCGCGCAGGTGCAGCAAGATGACGCAACAAAGGGAAAAAAGCAGACATAGAAAAACATACAGCAAACAGACACAGCGAGCACAAGCAGCAAGGGGGGGATAAATAAATAAAATAAATCTTTTAAAAAAAAAGTTATCTTAAAAATGCTCAAGGAGATGAAGGAAAATACAGAGAAATAACAAAAGGTTATCAGGAAAATAATTAGTGAACATTATGAGAGTCTAAGCAAAATGATAGAAATATTAAAAAGGAACCAAACAGAACTACTGGAGTTGAAAACCACAATAACTGGAAGGAAAAAATGCCCAGGAGGGTTTCAGGAGCAGAATGGAGATGGCAGAAGAAAGTATCAGTGAACTTGAGACAAGATACTTGAAATGAGTCAAGCTGAGGAGCAGAAAGAAAAAAGAAATATTAAAAGCAAAAGTAGCCTAAGACAGGTATAGGATCCCATCAAGCGCAGGAATATAAATGTTATGGGAGTCCCAGAAGGAGAAAGGGACAGAAGGAAAAGTCAAAGAAAATAATGACAATGAACATCACAAACTTAGCAAGAAACATGAATATGCACATCCGAGAAGCATAGAAAAAACCCAAATAGGATAAACATGAAGAAAAATACATCCCGTCATATACTGATTACACTATCAAATATAGATGACAAGGAGAGGGGAGCAGATATGGCTCAAGCAGTTGAACGCCTTCTTCCCACATGGGAGGCATAGAGAGATTGAGAGGTGATGAGTTTTGTTTGGTTGGTTTTTGTTTATTATTATTATTGGAATAATGAAAGTGCTCTGGGAATGACTGGGGTGACGAATGCATAAATATGTGATTTCACTGAATACCACTGATTGTACACTTTGGATGGATTTATGCTTCATTAATATGTATCAGTAAAATTGAAAAAAAAAAAAGTTCTTTAAAAAGAGCAACAAAATTGACAAACCTTTAGATAGACCGACAAAGAAAAAAGATAGAGAATACAAATAATAAAATTCAGAAATGAAAAGGGGACATTACTACCAATCCTGCTGAAATAAAAAGGACTCTAAGCGGATACTATGAACACCAGTATGCCAATGAATTAGATAACCTAGAGGAAATGAACATATTCTTAGAAATACACAAACTACCTACATTGGCTCAAGAAGAACTAGATTTCAACAAACCAATTACTAGTTAATAGATTGAATCAGTAATCAAAAACCTCCCAAGAAGGAAAAGTCTAGGACCTGATGGTTTCACAGGGTAATTCTAACAAACATTCCAAAAAGAATTAACTCCAATTCTACTCAATCTCTTCCAAAAGAATTGAAGAGGAGGGAACACTCTCTAACTCATTCTACAAGGCCAATATCACCCTCATACCAAAGCTGGATAAAGATACCATAAGAAAGGAATCTACAGACCAATATATCTTAAGAATATAGATGCAAAAATCCTCAACAAAATACTAGCAAACCAAATCCAACAGCATATTAAAAGAATTATAATCATGATCAAGTAGGGTTTATCGCTGGTATGCAAAGGTGCTGCAACATGAGAAGTCTATTAATGTAATATACCACATTAAAAGAATGAAGGAAAAAAACTCACATGATCATCTGAATTGACACAGAAAAGGCATTTGACAAAATAAAGCACCCTTTCTTGATAAAAACACTTAGATAACTAGGAACAAAAAGAAACTTCCTTAATATGATAAAGGGCACACTGAAAAGCCTACAGCTAACATCCTACTTAATCATGAGAGACTGAAAGCTTTCCCTCTAAGAGCAGGAAAAAGACAAGGATGCCCACTTGTACTGGAAGTTCTTGCCAGAGCAATTAGGCAAGGAAAAGAAATAAAAAGGCATCCAAACAAATTGGAAAGGAAGAAGTAAAACTCTCCCTATTTGCAGAACAAATGATCCTATATATATATACATATATATATCTATAAAAACCCTGTGAAGTTCACAACAAAGCTCCTAGAGCTAATAAATGAATTCAGCAAAGCAGCGGGTTATAAGATATATATAAAATCCTGAGATATGCACAACAAAGCTCCTAGAGCTAATAAATGAATTCAGCAAAGTAGCGGGTTATAAGATCAACACTCAAAAATCAGTAATGTTTCTATACACAAGCAATAAACAATCAGAAGAAGAAATCAAGAAAAAAACTCCATTCACAATACCAACTAAAAGAATCAAATATTTAGGAATAATTCTAACCAAGGATGTAATATACTTGTACACAGAAAACTTCAAAATATTGCTAAAAGAAATTAAAGAAGTCCTAACTAAATGGAAGGACATTCCATGTTCATGGATTGGAATACTAAACACTGTTAAGATGTTAATATTACCCAAAGCAATTGATAGAGTCAATGCAATCCCAATAAAAATTCCAATAATCTTCTTGCAGAAATGGTCATCAAATTTATATGGAGGGTAAGCAGCCCCGAATGGCTAAAGCCATCTTGAAAAAGATGAGTGGAGTTGGAGGACTCACACTTTCCGATCTTGAAACTTATTACAAAAGCCACAGTAATCAAAACAGCATGGTACTGGCACAAGAACAGACATAAAGACCAATGGAATAGAAGTGAGAGCTCAGAAACCAATCCTCACATTTATGATTTTTGACAAGGTAGCAAAGGCTATTTACTCACTTGGGAAATGAGAGTCTCTTCAACAAATGGCGTGGGGTAAACTGGATCTCCATTTGCAAAAAGAATGAGAACCCCTACCTCACACCATATACAAAAATCAACTCAAAATGGATCAAAGACCTAAATATAAGAGGAAGAACTATCAAACTCCTAGAAAAAAACAGTAGGGAAGTAGCTTCAGGACCTTATGTCAGGCAATAGTTTCTTAGACTTTATACCCAAAGCACAAGCAACAAAAGAAAAGATGGAACCTCATCAAAATAAAAAAAAAACTTTTGTTCCTCAAAAGACTTTACCATGAAAATAAAAAGACAAGCTACTGGGGGGCGGATGTGGCTCAGATGGTTGGGCATCCGTCTGCCATGTGGGGGGATCTGGGTTCGATCCCCAGGACCTCCCGGTAAAATTAAAAAAAAAATATATATATATATATATATATAGAAGGTGCATGGGCTGCCGGGCTCTGTGTGCCGGTGAGCTGTCAGGCCCCGGGAGCCATGCAGCGGGATGATGACGTAGCAGGGGAGAGATGCAGGAGAGAGTCAGGACGAGATGCTCCGAAAGCTCCGAAAACCAGGAACTGAGGTGGCGCAGGTGGCAGGGCGCCTCTCTCCTACATCAGAGGTCTTCAGGATCGAATCCTGGTGAAGACTAGAGAAGGATGGGAAGAGATGGCAGGAAACAGACACAGAGAGTTGCGCAGCAAATGGACACAAAACAGCAAATGGGGAAGGGGGTGTTTAAAATGGATAAAGTCGGGGAAGCGGCTGTGGCTCAATCAGTAGGGCTCCCGTTTACCATATGGGAGGCCCCGGGTTCGGTTCCCGGGGCCTCCTGGTGAAGGCAAGCCCGCCCGCACGGCGTGGTTAGCTGACCCAGTGAGCACAAGCAGCAAGGGGGGGGTGATAAATGAATGAATAAATAAATAAAATCTTAAAAAAAAAAAAAAAATGGATAAAGTAGATATATAAATCTTTGAAAAAAAAAAGACAAGCTACACAATCAGGGAAAATATTTGGAAACCACATATCTGATAACGGATTAATAGCCAGTATATATAAAGAATTCCTTCAACTTTACAACAAAAAAGACAAACGACCCAATTAGAAAATGTACAAAAGACTTGAATAGATACCTCTCAAAATAAGATATATAAACGGCCAGAAAGCACATGAAAAGATGCTCAACCTCATTAGCCATGAGGGAAATGCAAATCAAAACCACAATGAGATACCATTTAATACCCAGTAGAATAGCTGCTATTAAAAAAAAAACAGAAAATAGCAAGTGCTGGAGAGGATGCAGAGAAATAGGAAACTCATGCATTGCCGGTGGCAATGTAAAAAGGTGTAGCGCCTCTGTGTAAGACAGATTAGTGGTTGCTCAGAAAGCTAACTACAGAACTACCATATGACCTGGCAATCCCAATATTATTTATATACCCCAAAGAATTGAAATTTTCACACCAATGTTTATAGGAGCATTATTCATAATCACCAAAAGATGGAAGCAACCCCAAGTATCCATGAACCAATGAATGGATAAATATAATGCAGTACATACATACAATGGAATATTATTCAGCTGTAAAAATGAATGAAATCCTGATACATGTGACAACATGGTTGAACCCTGAAGTCATCATGTTGAGTGAAACAAGCCAGACACAAAAGGACACATTGTATGATCTCACTGATCTAAAGCAATTAGAATAAGCAAACTCATGAAGACAGAATCTAGACTAGAGGTTACCAGGGAATGGGTTGGGCATAGGGAATGGGAAGTTAAGGCTTAAAACGTACAGGGTTCCTATTTGTAATGATGAAAATGTTTTGGTAATGGATGGTGATCGTGATGGTAGCACAATATTGTGAATGCAATTAACAGCACTGAAATATATATCTGAATATGATTAAAAGTGGAAATGTTAGATGGTATATATGATAAGAGAATTTAAAAAAATATTTTAAACCCATGAAACTACACTACACAAACTGTGACTTCTAAGTTAAACCATGGACTTTAATTAACAGTACAATTATAAAAATGTGCTATCATCAATTTTAACAAATGTTCCACACCAATGCAAGGTGTTAGTGGTGGGGTGATATATGGGAATCCTGTATTTTATGCATGATTGTTCTGTAAACCCAAAACTTCTCCAATAAAGGGGAAAAAAAATTGCCAACCAAGAATTTTATGTCTGGTGAGACTGTTATTCAAAAACAAGGGGGAGGGAAGCGGCTGTGGCTCAATCAGTAGGGCTCCTGTTTACCATATGGGAGGCCCCGGGTTC
>JAKSZT010053883.1:15598070-15620751 GCA_026826555.1 Tolypeutes matacus
AAAAAAAAAAAAAAATGAAGTCTTTAAAAAAAAAAAAAAAAAAAAAAACAAGGGGGAGATTAAGACATTCCCAGGTAGTCAAAAGTTGAGCAAATTCAACAACTAGAAGTGCCCTACAAGCAATGCTAAAGAGAGTTCATTTCTCAGACTGAAAGGAAAGGGTACTAAACAGTAGATGAAAGCAACATAAAGACCTCTGGTAAAGGTACCATATGGGTATTTATAAATGCTAGTACTATTGTACTGTATTTTTGGGTTTGTAACGCCTCTCTTTTTACTTCATACAGGTAATAAAGTGCAAATACATAAAAAAATAGTAAATCTTTGGTTTTGAACATACAATGTATAAACATATAATTTGTAACAAGTACAACGGAAAAGTTGGGGAATGGAGGGGAGTAGGAACAGTGTTTGTGTATGTTATTTAAGTTAAGTTGGTATCAAAACAAATGTGATTATTATAGATTTAGGATGATATATTTAAGCCTCATGATAACCACCAAGAAAATATATGACAGATACAGAAGGAAATGAGAAGGGACATGTCCGGTTTTTGGGATGCTGGTGATAAACTAAGTCTGATTTATTATATGACCATCCTGTATGGGAAAAGACTGTAACTTTGTATATCTTTGGTCAACCTTAAGAGATATAGCAGGGGGACAGATGTGGCTTAGGTGGTTGGGCATCCATCTCCCAAAGGAGGGATCTGGGTTCAATACCCAGGACCTCCTAGTAAAAATTAAAAAAAAAAAGAAAAATATAGAAGGTGCGTGGGCCACCAGGCCCTATGCGCGGGCATGCTGCCAGGCACCGCGAACCACGCAGAAAGATGATGACGTAACAGGAGAGTGACACAAGGGAGAGCCAAGATGAGACGCACCAAAAAACCAGGAACTAAGGTGGCGCAGACAGTAGGATGCCTCTTTCCCACATCAGAGGTTCTGAGGATCAAATCCCAGTGAAGACAAGAAGAGAAGGATGAGAAGAGAGGGCAGGAAACGGACACAGAGTCCCCCAGCGAATGGGCACAGAAACAGAAAAAATGGGGGGAGGGGGATGGATAAAAGTAAATAAATAAATCCTTAACAAATGTATAAGGGAGGAAGATACGGACTGTAGTTGGTAGTAATACTTTGACAATGCTCTTTCATGATTTGTTAACAAATGTTTCATAACAATGCAGGGTGTCTGGGTGGGGGGCGCCCTGTATGATGTAACGCATGTTTGTTTTTTAAGTTCACAATGTTTACTGAACACTTATAGTTTACGTATGTTCATGTATGAATGATGTACTCCAATAAATTGTTTAAAAAAAAAAAAAAAAGAGAGGAAAGATCTCAAATCAGAGCCCCAACCTCACAACTGGAAAAACGAGAAAAAGATGAGGAAACAAAACGCAAAGTGAACAAAGGGATTTGAGGTAGAGAACAAAAAAATAGAATCACGAAACCAAAAGCTGGTTCTTTGAAAAGATCAACTAAATCAACAAATCTTTAGCTAGAATGACAAAGGAAAAAAGAAAGAGGACATAAATGACTAAAATCAGAAATGGGGTGGGGGTGGGGAAACATTACTAGCTACCCCATAGAAATACAAAGGATTATAAAAGGATACTATGGACAGCCATAGCCCAAGAAATTAGGTAATCTAGATGAAATGCGCAAATTCCTAGAAACACACAAACTATCTACACTGATTCAAAAAGAAACAGAAGATATCAATAGACCAATAACGAGTTAAGAGATTAAACTGATAATCAAAAACCTTCCAAAAAAGAAATGTCCAGGATGAGGGTGGCTTCACTGGTGAATTTTATTAAACAGTCCAAGAAGAATTAACACCAATCGAGCTCAAGCTCTTCCAAAAAGTTAAAGAGGAAGGAACGCTTACTAGCTCATTGTATGAGGCCAGCATCACCCTGATACCAAAACCAAATCTAGATATCACATGCAATATCCCTTATGAATATAGAAGCAAAATCAACAAAATACTAGCAAACTGACTCCAACAGCACATTAAAAGAATTTTAGGGAAGCGGCTGTGGCTCAATCAGTAGGGCTCCCGTTTACCATATGGGAGGCCCTGGGTTCGGTTCCTGGGACCTCCTGGTGAAGGCAAGCCCGCCCACACGGCGTGGTTAGCTGACCCAGCGAGCACAAGCAGCAAGGGGGGGATAAATGAATAAATAAATTAAATCTTTAAAAAAAAAAAAAAAAGAATTTTACACCATGATCAAGTGGGATTTATTCCAGGTATGCAAGGGTGGTTCAATATAAGAAAATCAATTAATGTTATACACCACATTAATAAAATGAAGAGGAAAAAAAGATCATCTCAATTGACACAGAAAAGGCATTTGACAAAAATATAGCACCTTTTTTTGATTAAAAAAAAAAAAAAAAAACTCAGAAAACTAGGAATAAAAGGAAACTTTCTTAACATGATAAAGGGCATATATGAAAAACACACAGCTAACATTAAATAAGAGAAAGTTTTCCCTCTGCAAGATCAGGAACAAGACAAGGATGCCCATTGTCACCATTGTTGTCGACACTACACTAGAAGTTCTAGCCAGAGCAATTAGGAAAGAAAAAGAAAAGGCACCCAAAATTGGAAAAGAAAAAGTAAAATGTTCCTTATTTGCAGAAAATCTTGCAAAAACCAGTAGTGTTTCTTAACACTAATAATGCACAATCTGTTCCATTTACTATAGCAATTGAAATAATCAAATATCTAGGAGTAAATTTAACCAAGGATGCAAAGGACTTGTACACAGAAAACTACAAAACACTGCTTAAAGAAATAAATCAAAGGCCTAAATAAATGGTAGGACATTCCATGTTCATGGATTGGAAGACGAGATGTTCTTGAAATGTCAATTCTACACAAAGCAATGTACAGATCCAATGCAGTCCCAATCAAAATTCCAACACCCTTCTTTGCAGAAATGGAAAAGCCAATCCTTGAATTTATATGGAAGGGTAAGGGACCCGAATAGCCAAAACTATCTTGAAAAAGAAGAACAAAGTTGGAGGACTCATACTTTCCAACTTAAAAACCAATATATGGTGTTAAAAATAGGGTGGTATTGGGAAAAATACACCTAATGTAAACTATGGACTATAGTTAACAGTAATATTTTAATAGTCTTTCATCAAGTGTAACAAAGGTACCACACTAATGCAAAATGTCAACAATAGGGAGATATATGAGAAAGCTATATTTTTGATAATGACTTTTCTGAAAACCAGCATCTTTCTAACTAAAAAAAATTATAATTAAAAAAAATTAAGTGAAAGAAACCAGACAGAAAACACTATATAATGTATGATTCCATTTTTATAAAACACAAATATATATAAAATTTATAGAGTCAGATTTAAATTAGTGGTTATATAGGGCTGACAACAGATAGAGAAATTGAAAGGCAACTGCTAAGGGGTGTGGGGTTTTTCTTTTTGGAATAATTGAAAAAGTTCTAAACTGGATTGTGGTGATGAATGCACAATTCTGTGATTATACTAAAAGTCATTAACAGTACACACCGGACAGACTGTAAGGTATGTAAATATATCTCAATAAAACTGTTCTTATTTTTAGAAAGTTATTATGAAGCTACAGCAAGCAAAACAGCATGGTACAGGCCACAAGGACAGTCATATAGACTAATGGAATCGAATTGAGAGAGTTCAGAAACACACACTTCTATGGCTAACTGATTTTTTTTTTTTTTTTTTTTTAAAGGAGTTACTGGGTATTGAACCGAGGACCTCATACATGGAAAACAGGTGCTCAATCACTGAACTACATCCGTTCCCCCCCAACTGGTTTTTGATAAAAGTGCCAAGTCTACTCAATGGGGAAAGAATAGTTTCTTCAACAAATGGTGCTGGGAAAACTGGATTCTATATGCAAAAGAATGAAGGTAGACCCCTACCACACACCATATACAAAAATTTACTCAAAATGGCTCAAAGACCTAAATAGAAGAAATAATACTCTAATACTCCAAGAAGAAAGCATAGGTAAACATCTTCAGGACCTTGTGTTAGGTAATGCTTTCTTAGACTTTACACCAAAAAAGCACAAGCAACAAAAGAAAAAAAATAGATAGATTTAACTTCATCAAAATTACAAACTTTTGTGCATCAAAGGACATTATCAAGAAATTGATAGGAAAACCTACAGAATGGGAGAAAATATTTGGTAACCACATATCTGATAAGCGTTTCATATCAGAATATATAAAGAAATCCTACAACTCAACAACAAAAAGATAAACAACCCAATCAAAAAACGGGCAAAAGACCTGAATAGACATTTCTCCAAAGAAGATACACAAACACAAGAAAAAAATGTTCAACATCATTAGTCATTAGGAAATGCAAATAAAAACCACAATGAGATATACCATTTCACCCCCACTTAGATGGCTATTAAAAGAAAGAGAAAACAACAGTGTTGGTGGGAATACAAAATAGTTCAGCCACAGTGGAAAATAGTTTGGAGGTTCCTCAGGAAGTTAAATATAGAATTACCATATTACCTGGCAATTCCACTTCTAGGTATATACCCAAAGAATTGAAAGGGGGAACTCAAACAGATATTTGTACAATGATGTTCACAACAGCATTTTTCACAACTGCCAAAAGATAGAAGCAACCCAAGCATCCATCAAAGATGAATAAACAAAATGTAGTGTGTGTGTGTGTGCATGTGTGCATATTATTATTTAGCTATAAAAAGGAATGAAGTATTGATATATGCAACAACATGGATAAACCTGGAAGGCATCATGTTGAGTGAAATAAGCCAGACACAAAGGACAATTATTATGTATCTCACTTACATGAAATAAGTATAATATACAAATTCGTAGAGTCAAGAGACTAGAATACAGACTACCAGGGGTGGGGTGGGGATAGGGAATGGGGAGTTTAAAAAAATTAAAAAGATAAAATGGCAACATCAGGGGTGAATTTCATAGGTGAGTCCTTTTGGAAGCACTTGAGGAGTGGAAGAAAATTTTGATTTTAAGATCCTAGGATTCCAGATGATTAGCTCAGTGCTTTTGCTCTGGTACCATGCTATCTTCCTCCTCTGAAGCCTGGTGGCTACAGAAAAACAAACTACAATCAAAACTATATTGATTATGTAATGCTAATAAAGAGGTCTACAGAAACCAGTTAGAAGGAGAAAGCAGAGTTGTGTTTCCTGGAGGGAGAAGGAAGAAGCATAAAGAGTAAGGTAGCTTCGGGCAGTCTTCCTTTTTCTAAAGGACAAGTGCTCACTCTAGTATAACATAAAAAAGGAAGAAAAAAAAAAAAAATCACAATTCAGCAAAGGACTAGATATTCTTATAATAGACTGTTTAGGTCAGATGAGAAATTTCCTAAACACACTTCATTAATCATTAGAAACAGAAAATCATATGAAGAGAAGAAACTCACAGTTTAGAATCTTCTTTGGTCATGGAAGCAAATGTAAACATGAGTCCCCCATGGGGACAGAGAAGAGCGCTGTTTCCGACCGATGACACAGGACTACATCTTGTAGGCTTTCTACTCAAATAAGACAAGGAGGATAAATACACCTTACTATGACACACCTAAAGAGAGTATTTTTAATTTATTATTTTAAAATTAGAGGTGTATTTAAAAGGATATTGGTAATTAAATGTGTTTCTTTGGATGATTAATCTAACTTAATAGAAAAGACAGTTTTCAGTGTGTGCTTGTAAAAGTAACCATGAAGAGCACCACTAACAGAATCCATGAATTAAAAAAAAAAAAAAAAAAATAGAGCCAACAACAAAAAAGGAAAGAGAAATTTTTGGTTTCTACCTAACAAACTTTCGCCATTCTTCTACGAAGAACTGTGATACAATGTAGAGGACATCGGTGTCCTAGAACACAAAAATCACATAAAAATATCCATTAATTTACTGTATTCTTGACCTAAATTCCTTATGGTAAATGCTTTTCACATACTGTGGTTTTCCTTTTTCGAGTTTTATAAATAAAGTGGATATATAGCTCTCTACCAAGAAACAGCAAGCGGGAGCAAATCCCCCTGACTAGATAACTAAACAAATGAGCGTAAAAGGAGCTCTGGATTATTCTGAAACAGCTAATCAGTAATTTGGCAAGGGCCTTAAAAAGGTAAGAAGGATTCTTTCCTTTGTGGGAACCATTATACCTCTGGCCAGTTACTGAGACATGGTCTGTTTTTGTCCTGGAACAAATTCGGGAGAGAAGTCTTTTGCTCATTTGCAATCATCTTATGTAAGGCTTCATTTTCTTCCCCTTCTCTTTCTAAAATCTGAAAGAGAATGAAGCAAATCAACCGTCTCCTGCTGACAGTACATGACTCGCCTCCTCCCCACATCTCCATTAAAAGCACAATGTTAATACTCCTGGGAAGTCAAACCAGGGAGGTAGCATGCAATTTCCACACGTCAGCAGAGCATCCAGTACCTTGCACTGTGAACAGCATTCTTTGTAACTTGGAAACTCAGGAGCCTTTGGAAAGTACTGCTGCAGCTTGCTCCAAGCCTCTTTAGAAACAAGCCTTCTTTCGTTTTCAGATATGCATAACTCCCCTGAGTTTAAAAAAAAAAAAAAAAAAAAAAAAATTGGACCAAAAAAGCTAAAAAGTCAGTATACAGCCCCCAAATTTCTATTTTCTGTTTCTTGAAAGTTAAGAAAAGTCAATGGGTACTCTTCTTTCTTTAAAGTTTTGTATTTTTCTCTCTCTCTTTCCTTACTTACAAAAATCTCAAAATTTTTCATTTCATGATTCTAAAAGAGTTAGCCACTAACCAAAATTTTGTGTCCTTAATCTAGGTCTGTGGTTGAGAAACCAGGAGATAAAACCAATGATAAGAATCTAGAAACATGCATTTTCTTTCTCTCTGCCAGTGAAGGAATTTCTTTCTCCATCAGTGAAGGAACCAGTAAAAAGGGGCTTTCAGGGATCCGGTGACCTCTATGCCTAGCAAGGTCTATTAGTCTAATAGGATTTCATCTTCTCCCATGCTCAAGTGTCACAACTTCCTGGAAACTTTATTTTCATCCATTTGATTGTGAGTCTTTCCTGAAACCATTCTGAATTGAAATGGTATTTTTAAGGTTTTGTCCAACCCTCACAGGTTCATCCTCTTAAGTTATCAACTTAAAGTTAAGTAATAAAGCAATCAGGTGTTCAATGTAAAAACCATCCCCAGTCAAGTTCCAATTTGTTTGCTATTACTACTGCCACCACTCTAATCCCCTTGGATCTTCAAATATCCCAGAAGGGAACAAGAATGATACTAGTCAACACACCCTTCTGTCTTCTTAGACGATTACAAGAACACTCATCATCAGAACCTGCAATCCCAGCAGTCCTGCCTCAGTTTACTCTGTTTACATATCTGCATCTAGGTTTGGAGGGCCCTTCTCTCCCTGCAACTCCTTGCTCCATTTGTGGTTATATTTTCTATTGTTTCATCCATTCCCAACTTATAAATCAGTGAACCACACTCACCTACATATGGGTAACATTACCTAAAAAACCAACTTAAGTTTCCAAGGCTAAACATTTGTTCATGGCAAGGTGTCTATAGATTTATTGAGAGAAGAAAGCCAGGTGCTTTCTAAGTATAGGACCATCATTCCTTGCTTTTGGTGTTTTATATAGTAAATAAACCAAGAATCAAAGCAATTAAAAATAACATGCCCAGGGCCATCTCAGCTGGTGAATAATAAAGTTGCAATACAAACCCAGGTCTGCCTCATCCAAAACTTACAATTTCTAATACCGCAAAAATCACCTTCTTACTTTCCAGCCTTCAACCTTTTTTGAGTTTTGAATAATTGCCGAAAGATTATTTTGCTTTAATAAATATTACCAGAGAAACTAGGTCACAATGTAAAAATTTACTTTCTTTCTGAGTAGGCTGTTAACTTAAATTTCCACTGGGGCTATAAAAACTTACTCCAATGTGCCTATTCTCAGACACAATTAGGGAATTTATTTAGAAAGAAAAGGTTAATTGGACGATCTAACCCTAATTTTGTACATCCTTGTGGTGAAATACAATGCAGCCATAAAAAAGATTAGGGCAGCTCTCCATGACCTGATTTAGAAAGAACTCCAAGGCAATTATAATTTTAAAGTGGTTTCCTTTAAAAAAAAAAAAAAAAAAAAATTACTCCCTCACTGTGTGTATGTGGTATGACTCCATCTGGTTCAGGAAAAGAGAAGAGAGATTAATACAAACACATGCATGAATGCATACTTTAATATGGAAATTTGCAGGATTCCATAGAGACTAGATACAATGACTTTTGTTTTGATGTGGGGGTTCTTTTATTTAGTTGACCGGAGTTTATGTTGGATGTGTATTACTCATATAATTGGAAAAGAACAGTCCTAATATATATCTGAAATCAGAAAAGTATTTTAATTGGTCATTTTCTCTCAGTCTAATTTATAATAAATACAAAGTTCTTATTCTACTTCTTAGCCATGTTTCTAAATTTAGTTTCATATCATTTTAATAATTATCATGATTTAATATATTTGAATACTGTCTATGGATTTCATAATAATTAAGTTTCACCTTGCGACACATGAATTTTTAGAAAAGAATTGACCCTGCAACAAACAGCATTCTTTCTTAAAATTGAAAAGAGGAAGCCAACTAACTAAATTTACCCGGTGAGTAACAGCTCCCAATATAAGATATGTCATGAGAGATTTACTTCACCAAAGATAATTGGATAATCTAATACCCAAAGATTCTTCTGGGAAAACAGAAACCTAGTTAACAATGAGTTCAGATTCTGGATAAATACTCCCCAAACCTATTTCAAACTATAATAATTTGGACCACCGAATAGTCAAAGAACTTGTAAAAAACTGTCCTACTAAGCAGACTAGGTATAATAAACAAGTATAGGATGATTGTTTACTTAAAAGAATATAAAATGAATTGGATAAAAAAATTTGGTGTATATATATTATCTGTAAATAAATGCTGAACTCTATGTTATCTGTTGTAATAGGAAATCCTCTAATGTAACATAGCCAAGTGATGAATTCACGTTGTGTCTGTGATACAATAAATATACATAAAACATATAGCAGTTTTGTTACAAAAATATGAAAATTCACAACAAGAATTTCCAGATAAAAATAGTGTTTTAAACCTGCATTTACTTTCAGTGCCTTCCGAAAAACCACTAACCCTCAGTAAAGGGATTTATTTAAGACATAAGGCCCTAGGGATGGATAAAAAGAGCAGTACAGGAACAACAGCAACACAATTTTAGAAGTTTGAAAGCAGATGGATGAGACACAAGAAAAATAAATTGGAAGCTGGCAAAAGTCAAGAAGTAACCATAATTACTATACTGAAGAAGCAGTATATCTAGGAATTGGTGGCACATAAAACTTGCAGTGTCAGTGAAGGTGGGGTTAAAAAAATAGAATGTATTTTAAGTTGGGGGACAGGGGGGTGGGGTGGGATGATGATGACACATATGGAACTCTGTACTTTTCTGCATTTTCTCCATGATTTTTCTACAAACCTGTAACTGCTCTAATAAATATGTGTGTGTATGTATGTGTATAAATCTATTTAAGAGGTAAATTCTCAGTCCCCTCTTCCATACCCTACAGATAAGCACTCTGTCTACCCACGAATGACTGAAGATTTATTCTCTGATGACAATAAAAAATAAAGCCTCTGTTCTGGGTGACACCAAAACAGAAATGAGTGAGGTAACAAGCTGAAAGGAGGATAAGTATTTCCATTCTTAATGTAGAGACCCCCAAGCCCTTTTCTCTCTACAACCCCAGAACCCTAACAGCCAGATCTGCATTTTCCAGATAAAAAACTGGAAGATGCATATGGGAAAATCTGATCAGCCCAAGAGCAAAGATACTGACATTGGGAATTCCCCAATGCAATCAGAGCACCCTCATAGTGAAGCTCACAGACAACAAGTCCCACCAACATGCACACGCCTTCCACAGAGTGCCTAGCACAAGAAATGAAATAGGGTCTACACCAGGGATTCATAACAAGGGGTCCATGAGCTTGAATTGAAATTCAAAAAACATTATTCTTGTGGGTTCGTGTTAGTGCAGGTGTGATATATTTACTAAGTAAAACACAGTATAGTGTTGACTTAGGAAGGGGTCCATGGTTTTCACCTAGTCCATGGAACAAAAAAGGTTAAGAACCCCAAGGCAGATCACTGTGAAATATCACAACACTGGGGACAAAATTCCTACAAGCTTCCAGAAAAAGAAGGAAAAACAATTACCTATATAAGATGGCTTTGGACTTCTGAGTAGTATGTTGAAAGCTGGAATAAATCCTTCAAGTTTTGGAAGAAAAGTAATTTCTAACAGACATATGTATACCAGGCAAACCTATCAATCAAATGTGACAACCTTGGGCAAATGACTTTCACCTCCCTGTGCCTTAGTTTATTGACTTATTAGTAAAATGGAGGTGACAGTAATACTGATCTCACAGCATTGTTGTATAGATTAAATGAGTCAATACCTATACACTTAAAAGACAAGTACAGGTACATGGTAAGTATTCAACAAATGCCTGCTGTCACCATCATTATACTATTAGTACTTATAGCAGTTTGGCAGTTTGATAAGAGTTATGAATTCCAGAAATAGATAGTGGATTATGCTTGTAAGCTGGTCTGTTTATCTGGGCATGATTCAGTTATGATTAGGGCGTTGACTGGGCCACGTCAGTAGGGCATTGAGCCCCACCCCTTGGTGGGTGGGGAATCAAATATAAAAGGCATGGCAAAGGATGGAGTTGGAGTAGTTTTGAGTTGGAGTTCTGATGTTCGAGTTTTGATGCTGGAGCCCAGGGAGGCCAGCAGACGGAGAAGCTTGGTCGTGAGGAAGGAGAGAAGGCTCTAGGATAGAGATGAGCCATTCGCCTGAGAGTCTACAGCTGACCTTGTGGAGAGAGGCAAAGCCTAGAGAACTTCATAGTCTACAGCTGACCCCAGAGACAAGCAAGCCCCAGGAAGAGAGGAACCCAGGAAGCCTGAACCCTCACAGACATTGGCAGCCATCTTGCTCCAACATGTGACAACAGACATTGGTGAGGGATGTAACTTATGTTTTATGGCCTGGTAACTGTGGACTTCTACCCCAAATAAATACCGTTTATAAAGACCAACAGATTTCTGGTATTTTGCATCAGCACTCCTTTGGGTGACTAATACAGTACTATTGCACTAATATTAGTATATTACTAGTATTTTTATGCCATTATATCACCACTACTACACCAACATCAGAAACAGATTTTAATATAAACTTCATGAGTGAAATGGGTTTCTAAGTAAGGTCAGATATTCTGTATCTGGAAAGCCTGACACTGATAGCACGGTTGACTGACAGAATGTACACAAAAACAAAAGTAAAGAACTACCACTTCTTAAATACTAGAATACAAAGAATGACATCAAGAAGCCACCAAGTTGCAAATCAAGCTAAAGGTCTAATAAATAGCTCTTGTGTACGATTTCTGATTGACTGAAGAATGCAGTCTGAATCCTGAAATCACATTTTGCTCTGCCTTGTTTTGCAGTCAAACCTGTCAACACTGAAATGACAAGATAAGACAAGGGGTGGGCAGGCAGAGCAAGTGTCAGTGAGTTAAGAAATAAGATGACAATCTGAGTCCTGGTGCTGTCTCAACCAGTTTTGCAGTACCCAACGAGAAACTTGGTGCCTTGCTGTGGATCCTCAATCCTCAAAATGGAGGCACTTACATGTGCACATCTAAGATTTGAAGGTAAAATAAAAGAGGTGATGAAAGCGTCATTAGAGAAGCTAACCTACCTTTGGCTATTCATTCTACCTTTTCCCTATTAACTTACTCATGCTGGCCACCACTCAAGAGGTCATGTCTTCTTTCACACTGTGCATCACTTGTGTAAGGGGACGCAAACTGGGAGGCGGGATGGTGCAATGTGAAGAAGCGATGGGCTTGGGATCCAGAGACCCCTTCTTAGTTGTGTGGCCTATAAAATGAGAACACCACTAACATAGAAGAGTAAGGTACAGTGAGAAAATGACCAAAAAGATCAGAACACAAGTACTCTCAAGTGACAACTATTATCACCAGTGCCATGAAGGCCCCTTGATATAAAAGTGTTATTGGGCATGGTAGGTATAAGACATCATCTACTGGTTCATCAGGAACCAATGAAATGAGAACTAAAATTAGAGGCTTATTAGAACCAATAAGAATTGTAAGCATTAGCAATACATTAGTACATGACAAGACATATACAGATGTGGGTTAACAGTAGTAGCCTTTGGCATCCCAGCCTCTGTGGGTCCAATTTTTCTCACAAGAGATTGAAAAAGGAAGGGAGTGCTTTGCACAGTAGAAAGCTATGAGAAGTAGATACTGGTCTGACTCAAGAGTATTATTAGAATCAAAAAACATGTCTCATATATAATGAGTCCCTGACATAACTTTGTAAAAGTTACCTATTAGAAATGAGCACTCACCGAGACCAAGTAAGAAACACATAAATCAACTAGAAATAAATAAGGATTTGAAATTTATTAAGGGTACCTAGTACATAATAAGTATTCAAAGTGTCCAAGAAACTAAACCATAAATAGCCCTCCTAATAATGCTAAAAAATATATAAACCTGGTTCCCAAAATGTTCAAATTGGATAAAGACACATCAGTCATGGGAAATAATTAAAATTCTTCCCTTCAAACATAGAATGCCCCTCAATATGACAAGTAATAAGTTTCTTCTCCTATGATTTCCTCCGAAGATGAGAAAATTCAATTATGTATTTTAAAAACAAAATTTTTTTTCAAGATGAGAAGAAAAAGTATGTGACATTGGTATGAAAGCAGAGAGTAGAAGCTAACAGCTAAAAAGGGTAAGAGAACAGAAACATTATACAAGTACAGTTTTAGAAAACCAGTTACTCCACCATAGCTGCCCCATTAGGGCCTAGTCCCCAAAACATTTGAAAGCTCAAAATGTTTAACAAAATATTTGTGACATACAACAGAAGATTTACATTTCTGCTTACCATGTGGACACAGAATGTCTTCATTAAAATTTAATTCCTCCTCTTCTTCTTTTCTTTCTTCCTTTGATTCGTCTGATCAAAATAAATACAGACAATACTGCTCTGGCTGTGGTATGTAAAGTTCAGAGTAGCAGAGATACGACTCTGCACAATTTTGAACAAAGAAAATTTTAACAACATTCTGAAAATTAGACCCAAGTGATTCCTACAGTTCCTTAAAAGGAAAAAAAAATCTCAATGACAGTTTTACTTTTTAAAGATTCTGGTTATGCAAGAAAATGTGCCTCTTTTCAATTCAAAAAATAATTTACATATCCTTCTATTAATTCTAGTCAGGTATTCTGAATTCTGTGTCATAAGCCCAGGTAATCAGCTATACGTCATGTCATGTCATTTCACCTACCTACTCTTTTAGAGGCTTTAAATAAGGACTTAATCTTTAATGTTAAATATATATAAGAACGTTGCTTTTCCTGTTGACATTTGTCTTCCAATATCTGCTTTTCCTACATGTTGACACTGTGTTAATGTCAATTTGTAGGTATGTATACCAAGAAAATGATCAAATCTTTAAAGTCTTAAGTATCAAGAAATGAACAGTCTAATAGATTTTCCAGGTTAACTACGCATACAACATGAGACATTTTATTTTTAAAGATTTATTTATTTATCCCTCCCCCATTGTTTTTCATGCTCGCTGTCTGCACTCTGTCATAAGACATTTTTAATACACTTTATATATATAAAGAATATTTACTAATCTTTAAAAAAAAAAAAAACTCAAGAAGAGAAACATGCAAAGAAAGGACATGACTAGATAACTCTGCCTCCCCTCTCTCTCCCCCACCACACACAAATACAAAGTTTTTCAAATATGTGCAGGTAAAAGCAACCTCAACGATAATTCTGAATAATGTATCTCAATATTGCTAAGTCAATTTTCATCTATCAGACTCATGAAGGTTGATGTGATTCTTTATGTTGACAAAAGCATGCATAAATGAGTAACCTACAATACTTTTTGGAGGAAATTTACCAATATATATCACTATGTACAGAATGTGGCTTTTATAAATGGGCCTAATTCCCTGATCCAGCACTTTCTAAGAATTTATCTTTCAGAAATATTCTGAAAATTATGCAAAGAGGTAAGAATAAGGACACATAAGGGTGATTTGCTGCATCTGTGCTTATATAGCAACTATAAAAAATTAAAATAGAATTGGTTAAATAAGTTATAATACATCGACACAATGAAATGCAGCCATTAAATAAAAAGAACTGTATATTTTGACAAAGACACACAACTTGCCTATATGAGTCCCATTATAAAAGTCACCATTTATAGTGATCACATCTGGTGGGAGAGCTTTCAAGTTCTACTTTGCATACTTCTCTACTGTTTCAAGCATGTAAATTTTTGAATGGAGAGGAGAGAAGAGAACCTTATTACCCTAAAAACATGAAAAATATTTCTAAGCTGGCTAATATCCAGGCACTTCTTATCATGGCATCCAGTTTTGCTTAAAATGAATAATCACTGATATATAAACAGGCTAGGAAGAGCAGCAAATAAAACTTAAAACACTGAATCATAAAATACCACTAAATTTAAGGTATGGTTTTTAAAATGAAAATGAAAACTAATGTTAAGTTCATGGATTACACAGCACAACAAAATATGTCAGCCAAAAGGAAAAAGGTTCTTTAAATTTTCAAAATGCTAAAAATCACAACTCTATCAGCTTAAAACTAAAGGTGCCCTTAGTGTTTTATTTTCTCAAAGACCCACACCAGAAAACACACAAAATTATGCTTGAATGCAGAAAACAAATACACATATCTTTCAGTTAAAAGGTCAAGATTTAAAAAATAATAATAATAAATACATATGTGTATGTAAATTTACTAACATTTGGAGATAAAGAAATTAAGTGAATTAATTACTTAAGATAAAGATTTCTTTAAAATTTTAGCTTATAGCGTTATTAAAATTAATTTTGCATGTGCTAGTCCAAAGCAAGCTAGGGTAGACAGGAGAATTTCACATATGAATTGCTGAGTCCTTCCTATATTTTAACAGCTTAAAAATCTTTTATTGTCCTGAGACATTTTTTTTTTTTTTTTTAAACTGTCTTTAAAAACGTTACCTTTATTCAAGGTGTTGCCATTCATTTTTCCATTGCTTTGGTCTGCATCACCATCTTGATCATCTAGCTGTTCAAGAGCTAGTTGGCGCCAACTCCGCAAGGAGGATTTCCCCACCCAAAATCCATCATTGCTGTACATCAGAGAGAATGTTAAGTTATGTAAGTAAGGTTTCCTAATGTCATCCTTGCCTTAATTCCTTGCAAATGAGTTACAAACATTCAAAATCAGCGGTTGTGCATACATTTGTTTTAACACACGACCTCATTTTGGCCATTTTCACTTCTCACTAACAAAGGTTTTTTACTTAAATTGCAGGCATTTAATATTTTGTTTCCATCTTCAGTCTTATCCTGCTTCTCCTAGCCATCATTTACATTCACTGATTAAACCAATCAACTGCCCACTTTCTTTCACTTTATTACTGTTCATGATACAGACAAGTGTGCCTTTTTTAAGTATACATATATATACACAAATACACATTTAGGGTACTCGGTAGACTGTTTGTGAAATGACCATAAAATAGGGAACTAGTTTAATTTTTGTTTGGGAAACTGGAGGGTAAATGTTCTCTTCATATACCATTTAAATTAAACCCAGACATAATAAAAATGTCATCCATTAGCTACCTGAAAGGTCCCTGAGTCTAGAGGTATTCCATGGAGTGGGGCTCAATAAACTCCAAACACCCTGGATGTTTCTGACCAGAATGCCCCATTGGGCACCATTTGTTAACACACTTATTTAAGGCCTCATTAAGAGGGACACCCCCAGAACTGCTAGAATGTTTCTCCACCAAAAGCATTCTATAATTCCATGACAGAGCACAGGCTAACTCCCTGCCTTGGTCTGGGCGGGCTAGAGATTTATATCTCCCACAGTGATAATCATTACAAAATTGACTTTTGATCTGGCTCTACAGTCCACTTCATCACTCTCCTGCTTCTAAAAATCCCAGTTCCCTCTTTTCTATAAATAATAAGCTGCTTGTTTATTACCTCTTGAAAAATTTTTAGTTAATTGTAAACAATATACACTGTGTAACATACCCCTTTACTGTTGCTTTAAGTAGATTATTAACAGCTTTGTAATCTTCATTTAGTTGGTTCTTCAGGCGTAACACACGACAACGTTCTACCACACATTCCTTACACAGGGCTTTCACTAGAGGCAAAAGAGAATGAAAGGAAAGATAGTCTATTCACACAAAGATTTCCTATTAGTAAAATGTTTTCAGCAGTTGACAAAATGCAGAATTTTAAACCAGAGACACAAATTTAGGAAAAAAGGTGTTGGGTGGGAGGGATTGATGATCATGCAATTTCGTTTAGCCTCATCTATAGATCAGAACGGGACCTCTTCTGCCAGTTGCTCATTAAAAAGAAAAATGTTTCAAGGAATCCAGAATTAAAAAGACTATGGATACTACATGGATATATATATTTATATAAATAAACACATTCAAAGTAGAATCAAGCAGCTTTCCCTCATAAGCTAGAAAAATCTGCAACTCTCACACTGTCAGAAGTCACCATGGCATGACACAAGACTTGTAAACAATGAGATGATGGTTCAAGTTGCAATCCTCACTCTAAGCCAGAGAAGTCTGAAATTCTTACTTTGGAAAGTTTTGAATGAAATAACAAGATACTACCACACTGTTCTCCAAAAGTGTCCTATTTTGTCTCCTTTACTAAGGCAGGGAGGAAGGGAACCCTCAGTGATCAGCATCAATTTCTTTTCTAACATTATACTTTATATAAAATGCCGCTTAAATTCTGACTTAGTTAGCAAATCCTTTGTGACAAGTGTGAGGAACATTTTGTCTAGGACAGTTTGGGTCAAATCATCATAAAGCTCTACTCATTAAAGACCATATGATGAGGAGTTAATGCATTTCTCTTTTTAAGCAAAGAAGATATCCTTGATTGAATTACCAGTTAATCTTGGACCCCCTCCATATCTACTGTAGAAAATGTCAGCTGCATATTCGGATATTCTCTTCATAATCGATATTTTATCTGGATGAAGCTTGTCATGGGAGCACAGGCAAGCATGATTATCAATAGGCTTGGTAGGCGTTGATTCATCCAACCACTTTTGCAGCCACTCCAGAGAGACAAACTCATAGGGCTCTGAGGAAGAAAGCAACAGAAAGAGCCTATGTATTTTTACAGCTTTTTGACTGCTATCTTCATTCTCCTCAAAAGACAAGACAAACCCTGTCCAAAGTTAGAAGAATCATTGTGCTGGGAAGATGACTGATGAATACAAAGCTCCGCTTAACTATCACTCTTCTGAGTTCGAGGAGCTGCACATGATAACAGCAAGTCTGCACGTTGCCCTATGAGATTGGCTGGTATTATTAACCACATTCCACAAAAGAGGCATCCATAGAGAGAAGTGTCTTGCTTGACAGCACAGCAGAGCTTTGATCAGGATACCCCTGTTTGCTGACTACAAGTCATGCTCCACACTGGCTCACAAATCATACAACCTCATCCCCTATTTATATTCAATTTCATAAATCAGGTTCACAGATATTATTTTCATAAATATGTAATATACATCTGAAAACTAGACTTCATTCTGGCTTCTCATTTTAAGTTAGAAATTATCCTCATTAGCCATTACTGCATTTCAAAAGCCCAATTCAAAACTGTGCTTTTCTTCATCGAAGAAGATACTGATGTGAATTAAGAAAAAGCATCTGACCCCTACCCAAATCCATGCCATGATCTAGTCATTAAATTATGTATTTATTTCAAGAACATAAACTATTTTTAACAAATTCCAGATTGAAGTACACTAGAACTAAATTATTATCCATTTTGAAGTTGCAAAACTTAAAAGACAAAACCAAACACCTCAAAATGAGCTTTAATTTGGAGAAAGGGAGTCCCAGAGTTCCCTAAAAGCCAAAATTAAAGGTAAAAGGCCAGCTTTGATTACTTACAAAGATTTCCAGTGAGTCCCAGCATAAAACATAGAAGAAAACATACAGAGGTTGAATTTATATATTTGTATTATGCACTACTTCTGATGAGATCTGAGGGATACGACACTTCAACTCAAAGCCCATTTTGACCAATTTTACAGAGAAACAGTCTAGAAAACTAACTCTCATTTTCATTTTAGTGTAAAAGATTTTAATTTTTACAAAAACAAAATGTGGAATTGTCAGATCCCTTATGTATGCTAAAATTATACATCATCAACTGAGAGAACTTTCTGATTAGTCAGCTCCATTGTAAATTGAGACCAAGGGCTAATCCAAGTTCTGCCACCAGAGAAAAAACTGAACGTGAGCAAGTCACTTAAACTCTCTATGTTTCAGGTCTTTTATTTGTAAAATGAAGGTAATAATACCTGCCTTCTACCTACCTCACAGGGATGTTGTTGAGTGTAAAAGATAAGATATGTGAAGCATTTTGAGCTTTTTGGAAGAAAAGAGATATAGAAAGGTTAATTATACATTCATACAATATATAAAAGAGGAGACCTTAAGATGTAGTATAGGTAACACAGTTGTGGCATTTTATAACATATAACAGTATGGTTAATTACATTTAAAATAGCTCCTGACTTTGTGTCATTTATCCAGTTTAATCTGCCAGGAATAGAGTAGGTTATCTTAAGAACACAAAGGTAATGAGGCCTATCCAAGAGAATAAAGTTAAGTCTTCACATATCTGATCTTTCATAAGTATAGTCACACAGATTAAAAGTTTAATAATCTGAAGGTTGTCAAAGGAGATAAGACAAGATTTTGATACAGATCAATATTCAAAAATAATTTGCTACCATTTCTAGTTTCCCAAGCAGCTGGGAGGGGTGACTAGAGAACAATACCTGCTATTGCTAACTGAAAGAATAAGCTAAGAATCCTGACCCTTACAAGGAAAGGAATCTAGGAAAACAAAGAGCACAAAGCCCTCCTGGCCAGGGGGTATCTGCTGGAATTCCAAGGCCCAGAATGAGTGTAACCCTGAGCCATATAGCAATGTGACTCAAGGGCCATTAGTTCAAGACAAAACTTTTCAATCCCTACTAGAAGCCCACAGAAAATGTCCAAGTATAGTTTACTGTTCTGGTTGTGAATAGTCCACTGTGAATTCAATGTAAACCATAAAGATCAGGAAAATCACATATGATTTTAAAGTAAGAAGAGGAAGGAGCTGAGCAGAGACTGGGCCCATCATTCATATCTCACACCATACTTATAAACTCTACCAGAGTTTTCCAGATTTTGTGTTAGCATGCTGGGGGATCCATGGAAGTAAGAGTGACTGTGGTCACAGAGGTCCTTCTATCTTTCCACTTTTGATCTCTACCACTATAAAAAGAGTTGCATCATCAACCTCTGCCTGGAGCTTTCCTCAGAATAGGGACCTAGCACATGTCTTGTAGTTAAGGCAGATTCTGCTTGTGGCAAAATTTTTACACTACAGCATCCAAAGAGCTGTTTCTGCTCTAGAGAAAGGCTCCTGACAGGCTCTCAAAGATGTTCCCTATTATTTGTGATTCAGTAAACTACCTGAATATTGCCTTCTAAAGGCACAGAAAATCAACTACCAAAAAGGAGAGTGAACTCCATCTAACTATTCAGCTGGAGATATGACTGTATAAAAATTTCAGCGTTTGATGAAATTTGATGATTCAACATTTGCCAAAGGAAAATGTACATTTTAGTTCAAAGTTAGTTCTAGTTTTAAAACAATGACTGAATTTAGAACACAAGAAATTTTCTTTTAGAAAGTGATCAAGTCTAAAACAATCACTGCATCAAAAATATTTGAAATGCTTTATCTAGAGACAATTTAAGGGTATTTCAATTTAAATAAAAAGGACCAAAAGGGTTATATTACCAGTGAAGCTTAGATTTTAGGAAAAGTGAGCCTTTTTAACCAGAAAGATTTAGAAAATGCATAACAAAAAGACTGACAGCATAAAAACATGGACATTAACTTTGGGACCTTACAAAATTTTAGGACAACGAGGACTTCCCACTATGTAAGTTTATTGTATATGGAAATCTAGTATGAGTATGGATGACATACAGGCATATTATTAAAGATATAAGCACAGACTCTTTTAGACTGAGTAAAAAGAGCCAAGAGAAATACAGTGTTGATTTGACACATAACATCTTTGGACCATGCAGTTTTAGAGTGGTTTAAAATAGCATTTTATTTTAGGACCCAGTAAGTTCATTTCTCTTGTCCAGTTGTACAAGAGTTCAGAAAATAGATTTCTAGGTCCCATCTTTGAACAAAGGCCTATAAATTTGGAGATCTGAATCATGGGTTCATTTTCAAATCATTTCTAGTAAAATTAAGGTCAGCCTAATTCTTCTAAAAGCTATTTTTATAGATTTATTATTTATATTCATCTTCTGTTAGTTACACCAGTAATGGAAAAATTAAGATATCAAAAAGACAAAACTACAATTATAATTATGTTTGAGTATTTATTTTCTAAAGTTAGGACTCAGTTGCCTTTCTTCTTTAAGTAGAAGTTGGGCTTGGGGAATTCATGTCTCTGAAATGACTAAGAACAGAAACTTTTATAAATGGCATTATCAGACTAAAAGATTTGAGATTTCTTTTTTTGAGGTACTAAATCAACTTGAGTAAACACAGTGAAGAGACGAGCTGGATTAGATGGGATAATGCTTAAGAAATTAGGGATCAGCAGAAAGTTTTTTTACTTTAGCATAATAATCTATATTAAGTTTCAAATTAATCTAATGGTATCATAAAAAATATTACTCATTGAAAGAATGCCTGCTAATATGCAAGGAAGGAGAATGGGCACTTTGCTTTCATATTAACCCAATCAGATTTTAATATCTCACACAATAAAAACACCTATAAGAGATGTGTATGCAGAGTGCTGACCTACACCTTATAATTTATTAACAGCTTCCCATTTTTAAAAGTACATGAAAATGAAAACTATATGGAATGCTACACATCAAGTTATTGATGGTTTACATAGTAACTTTGGAGTGTATAAGGAGACTTTAATAGAGAAAAGATAAGAAAAAGTTTGTTCATACACAGTTGTGAACACAAAAAAACAAGGCACTTAATGGCAACAGTGCTGTCCCAGAATATCTTACAGACCAGCTCCAGCAGGTAACCTTTGGTACAGCTCCTTAACCTCTTCATGTTTTGCTTTTCCTTTATCCACACTTTGCTTACGCATCTCAGCCATTTCGATACACCACTCCTCAAATTTCGAATTGTCCCGATCTACCAGCTCTTGAAGAAAAGCTATTCAAAACAGAAAGATAAAAAACTTTATCCTGGTTTTCAAAGTCACAAAACCATGGTGATCTCTAAACTGTATCAAATAATGAACAAGAATTTGGTGGCAACTTCTCACTGTGGCCGCCCCCCGTATGCTAGAGTCTTCCAACTTGAAGGCAGAAGCAAAACTGAAGACAACCACTAGAATAATACTAAGTGATTCCCCCAACCTGATTCTCCAAGATATCATCAGCAACCCAGAACCATCAAATGGCTCAGAAATATCACTTCAAACAAATGATGTCACAGAGCATGGAACACTATATAACTAGCTAAAACTCACAAGTCCCTACAAACTGAGTAACAAAAAAAAATCAACTTGCTCTTTAAAAATACGTCTTGACAACTTTGGGGGATTTTTTTTTTTAATGCTTTGCTTTTCTTGGGGGAAAGAGGGGCAGTGCAATAGTTCTGTCAATGGCTACTTTATCTGAAAAACTCACTACTTTAAAGCAAATTTGTGATTAATATATACTGTCACCAACAAATACCATATGGACTCAATATATATAATCTATAAAAGCAATATGTTGCTTGATGTTAACCTCTGAGCATGGTGATCTAAAACATTTGCCTTATATAATCCCAGAAAACTGCTTACCTGGTACTTGAACTGTTGTGTTGGGTTTTTCTTGAGTTTGCAGTCTATAAACCAACATGTACGCATTTCGAGAGCAGTGAGTTCCTTTGCCACACTTGGGTTTACGTGTCTGGGACTTAGAAGGTTCTGCTGAGGTAGAGAAATCAAAAAATGATTAACTACAATGCCTACAGATTGTTCATTCTTTCACAAGGGAGGGGAAGGAGGGGGACCTAGAGAAAACAATTTCTAAAATACACACCCAAGATTCTTGAACATGAATGTAAACCAGTAAAAAGCCATACAAATTTAGCAGGCTCTTTAGATTTTTAGATATTTAAACAGGGAAGCGGCTGTGGCTCAATCAGTGGGGCTCCCGTTTGCCATATGGGGGGCCCCGGGTTCGGTTCCCGGGGCCTCCTGGTGGGGGCGGGCCTGCCCGCACGGCGTGGTTGGCTGACCCAGCGAGCACAAGCAGCAAGGGGGGGATAAATGAATAAATAAATAAAATCTTTAAAAAAAAAAAAATA
>JAKSZT010053883.1:15629942-15645888 GCA_026826555.1 Tolypeutes matacus
TTTTCTTCCTGATCAGGAATAAGACATGTTAGTAAATCTGAAAAATTAGAAGATGGAAAGACTTAAACAAGCGCTATAAAGCTCTGAAGTAAAGTTTTAATTACTAGCTTCCACTCAAGCTATTTAAGATCAAGCTGCTATAAATAATGAAGGATGCACAGGATTAACTGGCACTACTTAAAAGTGACATTATTGGTTTGTATACAATGATATTTAAAACTGATATGCCTCTTTCCAAAATGTATAATTTTAAAAATACTTGTTTTAGGTCCACTTCTGGAAATTCTAAGGAAGTAGTTTTTTAAAAGATATAGCATATGTATGTTATTGCAAAATCAATTTAAGAACAGTGGAAAATGGGTGGAATTACATATGGGCATCAGAATTCAAAATTATTTGTATACTTGGCTCAAATTATTGACCTACATGCATGAGAAAAAGCTAAAATAGGAGTGCAGGAAAATCAAATGTTAAAGCTGATGGTGGTTTCCTTCTTTTTAAAAACTTCCCTTTATAATTCTTTAACAGCCTTTTGATACAGATGGTTGTAAACAATAGAAAACTGGTACCGTCACTTTCTTCACTTGGCTGCCAAGATACCATACTCTCCTGCTGTCCTCTTAACTCACTAGCCATTTCTCCTCAGCATCCTTTGCCTGCTGCACCTACCTCCCTGAGCTCTTAATGTCTGAATGACCTAGGGCTCAGTCCTTGGTCCTCGTCTCTCTCTTTCTCAGTGATTTTATCCAGCCCCAACTTCTCCCCTGAACTACACCCCTCAATGTAACATGACCAAAACCAAAAGCCTAATTCCTTTCCAGCACTTGCTCATGCCACAGTCCTACCCATCTTAGTTTTGGCAACTCCATCCTTCCAGTTGCTCAGGTCAAAACCTCAGTTATCCTTGGCTCCTCTTTCTCTTGCACATCACATTCTGTCAGCAAATTTTATCAACTTTACTTTGAAACTAAATCTAAAATCCATACTCTACTTATCACCTCTTCAGCTAACCCTTCATCCAAACCACCATCAAATCAGCTAGCTTCCTTCTGTCCATTCTTGCCCCACCTAAGACCTATTCTCAAGATAGTACCCAGAGTTATCCTATAAAAGAATTCCTATCACTCCTATGCTTTCATCCCCAAATCAGGAGTTTCAGTTAATAAGTCTTTTATTATCTTATCTGTGGGGAACAATGTACAACCCTCCAATGGCATTTCATCTCACTCAGAAAAAAAGGCAAAGTTCTACCATTGGTTGAAAAGGCCCTATGTGATATGGTTCTTGCTCACCTCCAGGACTTTGTCTTCTACCATTCCCCCCTGGCTTATTAGTTAAGCCACAATGACCTCCTTGCTATTCCTCAAACCACCAAGCACATACATTCTCAGGGTTTGCACTTACTATTTCAACTGCCCAGAACACTCTTCTCCCTGATTTTTGAATGGCTGAGTCCTTCAGTCATTTTATTTCAAATTGCAACTAACCACATCCTCATCCCTACCACATATTCCATTCCTGCTTTATTTTTCTCCATAATACATATATTTGACATACTACATATTTTATTTTTATTTATTTTACTGTCCCTCCCTGACCCCCACAACATTACACTATAAACTTTATATAGCTTAAAACTTTAAAAAAAAGTGTTTTTTGTCTGTTTCATTTACTATTGTTTTCTCCAATAGCTGAAACAGTGCCTGACACTTAGTAAGCATGAGATAAATAAATATTTAGTTGAATGAATTCAATAAATGACTATTTGGGGCATGCTCATGGATGTGCTGGAGGAGTAGGAAAAGTACAAAAAAATTTTTTTTAAGAATTTAAGAAAGGACGCTGTAAAATAAATTAATCTCTTATATTATGTGCCAGCTGATGCTTGGTTTCCTTTCAGCAGCTTTTCTTCTCAGAACAAAAGGACCAACTTCCATGTTCAAGGTACAGAAAGTAGAAATATGTGGAATTGAGGGGTTGCAGAATGACTATACTGATGTACAAAATACCTGGCTCTTATTAAATGAAAAGGTAAACTAGCCTTATGGTAACAGATTTCCTTAAATATTCCACTACCCCAATCACAAAGTAATGTAAATCTTTACACATACATAACTTTATATATAAAATTATTTGAAATACCCCCAAATTATTTTAAGAGGCAGCTTGCATTCAATACCTTGTAATTTATAAAGTTTCTTCTAGATCGTTACATAAAGACATTTCTTAAGTATTTAAGGCTAGAGTAATGGATCTATCCATTAAATCAAAATACGATTCAGAACAATATTTAACTGTTAATGAGCAGAAATAACAGATACACCAAAATTGAATACCTTCAAAAACTCCGAGATACAATCTGTTAACTGTTTGTGGCCTTGGATATTTAACTCCAGTTCATAAAACTTTGATAACAGCTTAGATTCTCTGCCACACTGATTGCAACTATAATAAAATAAAGTGATAAAATTAAGCTCACAGAGAGAAAAGCAATAAAGTGCTATTGTATTACATCCCAGAAATATGGAAATATATAAATATGTATTTATGACCTTAATTAGTTCTCTTTCACAGAAATTATTTACACTAAGTATATTTAAAAATAAATAAATAAAAATACAGTGATTGGTAAGGCTATGTAGTTTTTGTTTGTTTGTTTTTTAGGAGGTACCGGGGATTGAACGCAGGACCTTGTACATGAGAAGCAGGCACTCAACCACTGAGCTACATCAGCTCCCTAATGAGAATAGGTTTTTTCGCTTGTTTTGTTTTTTTTTTCGGAGGTTCCAGGGATGGAACCTGGGACCTTGTACATGGGAAGCAGGTGCTCAACCACTTGAGCTACATCAGCTCCCCCTATGTAGTTTGTGATTGGGAAGTAACATTCTCCAATTTTAAAAGGTATTTTTCATTTATTCTTAGTATTCTATAAAGATTCTAGCCGGCTCCAGTTTTACACTTTGAGCTCACATCACACAGTCACGAAGAAAATGGCAAGTGCTCAACCAGAAGCAGTTCCCAACACCTACAAGGGTTCAACTGCAATTATCAAGTCAGTTGTTTACATGTTCCCTTGGAAACATATTACTATAAATATTTCAGGTCCCATGATAAGTCACTAAAACTCTAACTGAACTAAAAATTAGATAACATATGAGCAATTGTCTTGGAATAAAATGTACCATGGAAAAGTTGAAATATACTTACACTGTTACATAAGCATATTCCCCACAGAACTGCTGTTGGACTATGTTCCGCACATCTGGATTCTTTTGTTTAGACAAAGTGTCTTCTAACAGAGACATAAAGAGCTTTGAAAATTCTTGGGCATCCTACAAAAAAAGCATGGATTAATAAAAAGAAAAATCATATCTTGCTTTTCAATTTCTAATACAAATAGTAATAAATAACCCAGAAACTACTTATATGCCAACCTTAGCATTTTAGGATAAAATCTAAAGCTATGCTGAACTAGTATGTGCCCACATATGAATTTTCAGAAACTGGGCCAAGTATAATGTGTAACATACTGGACAGTAAATAACTGCTCCAATTCAGAATAGAAAAAAAATTAAGTTTTAAAAAGCATTTCACTTCATTTCCTTTTATAAATATTTTAAAGAATACTTGAGTATGTTTTAATATTTTTAAAAAGTAGCCTCTTACCTGCTGTTGCCCAGTGTCTAAGCCCAGGGCTTTGACAAATCCTGATGGGTCAATGTATCGCCTATTACTGTTTTGCAACAAAGCAAACAAGTACTGGAGGTGCTCACAAATTGTCTGAGGCTCATAATCTATTAAAAGAGGGAAATATGTTTGTTTTTTAAAAGCTGCAAAATGCCGCTTTCTCTTCACATGAGAACATAAACATCTTTACATCCAAACTATATTGTATTTTATTATAGTCTTAGAATTTTAAAAGGAACAAAATAGCCATCACATGTCTTTTGGAAGTAACAAAGCTGCCATAGCTGTCTACAGGCATCCCTTAAAGGCAAGAGGATGTGCATTCATCACAGAAACAGTGGCAATCATGAGCAGTTTCCAGAGGGTTATATCACACTGAAACACCCATCCCAGAGAAAAAAACCATAGCATGCTATATTTACCATGAGCTTAAGACTGCCAAATTCTTTAATGTAATCTCTTTAATGCATAGTCCCCAAAAATAGAGCAACTGACAGGAATCTATGCACAGCAATTCACACTTAAAAATACAATAGTGTACTATTAAAAATCTTAGGGGAGTGGATGTAGCTCAAGTGGTTGAACACCTGCTTCCCACGTATGAGGTCCCAGGTTCGATCCTTGGCACCTCCTAAAAACAAACAGACCAATGAAAAAACCAACCCAGGGGAGCCAGTGTAGCTCAGTGCTTGAGTGCCGGCTTTCCATATACAAGATTCCAGGTTCAATCCCTGCCCCAGTACATCAAAAAAATAAAAAATAAAAAAATAATAAAAATAAAAACCCTAGGATTTCAGAGCTACAAGTTTTAATGAACTGGGAGAGGTATGCAAAAAGGAAGCATGGATCTCAAGAACTTTTAAAAGTCCTGATTTATAGTCATATCTTCTGTGCAAGTCACTACCTCTCAGCTCCAAATCCACCCTTCGTTGCCTGCACTGTGATAATAGAGATGAGCTCTGTAAATATTTCTTTGTCAGCCAGCATGAGATTCAGTCTTGTCAGCAGAGGGCACTGGAGGGACACTGGAAGGAGGAGGCGTTTACTCTTGCAGGTTCAGTTGTGCCTCTCTTGCTATCCTTCAGGATTCAGCGCTTTAGGTTCCTGGAGCAAACAGGGACCTGGAGCTTTCCCCAGCCCTTCCTCTGGCAGCTTCATAGTAGAAAGCCTCCAGTGAAGCACATCCCTCCCCACACCACCCCACTGTGGACAGTTTCCAGCATGTCCCACCAGTGAGGCTCCTTCAGCCATCCAGAGAACTATGGGAGTGCTCTCCCGAGAGAGCCCTGGATCTCAGGCCTTAGCAATAGGGGTGAGGGGGTGCTCTCTCTCAGCCCTAGGGGTAATAGCTGCTCCCTGTATCTGCTTTTCCTGACTTTTTAGAGTCCTCTTTAACTCTTACTAACCTATTCCTCATTACTCTAATTTTCTGCTAATAATTCTCTATATTAAATTATCCCTGCTCGAATTACTGTGTAGGGTCAGTTTCCTTATTGGACCATGAATAGTATAGCTTCTTACTATCAATTGTGACTTTCAGCAAGTCAATATGTCATTTGTAAAATAAAAATAAAATCTTAATTTCTGAGGTACAAGGGCTCTGCAGGCTGTTTAAAGCTATTGGAGTAAATTTTTAATCTACTCCTATGCTCTAAGTTTGTAGTTTGGAATACTCTATAATAAGATTTTTTTTTTTAACATTCATTTTATTTACTTATTCCCCAGCCCCCCTCATTGTTTACGCTTGCTGTCTGCTTTCTGTGTCCATTGGCTGTGTGCTCTGTGTCTGCTCATCTTCTCTTTAGGAGGCACCAGGAACCAAACCTGGAACCTCCCAAGTGGGAGAGAGGCGACTGATTGCTTGAGCCACCTCAGCTCCCTGCTTTGTTGTCTCGCTCACTGTCTTTCCTCTTTGTGTCTCCTTGCTGCGTCATCTTGTTGCATGTCAGCTTGCCGCACCTGCCTGTTGCACCAGCTCGCTGTCTTGCTCGTCTTCTCCAGGTACACCGGAACCGAACCCAGGACCTCCCTGTGGTAGGCAGGAACTGATTCACTTGAGCCACATCTGCTTTCCCTATAATAAGATCTTAAATAACTTATACTCTGCGGGTTTTCCTATCTGTAAAATAAGGGAGTGGTTCAGCTAGGACTAGAACTCAGATACCATAATTTCTAACACAAACCCTTTTCACTACACTGCACTGAGCCTATTAAGATTAACATCAGAAGCATGTATTCTGGTCAGAGAATAATGGTGAAAGACTGATGAAATATAAAAGTCTGCTTGTTTAGAAAGAAACAAACAAAAAATATTGCTTGGATATACATTAAAGCTACAGTTCCCAAAGAAGGCTATGTTACCTAATTTTATAAAATAGGAATTTAGTTTTCCCTTATTATTTTGCTGCCTTCTGAATAAATTTGTACGTTAGCAAAACAGTGCTAAAGTTTAAAATGATCCATTTTAAATTACTCATCCTTTACAAGCACATTCCTTTAAATAATTAATATAACTTAAAATACTATTAATCTAGATCTAGATATTCAGAACTATAAGAATAAAGCTTTGGGGAAACAAACTTTTTAAGAATTTTTAAGCACTGTTTTCTGAAGCAAAGATTACTACTGACCAGGGTCAATAATGTAATGTATTACCGTTGTATAGAGGGCTGTAAGAAGATGTGGGGCTTAAGAATCTTATTTTTTCTTTCCTAGGGCCAAAGACATACCATCTGCCCAAATCATATAAAAAATATAGCACAGGGTTTACAGATGGGTGCTGCAGTCAATGTTCCCGACCTAGAGCTCCCAGACTCATGTAATCTTAGACATCTACTCCCATCCTCCCCTGGCCCCAGCTTTGAGAAGAAAAGGAGAAAAATTTCATGAACGCTCCATCTCAAAGAGGCAATCTCTAAATATAAAGTAATATCAACCCACAAATTACATAATTCCATTAGGAATACTATGAAATTGAGTCTACCTAAATTCTCAATGAGTATAGAAGCACACAGCAGATTTAGTCAAGGTTAGTGAATTTAACCTTAATTTTAGAGAGTATAATCTAAAGCTGGCCTAGCTGGGAATCAGGCCAAAAGATTGTTTGTGGTTACATTCAACTATTTAAGTCTCTAGGCAAGAGTAACCTTTTCTATCTTATTGATTGATTTTTAAGCAATCACCAGAAATTAATGAACTATAATTATAATCACAGTTTACTGCATAAGAAAAATATAGCTGTAAACTACATAAAGAATATTCAAATGTGCTTTCCTCATTTGAAAATCAGACATTTGGGTGCATAAATAATAAGTATCCTTGAATCACAACATTTATAAAGGACCTAGCACCATGTCTGGCACACAGTGAACACTCAGTTAGTAGCCTATTTGCTTAATTCAGAGTGATTTGGCTGGCAATATACTCTAGAAAAGCCCTCGCCCCACCCATCTCCACTAACCTTTCTCTTCTTGGATATCATCTCCCATCATGTGGTCACCACAGGTACTTGGACATAAGTACAGTGCCTGCCGAAGCTCCAAGTTGAGAAACCACACTTGAAGAAATGTGTTGACATAACAAGTGGCTCCAAGGTTAGTCAGGCCCACAAATGAGTTCTACAAAATTACAAAATTTACAATAAAATCAATTTCCTTTTAAACAAAAAAGTTTTATAAGAACCATTATTTTTAAATTTTCAGATTAAAAATTTTTAAGGTATGAACACCTTAATTTTAAGGTATAAACACCTTAGCCTCTCTTGGCCAGGGGTGGGATTTAATTTTCATGACAGCCCTACTTCAGATTGAGTACAGAGACAAAAAAGACTCAGAATAGCACCACTGTTCATCTCTAATGTGTCTTCTTCTCCAGCCATTAAATCTAAAGTTAGAACAGTGAACTCTAAAGGTCAGTTTTGAGCATGTATATATAGATTTTTCATTTGCTATATTCCTAAACTGCTCGTATTCAGTAGAATGACAAAGTAATATTTCAGAAAAGTTCCTCCTCATCCTACAGATTTGAGAGATCTAGGCAAGAGTTTGAAAATTTCCAATGATAAGGTTAAGAATTCCTGAACTTACAGAGAATTATTCCTTTTAAGAGACAACATACCTATACAGCAACATAGCTGGCTATTTTGTGAATGCCAGGTTTTATGGTTAGAAATATTAATAGGTATTTTTTTTTAAAGTAAAACTGTTGCATGTTAATTATAATATATAAAATATAAACCCTAGAAAGCAAAGTAATAGATCTTTTTTTTTTTTTTTTTTTTTTTTTTTTTTTAAAGATTTTATTTTATTTATTCATTTATCCCCCCCTTGCTGCTTGTGCTCGCTGGGTCAGCTAACCACGCCGTGCGGGCGGGCTTGCCTTCACCAGGAGGCCCCGGGAACCGAACCCGGGGCCTCCCACATGGTAAACGGAAGCCCCACTGATCGAGCCACAGCCGCTTCCCGTAATAGATCTTTATAGGAACTTGTTTCCCTGAAGTACCATCTCCTTTCAGGAGATTCTAAAAGAGTTCAAAGTAAAACATGCAATGTTAGAGCACACACAGAATCAGTATTTGAACTAAAACTATTAAAGGCTTACTGAATTACATGGCTACCTGTTTTAAAGAATATCATTAAGGACTGTTCTAATTCAAATGGTTTAGAGTCTTAAGTTCCACTGCTTATCTTAAAGTTGGTTACCAGAAACCAGTGATGGTTTCTGATCGTAGGCAAAAGCGAAAAACACAAAACGAACAAACACACAAAAACCCTAAGCAGTACCATATAGCACTCACCTAGAAAATTATAGCTTACCTTTTTTCTCCTCTCACAGTTGGGATCATCGATGTTATGAAAACTATTTTCATCTATTTCACCTAACCAAATATGCTCGCCAATCCCAACCAAGCAATTTGGATTTCCTTTGCAGTTTCGTCTATTTGCAAAAAAAAAAAAAAAGATTATGAAACTTAAAAATACTGTAGTTCCATAATAAGAAACATGCAAACTAAAACTAAACTGAGATAGCACTTTTCATCTACAACATTAGCAAAACTGAGAAAGTGCAACAATACACTCAGTTTGTGAGGCTGTAGGGAAACAGGCAGTCTCAAACTGCTGATAGGAATGCAAACTGATTGGACTTTTGTGGAAAGGAATTTGGCAACATCTAACAAAACTACATATGCAGGTACCTCTTGATCTAGCAATCTCATTTCTAAGAATTTGTCCCAAAGATACATACACTAGGTTATTAATTGCAGCATTGTTTGTAATTGCAAAATGCTGGAAACAAGCCTAATACCCAAACAGAGAGTATGTATATGGCACATCCACATAAGAATACGACACAACTGTAAAACAAAAAACAAAAACAAAGGTGGTGATGGTGAATAACACTGTGAATATAATTAACATCAATGAATTAAATATTTGAATATAGTTAAAAGGGGAAATTTTAGGTTGCATATACGATACTAAAATAAAAATTTAAAAAACCATAGGACTGTACAATACAGTGAATCCTAATATAAACTACGGGCTATAGTTAATAGTATAACTATAACAATACTGTTTCATCAACTGTAACACACTTAACACACTAATGCAACGTAGTAAAGGGGAAAATTGTGTAGGAAGGGTTGGGGCTATATAGGAATTCCATATATTTTCTGCATGATTTTTTGGTAAACCTACAACTTCTCTAACTTAAAAAAAAAAAAAAAAAAAAAATACACATGAGGAAGATCTCCATGAACTGATAACAGTAATTGCCAGCATATATTTCAAATGAAAAAAGCAACAATATCTACAATATGCTACTTTTTGTGCAAGGATAACGAAATAAGAAAATAAGAAAATATAGGGACTTCCGGGAAGATGGCGGACTAGTAAGACACGGGAATCTCTTCTCCAGAAAAATAGCTAGAGGACAAGCTGAAACAGCCCCGAAAAAGATCTTCTAGGGTTTAGGACAGCAGGTGAAGGCTGCACACCACCCAGAGGAGAGAGGGACAGAAGAGGGAAATCGCGACTACAGAACTGTGAGTTGCAAGTAGCAGCTTCTGCTGCTGCCGGCACCCTCCCCCACACTCTTCAGAATCAGGGATCTGCCACTCCCAGAAAGGGGAGAGAGAGGGACACAGCCTTAGGCTGACTCAGGTTCTGACCTGAAATTTGGACTGCGGAGCCCCACGGACCCTTCCACATGGCGGGTTTTCACTGGGAGCCTAGAAAGGACTGGAGAAATCCGACCCTCGTAACCTCCCTCTCTTCTAGCTTGGACTAATTGTTGAAGACTCCACAGGAGAGGGGAGAGAGAGCCTAGGGCTGACCCTGCTTTGGACTTCCAGGTTTGGTCAGCCCTGTCCTGAGAGCCTTCCAGGCTGGGTGGGGCTGTGCCATTGTTTGCCTTGGAGCCTGCAAGGGGCTAAAGATATACAAACCTCCCAATCTCCTCCTCTACTAACAGGGACTGATTGTTGAGGATTCAGAAGGGAGTGGAAATATTTCCTAGCTGGGAAAAGGGGGACGCTACGAGAGAAGTCTGGAGAACTGTCTCAGAAAGTTTGAATCAAAAGGCTCTTAGCCCCCAGACAAGAAGCTCTATCACATTGATCTGGTCTGTGTCACAACAAATGAGCTCCGACCAGGCATTGAATTGAGAGCTGCCAACAAGCGCCATCTCCTGGCAGACCAAGGAAGTGCACATAAGAAAATTAATAAGAGAAGCTTTTCCTGGCCTCTATAGCCTCCCTGCCCAAGGCCCTAGGAAACGACTCTACAACCAATTACTGGGTCCAGTGCCCAGTTTAGAGCAACCAGCAGAACAATCCTAACAATCAAGGTTGAGCCAAAAATCAAAAAGTGGTGGTAACTCACAGCCTCCTGCCACAAAAAACCCATAAAAGAGAAAGAGATAGAGCATCTAAGTAAAATAAAAACTAACCAGATGCCTAAGCACCAGCAAAAAATTACGGGCCATACTAAGAAAATAGAAGACATGGCCCAAGAAAAGGAATACAGCAAAGTCCCAGAAGAGATGCAGAATTTGAGAGAACTAATCAGTGAGATGAGCACACATTTCCAAAATCAAATTAATGAGATGAAAGAGAATATAGTTAAAGAAATCAATGACATCAAGAAGTCATTGCGCGAACGTAAAGAAGAATTTGAAATCATGAACAGAAAAGTAACAGAGTTCATGGGAATGAAAGACACAATAGGTGAAGTAAAAAATACATTTGAAGCATACAACAGCAGACTCAAAATGATAGAAGAAAGAATAAGTGATACTGAAGACAGAGTAGCTAAAATTAAAGAGAGAAAAGAACAGAGAGAAAAGAATGGAAAAAATTGAGCAGGGGCTCAGAGAGTTGAATGACAACACGAAACACAAGAACATACGTGTCATGGGAGTTCCAGAAGGAGAAGACAAAGGAAAAGGGGCAGAAAGAGTATTTGAGGAAATAATAGCTGAAAATTTCCCAACTCTCACGAAAGAAATGAACTTCCATGTCCAAGAAGCACACCGTACCCCAATAAGAATAAATCCAAATAGACCTATGCCAAGACACATATTATTCAGAATGTCAAATGTAAAAGATAAAGAGAAAATTCTCAGAGCAGCAAGAGAGAAGCAAACAATCACGTACAAAGGACGTCCAGTAAGACTTTGTGCAGATTTCTCTTCAGAAACCATGGAGGCGAGAAGACAGTGGTATGATACAATTAGGAAACTGAAAGAGAAAAACTGCCAGCCGAGAATTCTTTATCCAGCAAAACTGTCCTTCAAATATGAAGGTGAATATAAAGTATTCACAAACAAACAGAAACTAAGAGAGTTTGCAAAAAAGAATCCATCTTTGCAGGAAATATTAAAGGAAGCCTTAGAACCTGAAAGAAAAAGACAGGAGAGAGAGGTTTGGAGGAGAGTATTGAAGAAAGAAAAGGGAAGCGGCTGTGGCTCAATCAGTAGGGCTCCCGTTTACTATATGGGAGGCCCCGGGTTCGGTTCCCGGGGCCTCCTGGTGAAGGCAGGCCCGCCCGCACGGCGTGGTTAGCTGACCCAGCGAGCACAAGCAGCAAGGGGGGGATAAATGAATAAATAAATAAAATCTTTAAAAAAAAAAAAAAGAAGAAAGAAAAGCAGAAAGGATAACCAAAAGAGTAAAAAGACAAAAATAAGATGGCATATGAAAACCAAAGAATAAAATGGAGGAAATAAATAGTGCATTTTCAGTAATATCATTGAATGTGAATGGATTAAATTCCCCAATCAAAAGATACAGGCTGACAAAATAGATAAAAAAACATGAGCCATCCATATGCTGCTTACAAGAAACGCACCTCAGACACAAGGATACAAGCCGGCTGAAAGTAAAAGGTTGGAAAAAGATACTCCATGCGAATAGTAAACAGAAAAGAGCAGGGGTAGCTATACTAATATCAGACAAAACAGACTTCAAATGCAAAAAAGTGATAAGAGATGCAGAAGGCCATTATATATTAATAAAAGGGACGATCCTCCAGGAAGATATAACAATCATAAATATCTATGCACCTAACCAGGGTACCCCAAAATATATGAGACAAATTCTGGCAAAACTGAAGGGAGAAATAGACATTTCTACAATAATCGTCGGAGACTTCAACACCCCTCTCACATCATTAGATAGAACAACTAGACAGAAGATCAACAAGGAAATAGAGAACTTGAACAATATGATAAACAAGTTAGACCTAACAGACATATACAGAACACTGCATCCAAACTCAGCGGGATATACATTCTTCTCAAGTGCCCATGGATCTTTCTCCAGGATAGACCACATGTTAGGTCACAATACAGCTCTCAATAAATATAAAAAGATTGAAATTATACAAAGCACCTTCTCAGATCATAATGGAATGAAACTAGAAACCAATAACAGACAGGAAAAAAGGAAATTTGCAAATGTGTGGAGACTGAACAACACACTCCTAAATATTCAGTGGGTCAAAGAAGAAATTGCAAGTGAAATCAGTAAATATATTGAGACAAATGAAAATGAGAACACAACATATCAAAACTTATGGGATACAGCAAAGGCAGTCTTGAGAGGGAAATTTATAGCCCTAAATGCCTATATTAAGAAACAAGAAAGAGCTAAACTCAAAGATTTAACTGAACAACTTGAGAAACTAGAGAAAGAACAGCAAACCAATCCCAAAGCAAAAAGAAGGAAAGAAATAATAAAGATTAGAGCGGAAATAAATGAAAATGAGAACAAAAAAGCAATAGAGAAAATCAACAAAACCAAAAGCTGGTTCTTTGAGAAGATCAATAAAATTGACAAACCCCTCGCTAGACTAACAAAGAAAAAAAGAGAGAAGATGCAAAAAATACAATCAGAAATGAAAGGGGGGAAATTACAAATGACCTCACAGAAATAAAAAGAATCATAAGAGGATATTATGAGAAACTATATGCCAACAAACTAGACAACCTGGATGAAATAGACAAATTTCTAGAAACTCATAACCAATCTACACTGACACAACAAGAAATACAAGAACTTAACAAACCAATCACAATTAAGGAGATTGAATCCGTCATCAAAAATCTCCCAGCTGGGAAACGGATGTGGCTCAAGAGGTTCGGCGTCCGTCTACCATATGGAGAGACCGGGGTTCGATCCCCAGTACCTCCCGGTAAAAAAAAAAAAAAAATCTCCCAGCTTGGGAAGCGGCTGTGGCTCAATCAGTAGGGCTCCCGTTTACCATATGGGAGGCCCCGGGTTCGGTTCCCGGGGCCTCCTGGTGAAGGCAAGCCCGCCCGTACGGCATGGTTAGCTGACCCAGCGAGCACAAGCAGCAAGGTGGGGATAAATGAATAAATAAATAAAATCTTAAAAAAAAAAAAAAAAAAAAAAAAAAAATCTCCCAGCAAAGAAAAGTCCAGGACCAGATGGCTTCACAGGTGAGTTCTACCAAGCATTTCTAAAAGAATTAACACCAATCCTGTTTAAACTCTTCCAAAAAATCGAAGAGGAGGGAAAATTACCCAACACATTTTATGAAGCCAACATCACTATAATACCAAAGCCAGATAAAGATTCCACAAGAAAAGAAAATTACAGACCAATCTCTCTCATGAATGTAGACGCAAAAATTCTCAACAAAATACTTGCAAATAGAATCCAACAGCATATCAAAAGACTTATACATCATGACCAAGAAGGATTTATTCCTGGTATGCAAGGCTGGTTCAACATAAGAAAATCAATCAATGTAATACACCACATTAACAAGTTGAAGGAAAAAAAACCACATGATCATCTCAATAGATGCAGAAAAGGCATTCGACAAAATCCAATATATTTTTGATAAAAATACTTCAAAAGATAGGAATAAAAGGAAAATTCCTCAATATGATAAAAGGTATATATGAAAAATCCACAGCCAATGATAAAAGGTATATATGAAAAATCCACAGCCATTAAAAATTTTTGTGCCTCTTAAGGATGTTATCAAGAAAGTGAAGGGAAGTGGCTGTGGCTCAATTGGTTGGGCTCCCGTTTACCATATGGGAGGCCCCGGGTTCAACTCCCAAGGCCTCCTGGTAAAGGCAAGCTGGCCTACATGGTGTGATGAGCTGACGACCCGCACAGCGCAGTGAGCTGGCGCAGCAAGATGACCCAACAAAATGGAGACAAACAGACACAGAAAAATGCAAAGCAAATGGACATAGCAGGGGGAGGGGGTGGTAAATAAATAAATAAATCTTTTTAAAAAAAAAAGAAAGTGAAGACAACCCATAAAATGGGCGAAAATATTTGCAAATCACGTATCTGATAAGGGACTAGTATCCAGAATATATAAAGAACTCTTACAACTCAATAATAAGACAAATAACCCAATTTAAAAATGGGCAAAGGATTTGAAGACATTTCTCCAAAGCAGATATGCAAATGGCCAATAAGCACATGAAAAGATGCTCAATATCATTAGCCATTAGGGAAATGCAAATCAAAATCACAATGAGTTATCACATCACATGTACTATACTGGCTATTATTTTTTTTTTTTTAAAGGAAAATATAAGAGCTGGTGAGGAAGGGGAGAAAGAGAAACCCTCATACATTGTTGGTGCAGCTACTGTGGAAAATAATTTGGCGGTTCCTCAAAAAGTTAAACAGAACGACCACATGACCCAACAATCCCACTTTTAGGTATATCTCCAAAAGAATCCAAAGCAGGGACTAGGAGATATTTATACACTAGTGTTCATAACAACGTTATTCACAATAGCCAAAAAGGGGAATGCCGCCCAAAGTTCCATCAGCAGATGAATGGATAAACAAAATGTGGTATATACATACAATAGAATACAATTCAGCTGTAAAGAAGAATGAAGTTCTGATAAATGTGACAACATGATGAACCTTCAAGACATTATGTCGAGTGAATTAAGCCAGACACAAAGTAACAGATATTATATGATTCCACTTATATGAAATCGCTAGAATATGTAAAAGTATAGAAACGGAAAGTAGAGTACAGGCTACCAGGGGCAGTGGGGAAAGGGAATGAGGAGTTAATGCATAATGGGTATAAGGTTTCTTTTTGGGGTGATGAGAAAGTGAGGGCAGTGGACGGTGGTGAGAGTACCACAATATTGTCAATGTGATTAATCCCACTGAGTGGTAAGCTTGGGAGTGGTTGAGATGAGAAAGTTTATGATGCATATATGTTTCACAATTTTAAAAAAACAACTCACGAGACAATGGCAGTTGGATCTAAAAATGGAGGAGAGGGGGACGGATGTAGCTCAAATGGTTGGGCATCCGTCTCCCATATGGAGGGACCCGGGTTCGATCCCCGGAACCTCCCGATTAAATAAATAAATAAATAAATAAATAAATAAATAAATAAATAAATAAATAAATAAATAAATAAATAAATAAATATGGAGGAGAAATGGCTCAAAGGGACATTATTGGGACATATGAAAAAATGGAATATAGACTGTAAGCTTTATATCAATGTTAAAGTTTTTGAACTTGATAAATGTACTTATGGTGGTTACATAAGTGAAATGTCTTTGGTCTTAGGAAATATACATGAAGTATTATGTGTTCAAGGATCATGATGTTTATATTTTACTCTCACATGTTTAGAAAACAGACAAATAAGACAGATAGATAGGTGGAAAGAGAGAGGAATAGAGAGAGATAGATAGATAGATAGATAGATAGATAGATAGATAGATAGATAGA
>JAKSZT010053883.1:15645898-15818578 GCA_026826555.1 Tolypeutes matacus
AGATAGATAGATAGATAGATAGATAGATAGATAGATAGATAGATAGATAGCGAGTAAGAGCTAGAGCTAGAGTAAGAGAGCAAGAGCGAGGAGGGAGGGAGGGAGGAACACAACAAATGTGGCAAAAATGTTAAAATTGAAGGACTGGGGAAGGAGTTATGTTGTAGTCCACTGTATGGGTTTTGTTATTTTTGCAACTATTCTGTGGGTTTCAAATTATTTCAAAATAAAAAAGTTTAAGGGAAAAAAAAAGAGTGATAAAGGGCATTTATGAAAAACCCACAGCAAACATACCCAACAGTGAGAATGTGAAAGCTTTCCCCCTAATATCAAGAACAAGACAAAAAAAAAAAAAAAAAAAAAAAGAACAAGACAAGGATGCCCACTTTCACCACTACTATTCAACATTGTTCCAGAAGTTCTAGCCAGAATAATTAGGCGAGAAAAAGAAATAAAAGACATCCAAACTGGAAAGAAAGAAGCCAAATTTTCCTTATTTGCAAATAACATGATCCTATATATAGAAAATTCCAAAGAACCCATAAGAAAGTTACTAGAACTAATAAATGAATTCAGCAAAGTTGCAGGGCACAAAATCAGCATGCAAAAATTTATGCTGGTTTTATTCACCAGCAATGAATAATATGAAAAGGAAATTAAGGAAACAATTTTATTTGCAATAGCATCTAAAAGAATAAAATACCTAGGGATAAATCTAACCAAGGAGATATAAGACTAATCACTGAAACTACAAACATAGCTGTAAGAAATTAAAGATGACCTAAATAAATGGGAACACCACTCATGTTCATGGCTTGGAAGACTTAATGTTGTTAAGATGTCAATAGTACCTTAAGCAATCTACAAATCCACTGTAATCCCATCAAAATCCCAATGGCCTTTTTTTGCAGAAATGGAAAAGCCAATCATCAAAACATACAATTATAAGGAGCCCCTAATAGCCAAAATAATACTGAAAAAGAACGAAGTTAGAGAACTCAGAATGCCTGATTTTAAAATGTACTACAGTGTGACTAAACCATGTGACATTGGCATAAGGATAAACATACAGACCAATGGAATAGATTTGAGAGTTCAGAAATAAACCCTCACATCTATGGCCAAGTGATTTTCAACAAGTGTGTCAAGTCCATTAAAAATGAGGAAAAAACAGTCTCTTCAACAAATGGTGCTAGGACAACTGGAAATCCACATGCAGAAAGAATGAAGTTGGACCCCTACCTCCCACTGTCTACAAAAATTAATTCAAAGTGTTTTAACGACCTAAATATAAGAGCTAAAATTATGAACTCTTAGAAGAAAACAAAGAAATACATTCAGAACCTTGTATTGGGCAATGGATTCTTAGATTTTACACCAAAAGCATGAGCAAAAAATTGAAAACGCAGATAAACTGGACTCTGTCAAAATTAAAACCTTTTGTGCAAAGGATATTTTTCAAGAAAGTGAAAAGACAACATACAGAGTAGAAGAAAATATTTGGAAATCATATCTCTGAAAAGGGTTTTAATATTCAAAATATATAAAGAACTCCTACAACTCAACAACCTAAACAAACCACCTGATTAGAAAATGGGCAAAAGTCTTAAATGTGTATTTCTCCAAAGAAAGATATACAAATGGCCAATAAGCTCATGAAAAGATGTTCTACGTACTTAGCCATTAGGGAAAGGCAAATCAAAACCACAATGAGATACTACTTCACATCCACCAAGACGGCTATTAGCAAAAAAAAAAAAAAGGAAAATAAGTGTTGCCAAGGATGTGGAGAAACTGGAACCCTTGTGTATTGCTAGTGGGAATGTAAAATGGTGCAGCCACAGGGGAAAACAGCAGTGGCTTCTCCTCAAAAAAGTTAAACATAGAATTACCATATGACCTAGAAATTCTACTCCTAAGTATATACCCAAAATAACTGAAAGCAGGAACTCAAACAGATATCTATACACCAATGTTCATAGCAGCATTATGCACAATAGCCAAAAGATGGAAGCAACCCAAGTGTCTATAAACAGATGAATGGGGTAAACAAATTGTGATAAATCCATACAATAGAATATTATTCAGCCACAAAACGCAACGAAGTGTTGATACATGCTACAAAATGGATGACTCTTTCAGGCATAAAATAAGCCAGGTACAGAAGAACAAATATCGTATGATTTCTCTTACATGAAAATACTTAGAATCAGCAAATTCATAAAAAGTAGAACAGTGGTTACCAAGGGCTAGGAGAAGGGGAGAATGGGGAGTTTCTGTTTGGGATGATGAAAATGTTCTGGAAATAGTGGTGGTGATTATACAACACTATAAATGTACTTCATGCCAGGGAATTGTAAACTTAAAAATGGTTAAAACAGTAAATATGTATATTTTATATCTTTTAAGATGTTTTTTTTTTTTTTAAAAAAAGGAGAGTCAGCTTGAGGGGTTTCTACTGGCCAAATATGGGTTATGTGAGAAACAAAATAAATAACAATAGGATTATAACTTACTGAATAAAGTAAGATTCCATTAGTTCACAGTGAGATGGATGGATGGATGGGTGGGTGGATGGGTGGGTGGATGGATGGATGGATGGATGGAAGAGAAATATTTTCCATATAGGAAAAAAAAAGTAGAAGAAATGACAGAATTAGAAAATAACTATTTGGGGTCCATCAGTTAATAAAATGGATGCTACTGGAGGCCAGTTTGAGGAGTAAAAATATTTACATAGTCTCAAGGAATCTCTCCACAAGTTATTAACTGAGAAGAGAAAAACAGTAACTTTGAGTGGAGAAATCTTTTTTTTTTTTTTTTTTTTTAAGATTTATTTATTTTATCTATTTTTGTCCCCCCACCCCTACCCCATTTTTGCTGTTTTTGTGTCCATTCGCTGGGCAATTCTCTGCGTCTGTTTCCTGCCCTCTCTTCCAGGATTCGAACCTGGGAACCGCCAATGTGGGGGAGAGGTGTCCTACCACCTGCGCCACCCTAGTTCCCGGTTTTTCAGCACGTCTCGTCTTGGCTCTCCCTTGTGTCACTCTCCTGTTACGTCATCATCTTGCTGCGTGGCTCGGCGGGGCCTGACAGTGCACACGCGCGGCGCCTGGGGGGCTCACCCGCTTGTGGGGTCTGGCGGCACACCCATGCGCAGGGCCTGGCAACCCGCATGACTTCTATATTTTTCTTTATTTTTACCAGGAGGTCCCGGTGATCGAACCCAGGTCCCACCATATGGGACACGGACACCCAACCATTTGAGCCACATCTGCCCCCTTGAGTGGAGAAATCTAACACCACCTCAACCAAGCGATCAAAGCCTCCACAGTCAGTGGTGGATCTAACTGCCAGCAGGCACCTGCTGATAGGATGTACCAAGAACACAACGTTACTTTTGAGGTGTTCCTGCTCAAAGCATATAACCTAAACCTAAAGATGAGGAAATATCAGATCAACCCAACTTGAAGAACTTTTTACAAAATAAGCTTCCTTTTCAAAAATGTCAGTGTCATGAAATACAAAAGGAGATTCAATAACTATTCCTGATTAATGCATACTCAAGAAACACTAAAACCACCTCCTAAAAATTAAACATTTTTCCTCCTCGAAGAGTTTTGTCAAAAGGGTGAAAAGGCAGCTGACTCAATGGGAGAAAACATTTGGAAATCACATATCTGATATGGTTCAATATCTATGATATATAAAGAAATACAACTCAACAATAAAAAGACAAACGACTCCACTAAAAAATGGGCAAACGACTTGAATAGACAATTGTCCAAAGAAGAAATACAAATGGCAAAAAAAAACATGAAAAAATGTTCAACATTACTAGCGATAAGGGAAATGCAAATCAAAACTACACTGAGGGGGAAGCAGCTGTGGCTCAATCAGTAGGGCTCCCGTTTACCATATGGGAGGCCCCGGGTTCAGTTCCCGGGGCCTCCTGGTGGAGGCAGGCCCGCCCGCACGGCGTGGTTGGCTGACCCAGCGAGCACAAGCAGGAAGGGGGGGATAAATGAATAAATAAATAAAATCTTTAAAAAAAAAAAAAAAACTACACTGAGGTATCATTTCAAACCTAATAGAATGGTCACTATTAAAAAGTCAGAAAACTAAAACTGTTGGAGAGGATGTGGAGAGATAGAAATGCTTATTCACTGTTGGTGGGTATGTAGAATGGTATAGCCACTGTGGAGGACTGTTTGGCAGTTCCTAAAGAAGTTGAATACAGATTTGTGGTATATACCCAGAAGAACTGAGAGCAGTGGCATGAACAGACATCTGTGCACCGATGTTCTTAACAGCATAATTCATGATTGTCAAAAGATGGAGGGAAGCGGCTGTGGCTCAATCAGTAGGGCTCCCGTTTACCATATGGGAGGCCCCGGGTTCGGTTCCCAGGGCCTCCTGGTGAAGGCAAGCCCGCCCACACGGCGTGGTTAGCTGACCCAGCGAGCACAAGCAGCAAGGGGGGGATAAATGAATAAATAAAATCTTTAAAAAAAAAAGATGGAAACAACACAGGTTTCCATCAACCAATGAATGGATAAACTGTGGTGTACACACACAGTGGAATATCATGTAGCTGTAAGAAGAAATGAAGTCATGAAGCATATGATAACATAGATGAACCTGGAGGACTTTATGTTGAGTGAAGAAAACCAGACACAAAAGAACAAATACAGTATGACTGTGCTATTATGAACTAAATATATTGTGTAAACTCATGGAGTTAATAATTAGAATATTGGTCACCAGAAAATAGAATGAAGGTAGAAAATGGAAAGCTTAGAGTTAATCTGTGCAGAATTGGTAAAAAAAAAAGTTTGTTTGCAAATCTTTGGAAATGAATTGAAATAGTGAAAGCACATCATAGTGTTTGTAACCAGCAGAGCTATTATATGGATATGACAGTGGTTGAAAGGAAAAGTCTAAGGACATGTATATTACTAAAAGGAAAGCTAAAAAATTTAACATGGGACAGTATAACATAGTGAAACCTCATGGGAAATACAAATATAGGTAATATTGCATATTGTTTTTACAAAATATAAATATAAACAAACTAGAGAGACAGAAACAGAACAGCAGCTATGTACAGCAGGGGAAGCACAGAGAGACTGAGCAGTGACGAGGTTTGTTGTTTTTTATTTTTTGTCTGTTTTTATTTTATTATTGGAATAATGCAAATGCTCTAATAATGATTGAAGTGATAAGTGCACAACTATGTGATTATACCAAATACCACTGGTTGTACATTTTTGATGGATTGTATGCTTTATTAATATGTATCAATAAAAAGTGATTCATTAAAAAAAATTCTAATATAAGTTATTTGGTAAAAAACATTATAACCAAATGCAGCATATGAGCCTGGGTTTTCTTTTACTTTATAAAGCAAGAGTTCTTAACAAGGGGTCTGTGAGCTTGAACTGAAATCCAAACAAACATTATTCTTGAGGGGACGTGTTGGTGCAGGTGTGATTGTGATATATTTATTAAATAATACACAGTATAGTGTGGACTTAGTAAGGGGTCCGTGGTTTTCACCTAACTGGCAAAGGGGTCCGTGGAACAAAAAAGGTTAAGAACCTCTGCTATAAAGGGCATTATTAGGACAATATGTTGTGCATATTTCTAAAGATAACCCATTACAGCTTTATTAATAGCAATAAAACACTGGAAACATCATAAATGTTCATCAATAAGGGACTAATGAAGTAAATTATAATACAACCAAACTTATATTACAATCAAATAATGGAAACCACTGCAGTCACTTTTAAAAAAGGAGGTTTTGGGAAGCGGCTGTGGCTCAATCAGTAGGGCTCCCGTTTACCATATGGGAGGCCCCGGGTTCGGTTCCCGGGGCCTCCTGGTGAAGGCAAGCCCGCCCACACGGCGTGGTTGGCTGACCCAGCGAGCACAAGCAGCAAGGGGGGGATAAATGAATAAATAAATAAAATCTTTAAAAAAAAAAAAAAAAAAAAGGAGGTTTTTTTTTTAAATGGTATGGTATGTAACAATATCATTAGCTAAAAAAAGCAAGGTTCAAAACAGTGTGTACCAATACAATTACAACAATGTTCTTTCATCAATTGTAATCAATGTACTGCACTAATTCAAGGTGTTAATAATAGGGAGTATACGGGAACTCTGTATTTTCTGTAAACCTACGAATTTCCTAATTTAAAAAAAAAAGTATACCACATGACCATTTTTGTTTTAAAATTGGGGTTATAAAATTGTTTACAGATGTATAAAACAGCACTAGAAAAGTATACTCTAAGTAGGAACAACAAAAGATACGCTCTAACTAGGAACAACCATTTCTCTAGAATTTACCCCTGTACTTGGCAGCAACAGGTCATGGGTAAAAGGGTTTTTGTACTCCCCCATCACCTTTTATACCTTTCAGACTTTCAATTATGGAATGTAGTACATATTCCAAAAATAAGCAAATAATTGTTTTAAATGTTCTGTGTAAACATACTTTCTTCCTGGATTTGAAAAATGAAAACAAATTTGGCCAATTTAAGAACAGCCATTGTCAAAGCTAGATTGGAAAATAACTGAAACACTTAATAAATAAAATTAGTATTAATCCAGTTTGTGGAAAAAGGATTTAAAAAGGAGTTTCTTTTTGTTTTTGTTTTATTTTTAATGCCTATATCTCATCTCTAACAGGAAAGGACCACCCACCAAGGGAGTTACCATACTGACAGTAAAAAATTCTTTTTTTTAGAAAAAGAAGTTTTCTCTTTTACCAAGACAGGATATAAAGAAACAAACAAGGGAGCAGATATAGCTCAAGTGGTTGAGGGCCTGCTTCCTAAGTACAAGGTCCTGGGTTCAATCCCCAGCACTTCCTAAAAACAAATAAACAAAGAAAAACTGATTCAGAGGTTGGGGGAAGTAACTAAAATATTTGCATGAAACACTGGCAAAGATTTACTAGGAAGATTCTTTTAAAAGAAAATGACAGGGAAGCGGCTGTGGCTCAATCAGTAGGGCTCCCGTTTACCATATGGGAGGCCCCGGGTTCGGTTCCGGGGGCCTCCTGGTGAAGGCAAGCCCGCCGCACGGCGTGGTTAGCTGACCCAGCGAGCACAAGCAGCAAGGCAGGGATAAATGAATAAATAAATAAAATCTTTAAAAAAAAAATAAAAATAAAAAAAATAAAAATAAAAATAAAAAATAAAAGAAAATGACAGCTAGCAGCAACAGCACTACAGGGTCTTTGGGAAACAGGAAAAGATTGCATCAATAACTAGAGTGAAAATGTACCAAATGCTACCTACTTATTTTGTTAATTCTTTCAAATCTACCTTTCAAAAGTGTAATACAAGTCTCATTTGTTCACTTTCTTACCTTGAACAAGGAAGGGTGCTAACACTTTTTCGCATGATTTGTCTAGGGGAGACATACTCCTACGGGTCAAACACATACATTATTCTCTCAGAAAACGGCTCCAGAGGAACCGTTCAGATTTCAGTCTCCTGTTCCCAACAGCCAAATAATAGGGAAAATGAACGAAAGGTAGACCCTCCTTGTCTTCACTCCTCCCTCATTCCTCCCCACAAAAATAAACCATGGACATTCTCAACTTCTTCCAATGCTAGGTCCAAAAAGCAAATACAAAAAAAAAGCAAATACACAGTCTTTGGCTAAAAATACAAAAAGTTTACTTAACATAGAACTTTGAAGAGACTTTCAAAAGCTAATGTGAGAGGTTGGGGGCAACAGCTGTTGAATAGGTATTACTGAACCAGTGTTCAATCAGCCAGAACACCATCATGGAAAGTAGCTGTGATGAAGACCTGGTCAGGGGAAGCGGCTGTGGCTCAATCAGTAGGGCTCCCGTTTACCGTATGGGAGGCCCCAGGTTCGGTTCCCGGGGCCTCCTGGTGAAGGCAAGCCCGCCCGCACGGCGTGGTTAGCTGACCCAGCGAGCACAAGCAGCAAGGGGGGGATAAATGAATAAATAAATAAAATCTTAAAAAAAAAAAAAAAAGACCTGGTCAGCACCAACCCTATGCAAACCTAGGCTTCCAGGGTCCTCTGCCCACACTTCAGGTGTCAATCAAAAAGCCAATGGGAGGGACAACCAGCAAATGGCGGCAGAGTAAAGAGCTCCTAGAATCAGCTCCTGCTCCATGGCAGTTAGTAATCACCCAGAGCTATCTAAAGCCCTTGTTTGAGGGCTCCAGGAGACCAGAGGTGCATCCTGCAGCATCCTTGAAAGAATGGAAGGAGGAGACTGCCCATCTGTAGAGAAGATTTGTAAGTAGAGCACTCCATGCCATAGAGGCCAGTGCCCATCCTCCACTGGAGGCACAAGCCACCTCGGGAGCTGTTCCACCGCTGAAATTGGAAGTGCCACTTCCCAAAAATGGGGGAGGAAGAGACGGTTGGGCACCAACTACCAACTACAACTAATAACTAGTAAATTCGGCAGGCTAAAGTATAATCCTAAGAAAAGCTAAAGCTTGAACCTGTCCAAGTCAGAAAGAGGCCGGTGGCTGTCATCTTGACTCCACGCCTGACATGAGGGGAAGCCAGGCTGACTGAAAATCACAGTGCTGGCAGAGACCAGCTTCTTTCCATCTAGATCAGATTGCAGCTCTAGCCTAATCCCCAGGCCCACCTCAGGCAGGGAGGAAGCTGGGGGGAGCTGCGCTAGCCTCTCGGGGAAATTACAGGCCCGGCGCAAGCCACCCCAAGAGCTATTCTGTGGCAGGAATTGGAAGCTCCATTTCCCAAAAACGGGGGAAGGAGGAGATGGTTAGCCACCGATTTCAGCTGATTAGTGAATTCAACTGGCTAAAGTATAACCCTAAGAACAGCTACAGTTTGAGTCAAGAAGCACGACTTACTCCCATCCAAAAAAATCCAAACAGACCAACTCCGAGACACATACTGATTGGAATGTCAAATGCCAAAGACAAAGAAAGAATTCTGAGAGCAACAAGAGAAAAGCAATGCATAACATATAAGAGACACCCAATAAGATTAAGTGCTGATTTCTCACCAGAAACCATGGAGGCAAGAAGACAGTGGTATGATATATTTAAGATACTGCAAGAGAAAAACTTCCAGCCAAGAATCTTATATCCGGCAAGGCTGTCTTTCAAAAATGAGGGCGAGTTTAGAATATTCACAGATAAACAGAAACTGAGTAAGTTTTGTAATCAAGAGACCTGCTTTGCAGGAAATACTAAAGGGTGTGCTACAGCCTGAAGGGAAAAGACAGGACAAACAGGCCTGGAAGAGAGTCTAGAAATGAAGATTATAACAATAAAAGTAGCTAAAAGTCCCAAAAGAGTGGTAAAAATAAAATATGACAGATAAAACCCAAATATTCAGGAACAGACTTAACCAACGATGTGGAACACTTGTGTTCAGAAAACTACAACTCATTGTTAGGAGAAACCAAAAGATGACCTAAATGATTGGAAGAACATTCCATGCTCACAGATTGGAGAACTAAATATCATTGGGATGTCAATTCTACTCAAATTGATGTACAGACTCAGTGCAATCCCAATAGAAATTCTACCAGCATTTTTTAAATAAATGGAAAACATCAAGTTTACCTGAAGGGGTGAGGAGTTCTGAATAGCTGGAAACATCTTGGAAAGGAAAAGCAAAGTTGGAAGACTCTCATTTCCAGAGTTTAAGTCGTATTACCTAGCTATAGTGGTAAAAACAGCATGGTACTGGCACAGAGACAGACATATAGAGCACTGGAACCAAACTGATGGTTAAAAAACAGACCCTCACATCTGTAGTCAAGTGATTTTTTTTTTTTTTTTTCTTAAGATTTTATTTATTTATTCATTTATCCCCCCCTTGCTTCCTGCGCTCGCTGGGTCAGCCAACCACGCCATGCGGGCGGGCCCGCCCTCACCAGGAGGCCCCGGGAACCGAACCCGGGGCCCCCCATATGGCAAACGGGAGCCCCACTGATTGAGCCACAGCCGCCTCCCTCAAGTGATTTTTGACTGCCTGTCAAACCCAGCCAGCTCGGGCAGAGTGGCCCATTCACCAAATGGTGCTGAGAGAAATGGATATCCATAGCCAAAAGAAGGAAAGAGGACCCCTATCTCACACTTTATACAAAACTTAACTCAAAATGAATAAAAAACCTAAACATAAAAGAAAGAACTATAAAGCTTCTAGAAGAAAATGTAGGAAAATATCTTCAAGACCTAGTGGTAGGTGATAGATTCTTAAAGAGATAAGTGGAGGACTGAGATGGACTGATATTTAATGTATGTAGAAGTTTTAATTAGCTTTACTACAAAAGTGTAGAAATGTACAGAGTTGATGGTAACACATTATAGTGACTAATAGCTGGTTTATAAATGGGAATGTGCCTGAAAATGGTAGTCTAGGGATGTAAATGCCAGAAAGCTAGAGAATAATCTAGGGCCTGAGTAACACAGTAAACCCAGAGGTGGATGAGAATAGTGGTTGATGATACAGATCCAAGAGTGTCCTTCTGTGAGCTAGAACAGATGTACATCACTATTGCAGGGTGGTGGGAATGTGGAGAAGCATGGGAAAAATACACTGGAGTGACCTATGGACTGTGGTTAATAGTAATAATGTAATATTCTTGCATCTATGCCAAATATGTACTGTGTTGCTAATGGGGGAGTATGGAAAATGTGTGCCAAATGTACACTGTGGACCTGGTAATAATTGGATGATATTATCCCATAATCTGTAACAAATGTTCCACCACTGTGTGGTGTGGTGTGGTGTGTTGATAGAGGGGTGTTGTTAGGAAATTCTGCACATGTGCAAGATTGTTTGGTAAGTTTACAACTTCTTTCATAAAAATATATTTTAAAAATAATAATAGGATGTGTTGGGGGAAAAAATACACCAAATGTAAGATAAGGACTATAATTAGTAGCAAAATTTTGACAATATTCTTTCATAATTTTTAACAAATGTCTCACAACAATGCAAGGTGTTGGTGGAGACTTGATGCATGGGACCCTTGTATGATGTTATGAATGTCTGCTTTGTAAGTTCACAACTTTTAGTATATACTTATTGTTTATGTATGTTCATGTATGAGTGATATACTTCAATAAATTTAAAAGAAAAAAATATATATATAAAAAAAAAGCCAATAGCGAGGGAAGCAGATATGGCTCAGGTGACTGAGCTCCCGTCTATCACATGGGAGGTCCATGGTTCAGTTCCCAGTGCCTCCTAAAGAAGACAGCAAGCTGGTGTGAGGGGCAGGCATGGCAAGCTGGACACAACAAGGTGATGCAACAAGAAACACAAGAAGAAAAAGATAATGAGAGATGCAACAAAGCAGGGAGCAGGGATTCCTGTTGCCTCCTAAAGAAAACAAGCAAGACAGCAAGCTGATGTGACAGGCAGGTGCGGCAAACTGACGCAACAAGATGACGCAACAAGAGACACAAAAAGAAAAACATAATGAATGACACAACAAAGCAGGAAATGGAGGTAGCGCAAGCGATTAGGTGCCTCTCTCCCACATCAGAGGTCCCAGGTTCAGTTCCCAGTGCCTCATAAAGACACAGCACACAACAAGTGCAAACAACAAGGGGATGGGGAGAAATAAATTTAAAATTTTTTTTAATTATTCACCATTGCCAAAAGTTGGAAACAACCCAGGTGTCCATCAACAGACGAATGGATAAACAAACTGTGGTCTATTCACACGATGGAATATTATGCAGCTGTAAGAAGAAATGAAGTCATAAAGCATATGGCAACATGGATGAACCTGGAGGACATTATGTTGAGTGAAGCAAGCCAGACACAAAAGGACAAATACTGTATGAATGCATTACTATGAACCAAATATATTGTGTAATATATTGTTTGATTAAAAAAAAAAAAATTTTTTTACATGTATCCATTACATTTAATTGAGAAACGTATATATTTATTCATCTGTGTTTACTTTTTTGTTTTTTTTTTTGTTTTTTTTTTAAAGATTTTATTTATTTATTCATTTATCCCCCCCTTGCTGCCTGTGCTTGCTGGGTCAGCCAACCACGCCGCGCGGGCGGGCCTGCCCCCACCAGGAGGCCCCGGGAACCGAACCCAGGGCCTCCCATATGGTAAACGGGAGCCCTACTGATTGAGCCACAGCCGCTTCCCACTTTTTAGTTTTTAATTGTTTATGTTTTCAATTATTAAATGTACAAAATAAAGTTAAAAAAAAAAAAAAAAAAAAGCCAATGGCGGCACTTTGTTTTGGAAGTGGCTTAGGCTAACAGATGCTTTCAAAATTGCGCTATGCCTTACGTGAGCCCAATATTGTAGGGTTTTTTTATTTGTTGTTTTTTTGGTTACCAAACTGGGAGTCTCCAAGGTCCCACAGGAATTCATAAATGCAAGAGAGGAACAAAAGAGAATCCGGGAAGTAGATGTGGCTCGAGTGATTGGGCTCCTGTCTATCATATAGGAGGTCCAGGGTTCGATTCCTGGGGCTTCCTGGTGAAAAGCAAGGTGGCCCATGCAGCGAGCTGGCCTGCTCAGAGTGCTAGCCCACGCAGGAGTGCTGGCGCAACAAGATGACACAATAAAAAGAGACACAGAAGAGAGACAACAAGAGACACAGCAAATCAGGGAGATAAGGTGGCATAAGAGATTGAGCAGTCTCTCTCCACTCCGGAACGTCCCAGGATTAGTTCCTGGTGCCGACTAAAGAGAAGACAAGCAGACACAGAAGAACACACAGAGAGCAAACCACGAGCACAAAACAACGGCGGGGGGGGGGGGGGGGTAAACAAATAAATAAATCTTTATTAAAAAAAAAGAGAGAGAGAATCCAGGCAGAGGACAACATATGGAGAGAGAAGCAAGCTAGTGGAAAAGCAAGGAAGGCTTACATGCCCATGTCAAGGAAGTCTGCAAGTTTGTGCTTCAGCAGAGCCGGAAGTTTTGGGAAGGGGAAGTTGGGAAACCAATGAGGTTGCAGAGAGGCTAAGTCCAGATCAGATCACAGAAGACCTCAAATACTATAAAGCCTGGACTTTATCTGGTAGGCAGCAAGAACCCCTAAGGGGTTTTAAACAGAAAGTAATTTGATTTGCATTTTAAAACAATCCCTCTAATTATGTTTTCAACCATGTTGGCTTATCAGAATCATGTGATGATTCTATAACTTTTGCTTTTTCAATGAACGGCATTTTTTAAAAATTTATTATTATTTTTTAATTGTGTGCCCTAGGCATGAAACGCTCTGGCTACCAAGCAGGCATCAAGCTAAGATGAACAAAGGACTGTAAGTGCTCTGCCCCTGACTGATATAAGATCAGCACCACCAATCAGGTGTCTCTGCCCATTGCCAAGGGGTTTCGAATTGCATTTTTATAAGCTCTTCTCATTTTTAATAAAACAAGTTTCAAGCTTCTAAGGTTTTGTTTTGTTTCTAAAGGAGGGATTTTCAAAGTACATTAAAGAGGATGCTGTTAGTATAAAAGAGATGAGAAATGATGTCAGGAAATAGAAGATGGTAGTAGAAGCTTAGATGTAAGAGATGCTATAGAGTTCAAATCAAGAGTACTTGTAATTGTCCATTTAGGGGGAAGTGAAGGATAAGAGAAGAAATCAAATTTTATGTAAGTGGTTTCATTTATATTTTTAAAAAAGAAGGATGGGACTCACTAGGAACAAATGCTTAGAGAATATTCACATCTAGAAATTCATAAAATGTTTGCCCAAAAACCTGATTTCATTTGAAATGTTGAATCCTGACCAAATGGATCTGAAAGGAAGCAAGCATGCAGCAAACAAGACAGGCAAGGCATCAGGATCTTGGCTAAGCATCTTTCATAATAAGCAATTATCACCCTGAGGCAGGTTTACTGGACTTATAGCTGCTTTTTCTTTGAGAAGAGCTCTAAAGTTGGAAAATATATCGAATAACTCGTCTTTCCCCCCAAAAAAAGGTCTTTATACATAGGGCCATGCCATCTTTTCATCTCTTTCATCTGCCTGAGTCAAGCTGCCATGAAACATTGGCAGTATTAAAAACAGACACTTCAATGCAAAATCTTCAATTTCCCAGATTAAAAAGAAAAATTCTCAAAAGCAAATTAACTATTAAAATTATTTCAATAAGTCCTCTAAGTAGGACAGAATACAAAGCCCAAGTAGAATGCAAAGTCTATCATAGAACACCCCATTCCAGATCCCTGAAGAGGGCCTCTTCTCCTTCCAGTACCATGATTTCAAGTTGGGGTGGGGTGGGGGGTTGGAATCTAAGCTACTCACCCCTGCTTGTCAAAAACAAAAACAAAAAAGTCACACTTCATGCCACACTTCTCAAACTCAGATAAAGTATTTTCAGCCATGGGATAAACAGTACATCTCAAGAGTTTTATACAGAGATTTGGAGGATTTTTTTTTTTTTTTAATTAAATCAAGCACAGATTATTATGGAATCATATGCAAAGTTCAAAATAAAAACCCTAAAAGAACAATGAGAAGTGATTAAGCCAGACAAGTTACTGAATCATAAGGTAAAGCCCCCAAATTTAAAACAGTATAATGGAATAAAAAGTTCCCAAACTGATCCAAACACATATGGTAATTCAGCATGCAATAAAGCCATCTAAATCAGTGGAGTAAAGATGGGACTTGTAATAAACAGTAGTAGGGACAACTAGGTAGCTATCTGGGAAAAGATAAAGTTAGACTCATAATTCAAAGTACACTTCAGGACAAACTCCAAATGGATAAGATTTAAATGTCAAAATTGAAGCCATACAATAACAAAAGCAAACATCAGCAAATATATATACCTAAATATTGGTATAGGAAAGGCCTTTCTGTAATTCCAAAATTCAGAAGCCACAAAAGATTCATAAACTCATTCTCAAAAACTCCAAAAGACAATGATAAACGAGAAAAGCTTTTTGCAACTCATCACAGAAATATGGTTAATCTCTTAATAAATAGAGAGCTCCTATAAACTGGTAAGAAAAAGACTATGTAAAGATGGGCAAAGGACACAATAGGCAGTTCACGCAGAGAGAAATACAACTGGCCCTTAAGCATGAAAATGTTTAATTTCTATCGTAAGAGGAATGCAAAAATAGAACTAGATTGAGACACCTTGTTCAATCTAAGTTGCACCAAGTATTCCTCTCTCCTCCTCCTCCTAAATTCCTTCTAGATGGGTGGACCATGTAACAGCCAATGAGTTGTGAGCAGAAATGATGCACATACTTCCAAGTCAAGTATTTAACTACTGGCACTGAAACCCTCTAGATGAACTGACAATGTTTCAAATGGTGGCTGCTACATGGACCTGGATATCCAAATGACAACATGAACCAGCTCCCCAACCCCACCCCAGCTTGAAATCTTCATCTAATTTGCAAGAGAAATAAATCTTTATTAGTTTAAGTCACTGAGAATTGGGAGTTGTTCTCACTGGCATAACCCAGCCTATCCTGACTGAAACCTCTTTTCCTGCCTATCAAATTGACAAAAATCTTTTTTTTTTTAATCAGGTACCAGGGCTGGATTGAACCTCGGACCTCGTATGTGGAAGCTGGTGCTCAACCACTGAGCTACATTAGCTCCCCTGAGTTGGTTTCTTCATTTGTTTGCCTGTTGTTTGCTTTCTTGTTTTGAGGAGGTACAGGGGACCTAACCCAGGACCTCCCATGTGGGAAGCAGGTGCTTGAGACACATCCGCTCCCTCAAAATTATTCGTTTTGAGAGAGCAGTCTCTCATTCATTACTTGAGAGGCTAAAAATTGGAATGATCTCATGGAAGACAACTTATAATATCTATCAAAATTATTAGCACATTATGGGGAAAATACAGTTAAATGTAACTTATGGACTACAGTTAACAGCAATATTGTAATATTCTTGCATGAATGTCAAAGATGTACTATATCAATGCTAAGGGTAAATAATAGAGGGATATGGGATTTTTTCTTTTGGACTAAGGAAAACATTCAAAAATTTACTGAGGCAATGACTGCACAACTCTGCGATGAAACTGAGAGCCACTGAGTGTACACTTTGGATGGATTGTACAAGGCATGGGCCTGCATAACACAGTGAACTATGTGGTGGATGATGGCCTGTGGTTAATAGTCACATGAGAGTGTTTTCTCATGAACTATAACAAAGGCACAATACTAATATCTGGTGTTAATAATGGGGGAGGGGGTGTATGGGAAAAATATACCAAATGTAAGCTATAAACTATAGTTACTAGTAGTATACTGATGATGTTCTTTCATAAAATGTAACAAATGTTCCACAACAATGCAAGGTGTTGGTGGGGGAATGATGTATGGGCATGATTGTTTTTTGTAAGCTCACAACTTCTCTATTAAAAATGTATATATTAAAACTGAAAAAAAATTACTAGTGCATTTATCCTTGGACCCTGCAATCCTACAGGGTGTCTATCCTACAAATATACTTGCACACAAGGCAAAACAACTTAAAATAAAAGTTATTTATTGAAGCATTTTTAGTAAGAGCAAAAGACTGAAAACAAGCCAAATGTCCACTTATAGGGGACTGGTTAAATAAACTGTGGAAAAGCCACAACAGTATACAATGCTGGACATAAAGTATACGATATACATAAAGTATACAATAATGGACATAAAGAGGACCCAAGAGAAATAAATGCAAATAACCAAAAGATGCTTATATATGGAGGCGTACAGGAGTGTTTATTGAAAATGCTAAAAACTGTAAGCAATCTAAATGTCCATCAACAGAATAAACAAATTATGATATGATCTTTTTATTCCTATCATATAATTTAATATGAAATTTGATAAAATTTGCATGAATTTGAAAAACACATTAAGCAAAATAATCTAGACACAAAAAGAAACGTCTGTAAGAGTCCATTTATATGAAACTGAAGAACAAGCAAAACTAATTTATGTGGAAAGAAATGAGGACAGTAGTTGCCTATAGGTGGACCGGGACTAACTGGAAGGGGTATGAAGGAACTGTGAAAGGGAAATGTTCTTTATCTTGATTGTGGTCATGGTTACATAGGAGTAACTGTGTATCAAAACTTACTGAATTATGGGAAGCGGCTGTGGCTCAATCAGTAGGGTTCCCGTTTACCATATGGGAGGCCCCGGGTTCGGTTCCCGGGGCCTCCTGGTGAAGGCAAGCCCGCCCGCACGGCGTGGTTAGCTGACCCAGCGAGCACAAGCAGCAAGGGGGGGATAAATGAATAAATAATAAATAAAATCTTTAAAAAAAAAAAAAAAACTTACTGAATTGGACATTTCATTGTATACAATTTTATCTCAATTCTTTAAACCTTCGATTTTTGTTGTTGTTGTTGTTGTAAAAAGCAGCTCTTAGGTACTAATATGGAAATGTGTCCAGGAACAGAAAAGAGTATCATACATACACTATATTTGTGTAAGAGGGGATGTTAAGAAAATATATTTGTGTTTGCTTATATTTCATAAAGAAACACTAAAAGAATAAATAGAAATAATAAAACCTGTTTCTTACAGATGATATGAAAAAAATGGGGTGATATGGACAGGTATGAGGATGAGACTTCCCTAGGTAGAATTAAAAAATCATTTTCATATTTACATGATATGAATATATTATCTAGTCACCAAATAAAATTGCTTTCTAAATTTTTAAAGAAAACTTGTTTAATTACTAAAGCATATAGTTTCCTGAAACAGTGAAAACAAAGAAACAAGAAAATCTAAACTCTACTATGTTCTATCCACTGAATAATTTAGAGTTGAGTTTTTCCTCAAAGCATTACCATATCAAGGTCCTAGAAATGAGACATGCACATTTCAAGCAAAAAGGAAAACAAAACAACCACAGCAGGTCACTTAGCACTTATGGCCCCATTCTCCTAGGACTCCTCTGCCACACAGAGAAGACTTGGGCAAAAAAGGTACAAGAAGCCCCCACCCTGATCAAGATAGTGGAGTGAGATGCTGCAGGGCTCCATCCCCCAAAGAAGCTTTGAAAAACCAGCAAGAACTGGCGGAAACATCTTTCTCATAACTCCAGAAAACAGTTAAAGGACTGCAGTAATAGTACAGGCACCAAACAAGAGAAAGGCTTCTTAAAAAATGGACAATCCTTGGGAAGCGGCTGTGGCTCAATCAGTAGGGCTCCCGTTTACCATATGGGAGGCCCCGGGCCCGCCCGCACGGCGTGGTTGGCTGACCCAGCGAGCACAAGCAACAAGGGGGTATAAATGAATAAATAAATAAAAATCTTTAAAAAAAAAAAAAAAAAAGGTCAATCCCATGATAGCCTGGCTGGTCCCTCTCCCACCCCTCACCAGCTCAGCTCAAAGACAGACTGGGTTCCCAGTGCAGATCCCTGGTCCTAGTTACAGAGGGAGCCAAGTAACCCTTGTGCCTATGTTGGGAGCATGTATGTCTGGCCCAGTCTATCTGGATGTGGCCTGAAGGACTCACCATCCCAACATTTGCTCTGTATGTATGTAGAAGGCATACATGGAACTCTCCTAAGAACCATGTGGGAAAACAGTTAAGTCATGCTGCATGGGACAAGGGATTGCTGAGTGTAGGACATACAGTGCAGTGTCCAGGACTGTGAGGAAATTGTTTTCTAGGGAAGATGGGCATCTGTATCTGTATAAATGGGGGGATTCTTAGGGCCACCCACATGTGAAGAAAGATCAGGGAGGGCCCTAGCTTGAGCCTGGAGCTATTCTCCAAACTCACTGTGTGGATATGCACTAAAGGAGAACACTCACAGGTCAATCTGCAAAGACTGGCAAAGGTGTTTTCTTTTTTCCCTTCTTTTTCTTCTTCTTTTTTTTTAATTAAAAAGATTTTTTTTTAATTAGCTCCTGGCAATCAAGGATGGATACAAGCTTAAGGAACAGATGCCCCCAAAGTCTAAATTCCACTGATAACACATTAAAATATCATAATGGCTAGGTTTCAACAAAAGGCTACAAAACACACAAAGAAACAGGAAACAGCCTGGGCAAAGGAGATGAGAGCACTACAAACCATCAGTGAGGAGGACCAGACCAGGACACACTTTTTTGTTTAAAAAAAAAAAAAGGTCCTAAATATGCCCGCAGACTAAAGGAAAACATGGTCAAAGAACTAAAGGAAATCATAAAAACAACAGATGAACATGAAGAGAGTATAAACAGAGATAGAAATTACTAAAAGGAACCAAACAGACCTGAAGAGCACAGAAATGTAAAATTCCTGAGAGGAGTTCAACAGCAGATTGAACCTGGCAGAAGAACGAATCAGAGAACCTGAGATACAGTCTGAGGAGCAGAAAGAAGAATGAAGAAAAGTAAACAGAATCTTAGGAACCTGGGGGACACCACAAAGCATACCAATATGCTTCAAAGCATTGAGATAATGGTTGAAAACTTTCCTAATCTAATGAAAGACATGAATATACACATCCAAGCCACTTATCAAACTCAAAATATAAACCCAAATAGACCCATACCATGGCATATTATAATCACACTGTCGAATGTCAAAGATAGAATTCTGAAAGCTGCAGGAGAGAAGTAATGTGTCATGAATAAGGGAGACTCAATAAAATTAGGTGCCTATGTATCATCAGAATCCATGAAAGCAAGACGGCAGTGGGATGATATTTAAAGTGCTGAATGCAAAAATTTGCCAACCAAGAATTCTATATCTTGACAAAACTTTCAAAACTGAGGGAGAGTTTTAAGACATTCCAATAAATAAAAGCTGAGGGAGTTTGTCACCACTAGACCAGCCCTACAAAAGCTATTAAAAGAGTTCTGCAGATTGAAAGACAAGAACAACTACAAGGAAAATGACGGCCTAGAAAGACATAGGACTCTCTTCTCTTCCAGAAAAATAGTTAGGACAGGCTAAAACGGCCTAGAAAAAAATCTTCAAGGGTTTAGGACACCAGGCAACAGCTGGACTCTGCCCGCAAGAGAGAGGGACAAAGGAAACCCGTCTGAGTTAAAACCAGCAGCTGCTACTGCTGACACCCTCTCCCACACTAAGACAATTTTGAATTCTCAAGCCTCTGGGCCAGCTACAGACAAAGGTGGCTCCATGGATCCACAACCCCAAGAAAGTGGAGAGAGAGGGGCACTGCCTAACACTGACTCAGCTTCTGACCCACAAATTTGGTCCACTGTGTCCCACAAGACCTTCCAGGCCAGGTGGGGCAGTGCCATTGTTTGCCTTGGGAGCCAATTTAAGACTAAAAATTCCAAGAATAAAGAGATCCAACCCTCCCAATCTCCCTATTATCCTGGACTAATTGTTGAGGACACAGAGGGGAGTGGCATTATTTCCTACTCAGGAAAAGGGAGGGGGTTGCCAGGGAAGGCTGGAAAACTGTCTCTGAGAAAGTTTGAATTACAAGACTTTTAGCCTCCAGGAAGGAACCTATATCACCTGGATCTGGTCCGTTTTGCAGCAAACACACTCCAACCAGGCAATGAACTGAGAGGGCAGCCAAAGAGCGCTGTCTTCTAGCAGACCAAGGAAGTGCACATGAGAAAACTAAAAGTAAATAAGAGACGCTTTTTTTGGCTTTTATAGCCTCCCTCCCCAAGGCCCTAGGAACCATGTCTGCAACCCATTACTGGGTCCTCAGCCCAGTTTTGAGCAACTAACAGGGATAATCCTAAAGACCTGGGCTGAACCAAGAATCAAAGAATAACAGTAACAAACAGCTTCCTGCTATAAAATCCCTACGAAAGAGAGAGAAATTGAGCACCTAAGTAAACTACCATCCTAATCAGATGCCCAGAGATCAGCAGAAAATTATGAGCCATACTAAGAAAATGGAAGACATGGCCCAGGAAAAGGAATATATAGTCCCAGAAAAGATGCAGGATTTGAGACAACAAATTAAAGAGATGCACACAAATTTCCAAAATCAAATTAATGAGTTGAAAGTCAATATGGCTAAAGAGATAAATGTTATCAAGAAGACATTGATGGGAAGCGGCTGTGGCTCAATCAGTGGGGCTCCCGTTTGCCATGTGGGAGGCCCCGGGTTCGGTTCCCGGGGCCTCCTGGTGAGGGCAAGCCCGCCCGCACGGCGTGGTTGGCTGACCCAGCGGGCGCAGGCAGCAAGGGGGGGATAAATGAATAAATAAATAAAATCTTAAAAAAAAAAAAAAAAAAGAAGACATTAAGCAGGCATAAAGAAGAATTTGAAATCCTGAATAGAAAAGTAACAGAGTTCTGGGAATGAAAGACAAAATAGGTAAGATCTAAAACACATTAGAGGGCCAAACCCTGCGAAAGGGTGCGCCGCCAGGCCCCGCACACCATGCAGCAAGATGACATAACAGGAGAGTGACACAAGGGAGAGCCAAGACGAGACGCACCAAAAAACCAGGAACTAAGGTGGCACAGGCAATAGGACGGCTCTCTCCCACATCTAAGATTCCAAGGATCGAATCCCAGTGAAGACAGGAGGAGAAGGATGAGAAGGGAGGGCAGGAAACGGACACAGAAACAGCAAAAACGGGGGGGGGGGGGAATGGATAAAAGTAAATAAATAAATCCTTGAAAAAAATGTATAGGGGAGGAAGATGCGGACTATAATTAGTAGTAATACTCTGATGAAGTTCTTTCACGATTTGTTAGCAGATGTTTCACAACAATGCAGGGTGTTTGGGAGGGGGAGGTGATGTGCGGGAGCCCTGTATGATATTATGCATGTTTGTTTTGTAAGTTCACGATGTTTGCTGAAAACTTACAGTTTATGTATGTTCACGTATGAATGACATACTTCAATAAATTGTTAAGAAAAAAAAAAAGACATTAGAGGGGACTGATGTGGCTCGAACAGTTGAGCGCCTGCTTCCCACATGGGAGGTCCAGGGCTTGGTTCCTGGTGCCTCCTAAAAAACAAAAAGAAACAAACAAACAAATGAAAAAACCAACTCAGGAGAACAGGAGAACTGATGTGGCTCAGTGTTTGCGCACTGGCTTCCCACATACAAGTTCCCAGGTTCAATCCCCAGCCCCGGTACATTGAAAAAAAAAAAAACATTAGAGGCATACAACAGCAGACCCCAAATGAGAAAAGAAAGAATAAGTGATACCAAAGACAGACCAGCTGAAATTGGAGAGAGAAAAGAATGGAAAAAATTGAGCAGGGGATCAGGCAGTAGAATGACAACACGAAATGCAACATACATGTCATGGGAGTTCCAGAAGGAGAAAGGAAGGGAAAGGGGGCAGAAAGAGTATTTGAGGTTATAATAGCTGAAAATTTCCCAACTGTCACAAAAGAAATGAACTTACATATCCAAGAAGCACTGCATACCCCAATCAGATGCATACTGCTAAGAATGTCAACCATAAAAGATAAAGGAAGAACTCTGAGAGCAGCAAGGGAGAAGCAAACCATCACATCCAAGGGACGTCCAGTAAGAAGACTCTGCGTGGATTTCTCATCAGAAACCGTGGAAGTGAGAAGAGAGTGGTATGACACAATTAGGATACTCAAAGAGAAAAACTGCCGGCCAAAAATTCTTTTTTTTTTTTTTTTTTTTAAAGATTTTATTTATTTATTCATTTATCCCCCCCTTGCTGCTTGTGCTCGCTGGGTCAGCTAACCACGCCGTGCAGGCGGGCTTGCCTTCACCAGGAGGCCCCAGGAACCGAACCCGGGGCCTCCCATATGGTAAACGGGAGCCCTACTGATTGAGCCACAGCCATCCAGCAAAAGTGTTCTTCAAATATGAAGGTGAATATAAAATACTCACAAACAAACAGGAACTAAGAGAGTTTGTGAAAAAGAATCCACCTTTGCAGGAAATATTGAAGGAAGCTTTACAGCCTGAAAGAAAAAGATAGGAAAGAGAGGCTTGGAGAAGAGTATAGAAAGAAGAGCAGAAAGGATAACCAAAAGAGTAAAAAGACAGACAAAAATGTGGTATGACATGAAAACCAAAGAATAAAATGGTGGAATTAAATAATGCATTTACAGTAATATCATTGAATGTGAATGGATGAACTCCCCAATCAAAAGATATAAGCTGACAGAATGGACAAAAAAAACAGGAGCCATCCATATGCTGCTTACAAGAGGCTTGTCTTAGACCTAGGGATACAAAACCGGCTGAAAGTGGAAGGTTGGAAAAAGATACTCCATGCAAATAGTAACTAAAAGAGAGCAGGGGTAGCTATACTAATATCAAACAAAACAGACTTTAAAGATTTATTTATTTATTCCTCCCCTCCCCCATAAAACAGACTTTAAATGCAAAAAAAGTTATAAGAGATACAGGAGACCATTATATATTAATAAAAGGGACAATCCACCAGGAAGAAATAACAGTCATAAATATCTATGTACCTAACCAGTGAGCCCCAAATTACATGAGGCAAACTCTGGCAAAACTGAAGGGAGAAACAAACATCTTTATAATAATCACTGGAGACTTCAACATATCACTCACATCATTAGATAGAACAACTAGATAGAAGATCAACAAGGAAACAGAGAACGTGAACAATATGGTAAACGAAGTCAGACCTAACACACATACAAAGAATGCTGCATCCAAACTCAGTGGGTTATACATTCTCTCAAGTGCCCATGGATCTTTCTCTAGGATAGACCACATGTTAGGACACAAACGCAGCTCTCAAAAATATAAAAAGACTGAAATTATACAAAGCACTTTCTCAGATCATAATGGAATGAAACGGGAAATCAATAATAGACAGGAAAGAGGTAAATTCTCAAATGTGGGGGGGAGGAGGGCTAAACAACACACTCCTAACTAATTTATTGGGTCAAAGAAGAAATTGCAAGTGAAATCAGTAAATATATTGAGACAAATGAAAACAAGAACACAACTTATCAAAATTTATGTGATAAAGCAAAAGCAGTCTTGAGAGGGAAATTTATAGCCTAAACACCTATATTAAAAAGAAAGAGGGAAGCAGCTGTGGCTCAATCAGTGGGGCTCCCGTTTACCATATGGGAGGCCCCGGGTTCGGTTTCCAGGGCTGACCCGGCGAGCACAAGCAGCAGGGGGGGGATAAATGAATAAATAAATAAAATCTTTAAAAATAAATAAATAAATAAATAAATAATAAAAAGAAAGAGCTAAACTCAAAGATTTAATGGAACAACTGGATAAACTAGAAAAAGAAAAGCAAACTGATCCGAAAGCAAGCAGAAGGAAAGAAATATTAAAGATTAGAGCAGAGGGAAGCGGCTGTGGCTCAATCAGTGGGGCTCCCATTTACCATGTGGGATGCCCCGGGTTCGGTTCCCGGGGCCTCCTGGTGGGGGCGGGTCTGCCCGCACGGCATGGTTGGCTGGCCCAGCGAGCACAAGCAGCAAGGGGGGGGATAAATGAATAAATAAATAAAATCTTTAAAAAAAAAAAAAAGATTAGAGCAGAAATAAATGAAATCGAGAACAAAAAAACAATAGAGAAAATAAACAAAACCAAAAGCTGCTTCTTTGAGAAGATCAATAAAATTGACAAACCTCTGGCCAGACTAACAAAGAAAAAAGGAGAGGAGATGCAAATAAATACAATCAGAAAAGAAAGGGGGAAAGCAACGACTGACCCCACAGAAATAAAAAGGATCACAAGAGGATGTTATGAGAAACTGTATGTCAACAAACTAGACAACCTAGATGAAATGAATAAATTCCTGGAAAAGCACAAACAGCTTACACTGATGCTACAAGAAATACAAGAACTTAAACCAATCATATTTAAAAAGATTGAATGCAAATATTCTCGCTGTCTGGATTTCGTGATAATCAGGGTAGGCTAAATATTCGCTATATTAGAAACCATGCATGTGTCTCCAGACCTAATTTTTCTCCCTAGGTCTGGTTTATAAAATGCTGGTAATAAACCAAGCCTGATTTATTTTATGTCCATCCTGTATGGAAAATGACTAACTCTGGGTATCTTTGGTCAACCTTAAGAGATGTAGCAGCGGGGGGCGGATGTGGCTCAAATGGTTGGGGGTCCGTCTCCCATATGGAGGGACCTGGGTTTGATCCCTGGGACATCCCGGTAAAAAGAAAAAAAAAAAAGAAAAAGATAGAAGGCGTGTGGGCCATCAGGCCTCATGCGCAGGTGTGCCGCCAGGCCTCGCCGAGCCACACAGCAAAATGATGATGTAACAAGAGAGTGACACAAGGGAGAGCCAAGATGAGATGCGCCAAAAAACCCAGAACTAAGGTGGCGCAGGCGGTAGGACGCCTCTTTCCCAAATTGGAGTTTCCGAGGATTGAATCCCGGCGAAGACAGGAGGAGAAGGATGAGAGGAGAGGGCAGGAAACAGACACAGAGAATTGCTCAGCAAATGGACACAAAAAAAGCAAAACCAGGGTGGGAGGGGGATGTTAAAATGAATAAAAGTAAATAAATAAATTTTAAAAATAAAATAAAATAAAATAAAAAATAAATTAAAAGATTGAATCTGTCATCAAAAATTCTCCCAACAAAGAAAAGTCCAGGACCAGATGGCTTCACAGGGGAATTTTACTAAGCATTTGAAAAGAATTAGCATGAATCCTGTTTATACTCTTTCAAAAAAAATTGAAGAGGAGGAAAAATTACCCAACACATTTTATGAAGCCAACATCACCCTAATACCAAAACCAGATAAAGACACTACAAGAAAATTACAGACCAATCTCTCTAATGAACATGGATGCAAAAATTCTCAACAAAATATTTGCAAATCAAATCCAACAGCATATCAAAAGACTAATAAATCACAACCAAGTGGGATTTATTCCTGGTATGCAAGGCTGGTTCAACATAAGAAAATCAATCAACCTAATACAGCACATTAACAAAGTGAAGGGAAAGAAACTACATGATCATCTCAATCAATGCAGAAAAAGCAGTTAAGAAAATCCAGCATTCTTTCTTGATAAAAACACTTCAAAAGATAGATATAGGGGGTCGGATGTGGCTCAACTGGTTGGGCGTCGTCTCCCATATGGAGGGACCCGGGTTCCATCCCCGGGACCTCCCGGTAAATAAATAAATAAATAAATAAATAAATAAATAAATAAAATAAAGTGCAACTGACTTAAAAAAAAAAAAGATAGATATAGAAGGAAAATTTCTCAATATGATAAAAGGCATATATAAAACACCCAAAGTCAACATCATACTCAATGGGTTAAGGTTGAAAGCTTTCCCTCTAAGAATGGGAACAAGGCAAGGATGCCCACTGTCACCATTGTTATTCAACATTGTACTAGAAGTTCTAGCTAGAACAATTAGACAAGAAAAAAAATTAAAGACATCCAAATAGGAAGAGAAAGTAAAATTCTCACTATTTGCAGATGACATGACCTATATTTAGAAAATTCTGAAATGTCTACAACAAAGCTTCTTGAACTAATAAACGAGTTCAGCAAAATGGCAGGATACAAGATCAACATGCGAAAATTGGTACTGTTTCTGTACACCAGTATTGAACAATCTAAAGAGGAAATCAGGGGAAAAAATCCATTTACAATAGCAACAAAAAGGCTCAAATACCTAGAAAGTATTTAAATACAAAGACTTAAATCAATTTAACCAAACAAGTACAGGAACTATATGCAGAAAACTAAAACACAATGCTAAAAGAAATCAATGAAGACCTAAACAAACAGAAAGACATTCCGTAATCATGGATGAAAGACTAAATATTGGGAAGCGGCTGTGGCTCAATCAGTAGGGCTCCCGTTTACCATATGGGAGGCCCCGGGTTCGGTTCCTGGGGCCTCCTGGTGGGGGCGGGTCTGCCCGCACGGCATGGTTGGCTGGCCCAGCGAGCACAAGCAGCAAGGGGGGGATGAATGAATAAATAAATAAAATCTTTTAAAAAAAAAAAAAACAGCATGGTACTGGGGAGCGGATGTGGCTCGATTGGTTGGGCGTCCGTCTCCCATATGGAGGGACCTGGGTTCGATCCCCGGGACCTCCTGGTAAAATAAAGAAAAATATAGAAGGCATGCAGGCTGCCAGAGCCCGCCGAGCCCAGCATCAAGATGATGATGTAACAGGAGAGAGACACAGGGGACAGCAAAGATGAGATGCACTGAAAAACCAGGAACTGAGGTGACACAGGTGGCAGAACTCCTCTCTCCCACAGAGTTCCCCAGGATCAAATCCCAGTGAAGACAGGAGGAGAAGGATAAGAGAGGGCAGGAAACAGACACAGAGAATTACCCAGCAAATGGACACAAAACAGCAAACGGGGGGTGGGGGGATGGTTAAAATGGATAAAGTAAATAAATAAGTAAATCTTAAAAAAAAAAAAAAAACACAGCATGGTACTGGCATAAAATAGACACATTGATCAGTGGAATAAAATTAAGAGTCCAGAAATAAACCTCAAACCCCTACGGCCAACTGGCTTTTGACAAACCTACCAAGTCCATGTTCAGGGGACAAAACAGTCTCTTCCACAAATCATGCTGGGAGAACTGAATATCTATAACCAAAAGAATGAAAGAGGACCCCTATCTCACTCCCTATATAAGAAACAACTCAAAATGGACCAAAGACCTAAATATAACAGCCAGGACCATAAAACTACTAGAAGAAAATGTACGGAAACATCTTAAAGACTTTGCAGTAGATGGTGATTTCTTGGACCTTACACCCAAAGCACACGCAACAAAAGAAACAATAGATAAATCGGACCTTCTCAGAATTAACACTTTTGCTTCTCAAAGGCCTTTGTCAAATGGGTAAAAAGGCAGCCAACTCAATGGGTGAAAATATTTGGAAATCACATATCCGATAAGTGTTTAATACCCATAATATATAAAGAGATACTACAACTCAAATATTAAAAACAAACGACCCAAGGAAGCAGATATGGCTCAAGGGACTGAGCTCCCACCTACCACATGGGAGGTCCATGGTTCAGTTCCCAGTGCCTCTTAAAGAAGGCAGGTGCAGCAAGCTGACTCAACAAGAGACAAAAAGAAAAACATAATGAGAGACACAACAAAGCACGGAATGAAGGTTCCTGGTGTCTCCTAAAGAGGACAAGCAAGACAGCGAGCTGGTGCGATAGGCAGGCATGGCAAGCTGATGCAACAAGATGACGCAAAAAGAGACACAAGAAGAAAAAACAGTAAGAGACACAACAAAGCAGGAAACAGGTAGCTCAAGCAATTAGGCACTTCCCTCCCATATCGGAGGTCCTGGGTTCGGTTCCTGGTGCCTCCTAAAGAAACAAGGAAGACGAACAGACACAGTAAGTGCAAATAACGAGGGGAGTGGGGAGAAATAAATAAATAAAATAAATCTTTTAAAAAAGACCCAATTTAAAAAATGGGCAAAAGACTTGAATAGACATTTCTCCAAAGAAGAAATACAAATGGCAAAAAAACACATGAAAAAATGTTCAACATCACTAGTGATCAGGGAAATGCAAATCAAAGCTACAATGAGATATCATTTCATATCTACCAGAATGACCACTATTAAAAAGACATAACTACAAGTGTTGGAGAGGATGTGGAGAGATAGAACACTTATTCACTGTTAGAGAGACTATAGAATGGTTCAGCCTCTGTGAAGGACTGTTCGGCAGTTCCTAAAGTAGTTGTGAATATAGATTTGCCACATGACCCAGCAAAACCCTTACTAGGTATATAACCAGAAGAACTGAGAGCAGTGACACAAACAGACATCTGCATACAGATGTTCATAGCGGCATTATTCACAATTGCCAAAAGATGGAAACAACCCAGGTTTCCATCATCCGAAGAATGGATAAACAAACTGTGGTGTATACACACAATGGAATATTATGCAGCTCTAAGAAGAAATAAGTTGTGAAGCATATGACAACATGGATGAATCTGGAGGACATTATGTTGAGTGAGGCAAGCCAGACACAAAAGGACAAATAGTGTGATTGCGCTACTATCAAGTAAATACATTGTGTAATCTCATGTAGTTAATAACTTGAATATGTGTCACCAGAAAATAGAATGAGGTTAGAGAATGGAAAGCTGAGGGTTAACCTGTGCAGAACTGGTAAAAAGGATGTGTGTTAATCTTGGGAAATGAACAGAAAAGGTAAAAGCACAACTTAACCTTTGTAACTAGTAGTATTATTTTTTTTTTTTTTTTTTTTTTTTACAAAGATTTTATCTATTTATTCATTTATCCCCCCCCTGCTGCCTGTGCTCGCCGGGTCAGCCAACCACGCTGTGCGGGTGGGCCCGCCCTCACCAGGAGGCCCTGGGAATCGAACCCGGGGCCTCCCATATGGTAAACGGGAGCCCCACTGATTGAGCCACAGCCGCTTCCCATGTAACTAGTAGTATTATTATATGGGTATGATAGTGCTTGAAAGGGAAAGTCTAAGGTCATGTATATTACTAAAAGGAAAGCTAAAAAAGGTATAGCATAGTAAAAAGTGTGTATGTATATATGTGTGTTTACACCAAAAGATACATACAAGAATGTTCATAACAACCTTATACATAATAGTCACATACTGGGACCATCCAAATGACCATCAGCAGAAGAAAAGATAAAGTATATAGCCACACAAGGGAATACTAGACAGCACTAAAACGAACACATTGCTGCTACCTACAATGTGGAGGACTCTCACCATGTTGAGCAAAGGAAGCCAGACACAAATGGAAACATAATGTTTAATTGTATATGAAGTTAAAACAGACAAAATAATCCGTGGTGTTTAAAGTAAGGCTAGGGGGCGGAGGTGGCTCAACTGGTTGAGCGTCCGTCTACCATATGGAGGGACCCGGGTTCGATCCCCGGGACCTCCCGGTAAAAGAAAAAATAATAATAAAAAAAAATAAATAAATAAAGTAAGGCTAGTAATTTTAGCTGGGGAAGAAGAAGGTGGTAGCAACCAACAGGAGGCAGAAAATGGGTTGGGGTGTGCTGGAGTGCTAGTAATGTTTTTTTTCTTTTTTTTTTTTTTTTTTTTTTTTTTACCCGGAGGTCCCGGGGATCGAACCCGGGTCCCTCCATATGGGAGACGGACACCCAACCAGTTGAGCCACATCCGACCGCACTAGTAATGTTTTGATATTGGTGATAGATACATGACAGGTATGTTCCCTTTGTGATAATTCATCAAGTGTTATTCTTATGGTTTGTGTGCTTTTATGTCTGTAGTTTTTTTTTTTTTAATTAAGTAAGAAAAACATTAGGGAAATTCTAAAAGGAACTGAAAAAGATCTTGCCTTATCAGACATTTTAAAAAATTATATTATATGAAAACATCATGCTGAGTGAAACAAGCCAGGCACAAAAGAACAAATATTGTATGATCTCATGTACATGAAATAAAATATGCACATTTCAGAGACAGAAGATTACAGAGTATCAGGAATGGAGTAGGGGTAGGGAATAAGGGAATGGGGACTTAATGCCTAATGGGTACAGAGTTTCTGTTGGGGTGATAGTAATGGATAGTGATGATGGTAGCACAACATTGTTACTATAATTAACACCAATGAATTGAGTAATTGAAAGTGGTTAAAATGGGAAATGTTATGTACTTTACTTATATATTACCACAATAAAAACTAAATACACACACACACTCATACATACAATAAAGCAATTAGAACTGTCGTCCTAGTACAAGGATATAGAGTCAAATCAATGGAAGAAAATAGGACTGAAAAATGAACCCAAGTATATATAAGAATTTTGCATATAATAAAGGTGGCTTTTTAACTACTAGTGGGAACAATTGGATTATTCAATAAATGGATAGCCGTTTGGTAAAAAATAAAGGTGGATCCCTACCTCACTCTCTAAACCAAATAAAATTCCACAAGGGCAAAAATATAATATACAAAATGAAACTATCAGTACTAAAGCAAAACATGAGTGAATATTTTTATAACCTTGGAATTGGGAAATCTAGACATCATTTTTAAAAAATTAGGGAGCAGTTGTGACTGAAGCAGTTGGACACCCACCTTCCACACAGGGGGTGGGGGGGTGGGCAGGTACCAGGTTTGGTTCCCGGTACCTTCTAAAGAAGATGAGCAGATGCAATGAGCAGATGCAACGAGCAGAGAGTGGATGTGGCTCAAGCAGTTGGGCACCTGCCTCCCACATGGGAGGTCCCAGATTCGGTTCCCAATGCCTCCTAAAGCAGACAATGAGCAGACACAATGAGCGGACACAGCGAGCAGACAGATGAGGGAGCCAGCTTGGGGGGAGGGATTAAAAAAAAAAAGTTGATAAAGTTGACTACATAAAAATATAAGTTTTGATGCACAAACACACACACAACACAAAGTAAAAAAAAAAAGGTAATCTAAGCACCTCTTAAAATATATGTATATATATATATATAAATAACATTTTTGTAAGCAAATACACATATATGCACATATATTTATATATCATTATGCAAATGTTTGTATGTATTGTGAGAATTTTGATTTTTACCCATAATAAAAAAAAAAAAAAGAAAAAAAAAAACTGGGTGAAATAGAAACCCAAAGGTCCATCAACAAGGAATTGATTAAATGTGTTATAATAGCTATTAAAAGGAATAAAGCAGATCTATATGCACTAATATAAAAAAGTATATTAACAAATAAAAACAAGTTGTAAAAAAAGTATGCAGTGTGACTCCCCTTTTTTGTTAAATAACAATTATGTTATATTTGTGGGGTGGAGTGGGGTGGGGTGGGGTGGGGTGGGGTGGGGTGGGAAGGGAAGGGAAGGGAAGGGAAAGGAAAAAATTTATGCTATCTCAACAGTGGTCAGCTATGAGCCTAGGATTAAGGAGGGCTTTCACTTCCATTCAACAATTGGTTATAATATTTTATTATTCTTCATCAATTGTAACAAAGGTACCACACCAATGCTAAGTCAATAACAGGTGGGTATAAGGTGTATGGAATTTTTCTTTTGGAAGCAATGAAAATGTTCTAATATTGATTGTGGTGTTGAATACACAACTCTGTGACTAGAGTGAGAGCTATTGTTTGTACACTTTGGACAGATTGTATGTTGTATGACTATATCTCAATAACACTGCTATAAAAAAATGTGTAATGAAAAGTATATAACACCTTGAACAAAACATACCAGAAAATCGAGGGGCCCATAGTTTGGCAATGAGGTTTTAGATATAGCACTCAATGCACAATCCATGAGAATAAACTTTATAATTTGGACTTTAAAAAAAAAAAAAAAAAATGGTTAAAGACTAAGGATTCTCTAAGTGTTCATAGGCTAAACAGCAGAAAGATATACACTGAACAAGAACAAAGAAGGACAATGCTTTCACAGAGCTTATAAAGCACCTACTAAACCAAGAACATGTTAAACTGGTAATTTTTTAAATTGCAGTTGGGTTAAGTAGGAAAAGTACAGCATACAATAGGAAAATAAAACAAGCAACCATCTTAGGTTGATAACTGGAAGCTGGGTAAACGACATGTGAGGATTCATTATACCATCCTTTTTATTATTGTATATGCTTAAAGTTTGTCATAATTAAAAAAATTTTTTAAATAAAATTTAAAACCCGGTGACCTGTAGGGAAATGCAAATCAAAACCACAAGATAATGTTTCATACCCACTAGAATGGCTACTGTTAAAAAAAAAAAAAAAACAGAAAAATACAAGCCTTGGTAAGGGTGTGGAGAAATAGGAACAATCATTCATTGTTGGTGGGAATGTAAAATGGTGTAGCCACTGTGGAAAACACTATGGTGACTCCTCAGAAAGTTAAGTATAGAATTACCATATAACCCAGCAGAGTCACTTCTAGATATATATCCAAAAATTTGAAAACAGGTACTCAAACAAATATCTGCACACCAATGTTCATGGTGGCATTATCCACAATTGCCAAAAGGTAAAAGCAACTCAAGGGTCCATCAACCAATGAATGGATAAATAAAATATGGTATATACAGACAATGGACTATTATTCAGCTGTAGAAAGGAATGGCGTACTGATACATCTGATGACATAAATTAATCTTGAAGACATCAAGTTGACTGAAATAAGTCAGACACAAAAGGACAATTAATGTATGATTTCACTGATATGAAATAATTAGAATAAACAAACTCATAGAGTCAGATCTAGAATATAGGTTACCAGGGGGTGAAGCGGGGGAAAGAAACCAGGAGTTAATGCTAATTGGTCCAGAGTTTCTACTTGGGTTGCCTGTAAAGTTTTAGTATTGGATGGTGGTAATAGTAGCACAACATTGTGAAGATAACTAACAGCAATGAATTATATATTTGAATGTGGTTAAAGGGGGAAATTTTAGGATTATATATGTTACTAGAATAAAATTTTTTTAAATGCAGGACTGTACAACACAAAAAGTGAACCCTATTGTAAACGATGGACTATAAACATGTTCCTTCATGAATTGTAACAAATCTACCACACTAATGCAAGGTATTAATAATAGGGTGATATACTGGTATAGGGAACTCTGTGTATTTTATGCATTTTTCTGTAAACCAACTTAAAAAAAAAAAAAAGGATGAACTGACCTGGTCTGAGAGTCAGGAAAACTGTTAAGACCCAAAGTGAGAGAAAATTTTAACCAACAGAGAGAAGGAAGGTGGCATTAGAACATCACCAGTGAGAAAAAGCTTGACAAAAGAAGCTTAAAAAGCCTGGGAGTCCTAATAAAGATTTTGGACCAGAGCTGTGAGATGTCACTAAAGTGTTTTAAGTTGGCAATGACATGGCTTTCTAGAATGCATTACATTTCTGTAATGTTTTAATTTGATAAGTCATGTACTATTTCCCTAAATCAGAATAAAATAGACATTGTACTCCCATACACAGCTGGAAGTATAAGTACAGCCTTTGAAAATTCATATCAAAAATTTAACTCACACAAAAAGAAACACAAATTAAACACCTGATACCACTTTCCACGTATCAGATCAAAAAATATGATTAATGGGAAGCGGCTGTGGCTCAATCAGTGGGGCTCCCGTTTACCATATGGGAGGCCCGGGGTTCGGTTCCCGGGGCCTCCTGGTGAAGGCAGGCCCGCCCGCACGGCGTGGTTGGCTGACCCAGCGAGCACAAGCAGCAAGGGGGGAATAAATGAATAAATAAATTTAAAAAAAAAAAAAAAAAAAAATATGATTAACACATTGTATTGGTGTGGTTATGAGAGAACAAGACATTTTACACATTGAGTGTAAAGTGTAATCATCATTTTGAAGGGCAATTTAGCAATAAGGATCAAATGAAAAATGCATATATTCCTTCCACAATTTTACTTCAAAGAACTTACTTGATGACCATCCTCACTGTCAGCAAACAAGTCCGATCTTAAGAATTAAGACACAATATTTGCAGAATTGTATGGCTATGGGGTGTAGCATACATGAGGGTGTAGCATGATTGCTTTCATCATCTGTAATTGTCCTAACCAGCTTCAGAAATGTAAATCAAAGTCCTGACTCACCTAGTCTGTGAACATGGCTAAAAACCTAATTCCTTCAGCTCTGGTATCTCCTAGCAAATTGTTATGGGAAGTATAAAATAAGATCGACAATACTATTTAATATTTTAATCTCTTCTTGCAAAGGAGTCAGAAGAGATGTTTGAAAAGAGGAAAAAGTAGCTCAGTGGTTGAATGCCTGCTTTGCATGTGCAAGGTCCAGGGTTCAACCCCCTGTACCACCTAAAAAATAAAAATAAAAAAGAGGAAAAATGAGTAGGAAAAGAAACTTTTTTGATATTTAAATAAAACTGCTTGAACCTTGGTTTCTTACAATAACCAAAAGCACAAGGGACAAAAGAAAAAGACAAACTGCACTAAATCAAAATTAAAATCTTGCAAACAATTCCATCAAGAAGGTGAAAAGACAATCTGTAAAATGGGTGAAAATACTTGCAAATCATATATCTGTTAAGGCACTAGTATCCAAAATATATAAAGAACTCTTAAAACTCAAAAGAAAAACAAAAAGACAACCCAATTTTAAAATGGGCAAGATTTGAATACATTACTCAAAAAAAAAAAAAAATGCAAGTGGTCAATGAGCAACATGAAAAGATGCTCAACATCATTATTCAGCAAGGAAATGCAAATCAAAACCACAATGAGATGCCAGTTCACACCAAGATGGCTACATCAAAAAGACAAACATAACAAATGTGAGGATGTGGAGAAACGGAACCTTGATATATTGCTTGTGGGCATGTAAAATGGTGCAGCCTTGACAGGTTCCTCACAATGTCCTAGGTATATAGACAAAGGAAATGAAAACATGCATCCACACAAAAATTTGTGCACAAATTTTCACAGCAGCATTATTCTTAACAGCCAAAAAGTGGAAACAACCCAAATGTCCATCAACTGAGGAACAGACATATAAAATTTGGTATATCCAAACAATGGACTATTACTTGGCCACAAAAAAGGAATGAAGTACTGATAAACGGTACAACGTGAACCTTGAAAATATTACACTCAGTGAAAGAAGCCACTCACAAAAGTCCACATACTGTATGATTCCATTTACATGAAATCCAAAACAGGCGAATTTAGAGACAAAAAGCAGATTAGTGTTGCTTAGGGCTGGGGAGCAGGCTGACCGGTAGGAGACTGACTACTAATTTAATGGGCACAGAGTTTCTTTTAGGAGGAATGAAAATATTTGAAAATTAGATTGTGGTAATGGTTGTCCAACCGCTTGCATATACCAAAAAACACTGAATTATACACTTAACTGGGTGAATCTATGGTGTGTGAATTACATCTCAATAAAGATATAAATCTTGCAAGGGCAGCTTAAAACTTATCTTTCCTATGACACTCCTCTTAACAGTAATCCTGGCCAATTTCTGCTTCTCTTCTACTTTGGTTAAAATAAGAACTATTAACAATGCAATAATTTAAAATTTTCGGTTATCCTGAAACCTAACTGTGCTAAGATAGTGGCTGAGGCTTGGTAAACTCTTTTTTCTTTTTAATTTAATTTATTTTAAACCAGGTTTTGCTTTTTAAAATATATATATTTCTTGTCTTTGACCTGGTCAGTTTCTTTTTTTTTTTTTGAGGTACATGGGAAGCAGGCCCTTAACCAGTGAGCTACACCCACTTCCCTTGGTAAACTCTTATACTCGCCCTTCTGTCATTCCAGTACTTACTGTGAGAGTCAGAGGTCCAGAGCTTGGATTATTCGATTGCTTTATGGAAGCTCCCTAACTTGTTCAGTTCGTAAACTGGTCTTTAAGCTCAAAGCCAGAGACCATGCCTTCCATTTCATCTGGATTCATCTTCCTCACCCACCTCTCTGCCCCCCCCCGCGCCCCCCCCACACACACACACCCGCGGGAAGTAAAAACTTCAGAAAGCATTTACTAAGTGCCTGCCGAAAGCCTACTGAGCATGCCCAATTTGGCCAAGCCAATTCAACAACATTCCGGAACAAAAAGTATAGTTCCCGCGTTAAAAGGTGGGAAAGGAAGAAACAGGCGCAAGGCCAGAGGATTAAACTAAAAGAGGGGCTTAAGGAAAGGTAAGAGTCAAAGCCTAAGCATACATGAAGGACAGCACTTACACAGCTCGAACTTGGTACTCAAAGTGGTGTGGAATCAGAATGAAACAAAGAAAGAACAAAAAGTTAAAAAGTACTAAACTAAGGCGTGAGGCGAGGTCACCTAGGGATGGACAGTATGATGACGTAGGCTAATCATACCTTGCCCTCTCCAAAAATCATACGAAGTTGATCTGGCCTTCGGCGTCAACACTAATGCAAGTTATACCGAGATGAAGCTCACTTCGAAAAAGTTCCCTTTTTACAAACGAAAAAGCCAAGCCCTGGCCAAGACATGACAACCATCAACGTTTGCTAAACTCTCGGCTGCTGCCTTCAACCATCTCCACCGCCATCTTCCACATGAGAACCCAGAACCCTTTCTAAAGGGCTTTCAGCAGCATCACCTCCGCGCAGACAGCCCGGGAAGGCTGCGCTTCCGAGACCGCCCAGAGCGCGGAAAAGAGTAAACCTCCAGCTCGCCCCTCTGCGCGCCGCGCCGATGCACGCAGCGGGCCTCGGTCTTCCTTCCTCCCACCCTGCCCGGCCCGGCTTTCCAAGGCCCGGCTGAAGGGGCCGCGAGGCCGGGTGCACGAGCCTCACCTGCACACGCCGCGGATGCAGGGCTCGAGCCAGATGCGGTAGGCGGTCTCGATGTGCTCCTGCGACACCTCCTCGGGCCGCACCGTCTCTGCCCAGCGCCAGGCCGCCTTCTCCAGCTGCAGCCGCGGGGCCATGGCCTTGGTCCGCGGAGCACTTCCCCAGCCGGGCCGCCGTCGCCGCCTCTACCTCCGCCTCCGCCACCTGCCAGCGATGAGGACCAGGCGCTCCCTCAGCCAGCCAGCCCGGCGGCCAGTCAATCACCTGTGCGCGCCACTGCCGCCGCGCCCGCCCGCGCCCTACCGCACGACCAGCCGCAAAGCGCCGCGGTCGACACCCGACACCTCCCGCGCCCGCGGACGTTGGAGGAGTACTCCCCGCAGCGGTGGACGCATGCGTGTTCCCAGTAGCCTTTGCGCCTCCCGCTCCTCTGGGGGAAGGGGAAGCGGCGGTCCAAAGCAACTTTGCCACGTCCTCACCGGCGCTGCTGCAGAAGAAGCGTCTCAGCCTTCGCTGCGGGTAGCGTCCTGCGCGCCCCTACTCTAACTAGCCCGCGTCTTGAGGGCTGCAGGTTGCCTAGGCTTGCTCTCCGGTTCACGCGAGAGGCTACTCAACGCGCGCCATAGGTCCGCTTGGACTGCGGGGTGGGGCTTGTTTAGAGTAGAAACCGGATCACCAAAGAATCTTGTGCCGGCTTTCCAGAGAAAGATTTAACTTGAGTCTGGACCGGTTCTGACTTCTTTCCCGAGCCCTCTTGACGTCACGGGATGTTATGGGCTTTTCCTGGGCTAGAACGGGACTACGTGTCCCAGCATACAGTGCGTCCTGCGTCTCGCTAAATTCCAGGCATGCTGGGATTTGTAGTCTTACAGGTGCGGGGGCCGCGGCCGAATTTCTCTGGTGCATCGGCTCAGTTTTGAAGCTGGCTGGTTCTACCCACGACGGTTAACTGTATATAATGACTTCCGTTCTCTTTCCTAAGGCTCCGTTCTAGCCAGGCTAAACAACATTGCCTTTCTGCAACTCTTGCTCCTGGACATAAATAGTAGCCATATCAGAATGTTTTGCAAATAATAAAGGATGAGAATATTGAGGGCCTTAAATTAAAGTAAGAGCACTGTCGGGGCCCAGGGACGGGTCAGGGGGTCGGTGGAGAAGGTCGGTGAAGACAGGTCTTCTCATGAATTTCTGACTCCACTGCTAACCTGCTGGGTAACCTTGAACTGGATGCTTGACCTTAAACAAGCATTAACTGAAGACACAAGGAGAGTAACCCCTGCTATTGGGGGCTTGGGGGACATAGTAAAAATACAAAGACCTCCTTCTCAGTCTTGGGGGTAGGTACAGAGAACTCGGGAAAAGGCTTCCCAGAAAGATAAACCCTAAGCCCACCCTTAGAAGATGAGTAGAACTTAGCCAGGGTAAAAGAAAGGCGCCATTCCAGACAAAGACACTCAAGAGAGAAACCCTTTGGTATGTGAGGGCAACTGGAAGAGATTACCTGTTGGAGCAATCAAAAGCTCAGAGACAGGCCATGGCCTTGCCTTTATTCAAGGGACTCATTGAAAGGTTTAAAACTGGTGAGTGATATAATGGAGATTTGCATTTTGCATAGCTGCCTCAAGGCCAGAGGCAAAGAAACCTCTTATAAAAGACTATTGTAATAATATTTTGACCCAGAATAGTGAAGGCCTGAAATGGAACAGTATAATAGATATGGAGGGAAAAAAATGTGAAAGATATTTAGGACATAGAAATTTGATGACATTGGTCTGATCAATGTCTATTCACCTTTTTGTTATTTGACCTTCAAGCCTTTCCTTAGTGTTCACAGCTACCTGTATGATCCATTGCCACACTTCACACATGATGAAATTATGTATGTTATTCACTGTGGTGTCACTATGCCAGTTTTCTAGTTGGGATAATTAAATGGATAGAATCGCTATCAAGCAAGATAGAAACTGCAGAAGGAAAAGCAGGTTTAGAAGGGAGGTGATGATTTCAGTTTTGAATATATTGCATTTCAGGTCCAGCAACATCATCTATGTCAGGACAACAGATGTGAGTCTGAATCTTGTGGTAAGCATTGCTCATGCATCATGAAACTTTTCGGTCTTTATTGGATCATGCTTATCAGCGCACTGATATGCTGTAACTTCTCTCAAGTTCGAAAAACCCTCTCTTGACCTCGACATCCCCTTCCAGCTATCATCCCGTTTCTCTGTTTCCTTTATAGAGTTGTCTGTACTCTTCTGATTCCCCTCAACCTATTCCCTTGAAAATCCATTCCAAATCAAGCTGTAACCTCCATCATCCCCCGAAACTGCTCTGAGGATCCACACTGGCCCCCACAATGTTCACACTGTGTCACTTGACCTATCAGCTGCATTTGACCCAGTTATTCATTCCCTCATCTTGGACACCCTTTCTTCTGCAAGATACCACACTCTCCTGGTTTTCCCATTACTCAGTGGCCATTCCTTTTCAGTGTCCTTTACTGGTTCTTTCTCAGCTCTCTAGCCTGTAAACTTGAATGGTCTAGGGTCAGTCCTTGGACCTCTTCTCTATCTGCCTTTACTCCATGGGTGATCTCAGCTCCTTCTGTGGCTATAAATACCATCCATGTGTTGATGACTCCCAAATTCATACCTCTGGACCTGACCTCTTTCCTGAACTTATATGTCCTACTGCTTCCTTGATTTCTCCAATGTGCATTAAGTATCTCACACTTAACAAGTCCAAAACATATCCTTATTCCACTTCCAAGTCTCATCCCCCAAATATATCTCTGTAATGTTTCCCATTTTTGTAAGTCACAACTTTGTCCTTACAGAATCTTAGAGACAGCCATAACTCCTCACTTCGTCTTACACCCTTCATCAAATTCTGCCAGCTATTCCTTCAAAATATATACAGGATGCACCCTGTATATCATCACCCTTACCACCCTGGTCTGTCACGTGGATTATTGCAAAAGCCTCTTAACTGGTCTGCGTGCTTTCATCTTTGCCTCTTCATTGTCTGTGTATCCTTTTTCTGCTCAGAAGGCTCTCAAGACTTCCCATCTTAATCAGAATAAATGGCAAAGATCTTTCCCCACCCCTTGCTTCCCAGATTTCATTTCCTAACACTTCCCCTCCCCGCAACTTTGCTCGCACAATATGGCCTTCCTCCCCAGTTTCAAGACTACCCAAGCAGCCTCCTGCTTCAGGGCCTTTGCATCTGCTGTTTGTTTTGTCTGGAACAGTCTTCTCCTACATAGCCACAGGGATTGCTCTTGTGATGGTAGCAAGAAGAGGACTCTGGGAAGAAGGTCCAGAAGGAACAAGAGTTAGGTGTAAGGAGAATCAGAATTGGGTATCTCAGAAGCTGAGAGAGGAAAGTTTCAAGAAGTTGGGAATGGTCAGCAATTCTAAATCCCTGTCACAATTCTTCCCCCTTTTTTGGCTTCCTTTACAATAAAATTATTGAAAGAATTATCTACCCCAGCATTGTCCAATAGAAATGTAATGTGAGCCTCGTTGTTTTAAATTTTCTAGTAGCCACATTTTAAAAAAAGGTAAAAAGGAAGATGTGAAATTAATTTTAATAATATATTTAATTTACCTAATATATCCGAAATATTTACTTTTCCACATGTAATCAGTTAATGAAGTATTCTACCTTTTTCTCACAGTTAGTTTTGGAAACCTGGTGTGTATTTTACACTTAACTTCTCATTTCAATTCAAACTAGCCACATTTTAAGTGTTCAGTAGCCACATGTGGCCAGTGGCTACCACAGTGGACAGCACAAGTCTACGTTCTCTTTACTTCCTCATCTCCTATTCACTCAACAATCTCCAGTGTGGCCTCTGAGCCCATCAGTCCTCTACAGCTGCATGTATCTAGGTTACCATGACTTCCATGCTATCAAATCCAATAGTTTTCTCTCTGGCCTCAGCTTTGACCTCCTCTCAGCATAATTGACCACTCCTCTTTGGTTTCTGGACAGTACCTTCTGGTTCTCTGCCTCACTTAGTATCTACTTCTTCTCAATCTTTGCTACCTCCTCTTCTATTGGTTTCTAAATGCTGGAGTTTTTCTAGTCTCTATATTAGGCCCTCTTCTGTATCAGTCAACAACAAAAAAACAAGTATAAATCAGATGTCAGTCCCCTTTGTCATCCCTTTGCACTTTGAATACAATCTAAACTCCTTATTATGACTTTACAGCTGTTGTAGGCAGACTAATGAATGACCCCCCCAAAGATATCCATGTCCTAATTCCTGGAACCTGTGAATATGTTACCTTATCTGGGAAAAAGGTACATTGCGGGTGTGATTAGATTAAGGATCTTGAGATGGGAGGTTATCATGGATTAGCTGTGTGGACGCAATGGAATCACAAGTGTCCTTAGAAGTGAAAGAGGGAGACAGCATAGAGGCAAAGTCAGAGAGAGATTTGAAGATGCTACACTGCTCACTTTGATGGAGGAAAGGGCCACAAGCCAAAGAATGCAGGCAGCCTCTAAAAGCTGGAAAGGCAAAGGAACAGATTCTCCTATAGAACCTCCGAAAGGAATGCCACCCAACTGACACCTTGATTTTAGCCAGTGAAACTCATTTCAGACTTCTGGCCTCCAGAACTGTAAGATAAATTGTTTAAACCACTATGTTTATGGTAATTTGTTACAGCAGCAGTATGAAACTAATACAAGGGCCTTTCATGATCTGGTCCCTCCTAATTCTGCAGCCTCATGTTACTACTGTCTCCTTACTCACTCTGCTTTAGCCACAGTAGCCAAGTACTTTCTGCCTCAGGGCCTTTGCAGTTGCTATTCTCTGTGCTAGGAATACTCTTCTCCAGTTCTTAACATGTCTGGCTTTTTCAGCTCTTAGCTCAAATGTAACCTCCACAGAAAAGGCCTCCCTGAACAGCAAGTCTCTCAAAGTAAATACCCTTCCTGTACCCCCACTCACTTTATCACCTCCCTGTTTATTTCTCTCCTAAATCCTCTCACATCTGAAATGATTGTATTCATGTTTTGTCTTATTGTTTACTTATTATATATCTTCACTCTCTGGATTGTAAGCTTATCAACAATGGAACCCTTACTGCCTTGTGCAGTGCTGCATTTCGGCACCCAGAACAATGCTTGACACATAGGTGCTTAATAAATGTTTGCTAAATGAATGAATGTGAATCCCATCCACATAATCCTTTAACTAAGGATTAGTGTTCTAGCTCCAGAGGTATGGTTAGAAGTAGGTTCTTTTTCTAGATGAGGGATACTTTAAACGTAGACCAAGATTCACCAAGTATGTATAAAGCACAAGCAGTTTTTATTGTCATCATCCATTTTTCCAAGATGTAGTGAGAAAGAAAGGGAAGAATCCTATTTTAGTTTCCTAAAGGCTGCTGGGAGCAATGTACCAGAAATGTGTTGGCTTTTATAATGGAATTTATTAGCTTAAAAACTTACAGTTCTGGGGCTGTGAAAATGTCCAAATCAAGACATCATCTGGGGGACGGATGTGGCTCAAATGGTTGGGCATCCATCTCCCATATGGAGGGACCCAGGTTCGATCCCTGGGACCTTCTGGTAAAAAAAAAAAAAAAGACATCATCAGGGGGTGGATGTGGCTCAAATGGTTGGGCATCCGTCTCCCATATGGAGGGACCTGGGTTTGATCCCCGGGACCTCCCGATAAAATAAAGAAAATATAGAAGGCGTGTAGGCCGTGATGCCCTGTGCCTGGGAGCACCACTAGGCCCCGCCAAGCCACGCAGCAAGATGGTGACATAATAGGAGAGTGACACAAAGGGAGAACCAAGATGAAACCCGCTGAAAAAAAACAGGAACTGAGGTGGCGCAGGTGGCAGAACACCTCTCTCCCACATCGGAGGTTCCCAGGTTTGAATCCCAGTGAAGATAGGAGAAGGATGAGAAGAGAGGGCAGGAATTGCCCAGCGAATGGATACAAAAAAAAAAAAAAAAAAACAGCAAAAACGGGGAGGGGGGTTAAAAAATGGATTAAAAAAGTAAAATCTTAAAAAAAAAAAAAAAAGACATCATCAGAGATGCTGCCTCACCAAAAGTCGGCTGCTGGTGATCCTGGGTTCCTGCCACGTGGCAGGGCACATGGAGCCATCTGCTTCTCTTTGGGTCTCTTTGCTTCAGCTTCTGGCTGTTCTGGCTGTGGCTTCCTTTCTTCTGGGTTCCTCTCTGAGCTCCTGGGTTCCTTCTCCATCTCTGCAGCTTTTTCTCTGTGTCTCTGCTTTCAGTCCTCCATTTATAAAGGACTCCAGCAAGAGGACCACGATCCACCCTAAATCACACCTCACTGAAGTTATCTAACCAAAGGGAGTCACCCACAGGAATGGATTAGCTTCAAGAACAATCTATTCTGGGCTCCACAAAAAGCTTCAAACTGTCACAAATCCCCAGCCAAAAACACAAATTCCCAGCCAAAAATAGGTTGTAATGTCTCCCTACCCTGCGTGGGTGGAGGCAGGGCTGCCTCATACTTGAGGTACCATTTACGTGGATACTGTGGAAGCAGTATTTTTTTTTCTGTCATTCCAGTTTATTAAAATGAGTATGTTTATAGATTTGTATACAGAAAAATGCACAAGAGAAAATAAGTCTCTCAAAGTAAATACCCTAATCAGAATAAAACAGCTGTGTGGCTGAATATCATTTTCAAAAATTCAATTACCTAGAAATAGTTGCCTCCATTTTAGCATATTCAGTATTTGGACATTTAAAATGCTATGTCAAGGGAAGCGGCTGTGGCTCAATCAGTGGGGCTCCCGTTTACCATATGGGAGGCCCCGGGTTCGGTTCCCGGGGCCTCCTGGTGAAGGCAAGCCCGCCCACACGGCGTGGTTGGCTGACCCAGCGAGCACAAGCAGCAAGGGGGGGATAAATGAATAAATAAATAAAAATCTTAAAAAAAAAAAAAAAAAATGCTATGTCAAGTCTGTGTTATATTGACTGAGTAGGAAGCCGGATGGAAAATTATGCCATACATGTTTGGTTCTTACCATTAAACATTTAACCACAGGACTTAGCGTGGACTAGTTTGAGCTAATCAAAGAGGTTCATGAGTCACCATCTTGTTTAGATCCCTAGCAGTCACCTTCTTCCTTCACCTAAAAGTAACATATGTTGCTGATTAACACCCACAAGAAGCTGAGCATTAATGGTTAAGGGACAACATTTAGAAACCCAATATATATATTTTAAAAAAAATTCATTTTGGCAAGAACATACTCTTTAGAACTGTGCTAACAATAGGACTGAAAATGGACTGGGAAGTTTCCACACTCATGAGGGGAAAAAGTATTGCAGACATATTTAAGTGGCAACAAATATTTGTTATACTGCTTTTCCACTTATCTACCTACTAATAACGAGACTGTGGCTTTAAGAAAGTTTTCCAGTTACTTGATAAAGGGCTATTATGACCCCAAATAAGCACCTAATTTGTTTGGCACAGTCACATTTAGCATCATGATGGGTTGCTCTTCAGAATACAATCCTTCATTGCTGAGTTGACTTTTGCTCATCAATAATAACTGCTCTTGGGAAGCGGCTGTGGCTCAATCAGTGGGGCTCCCGTTTACCATATGGGAGGCCCCGGGTTCGGTTCCCAGGGCCTCCTGGTGAAGGCAAGCCCGCCCGCACGGCGTGGTTGGCTGACCCAGCGAGCACAAGCAGCAAGGGGGGGATAAATGAATAAATAAAAAAAATCTTAAAAAAAAAAAAATAATAATAATAATAACTGCTCTTCAAGAACTTCAGCTCGAGAGGATGACCTTCTATTTGTGAAAGCAGTATTAACGCTTTCCCCTGCTGCCATTGGGGTCAGCATGTATATGATCATATTCTACAGTTGAGTCTTCCTTTGACATCTACACTGAATCAGTATGCCTGGGAGTTATCCACTGACAAGGATGGTGGGGAGGGGCTAAAACCTCCAGTGAACCCTGTATGGCTTCAATGTAATGTGGACATCAACCAGAGAGAGCCTTTTGAAAATTATGTATATTTATTATAAAATTACTCAATATAAGAAAGGATTATCCAGGATAATAGTGTTTCATCCACTCAGTAAAAACCTTCCTCTTTTTACACCAGCCACACACACACACGTTTCGGGCCCAGTGTTTAAACCTCCAGGTAAGTAACGGCAGACAAAGACAGTCCATTAGTCACCTTCTTGATATCAATGCTCCTTGCCTCCTCAGCCACTGCCTAGACTGTCATTGTGGACAGGATCTGACATTAGCCTCTGGCCGACCCTCAGGCATTTGGAGAGTGAGGGACAGCATGCACTCTGCTGCATTTGGCAGCAAGTAGCATCAGAAGCAGGCTTCTTATATTCTATGGGACTTCCCTTTCTGTGATAAATTTCCCTCCATGTGTTGCAGTTCCCACCCTTGCTATGATTAATTGTATGCAATTTAGTAACCCCTAACATGTTAATCCTCTATATGATTACTGTACTTACTTGTCTCTCCACCCATTTGACTATGGGTTTTACAGAAATGCAGATAGGCAACCCTAGTATTTTGATGCTGATGAGATGGTAAGTGGCCTTCACTGAGATGCAGGCAACCCCAAGGTGTTGGTATTGATCAGATGTTGTGGCTAGAACTGGAATAATTCATAACCAGTGATACGCTATAATTCACCCCTCAATTCTTATTGTTTTACAACAGACCCAAATCAATATTATCAGAATCAAAACAAACAAGGCATATTCTTTATATCAATAATGTCACAAGGTGTCCAATCCCTCAGGTCATATGAAGAGTCCCAAAAAATGTCCATTGCACATGGTCTCGACAACCAGGAAGAGAAAACTGCCCCCATTGCATCTTTGTTATAATTGTTCCACATATCTCTTCAGCTTGCTGTGCTCAGTGTCCATGGGCATTTGAGATGTCCTCTCCTATGTCTGTTCTGTGATCTCTTTTTCTTCCTAATGACCTGCAAAATCCTTTGGGAATGTTGTCCATAACTCTTCTTCTCCAACTTGTAGTTCACTTGTCTCCCTCAAGGAAGTAAAAAGGCACTGTCATTCCTGCTGGGTTTAGTACTAACAGATGCCTATAAAGTGAGGGTCTAAGTATGTGCTGAAGCCCACAGAATCCATGTCTGGTGCTCTCTTGTTACTGATATTTCACTGATGCGGCCAATTTCCTCATTTGTAATCCCTCTGGTTGAGGTTAATTCGACCTCATCTTTATCATGATAGTTGTAATTGGGATCACAGCATGTTTGTTAGTTATGGTGAAATGTCTTTGGGTCTGTATCTAATCATGGTTTGATCTGGATGGAGTTTTTATCACCTTGGCAATCAGGTCATGAAATAAAACTACTGAGTTATAGTTGGTCTATTTACAGGAAAAATAGGTGTATAGTGTCCAGATAATTAAGATGGTTATGAAAAAAAAAAAAGCTGATCAGTCTGCAGGACTAGATGGCTGTTATCATAAATGCCTATTTATTCTGAAATACATAACCTAAGACTTTTGTTTGAGATAATTATAAGGTTCCAAGGAAATTTTGTTCCCCATTACTATTTCATGCTAAAAATGCCATTTTCTCTTTCCTCCCCAATTGTGGGCCTTTGGTGGAATAACAAATTCTTACTCTTATTCCCCCAAAGTCTTTAAGTTTTATGTCTTTCAATCCCCCCACCCTGGATTTAAGTGTTTTCTTAATAGCCTATTAGACATTTTTATATTCTTGCTGCTGTTGGAATATGAGGTATAGAAAATTCCATAAGGTTTCCTTCTTATTGGCCTAGACCTGTTTCCCTACTATGAAGTATGTTCCCTGGTTTGAGTCTGTAATCTGCAGGATTCCATAGGCACTCTTTTAGTTTCCTAGGGCTGCCATAACAAAGTACCACAATCTGGGAGGTTTAAAACTACAGGAATTTGGAAGGAGGGGAAGATTGTGGGAAGATAGTGGAGTAGGAAGCTTCAGGAATCAGTCCTTCCACCAAAACAGCTATTGAACTGGCAGGAACTGTTTGAACCAACTATTTTGGAACTCTGGAGACCAGTGGAGCACTTGCAGCATCCAGGGAAGAGCTGAATGAAGAGGTTGGTAAATTGCAGTAAATATTGGTGAATTTCACCTTCTGTATAGTGGCTATCATCCCCCATCTCCAACCATATGGCAAGCAACCGTGGGTACAGTAGCCCCTGTTCCTGGTGCTACTTGTTGGTGCCAGGGTAGGATATAAGGACAAGATCCTCCAAAAAACTGTGTGTGGTCTTACTGACTTTTTTTTTTTTTTTAACAGGAGGTCCCAGGGATTGAAACCGGGTCCTTTCATATGGGAGGCGGCCACCCAACCATTTGAGCCACATCTGTCCCCTGTCTTACTGCTTTTGATTTCTCCATTTGACCATCGAAAGCAGCAAGGAGAGCAGCCATTGTTTTAACCCCACAGGCATAATGGCAAAGGAGTCCTAAAGAGAGTACTGCTCTTTTTTCCTTTCCTTCCTTTCCCAGTTTGGAAGCAAAAATGGTTTGGAAAAGTCACAAACTGACAGCTTCAGCCCTCAATAAGAAAACAGCCAGCAATGCCAGAGAAGTGGAAGAATTAGATTTCCAGAGTGACAACTACTTAATACCTAGAATGTCCACTTCTCAACAAGAAAGTATAAAATACAGAAAGAAATAGGAAAGTATGACCCATTCTCAGGAAAAATATATTTGACAAAAACCATCTCTGGGGAAGCTCAAAAACTGGGCTTCTTAGTCAAAGACTTTAAATCAGCTGACAAATATGTTCAGTGAGCTAAAGGAAATAAAACATTGAGGAAAAAAAAAAAGAAACTATAAAAAGGAATCAAACAGATATTCTCAAGCTGAAAAGTACAATAATTGAAATGAAAAAAACTCAGTAGAGGGTTTCAACAGCAGACTTCAGCAGGCAGAAGAAGAGATAAGCAATCTTGGAGAGAAGACAATTGAAATTATCCAATGTGAGAAGCAGAAAGAAAAAAGAGTGACGAAAAATGAACAAAGCCTGAAAGACTTGTGGGACACCATCAAGCATACCAACATATGCTTATAGGAGTCCCAGCAGGACAAGAGAGAAAGAACAGGGGACAGAAAAAGTATTTGAAGAAATACTAGTTGAAAAGTTCCCAAATCTGATAAATAATATCAATATACACATCCAAGAAGTTCAACACACTCCAAACAAGATAAACTCAAAAGAGATATACACCAAGAAACATTATAGTGAAATTGTCAAAATCCAAAGGCAGAGAGAATTTAAAAAGCAGAAAAGAGAAATAATTTGTCACCTATGTGATCCTCAATAAGATTAATAGCTGATGTAAGGGAAGTCACAGACATCTGTTAAGTGGCCATTTCCCAGACCTACCTCTTTCTCCTACCCCCACCTCCTTCTCTGGAGAAGTAACAAACACACTCTAAGCAGCCATCTTCTGCTTTTCTCCTATCCCCACATCCTTTTCTATTGTGTCCATTCGACAACCTGGGATCGATGGTTAGTCTAATGAAAAGGCCTGGCCAGACCTTAAACCTGGAAACCAGGAACAAGCAGTCCCAAATGCTTATTGGAACAGGAATTCTCAGTGGCAGTGCCCCCACTCCCCAAGGTGGATTTAAAAAACACTCAAACAGGGGTCGGATGTAGCTCAACTGGTTGGGCGTCCGTCTCCCATATGGAGGGACCCGGGTTCGATCCCCGGGACCTCCCGGTAAAAAAATAAAAAATAAAAATAAATAAAAAAATAAAAAAAATAAAAATAAAAAACACTCAAACAGTATAGATTTGTTTCTCTTCTCCAGCACGAAGTAGGGCATGCAGAGCTGCCATGCATCAACCCTGGATCCTTTTTTGGCCACCCCGGGAAATTGGCTGTGATGAGGTTTCTTCCCCTGCTCCTTTGGACTCTTTGTGCTGTGCAAGTAATAAAGAGGTCATTTGCTGAAAATTCCTATTGTGCCCTGAACCTGTGTTCCCATGATGCACCATTGTAGCAACTCACTCCATAGCTGATTTCACCTCAGAAACCATTGAGGCCAGAATGTAGTGGTATGGCATATTTAAAATCCTTAAAGAAAAACTGTCATCCAAGAATTCTATATCTGGCAAAATTATCCTTCAAGAATGAAGAAGAAATTAAGTCATTTACAGATAAACTAAAGCTGAAAGACTTCATTACTAGAACTGCTCTATATGAAATGCTAAAGGGAGTCCTTCAGGCTGAAATAAAAGGACATTAGAGAGTAAAATCCTAAGAAACAAAGAGCATTGGTTAAGGTAACCACATTTGTAAATATAAAATCCAGTATTGATGTACCTTTGGTTCATGATTGCTTTTCCCCACTTTGTGACTTATGAGACAAAAATATAAAATGATAATTAAAATTTGTGTTCATGGCATACAATGAATAAAGATGTAATCTGAAATGATAATACTAAACGGGGAAAATAGATATTTATAGAAGTAGAGTTCTTGTATACTACTGTGATGGTTAGGCTAATGTGTCAACTTGGCCAGGTAATGGTATCCAGTTGTTTGGTCAAGCAAGCACTGGGATAATTGTAATAAAAGGGATTTCATGAACTTTAATCATCAGTGAGTTGATTGCATAGATGGCTGGTTACATCTACAATCAACTGAGGAGATTGCCATCAGCAATGAGTGACATCTCATCCAATTAGTTGAAGGCCTTAACAGAGGAAGTGATTCCAGCACTCAGAGAAAGAATTCCCATCTCTACTTCAGACAGCCAGCATCTCCTAGGGAACTCATCAGAGCCCCTGGTTTGCAGCCTGCCCTGCAGAATTTGGACTTGTGCATCCCCACATTCACATGAGACAATTTTTATAAAATCTCAGACTATTTTATCTTCTGTCAGTTCTGTCTCCCTAGAGAACCCTGACTACTACTGATACTAAGTTGTATTGTTCAAACTAGTTTGTTATTAGTTTAAGATGTTAATTTTAATCAAAAAGTAAACAACTAAGAAAAAAACCTAAAAAATACAGAGAAAAAGAAAGGAGAAGGGAATCAAAACTGTACATTACAAAAAAATCAACAAAGTTTTAAAGGCCTGAAGGGAGTAATTAAGGAACAACAACAACAACAAAATGCAAGAAATACAAAAAACAAATAGCTGAATGGCATAAGTAAATCGTTATCAGTTATTACCTAAAAGTAAATGGATTAAACTCTCCTATTAAAAGGTAGAGATCAGCAATGTGGTGGTTTGAAGCTAGATGTACCCCAAAAAAACGTGTTCTTAAATCTAATCCATTCCTGTGGGCATAAACCCATTGTAAGTAGGACCTTTTGATGAAGCTACTGCAGTTAAGATGTGACCCACCTCATTCAGGATGAATATAAATGGAATGAATACAGAGAAAGAGAGAGAAAGTCATGGAAGCAAGAAGCTGAAATCAATGAAACCTGGAAGGGAAGGGAGAGACCAGCAGATGCTGCCATGTGCCTTGCCATGTGGCAGAGGAGCTAAGGATTGCTGGCAGTCAGACTTTGGGAAGAAAGCATCACCTTGATAATTCCTTGATTTGGACATTTTCTCAGTCTTACAACTGTAAGCTAATAAATTCCCATTGTTCAAGCCTTAAGAAGCCTAGGAAACTAAAAGAAGCAGGTTATGCTGTCCACAAGAAACTCACTTTAGATACAGAGACACAAAAAAGTTGGAAGTAAAAGGATGGAAAAGGATATTCCATGCAAAGGGGAACAAAAAGATAGCCAGAGTGGCAATCATATTGTCATACAAAATAGACTTTAAGTAAAAAAAAGAGTTACAAGACAAAAGGCATTATACATTGATAAAAGGTTCAATCCAGCAAGAATATATAACAATTATAAGCATGCACACCTAACAACAGAGACCCAAGTATACAAAGCAAAAACTGACAGAATTGAAGGGAGAAATAGATAGCTCTATAATACTTGCGGATATCAGCACACCACACTCAGTAGTTGATAGAACATCTAGACAGAAGATCAATAAGGAAATAGAGGACTTGAACAACACTATAAACCAGTTATAACTAAGGGACATATATAGAATGCTCTACTCAACAATAGCAGAATACACATTCTTCTTAAGTGCACATGGATTATTCTCCAGGATAGACCAAATGTTAGGTCAGAGAGCCAATCTCAAATTTAAAAAGATTGAAACCATATAAAATATCTTGTCTGCCTATAGTGGTATGAAACTAGAAATTAATAACAGAAGTTAATAACAATATGGGGAAATTAAATAACACACACTTAAATAACCAATGGGTCGAAAAAAAAAAATCATAAGGGAAATTAGAATATATCTGGAGGCAAATGAAAATGAAAACACAGAAACCAAAACTTACAGGATGCAGCAAACCAATGCTGAGAGGGAAATTTATAGCTGTAAATGCTTACATTAAAAAAGAAGATGGGGAAACGGATGTGGCTCAAAAGGTTCGGCGTCCGTCTACCATATGGAGAGACCGGGGTTCGATCCCCGGTACCTCCCGGTAAAAAAAAAAAAAAAAAAAAAAAAAGAAGAAAGATGGGAAGTGGATGTGGCTCAAGTGATTGGGCTTCTGTCTACCATATGGGAGGCCCAGGGTTCAATTCCTGGGGTCTCCTGGTGAAGGTGAGCTGGCCCACACAGCAAGCTGGCCTGTATGGCGAGCTGGCTGGTGCAGAATGCTGGCCCGTGCAGAAGTAGTGGCCCGAGCGGAGTGCTGGCCTGAGCGGAGAGCTGGCACAGCAAGATGACGCAACATAAAGAGACACAGAGGAGAGACACTGGGAGATGCAGCAGACCAGGGATCTGAGGTGGTGCAGGAGATTGAGCATCTCTCTCCTACTCTGGAAGGTCCTGGGATTGGTTCCTGGTGCTACCTAAGGGGAAGACGAGCAGACACAGAAAATCGCACAGCGAATGGACATAGAGAGCAGACAGTGAGTAGTGAGTGCAAAAATGGGGGTGGTGGGGGTGGTGGAGGATAAATAAATAAATCTTTAAAAAAAAAAAGATAAAAAAATCAATAACCTAACTTCACACCTTGAGGAACTAGATAAAGAAGAGCAAACTAAACTGAAAGCGAGCAAAAGGAAGGAATTAGTAAACATTAGAGCAGAGATAAATGATATAGAGACTAGAAAAACAATAAAGAGAATCAATGAACCCTAAAGCTTTTTTGTTTTTGTTTTTTGAGGAGGTACCAGGGATGGAAACTGGGACCTCATACATGGGAAGCAGGAGCACAATCACTGAGCTACAGCTGCTCCCTAATGTTGGTTCTTTGAAAAGATCAATAAAATTAACAAACCTTTAGCCAAACTGGCAAAAAAAAGAGAGAGAGGACACAAATAACTAAAATCAATCTTTCAGGGAAAAAAAAAAAAAAAAAAGATTATAAGGAATTGTGACAGTTTAAAGCTTTCTTTGAATCCCAGAATCCATTCCTATGGGTGTGGGACCCTTACATCAGATTGAATTCAGTTGGGGACCTTTGACTGGTGTACTTCAGTGAGGCGTGACCTAGGGTGGGTCTCGGCTCTCTTGCTTGAGACCTATATAAACGGGAGAAACATGCAGAGACACAGAGAAAGAGAGCTGCCATTTCATCCTGCCACGTGAGAGAAGATTCCAGGATCACCTGCAGGCGCAGAAAGAGAAACACCAGAGGCTGGAATTAGTGGAGCAACCGAAGCTGAAGCAACCAAGAGAGGGGAGAGACGAGCCATGTGCTTGATTGCCCACAGCTAAGCTCCAAGAGAAAGCATCTTTAGATAATGCTGCCATATGCCTGATCACCCACAGCTGCAAATTGGTGAGACAGCATCTCTTGATGATGTCTTGATTTGGACATTTTCACAGCCTCGGAACTGTAAGCTTATACCCCAATAAATTTCTATTGTAACAGCCAGCCCATTGTATGCCAACAAATTAGATAACCTGGATGAAATGGAAAATTCCTAGAAACATAAAAATTACCTAAACTGACTCAAGAAGAAATAGAAGATCTCAGCAGACCTAGAACAAGTTAAGAGATTGAATCAGTAATCAAAAACCATCTAACCAACAAAAATCCAGGACCACATGGCTTCACTGCTGGATTCTACCAAGCATTTAAAGAAAAATTGACACTAATCCTTCTCAAACTCTTCCAAAAAATAGAAGAGGAAAAATTTCCTAACTCATTTTATGAGGCTAGCATTATGCTGATATCAAAGCCAGATAAAGAAAGCACAAGAAAAGAAAATTACAGACAAATATCCTTTACAAAAATAGATGAAAAAAAATCCTCAACAAAATACTGGCAAACCAAATCAAACAGTATATTGAAAGGATTATACATCATGACCAAATGAGATTTATTCCAGGAATGCAAGGGTGGTTCAACATAAGAAAATCAATCATTGTAATATGCCATATTAAAGAATAAAGGAGGAAAAAACTCATGATCATCTCAATGTCAAAAAGGCATTTAATGGGAAGCGGCTGTGGCTCAATCAGTAGGGCTCCCGTTTACCATATGGGAGGCCCCGGGTTCGGTTTCCGGGGCCTCCTGGTGAAGGCAAGCCCGCCCGCACGGTGTGGTTAGCTGACCCAGAGAGCACAAGCAGCAAGGAGGGGATAAATGAATGAATAAATAAAATCTTAAAAAAAAAAAAAAAAAAAAGGCATTTAACAAAATCCAACATCCTTCATGATAAAATCATTCAGAAAACTAGGAATAGAGGGAGGATTTCTCAGCATGATAATATGCAAGTATGAAAAACCCACAGCAAACATCATACTCAACGGTGAAAGACTGAAAGTGTTCCCCCTAAAATCAGGAAGAAGACAAGGATGCCTGCTTTCATTATTGTGCTGTTTTAGGAATACCTTTCTCCCCTGATGATTTAATTGATGAGTTTGTGCCCAAATACCCATTTGCTTGGGGAACCCATCCAACTAGTATTTTTGCCAACTCATCATTTTTTATGTTAAGCTTCTAGTTAATTTATCTACTTCATTATATTTTGCTTCTTGGGTTTTACTTTTCTGTGTGCTGGGACATGTCCTCCTGATACCTTAAATTTTTATTTATATTCTTCTGTATTAGTCATCCAAAGAGATGCTGATGCAAAGTACCAGAAATCTGTTGGTTTTTATAAAGGGTTATTTATTTGGGGTAAAAGCTTACAGTTAAAAGGCCCTAAAAAGTCCAACTCAAGGTTACTTCCTTATCAAACTCTGTTGCCACATGTTGAAGCAAGATGGCAGGTGACATCTGTGAGGGGTCAGCCTTCCTCTTCCTCTTAAATCCCCATGGGTCCAGCTTCTTCCTATCTGGCATAAGGCTCGTCTCTCTTCCTAGGTCTTGTTTCTTTCTGAGCTCAGCTGCTTTGTTCTCTTTACAAGGTCAGCTGTAAACTATCAGGCAAATGACCCATTTCGTTTCTTCTGTGTATCTTTGTGTATCTACTTCTGTGTTCTTGATTGAGCATCCCTTTATATAGCCCACCAAGGGGTGAAGACTCATCCCTGCATGCCCTAAAGACATGGTCAAATCAAAGCCCTAATCTTGATTTAATCAAGTAAATGTAAAGCCTTTGAATTTAACACAATCAAAGGGTATTACACCCAGAGAAACAGACCAGTTTACAAACATAATCAATATCTCTTTTTGGAATTCATAAATAATATAAAACTGCCACATCTTCCACATTGGTTTTCTCCATACTGGCTCTGTGTTTATTAACCAAGTATTTGTTTCCACTTTGAAGACTAAACTGGCAAGCCACTGGCTACTGCCAATGGATGAGAATTCAAGATAACTTCAGAATGTCCTTTCAGTAGATTATGACTTATTGACAATTGTACTGATTTTACCTTATCATATTGGGTTGACTTGCCTGTCCTCCACCTGCCAGGGTTTCCCCTATACTTTAATTTAGGGTTTCTGCTTTCTACTTGGACCTTTATGGTGTGAGTGAGGTACTCCCATCAATGAACCATGTCTCACTGCTAAGTCAGACCAGGAGGCAGCTACTGTCTTCAGGGGGGATGCTCAAAGTATTCCCTGCCCCCTCCACTCATGGGGCAAGTCTAGCAAAGGCTGAGATGCTACCTTCTCTACAGCTTTAATGTACTTGTGGGACCCAGCTTTGTCCTTTCCATTTTATACCATTTGCATTTTAGGCATATAGTACTTTTGTGCCCTTCCCTGTGTCCTAGCTCATGCTAGGAGGGGTAACTTGGCTCTTATTTTTGGGCTACCAACAGTCCCTTTGTACCTTGTAATGCAAGAAGTGTAGTTGGTGCTCTTTTTTCTATTGGGCTAGTTTTCTGTATCAGAAAACTTCTTTTTCCAGAAGGCTAAAATGGTATTGTGCTTCATCTTTGAAGCCTAACTCAGTGTGACTAAATGGCATGTCCGTAAGTCACTGAAATCTCCAATTATTGTTTCCTTAGGATAGGTGCTCAGTGTAATAATATGTTACTACTTGCAAATATTCTCACTGTACTGATTTTGTGATAATCAGGGTAGGCTAAACATTCACTATATTAGAAACCATGCACATGTCCCCAGACTTAGTTTTTCTCCCTAGGTCTGGTTTTTAGAATGCTAATGATAAACCAAGCCTGATTTATTATATGACCATCCTGTATGGGAATGACTGTAACTCTAGGTCTCTTTGTTCAGCCTTGGGAGATGTAGCAGGGGGAATGGATGTGGCTCAAATGGTTGGGCATCTGTCACCCATATGGAAGGACCTGGGTTTGATCCCCGGGACCTTCCAGTAAAAATTAAAAAAAGAAAAATATAGAAGGTGCGTGGGCCGCTAGGCCCCATGCGCAGGTGCGCTGTCAGGCCCCGCGAGCAGGTGCACCACCAGGTCCGGTAAGCGGGTGAGCCCCCCAGGCCCTGTGCATGGGTGCGCCATCAGGCCCCACGAGCGTGTGTGCCGTCAGGCCACACCGAGTCACACAGCAAGATGATGACGTAACAGGAGAGTGACACAAGGGAGAGCCAAGACAAGACGCACCAAAAACCAGGAACTAAGGAGGCACAGGCAGTAAGACGCCTCTCTCTCCCACATTAGAGGTTCCAAGGATTGAATCCCGGGGAAGACAGGAGAAGGATGAGAAGAGAGGGCAGGAAACAGACACAGAGAATTGCCCAGCGAATGGACACAAAAACAGCAAAAATGGGGTGGGGGGATGGTAAAAATGGATTAAAGTAAATAAATAAAAAATAATAATAGGGTGGGTTGTGGGGGGAAATACAGCATATCTAAGGTGTGGACTACAGTTAGTAGTGTAATATTTTGATGATATTCTTTCATAATTTCTAACAAATGTTTCACAACAGTGCAAGGTATTGGTGGTGGGGTGATGTATGGGAACCCTGTATTATGTTATGCATGTTTGTTTTCTAAGTTCACAACTTTCACTATACACTTATTGTTTGTGTATGTTCATGTATGAATAATATAATTCAATAAAAAAATTTTTTAAATGTTACTACTCTTTTTAGTTCATCTAAGGATCTCTGTTGTCTGATCCCCATGTAAAATCAATTTTTTCCCTAGCAATTTGATATAAGAGAATATTTAATTGGAATATACTTTCTCCATAGCCAAATATCCTATTGTGCAAAGGATATTACCAAGAAAGTGAAAAGACAACCAACAAAATGGGAGTATTTGAAAACCATATGTCTGATAAGGGTTTAATATCCAGAATATGTAACTAACTGCTATAACCAACAACAGAAAGCTCAATTTAAAAATGGGTCAAGGACTTGAACAGACATTATTCCAAATAAAACAGTAAATAAGCACATGGAAAGATGCTCAACATCATTAGCCATCAGGGAAATGCAAATTAAAACCACAATGAGATGCTATTTCACACCCACTAGAATGGCCACTATTAAAAAACTGGAAAATAATAAGTGCTAGCAAGGCTGCGGAGAGATAGGAACACACATACATTGTTGGTAAGGATGTAAAATGGCACAACCGCTGTGGAAAACAGTTTGGTGGTTTCTCAGAAAGTTAAATGTAGAACTATCATATGACTTTGCAATTCTACTTCTATGTATAAACCCCAAAGAATTGAAAGCAGGGACTTGAACAGATATTTGTACCCCACTGCTCATATCAGCATTATTCACAGTAGCCAAAAGGTGGAAGCCACCCAAGTGTCCCTCAACAGAAGTATGGGTAAGCAAATGTGGTAAATCCATACAATGGAATATTATTCAGCCATAAAAAGGAATGAAGTTCTGAAACATGCTACAACATGGATGAACCTTGAAAACACCATTTTGAGTGAAGTTAGACACAAAGGGACAGATATTGTATGATTACACTTAAATAAATAGCTGGAATATGCAAATCCATAGAAACAGAAAGCAGAGTACAGGTTACCAGGGGCAGGTGTAGTGGGGTATGGGGGAATTAATACATGAGTGTAGGGTTTCTTTTTGGGGTGATGGAAAAGTTCTGGTAATGGATGGTGGTAAAGGTACCGCAACATTGTGTATGGGGTTTATCCCACCGAGTGGTATGCTTGGGAGTGGCTGAGATGGGAAAGTTCATATAGTATATGTGTTTACACAATCAGAGAGCAAGGAAAGAGACCATGACAATTAAATATGGCACATGATCCTGGACTGGATCTAAAATGGAGGAGAAAAAGGCCAAAAGGATATTATTGGGACATATGAAAAAACCTGGGATATAGACTGTAGGTTTTATGTCAATATTAAATTGCTTGAACTTGATAACTAACTGTACTTAAGGTGCTTACATAAGTGAATATTTTTGTTCTCAGGAAATGTACATGGAAGTGTTACGTGTTCAAGCAGCATGAGGTATACGACCTACTCTCAGACGTTTAGGGACTAGATAGGTGAATAGATAGAACGATACAGCAAATGTGGCAAAATGTTAAATTTGGTGAATCTGGGTATCTGGTGGGTGGGGTATGCTGGATATCTCTGAAGGAGTTTTCTATTATTTTCGCAACTTGCCTGTAAGTTTAAAATTATTTCAAAACAAAAAGTTTAAGAAAAAAATTTATTAGTTAACTGCCTAATATTATAATACTTTTTTTTCCATTTTCCTTTTTGGCTGCACACACTTTGATCATCTATATGACAACATTTATATGGTATATTCTATAGCAGAGCTAGAAAGGTAATTCAGTCTTTCCTCTAGCATGATTGAGTAAAGTCAGGTTTTTAAAATCTGTTATAGTTTAGAATTATTTTTCTTCAGCTTTGCAAGTCATTATTGTAAGGTTATTTGCACCTCTTAAGGATTGTTGTCACACTTGGGATAACCTCTCTCAAGTGTTCTACATACATGAGCTGTAAGATATGGAGAATTGTCCCTAGACTAGTTTCTGGCTTCGTATGTTTCAAACTTTCTATCTCTTCCAGTAGACCACGCTCTTGGGGCCAGGCAGTGGATTCTGTGCCTTCAAATCACAACACTGGGGGAAAAGAAAAGTGACATTAAGGGGGGGAGGGGATGTGGCTCAGATGGCTGGGCGTCCGTCTGCCATATGGAGGGACCTGGGTTTGATCCCCGGGACCTCCCGGTAAAATAAAAAATATATATATAGAAGGCGCATGGGCTGCCAGGCTCTGTGTGCCGGTGAGCCGCCAGGCCCCGGGAGCCATGCAGCAAGATGATGACGTAACAGGGGAGAGACAAGATGAGATGCTCCGAAAGCTCCGAAAACCAGGAACCCAGGTGGCGCAGGTGGCAGGACACCTCCCTCCTACATCAGAGGTCTCCAGGATCGAATCCTGGTGAAGACTGGAGGAGGAGGATGAGAAGAGATGGCAGGAAACACACACAGAGAATCACCCAGCGAATGGCCACAAAACAGCAAATGGTGAAGGGGGGTTTTTAAATGGATAAAGTAAATAAATCTTAAAAAAAAAAAAAAAAAAAGAAGCGGATGTGGCCCAAGCGATTGGGCTTCCATCTACTATATAGGAGGCCCTATATAGGAGGTCCAGGGTTTGATTCCTGGGGCCTCCTGGTGAAAGGCCAGCTGGCCCGCATGGTGAGCTGACCCGAGCAGAGATGCAACAAAAAAGGACACAGAGGAGAGACAATAAGAGACGCAGCAGACCAGGGAGCTGAGGTGGCACAAGAGATTGAGTGCCTCTGTTCCCCTCCGGAAGGTCCCAGGATCAGTTCCTGGTGCTGCCTAAAGAGAAGACAAGACCCTGCAATACCACTACTGGGTATATACCCAGAAGAACTGAGAGCAGTGACACCAACAGACATCAGCACACCGATGTTCATAGCCACATTATTCACTATTGCCAAAAGTTGGAAACAACCCAGGTGTCCATCAACAGATGAATGGATAAACAAACTGTGGTCTATTCACACGATGGAATATTATGCAGCTGTAAGAAGAAATGAAGTCATAAAGCATATGGCAACATGGATGAACCTGGAGGACATTATGTTGAGTGAAGCAAGCCAGACACAAAAGGACAAATACTGTATGAATGTATTACTATGAACCAAATATATTGTGTAAAATATTGTTTGATTCACAAAAAAAAAAACAAAAACAAAAAAACAAACAAAAAACAAAATAACAACAAAATTTACATGTATCCATTACATTTAATTGAGAAATGTATATATTTATTCATCTGTGTTTACTTTTTACTTTTTAATTGCTTATGTTTTCAATTATTAAATGTACAAAATAAAGTTAAAAAAAAAAAAAAGACAAACAGACACAGAAGAACACACAGAGCAGGCAGCGAGCGCGAAAAAAAAAGAGAGAAAAACAATGGGGGTAGGGAAGAAATAAATGAATAAATAAATCTAAAAAAAAAAAGAGTATTCCTGGGGGAGCAGATGTGGTTCAAGTGGTTGAGCCCCTGCTTCTCACATGGGAGGTCCCGGGTTCGGGAAACAAACAACAAACAGAAACAAATGTAAAAACCAACTCAGGGGAGCCAATGTGGCTCAGTGGTTGCGTGCTGGCTTCCCATATATGAGGTCCCAGTTTCATTCCCCCAGGTACCTCAAAAAAAAAAAAAAAAAGCCATACTGGGGAGTCTAGCAATAAAACTATGCCCAGAAGTGGTCAGAACCCCATATATCCATATATTCCCCCAAACCCCATCCCAAATCATCCTCCTTTATTCCAAAAATGAAAGTGGCCATCTGACATGAAGGGTGGTGTGATAGAGAAGTTGGGTGGAAAGAGACAGCAGTCTAAACTGTGGTTAGAATATCTTAGTTTTGCAAATTTTATCAAAACATATAACCCTGTGCAAAGTGAGGGGTCCTAAAGTTTCAGCTTCATGAGCTTTGTGGGCCATTCCTGCTGGTGGCAGAGCTGCGTCTTTGTGGAGTCTTCCAGGGCCTGGCCTTGGACGTCATACACGGTGGAAATCAAGGTTGTATCGAAGGTCAGTTCTGGAAGGGAGAGCCTTTCGAGCACATTGGGTCCAGTGGGTTTAACCTTCCCATGCAGCCCTGGGATTCTGAGGCAATGTCTCAGGTCTACAGTTGGGGGCTACTGTACGCTCTCCTCTCCCACCAACCCATTTCTTGAACTATGGAGCAACTCTGTTTAAAAAATACTGATGGGGAAGCGGCTGTGGCTCAATCAGTAGGGCTCCCGTTTACCATATGGGAGGCCCCGGGTTCGGTTCCCGGGGCCTCCTGGTGAAGGCAAGCTCGCCCGCACGGCGTGGTTAGCTGACCCAGCGAGCACAAGCAGCAAGGGGGGGATAAATGAATAAAAAAAAAAAAAAAATCTTTAAAAAAAAAAAAAAAAGTACTGATGGCCCTAGTAGTCATTGTTAGAGTTTCCCCCTTACAAGGTTGCAATGATTGACAGGTCATAGGACCATGAGGAAATGCAGCCTCCAGCAGTAACCCACTTGGCCAACTGAGGAGTCACCACAGCCCTCCCAAGAATAAACAAAGTGGAGCAGATAACTGCCCATCACCCCCTCTAGGCCCAAACACCACCAACCCCTCCCACATTCCAAGACCTCCTAGCCCACTCCCCGCTGGCCATTGGCCCCAGGCTGTGCTCCTTCAGGCCTACTGATGTACTGTATAAATTCCTATCCACCACCTTCCCCAGGTAGTCTAAAGTCTCTCTGCAGACCCGCCTCCATGCCATTATTCAGACTATCTCCCTTGGGAGAGCTTAGTCTCTGCATCTCTAACAGTCACCTTGAGGGCTAAAATATATTAGGCACCTTACTGTGTGACAGCCACTGTTCTAAGCACCCCACTTACAATATACCTATGGAGTTGGAACTCTCATTATCCCATTCTACAGATGAGGCAACTGAGATTTGAAGCGTTTCAGCTTTTCACATTAAGGTTCTTCTTGAAAAAAAATTTCTGCTAATAGCAAGGTTTGGAAAAGCCTGAATAAAGCCAAGCTCTTTTTTTTTTTACCGGGAGGTCCCGGGGATCGAACCCAGGTCCCTCTATATGGGAGAGGGACGCCCAACCAGTTGAGCCACATCCGTCCCCCGAAAGCCAAGCTCTTTATTCTTCACACGGGGAAGTAAAATACCAGGAAAAAAAAAAACTAGAAAAAGGGAGGGAGATCATTTGCTCAAGGCCACACATTTTTTCTTTCATTATTTCCTGGATCCCTGCTCTGTGCCAGGCACTATGCATGACCTAACAGTCCAGAGATCAAAAAGATGTGTCCTGGGAGGCGGCTGTGGCTCAATCAGTAGGGCTCCCATTTACCATATGGGAGGCCCCGGGTTCAGTTCCCGGGGCTTCCTGGTGAAGGCAAGCCCGCCCGCACGGCGTGGTTGGCTGACCCAGCGAGCACGGGCAGCAAGGGGGGGATAAATGAATAAATAAATAAAATCTTAAAAAAAAAAAAAAAAAAGATGTGTCCTTGGCTGCTCAAGCAAATACCAAACAAAGGGATGAGACCAGGGAAAAGTCCAAATCAAGGCATCATGGAGGCGATGCTCTCTCCCTGAAGACTGTGGCCTCCTGGGGCTGGCTGCCCACAATCCTTGGGCCTGGACTCCTCTGTCACAGGGCAATGCCCATGGTGGCTTCTTCTGGCTCTCGGTTCTCTTCTGGGTTTGTTGAATTTCAGCTTCGTTGTTGTTGTTTTGTTTTTTTTTACCGGGAGGTCCCAGGGATCGAACCCGGGTCCCTCCATATGGGAGACGGATGCCCAACCAGTTGAGCCACATCCGACCTCTTTTTTGTTCTTGTTTTTTTTTTTTTATTTTTATTTATTTATTTATTTATTTTTTTATTTTTTTTGAATTTCAGCTTCTTACTTCCTGTGGCTCTCGTATCTGTTTGAATATCATTCCACTTATAAAGGAGATTAAGACTCATGCTGACTGGGCTGGGCCACACCTTAACTGAAGTCATCTCACCCAAAGGCTCTGCTTACAATGGGTTCACACCCACAGAAATGAATTAAGTTTAAGAACTTGGTTGCCTGGGGGTATGGGGGTACGTACGTACAGCTCCAAACCACCACAATATACAACAAGAAAGAAATAAGCAAAGTAACTCCAGGGAGTGGAGAGCTAATAAAATCAGGGATATGGGATCCAGTGACCAAGAGGGAGATTGCTACTGTAGGTTGGGCGGTGGTCAGGGAAGTGAAGTCTGAGGGGGTGTCATGTGAGCTGAATGACCTGGAGAAGCCAGCCAGGGGACATTGTAGAGAAGGGCACTCCAGGCTGAGGGTACTGAGAGTGCAAAGGCCCTGAGGCAGGAATTCTTGAGAGCAGACTCCTGGTTCAGTGCTCCCCCCACACTTCCTGTCTCTCAGAGAGGCTCTTTTGGTGTCCTGGGCCTCCCCCAAGCTCAGACCCTAAAGTGTACTGATTTGTCCAGAAAGGGGCAGCTCTCTGAATCTGGGCTCCCTTCCCTGTGGCTGAACCGGATCTGAGTTTCCTGGTTCCCGTCTGACAGGGGGTAAGCAGACATCCTCCCCGCCTTCTTGCCTTCTTGCCTTCTGCCCCAGGCTCCAGCCCCAGCCTCAACCTCAAATCTCCATGGCAACCTCTAGACACAATCCTGACCCAAAGGAGGAGCATCTGGAACGGGGAGCATAAAGATCACTGGCAGACTTGCTTTCCTCTGCTCCTCATTCCTGTCGGCCTCCCTGCTGCTCTGGCCAGGACCCCAAACCTTGGCTTCTCCAAAGACCCCAAGCTGAAGATTCTGCAGGTCTGCCTTGTTGCTGGGCATAGCAGGGCCAGGATGGAGGCCGGTCTGCTGCTGCTGCCCCAAAGGCTGCTCCTGCTGGGGGCGGCCGTCCTAACCTTAACTGCTCTGGAGACAGGTGAGCAAGAGGGGGCTTGGCTGGGGCAGACAGGAGACTAGGCTCCCCAGCCCCTGTAGAGAGGGCCTCTTCCCCAATCAGTAATCAATCTGATGGCCTGAGACCCCTTGAGCTGGGGGAGGCTGGGGAATCCTGTACCCAGAAGTAAGGGCCTAGGGGGTGGGCCCGACCACCCCAAATACTGTGGGCTTTGGAGTCAGTTCACACACGCACGCTGCCTCTTCCTACATTTGTACAATTTGAGATAATTGTTTCACCTCTCTAAGTCTCAGTGGCAAAATAGGACTAAAATAGGCCCATACGTCTATATAAGATGAAATAAACCATGTAGCTGCTCAATTTGCTCAAGCTCTAGGCCTCACCCCTACTGACCCATGTGCCCTAGGCAGACTCTGGTTTTAGTAGGTCTGCACAGATATGGGAAAATACTCCCATATCCTGAGCCTTGATGGAGAATGTCCTCCCTTAGGACCCACTGGGGCCCCTACCATGTACCAGGAAACACAATTCCTCTTTTCTGTCTGTACCTACAAAATTCAGAGCTGGTTTGAGCATGTACAAAGCTACTGTAGCAGTGAGGATGTTTTGGCTGAAGGTAATAGAAATAAATGAAATGGGGCTTAAACCGTAGGGCATTTATTCTTTCACTTAAGATGAGTGGCTGTAGGTAGTTCCAGAGATGGTTAATTCAGCAGTTCAACCATGTCAGGGTTTCTCAGTAATACTCATGACTTCATGCTTGCAAGATGGCTGCTGTAGCGGTGGACATCACATCCTTAGTCAACAGCTTTCAAAAGCAGGGACTTCTCGCCACACAGCATTCCCTCTTTTTTTTTTTTTGAATCAGGAAGGAAAACCTTTCCCAGGAGCCCCCAGTAGGCTTCTCCTTAAATCTCATTAGCCATACAGATAATCCCCAAATTTGCAAAGAGAATAAGGATTAAGCAAAGCTTGGTTATAGACCAATCACCAAGGCAGTTGGGCACATTGCTCTCTGATAGCGGAGGGAAAACAGGGTTCTTTTAGCAAGGAGAGAATGGTTGTTGGGTGGGCAGGCACCCAACTGTGTCTGCCCCATCTTGACTGAGATAACAACAACCAACTCTCGTTCCATGCCAGGCTCTGTTCCATGCAGTGTACACACACATGCCCACAATCCTTTACTCCGTTTGGGGCTGCAACTTAGTATACTGTGTATGCATCATATTATTTTCCTAAAATCTGGAAAATTCTGAAATTCATCCAAGGATTTTGGTTAAGGGATTAAGTACTTGAATTAAACCATTTAATCCCCACAAATTTTTCTAAGATCGGAACTATTACTTAACCCCATTTACAGAGGAAATTGAGGCTCAGAGAGGGTAAGTGACTTGCTTGGGGTCACACAACCAGAGTGGCACAGCCAGGCTTGGAACAGGCCGCCTGACCCCAGGGTCTGTGCTCTTCGCTGCAGCCAACCTGGTGGACCTCTGCGGGCAGTGTGGCAGGGGGACGGGCTCCTGCTGCGCCCCCATCTGCATCGCGCAGGTTCTACTTCGTGGCCCCGGACACCGAGTGCGGGCTCTGGGTGCGGGTGGCCACCTCCGGCGACAGGATCCGCCCAGTTCTGCTTTTTCCTGGTCTACAGCTTGACCCCGGGGTCCCCGGGGTCCCCAGTGCCCAATGCTTCCTCCCCAGAGCTCGCTGACCCATGAGCCCCTGGCTCCTACCTGCAGTTCTACGAGGGCTCGCCAGGGGCGTCCCATCCCCTGGGGGCCCCTCTCTGCGGCCTGACCATCCCCACCTCTGTGGCATCCTCTGGACCCTCCCTGGGCCTGCGCCTGGTCACAAGAGGTCGCCAGCCACGCGTGGACTTCGTGGGCGAAGTCACCTCTTTCCGGTTGGGTGGGCTGGGGCTAAAAGTCAAGGCCTCTGGGGGAGGGCGAGAGGGGGGCTCCGGGCCTGGGGGCACTAATGGGCTGCCCAGTCCTAAGGGCTGCTGAGAGCATAAGATGCAGGGGCTGGGTCCTAACAGAGGGAGGAGGCAGCCGCAAGAGGGTGCACGGCGGGAAGGCAGGGTCACCGCAAGGGGCTTTCTGTGCCCAAAGAGCCAGCCTGGTGGGCGTATGTGCCAGGCTGGCCCACCAGCCCCTGCTACACGCACACACACACTCACACACTTATACACCTCGTTCACTAACACACACACACACTGCACACTTACACGCACACATAGCATATTCATGTACATCTCACAATCACAGAAATCACACAAGACATACACACTCCAGCATACAGTGCACATACATACAATTCCCATCACACACTCAACACACACCTTACACACTCACACACTCTCATGCTCACACAAGGACTCCTGTCCTGCGTCAGTCCTTCCGATGTTTGCAGAAGGGTGTGGCTAGGTCTCCTGTGGTTGTAAGTAACAGCAACCCCCTCAGGCAACAAAAAGGACCTCTTGGAGCTGAATTTCATAGCAGCCGTTGATCAAGCACTGGCTTTGGCCCTTTGCACACTGGATCTCATCTATTCCTCAGCACAGCGCTGCCCTGCCTGTTTCTTACCCTCATGTTTGTAAATGAGGAAACAGGCTCAGGCAGTTAAGTGACATGCCCCATCCGTGAAGAGGCTGGGACGTGACTATTGGGTATGTCCAGGGGGACGGATGTGGCTCAAATGGTTGGGCGTCCGTCTCCCATATGGAGGGACCCGGGTTCGATACCCGGGACCTCCAGGTAAAAAAAAAAAAAAAAAAAAAGGGTATGTCCTCCTGCTCCAATGGAGTTCCCGGCTGGAAGCCCAGCAGTATCCCCCGCCCTGGGACGGGAGCCACTTGCTGCTGTCCCCGCAGGGACTGTCCTCCAGTGATGGTGAGCAGGTAAGCTGCCAAAGCCCAGCAGACTCCAAAAAACTTCATCTCTAGCAAAATATCCAGACTTGAGAATTAAACATGGCTCGTAAGCACTTCGAGACAAGAATATGGGGCTTTCTGAATGCCAATACAAGTTCACCTAGAACCAGACCTTGACATGCCAGGCCCCAGACTGGCCCCTAACTCCTGAGCTGGTCGGAGAGTGCCCCCCTGTGGTCTCATTTGTCAAGTCCTACTTTTCTTCTTCCTTGAAATTATGCATTGTCTGAATTTTGGATTTTTAGACTCTCTCTCTCTCCCCCATTAGAGTCTCTGGCTCTGAGATGAATTATGTGAAATTTGCACCCTAAATCCTTGGGGCCATGACTGATGGTGCCTGGGGTCCCCCTTTCTGGCTCCTCTAGGCTCGCTGGCTGATTGGAAATCAGTCCAGGGGTGTGTCCCCCTCCCCCCCTCCCTCCTTCCTACTCTCCCTCCCTTCCTTGCCCCCTGGGAGATGCATCTGTCATTCTGGGAGGTCAAGAATGTTGCAGTTGCTCTGTTTAGTGGGACTGGGCTCCAGAAAGAAGGTGGCTGTGGTGAAGCCCTGTCTCGTCTCTGGCTTTCTTGAGGAAGTTTTGTGATCTGAGTGAGGAAAGGTTCATTTCACATCCTTGGGTCACACACAGTCTCAATCGCTACATCTGCACGTGCACCCTGCCTAGCTCATGCAGACACTCTTACACTGACCCTCAAATATGTCTCCCATACATTCCTACACTTGTGTTTGTTTCCTCTCTTAGTTCACTCTTACACCTACATTTTCATTTGCAAATGAAAGAAACCAAACTCAAATTGGCTTAAGCCAAAAGGGCATTGGGGGATGGTCTCCTATAACTGGCATATTAAGGGGTGGGTTCAGGTATAGCTGGATCCAGGAGCTCAATAATATCACCTGGGCTCTGTCTCTCTGTTCTCTTTTTCTATCTGTGCACTGCATGGGTCTGTTTGACTTCCATCTCAGGCAGCATCTCTTTCAGCTTGGCAGCTGCAAGCTGCCAAGTTCACATCACCTGTACATCTTTTCGTATGTACTTATGTCTCTAGCACAAGTCCTGGGGCCAAATCATGTGGGTCTTGTGTCCATTCCTGTGGCCAGGAAATGGAATACTATGATTGGTGAGGCCTGAGCCACATGCCATAGTGTTGGTCAGTTCCATCCAAACTGGCTTTTCTCCACAGAATGGGATTCTGGGCAAGCAAATCCTGTGCACTGAGCTGTACAAGTCTTTCAACTGTGCGCACATGCATTCATTTAACAAATATCAATTGAGCACCTGCTATTGCCAGGTGCTGTTCTAGGCTCTAGGGATACAGCAGTAAACAAAACAGAAGTCCCTGCCCTCTTGAAGCTGACATTCTTGTGGGAGAGACAGACCGTAAGTTAGTAAGAAAGGAAATACCTGGGCCGCAGAGGGCAGTAAGTTCTGCAGAGGGCACCCCAGTAGGGAAAGGAGGGTAGGAGTGCTGGGGTTGGGTGCTGTTCTTACATGCAGGTCAGGGAAAGCTGTGGATAAGGTGACCTTGGAGCAGAGGTCCGGAGGGAGGGGGCCATGCAGTTACCCACGGAAGAGAATTTCAGCAGAATGGATGGCAGGCGCGGAGCCCTGAGCGCGAGTGGCTTGGAGTGCTCAGGCTGACTGGTGTCCAGCCCCTGAGACACACACTCCCTCCCAGTGTCGCTCAGTGTTCATGAGCGTGCGCCCCAGGACAGCCTGCCTGGGGCTGGCTGCCTACTCTGCTGCTTCCACATGAGCTGTGCGGCCTTGGCCAAGGGGCCTGAACTCCCTGCACCTCAGGCTTCTCATCTGTAAAACGGGGTCAAGAAAGGTACTCTGTAGGGTTGGGTGAGGATGAAATGAACCGGGATGTGCAGGGTTTGGAGCCGTGTCTGGCCCAGAATAGGAGCTCAACAAGCCTTAGCTGCACCCTTCACCAGCCACGCCCTTCGGATCGTGCATCTCTCCTGGGGAAATCAGACTGCATGCAGGTGCAAACCTCTGTGCACTGATCACAAGCCCACCCGCTTGCACCCCACATCCCCTCACTAGGACCCACACACCCTGTGGGGTCACAGGCCTGGCCCGGGTCCTCATTCCAGGCTTCCCCTCTCGGCCCAGGATCCTGTGGTGGCTACTTCCACTGTCGGAACGGCAGGTGCATCCCCCCGAGCCTCGTGTGTGACCCCTGGGGCGTGGACAACTGTGGCGACAGCAGTGACCAGGCCTCTCAGCCACCAGCTGACTGCAGAGGTCAGTGACAGGCATGGCCGGGAGAGAAACCTCTTAGCCACAGAAGGAGAGAACAAGGTGCAAGCCCAGCAGTGGGGAATCGGGTGAGATGGTGGACCCAAGGATTAGAGAAAGCTTGAGCCAGAACAGTGCTGGACGTGATCTAACACAGCTGTTTCCAAATGAGGCTGGCAGCGTGGTCAGGGGAATGGATAAGATGACCTTCAGCCACCTCCTTTAACCTGAGAATCAGGGTGAAGGGAGGTAAAGGTCTGGCTGGGACTGGCAGGGGGAGGATGGGGCGGCTTGGGCAGGGCCCAGGCTCCGTTGTCCCTTCTCCAGCAGAGTGGCCCAGGGGAAGTGTGAGCTCCAGAAGGCTGTAGCCTTGCCCGCCTTCCACTGTATCTCCAGCTGGCCCTTAGCACGTGCCCACAAAACTCTTTCACCTGTTCTCAAGCAGGTTCTCAGGCACCAGCATGTGCTGAGGGAGACACTGGACTGCGAGTTGGCTGTGCCCTTGAATACAGCACGACTTGTGGCCTCCAGCTTTTCATTCATGAATTGGGGCTGATCCCTCCTGTGCCATCTCCTGAACCTCCCCAGTACTGGGCATGAATGGTGTCTACCCCTCTGAAGTTAGTCCCTCCCCAAGCCCCTCGCCCACCCAGGACCACACTCCTGCAATTCTCCTATGCCACTGAGCCTGGACCATCGACCTCCGCATGCTGCGATGGTGTCATTTCTGTAATTCGAATCACAATGGTGGCAGCAACTGCAGTCAACTCTCGATTCCACCACCTCCTGCAGTTACCACCCCATCTGTTTTCCAGCAAGACTCCTTGAAAGAGCAGTGCAGATTTACTACCTCTCAGCCTCTTTCAAATTCACTACCATCAGGTGTTTTGCTCCCAGTAGTCAAGGTCACCAGCGACCTCCACATTGCTGAACCCAATGACCTGGGTCCTCATTTCCCCTGCCTCCCAGCAGCATTTGACATCACCATCACTCCTTGCTCCTCCCAGGACTCCACCCGCTCACCTGTCGACACCCCCTTCTCGTCTGCCCTCTTCTTGTCTCCATGGCACTCCAGGCTTTGAGGAGACCCGAGGCCCAGCTCCTAGGTCTTCACCTGCAACCACACTCACCCCCTTGGCGATCTCACTTACATGTGTCTCCAGCTGGACTTGTCCTTGAGCTCCGGTCACATAACCCCTCCCTATGGACATCACCAGGTGCTGTGCAGGCAGCACCTCAAGCTTCACCTGCCCCACCCCTCCTCCTCCATCCTGCTCATCCTTGGCATGCTCCCCCTTATCACTAAGTGGCAACTTCAAATCCCAGCTGCTCAGGCCCCAAACTGCTTAGAGTCCCCGGTCACTCCTTTGTCTCACAGCCCGTAGTCAAGCTGCTCACAAGTCAGGAGCCTTCAAAAAAGTTAATCAACTTTATTTTTTTAAAATAATGTTAGATTTACAGAAAAATCAAGCTGTATTAGTCAGCCAAAAGGGGTGCTGATGCAAAGTACCAGAAATCTGTCGGCTTTTATAAAGGCTATTTATTCGGGGTAGAAGCTCACAGTCACAAGGCCCTAAGGAGTCCAACTCATACCATAAGAGGTGCTTCCTCACCCAAAGTCATTGCCATGTGTTGAAGCAAGATGGCGGGCGATGTCTGCGAGGGTTCAGCCCTCCTTCTTCCTTTTTTTTTTTTTTTTTAAGATTTTATTTATTTATTCATTTATCCCCCCCTTGCTGCCTGTGCTCGCCGGGCCAGCCGACCACGCCATGCGGGCGGGCCCGCCCCCACCAGGAGGCCCGGGAACCGAACCCGGGGCCTCCCACATGGTAAACGGGAGCCCCACTGATTGAGCCACAGCCGCTTCCCCTTCTTCCTCTTAAGTCCCCGTGGTGCCAGCTTCTTCCAATCTCAGACGTAGGCTGGCATAAGGCTTATCTCTCAGGGCGTCTCAGCTGCAAATCATCAGGCTCGTGTCTCTTCCCGGGGCCTCTGCCACGTCTACAGAGCTCTTCCTCTGTGTTCTTGATTGAGTGTCTATTTATATAGCCCACCAAAAGGGTGGGGACTCAATTCTGAGTCGCTTTAATGATGTGGTCGAATCAAAGCCCTAATCTTAACATAATTTAATCAAAGACATCGCAGCTGAATCTAATACAATCAAAGGGTATCACGTGCAGAAGAAGACCAGTTTACAAATATATTATCTCTTTCGGGAATTATATCAAATATCAAACTGCCACACGAGCAGATAGTACAGAAAGTTCCCATAGACCCTACACCCAGTTCCCCTCTTATTAACATCTTACATCAGTGCAGCTCGTTTGTGATAATTCATGAGCCAATATTGATACACTGTTACTGAGGTCCACACTTCATTCAGATTTCCTTTACTTTTACATAATGTCCTTTTTCTGTTCCAGGATCCCAGCCAGGACACATTACACTCAGTTGGCAGGTCCCCCTAGATGCCTCTCGGGTGGGGCGGTTTGCCAGACTTTCCTTGTTTCTGATGACCTTGACAGTTTTGAGGACTGGCCAAGATTTTGGAGACGGCCTGCTAGTGCACGTCTGATGCTTTTTTTCATGATAGGACAGAGGTTGTGGGCTACTGGGAGGGAGACCACCGAGGGAAAGGGCCATCTGCAGGTCTGTACCTATCACGTGGCCTAGGGCTGCTGATGCTGAGCTCACTGGCGTGGATGAGGGGCCGCTGCTAGGGGTCTCCACTGCCAAGTTAACCCTCACCTTCCATAGCGTCCTCTTGGGAAGGAGTCACTGCAGGCAGCCCGCACTAAGGAGTGGGGGGTAGTGCTCCCTCTCCAGAGGGGCCTTTTAAAACATTAAATCACATCGTGGTACCCCCACGCTCAACGGCTTCCGCTGGTGCCCCCATGCACTGGGTAGAGCAAAGCCTCCCAGGGGCCCACAGGTGCTGTGCCATCCGGCCCCACACTCTCCCCCCTCCTGCTCCCTCGGCTCCATGGTGCTGCCTCCTCACAGCAACTTCAGCACTCCAGTCTGGGCCGGGCCCCGGGGCCTTTGCACTAGCTGTTTCTTCCGCCTGGAAGGTGTTTCTTTAGAGAACTGGATGCTCACTCCTTTGCCTTCTGCAGGACCCCCTGAACTGCCAGTTTCTCAGTGAGCTCTTGCTTAACCCCTTTATTTAAAAATAGCACTCCCCGCCCCTTTCCCTGCCTTATTTTTCTCCACAGCACCTATCTCCATTTGGCACAAGACACATTCATTTGCATTCTATCGGTCTCCCGCTCTAAAACGCAGCTGCATGAGGACGTTTCTGTCTATTTTGCTCACTGCTCTATCTCCAGATCCTAGAGCACTGCAGGAGCATAGAGGATGCTTGAGAAATACTGGTCAAGTGAGTGGTAGGATGAGCCTCTCTGTGCCTCAATTTCCTTTTCTGTAAAACGGGGATGAAAAATTTCAAGTGAAAGCACACTGTACGTAAAGGGCCCAGCCCAGAGCACAGAAAATGCTCCGTGCATGGGCAGCCTTCTCCTCTTTCTTTCACTGCACCCTGAGAAACCCTTGGTGGGCTGGGTGGCATGAGTTCAAGTCCTCTATCGCTGTGGGACCTTGGCAAGTGACCGCTTCTGTGCCTCACTTCTTTACCTGCAAAATGGGGATACTGACAACCTCAGAGAGGGTGTGTGAGGCTACACAGAAGTGCCTGGAGCGAGTTTGCTCTTTATCATCTCCCACTGCAGGGGTCTCCCAGGCACCCAGCCCATCCAAGAGCATGGATGACGAGGCCTCCAAGCCCCTGGCCCTCGCCCCGGCTCTCAGGTCTGTAGGCCCCCTCCAGACTGTGGTGGAGAGGAGACCCCTGCAGGCCAGGACCCTGCTCCCCAGGACGCAGCAGCGGAAGGTTGGTGGCACTTTGGCTCCTCTATGTACCCCACTCCTCCCACCAAGACCCCACCTGCTTCCCTCTGACCATGGGGACGGGCGCAGTGAGCTCAGACACAGGCCTGAGTGAGCTCTCTCTTCCCTTCCGCAGGGTCCTGGCCGCAGGGGCTGGTGCTGGCCTCCTCGCTGCTCCTAGCCTCCAGTGGCCTCCTCCTGGGCCTCCTCTGGCGCTGCTGCTCCTCCGGGCAGCTGACCTGCACCATCTGCCACAAGGGTTCCGAACGAGTCGTCCCTTGGGGGCTGTGGCCAGGTGGGCCAGCCTTCCAGAGTCAGGGAGGTTGTGGGCACCAGAGGGGAGAGCAGGCTTGGGGTCTGACAAAGCCTGGATCCTAAGGCCCCTGGGCTGTTGTCTGACCTCGGGTGGGTCACTTAGCCCTAAGACTCAGTCTGCTCCTCTGGAAAACGGGATGTCGTGACTTGCGCACAGTCACCTGCCCTCCAGCTTGAGGGGTGGCTGGCACTTTGCTGGGTCAGCCCAGGGCAGGGAGTAGGGGACTCGCTAACCTGAAGCTGCCCTGCTTCATTCTTGGACCTCACCTGCCCCCTGCTCAGGTTCCACTGAGTGAAGCCCTAGTCAGAGACACAGGAGACGGCCCTGGCGGGGATAGCACCGTTTATTTAAGAAAAACCAAGGCAAAGACAACAGGACGGTTCTCTTTAGGACAAAGAGGCCAGGCACCCTGACCCCACGGACTGGGGGCTGCTGGTGGGGAGGGTGCTTGCTACCCCCGGGCCCTCGGGCTCCTACAGAGAGGGTGGGGCTCTCATGTCCCCTCCCCTCCCAGTTATGGGTCCCAGCTCTCCTCATCCAAGGCACTAACTCTTCCTATCCTCACTCCACCACCCCCCACTGTCCCCTGGGCCTTCACTTCCAGATGAGTTGGGGCTGTGGCCTGGAGTGGGCAGGAGACCCTCAGTGATGGGCTCTGCCTGTAGCAGTTCCTGGGAAGAGTTGGGGTGGGGTTTCCCTTGCAGCCCCTGAATGTAGGGGCCCTGGGCTGGGTATTGGGGGTGGAGATGCAGGCCAGGGGTCTTGGTGGGAGGGAGAAAGGCTCCCGGGGGCAGGTGGCCTGGCTGGCTGGGAGGAGGTGGGAGAGGGCTGGGAAGGGGCTGGCAGGGGTACGGGGCTCCCTGACTAGGGGTGAGCTGCCTTTTGCTCCAGGGCTGGCATTAACGAGCTTTCCCAACCTGGGGGAGGGTGGCAAAAGCTATTACTGACACCCCTCCTGTTCAGCTGGCTGGTGAGGCACTGGGTGTAAGCTGAGGCTGGAGTGCCAGAAAGTTCTCATAGGAAAGAGGGCGCCCCAGGGACTGCAGAAATGCGTGGCCCGTTTCACCTGGGGGCTCTACCGGAGTGGGGTTCTGGGCTCCCCCCCAGCCACTGTGCCTGGCCCCAAGTCCTGGCAGCCTTCTGAGGCACCCGCTCCTGTCCAGCTTGCCCTGCCCACCAGTTTGTGGCTTTGCCCAGGGGTGTGTGTGTTGGGGGTGGGGTGGGGTGCCCACCCTCCAGTCCAGCCCAGGGCGGTAGCAGCAAAGCATGGCATCGCCTCAGTTTCTTATAAAAAACCCTCATAATAATAATATTAATAATAATATACTTGTCGGGCTGGGGCGCTGCCCGGGAGTCCTTGTGGGGCTGGCGGGTGCCTAGGAGGGGCAGGGGCGCACGTTGGTCCCTGCCTGGGCGCTGTGCTGCAGGTCCAGGGGCTGAGGGGCGGGGGCGCCGGGCTGGGGGGTGTGCAGCACCAGATTCTTGATACAGCCTGTGATGCCGGCGGAGAACCGGCCCCCGGTCAGCGTGGCCACGTCGGGGGCTCCACCTGCGGGGACATGAGGGATGGGGGAGGGCCTGTCACTGCTGGGCCTGGGCTCCAGGAGCCCACGGGGTGAGGAAAGCCAGGTCTGCTCATCTCTGGAGGAGCCCGTGTCCTCCCTTGCCCAGAGGGGCCCCAGGCCCTCAGCGGGACTTGAGCCCAGGACTTACCGACGTAGATGCTGCTCTTGGTGTTGACAGCCACGTTAGGGCCTGGGGACTGGCCCCTGACCAGCTCCTCCCCGTCGACCTGGATGGAACCTCTGCGGCCCTCTCTGTGGGGGCACTGGGTCAGGCCCCTCACCACAGACTTCCCCGACGCCCCCGACCAACACAGAGCCCCATGCCTTTGCACGGAGACACCAGACTGAGGAGCCTGCTGCCTGCCCGCTGCATTCCTTCCTCCCCGCCCTGGATGAGATGAGAGATCTGGCCCCACAGAGCAGCTTCCTAGCCCCAGCCATGCCCCGGTTTCCTCCATCCCAGATGGTGCCTGCCCTCGCCCCCGCCTTGGGGTTCTAGCCCATGTTGAAGTCTGTGCTCTGACCTGGTGACTCGCCCCTGCCCTGGCTTCAAGTCCTGTCTCCCCAGAGCTCAGCGCCTGCCTTCCTGCCCGGGGGATGGGGCGGCCCGTCCCCCTCCAGACTCTGGTCTCCTTCCCTAGCACCCGGCCAGGCTCCCTCACCGCAGCGCCGTCACCCGATGCCACTCGCCGTCGTTGACGGGGTCCTCAGAGACAAGTCGGGCCTCCCCGCTGCCCAATTGGTAGCTGCAGGTCACAGAGGTCCCAGAAAGTGTGGGCTGGGGCAGGATGGGCTGGGGTGGGGGGAGCTGCGACTTCCCGTGGGAGAAGCCACAGGGGTGGTGGAGGGAGAGAGTCAGGAGCCGGGGAAGGGAAAGGAAGGGCCGGGTGGCCAGGACCCACCTGAAGACAAGGTGTCCGTCCTGAAGCCCGAGACTGATGAAGTCCTTGCCTCGGCCAGCCTCTCCCGCCTCCTGCCAGGGGAGCACAGGGTCTCTGGGGTTCCCAGCCTGGAGAGCCGGGGTCCCCAAGGCTAGAGCCTCTGCCTCCTCTCTCTCCACTGCCCTGGCTGCCAGGGGCAGGCCTCCTGCCCCCAGGAGCCTCGAGAGCCCAGGCCCGACGCCACACTCACCACGCCCTGCCAGAGGAGAAGGCCGTCGGCCGTGCTGGTCCGCACCTCCAGCTCGATGGTCTCGGGCACCTCGGGCAGGCTGCGGAGTGGGAGCGGGGCCACAGGTGTCACATCGCAGGTCCCCTTCCCCTCCCGGTTGCTGTCCCGCCCCCGGGCCCCCAGGGTCTCCTGACACCCATCTCACCTCCTGGAGAAGATGTGACCGGGTAGGGCTAGGAAGCCTCCATCATGGAAGTAGGCTCTGTACTGCCCAGGGGCATCTGCGGGAGAGTGGGGGCCGGTGGGACGCCTGCTCCCCTGTGGGGCGTCTGACCCTCACCGGCTGGCCTGATTCCCACCTCCTCTCCCACATGGGGCTCTGAGCCTGCAGTCCCCGAACACCCAAGGGGTCATGGACAGAATTTAGGGTGCATGTGAACTCGGGTGGAAAATAACCTTCATCCTTAGTTTTATTCACTTCTCACTGAAATTGAGCAGCTCTTTCAATTATGAACATAGGCAACAAACAAAAAACAGTAGCAGCAGGGCCTGTTACTTTGTCACTAACAGAAATCACAGATATTTGCTCATCACGTTACAGTAGCTGCAGATATTTCAAATGGTTTTTTATGCTTACCACTGTTTGGAATCACAGCAGCTATCATAATCACCACTAGCTTGTTACTTAATGGTTTAACAAAGAAGAACAGACATCACATATCAGAAAATCTAAAAACTCTTTTGACAACCTCTTATCTTTATTGGTTCCCCTTGAAATCCTACGTGCTTTATTTTACGCAGTTAGTGAGCATGGGGGGTGCTGGCTCTGTCCTGGTTTTAGTGCTCGAAGTCCAAAACCTGAGAAACCCCTCAGTCCTGAGCACACCGGGACAGTTGGCCACCTAGGATTTGTGGCCACAAAAAGGGTTAAGAACTGACACGTTCCCTCCACGTTACAGAAGGGAAGATGGGCTCAGAGCGCCCAGGAAGTGGAAGATGGATTACCTGGGCTTTTTGGCTCCCACATCCCCAGCCCCACCTGCTCACGCCCATTCTGCAGGCCAGTGCTGTCTCCTGCAGGCCTGGCAACTACAAAGGCAGGGGACACTTTGCTACCCTCCACCAAACAATGAGGATTACCGCTGACATTTATCGAGCACCTACTATGTGCCAGACTCTGTGCTGGAAGATTCCTAATACATTTCCTATCTCACTGAGTCCTTCCAACAACCCCATGGATTAGATAATTAACAAAAACCAACATTCACTGAGCACCTACTCAGTGCTAGATATTCTTCTAAGCATTTTAAATACGTGAAATTTTATCCTCACACAAAATTGTGTCCAAAGCCTTCTGGAAGGTTACCTATCTCCAATTTTATACGTGAGGAAACTGAAACACAGAGAACTTGAGTGATTTGTCCAAAGTCACACAGCTAGTAAGTAGCAGGGCTAGGATCTGAAGCCAGGCTGGTTGGCTCCAGAGTCCATGCTTTTAACTACTATACCCCTACCACATTCCTATTATAGGAGTGATAAATAAGCAGATAGGAGGAAGGACGTGCCTGAGATACCATAAACATCCATAAACATCCATTCTTTATTATTATCTTCACTTTTAAACAGATTGTGGAATCCTTGAAAGTAAGTATCCTACCTTATTCATATTTCCTGATCCCCAGGCAAGGCTGGGCATGCCATAAAATTTATGCCATAAATGGTTGTTGACTGAATGCATGAATATAGAAGAGGAAACTGAGGTCAGAGTGGTTAAAGGGCCTGCCCAAGGTCACCTGCCAGTAGGGACGGGGCAAAACACGGCTCTGTGTGGCTATGTTCTTCTCTACTCTGTGCCCAGTGAGCGCCTCAATGAGCCTGTTTTGCTTGGAGGCCAGAAATGAGGGTGGGGGGGGTCATTGGAAGAGGGCTGGGAGACCTGAAGCCAAGGAGGAGATGAGCTCACATGATCTCTCTGGCTGGTCACAGCAAATACTTACCGTTGCCTCCGCTGCCTTCAAGATGCCAGTCAGCTTCCGCTATGCCATGCCCAGAGCCTGCGGGGAAGGGCAGGCCTCAGTTGTTGGGCACAGATGCCCTGTCCAACCCCAGAGCCCATGAGAGAGGTGGGGAGCAGCCAGGACTGCTGACCTTGTTGGCAGCGCGGGCCGGAGAAGCCGGGGGGACAGAGGCAGTGGGTGCCCTGGCAGGTGCCCCCATGCAGACAGGGCTCCCGGAGCTGACAGGGGTTCTCCTCGTGCTCACAGAGGTCTCCTGCGGGCCAGGGCAGGGTGAGTGGCCTGGGCTGGTGCTGCCCCGACTCCCCCATGCCCCTCCCTCCCGATGTCCTGGGCAGGCTCACCCACCTTTGAAGCCATCCTGACACAGGCACTGGAACTCGTACTCGCCAGCGGGCAGGCATGTGGCGCCATTTTGACAAGGCTGGCGCTCACATGGGGAGCTGTCATAGCACTGCCCGATGCCCTGGCTGCCCAGGAAGCTGTAGGTGAGGTCCAGTCGCTTTCCATTCACGGATACCTGTGGGCACACGTATACTGAGGGCCGAATGGGGACACAGAAGGTGTGCCCGCAGAGAATAACGTAGCAGAGGTAGCTGGGACCCCAAGGCAGAGCTTGAGTGATAGCATGGGACTCTACGGCTGGGGGAAAGGAAATTAAGCTGAGTGTCTACTGTGGGCCAGGAACATTGCTCAGCGCAGGCAATTCTCAGTACCCTTCAACGTAGCTGTCGTCAACCCTGTTTTACAGATGAGGTCACTGAGGCTCGGAGAGGAGAGGATTCTGGTCCCAGGGTCTTGCGCTAACGGCAGGAGCCACCTGGCTTGCATCCCTTCCCCTCTCCGGCTTGGCCTCCGGCGGGTCCTCACCTCGCCCACGCAGCCGTGAAAGTGAGCGCTAACGTTGGTGGCCGGGGGCAGTCGTACAGCAGGCTCCACGCCGCCCAGGTAGAGGGGTGTCTGCAGGTTGAGGCCCTGGCTCTTGCCTGGCGAGGAGCGCAGCACGGGGCGCCCACTGTTCACCCGCAGGCTGCCATCCTTGTTGAGGCGCTCCGCAGAGACGCGGTGCCAGCGGCCCAGGGCCAGCGGCTCGGGGCTCCGCAGAATGGCCAGCCCTGGGAGGATACCAGGCATGTTGGGGGGGGGGCCCGGCTCCACCCCACCACGCCCAGGAATCCGGGCAGATGGAGGAGACCCTACAGACTCCTGGTGTCCCGAATGAGGAGCTGGAGGCTCTGAGAGGACTTGCCCAAAGTCACATGCAGTCAGGAGAGAGATGATGGAGCAGGGGATTTGAGTCTGACTCTGAATTTATTCTACCTGGCCTCTTGGGGGCACAGAGAGCCAGGAGGGTGTAAATTGGCATCCAGAGACCCATCTCCATTTGGTGCCCAGCGCTTACCTGAACCCAACTCGTAGCGGAACTCCAGGTGCCCACCAACCATCGCCAGGGACACAAAATCCTCCACAGGCCCGCTCTTTCCCCCGCTGAACAGCAAGATGCCGTCGGGTGCGAGCGGCTTGAACTCAATGTCCAGGCGGAGCTCATGGTGTGTGTTGGTGAGGGCAGGCAGCACCAGGTAGGAGCCAGTGCCCGACATGGAGGGGGTGGTCACCGTCACACCTGCAGCAGCCTCAGCTCAGCCGGGGAAGTGGGATGCCAGCCCGCTGGGGGCCAGCTACTCGGGTTCCCTCCTGGGCCTCCACCCACTCCACCTCCCACCCCAGAGGCTCAGGACTGGTGGGTGACAGCTACAGTGGCACACGGGCCCCTGCCCCCTGGTAGGCAGGCCAGGCTGGGAGGAGCTCCAACAAGACGGGGGTCCCCGGAAGGGGCTCTCATGTCAGGGATTTGGGCCGGGCAGAAGCTTGGCTGGGTGACCCTGAGGTCTCCTGGTTCTGGCATGATTCTGTCATTCATAGAGCCCAACTTGGCTTTGGCAGGCCCCTGCCTAGCCTCCTCGGTCCTCACCGGGACTCCTGGGGGGTCTCATGCCTGGCTCTACTTACCCTCCTCACACCTCGTTCCCGAACGGCCCAGGTGGCAGCGGCAGGTGTAGCCTCGACCGTCGGGCCGGTTCACACAGGTGGCATCGGGCCCACAGGCCTCTGGGGGGTGGCAGACATGGGTCAGTGAGGAAGACATTGGGGTGACTCTGGAGAGTCAGGTCCCTTGAGCCCGAGGCCTGTCCAGGACACTCTGGGGGCCTTGGCTAGCCCAGGGCAAGGCAGGGCCAGGCCAGCCCAGGAGGTGGCATCAGGAGGAAGCATGGCTTATGGGGCCTCTGGCTGCCCCGAAGGCCAGGAAGGAGGGAATGGATTAGAGCGGGGGCAAGGGCAGGAGTGGCCGTGGAGTTCTGGGTAATAGTGTGGTGGTGATGAGTACTGGGTGGCACTTGGGATGAGCACCTGGGTAAGAAGACAGACCGAGAGATAGAAGGTGCCCAGGAACCAGTGACTGGGAGCAGGTAAGTGCATGGGTGGCAACAAAGGGATGAGGCCTAAGTACTTTGCTGTCAGTAACGGAGGGGGACAAGTACCTGGTTAGCAGGGACGGAGGGGCAGGGTGGGTATTTGGGTGGTAATGATGGGGTAAGTACCTGGTAGGAGCTTGGGTAAGAGTGAGGGAATGTGTTAAGGTCTTGGGTAGCAGGGAGTGTGTTAAGTTTTTGGGAGGTGGGGTGGATATGAAGGAGCAGTAATGGGGCACAGGTAAGTGCCTGGGGTGGCAGTGACTGGGGGTGCGGTACCTACCTGGGTGGCAGTGCAAGGCCTGCGAGTGCTCACAGCGGCTCCCAGTGAAACCGGCCAGGCAGACGCACACATAGCTGCTGCTCTCGGAGTCGTGGCACTGGCCTCCGTTCTGCAAAGGGGCCCTTGGAAGTCAGGCCAAGAATCCTCTGGCCCGCCCTCACTCCCTCCAGGGGCCAGTCCTGGCCAAGGGCAGTGGCTGGACCAGCTGGACGATATGGCAGGGTGCAGGGTCACCTGGCAGGGCCGGTCCCGACAGGTGGGGCAGTGGGAGATGCCGTGAGCCGTGAGGTTGAGGTCATGGAAGACGATCTCCTCACCCTGGATGCGCAGCTCCCGGACGCAGCCTGGGGGCAGGCAGGCAGGATGAGCAGGGGTTGGGGGTGGGTGGTTCCTGGGCAGCCTGCCCCGCTCCAGCCGACATCCTGCAGGCTCTCCCAGGCTCCCAGGCTCTGCTGCCAGCCGCCCAGCCAGGTGAGGCTTGGCCATGGTTGGGGTTGGGGAGGGGGCTCACCTATGAAGCCACTGCTCAACCCCGCCTGGGGGATGGCACCATAGTTAGGGTAGCCGCCCAGGTAGAGCTCCTCGTTCAGGTCTAGGCCCTGGAACTTGCCCTGTGGAAGCGGGAAAGTCGGGAATGGCAGGTGGAGGCTGGGCGGAAGGTGGGGGCTGGTGCTGGGCTAAGGGCACAGGGTGGGGTCTCACCTGGGAGGTCCCGTTGACTGGGGCCAGGTCACCCACCACCAGGGAACCCTGGGTGAGGCTGCGCAACAGGGTCACGGTGTGGAACTGGCCCAGGCTCAGAGGCGTGGGGTGGCGGATGGTGGCCATGCCAGAGCCTGCATCAAACCTGCTCCGTGGATAGGGAGTTTGTAAGGAGGGCTGGGGAGAAGGCCCAGCCTGGGCAAAGGGTACCTACCGGAGCAGGACATCACTGTTTTCCCACTCTGGGGCTGCGCCAGGCCCTGCCCCTGCCTTGTCTCCCCACGCCCAGCTCACCCCATCCCTGACCCTTCCCCAGGGCCTCTCTTCTCCCCACATTCTTTCCTAGAGAACATTTCTAGAGCAGTCCACAGGGCTCACTGATCCTCTCAATCCTCCCCTCTCTGAAGTTTCTTCCCTCCCTCTCTCCCTCTCCCTCCCTCCCTCCCTCTCTTCCTCCTTTCCTCTGTCCTTTCTCAGGCTATAGCTACTAGAATATATGGTCCCACAAGGACTAGAACTCGGTCTGCTCTGCACACGGTACGTGCTCAACAAGTAAGTGCTGAAGAATAAAGGAACGCACACTGACCCGCAGGAGTCCCACCCCACAAGGACCGACTCAGCTCCACTGGGTGTTTCTGCCCAATTTTGTGCAAGCCTGAAGTTGCATCCTCCTCCACCAGACACTGTGCCTACACCAGCAGATGTGGAGGTCACTATGAAGAAAGATGTCTCCTCCTGCACCACTCAGCCTGGGGTGGAGGAGGCCTAAGGCCCTGCTGTCCCATCTCCCAGCCCTTTCTCCCGTAAATAGTGCGGGTGAGGGTCTCACCGGAACTCAGGCCTCCCGCCCACGAGGCCGAAGGAGATGAAGTCGGGCTGCCTGTGGGCCGGGCTGCCGGGGCCCCCCGGGATCCGCTTCTGCCCATTGTACAGCAGCATCCCTGGGTGGGCACAGCCATGTAAGGGGTCTCCCAGCACTGTGAGGCTCCTGGTCTGCCCCAGCCCAGGCCCGACACACGCTCTCCACCCTTGAGCCCCTCTCTCTAGCTCTCATCTCTCCCTGGCACACGTTAGGCACTCGGGGCCTTCTAGCTCAGGATCGGAACCTCTAGAGGGGCCTTGCTGCATGGCCCCCAGAGACGGAAGCGGCTGCATTCACTGTCAGGGCTGCCTGAGGGCGGGGAGCAGGCAGGGACTTACCCGAGTAGAGGAGGAGGCCTGGACAGTGAGTCAGAGACCGTTAGAGACAGAGGAGACAGATGAGAGAGAGAGAGGAGGAAAGGGTGAGAGGCGGGAGAGAAAGGAGGCAGGAAGGAACAGAGTAGGGAAGAGGGAGACCCACGCACCATGGGGGGGCTCGAAGGGAACGGCATGGAGATGCAGATGGAAAAGAGACGGACGTGAAAGGGGGCCCAGAGTGGGAGGCCCAGCAGGCCTGGGGGGGCTGCCAGGGCTCTTCTGTGATGCCAGCCTGCCCCAGGCTGGGCCCCCAAAATCAGTTCCTGTCCTGCTTACCGTCGGCTGAGTCGGGCCGGAAGGTGATCTTGATCTCGAACTTCCTGTAGGCATCCTTGATGGTGGGCAGTGGCAGGTAAGAGTAGGGGGTCTGTGTGAAGTAGGGCACCACCCGCTCTGCCGGCAGAGAGCACAGTCAGAGGGCGCCTACCTGGGAGCATGCGGGGCGCTTGGGGCAGGGGCGTGTCTGACCTGGCACCTGCAGATGGGCGAAGGCTTTGACCTTGCCCTGGCGATTGGTGGCAGTACAGACGTAGGTGCCTGCATCCTGCGGTCGGACCGAGGGCAGCACCAGCATGTTGTTCTCCAGGCGGCTGCCGGGTGGCAGGGTGCTGTCCAGCTGCAAACGCAGCAGCACTTTGGACCCTGGCCTTGGCCTACGCCTCCCACCCCTGCCTCAGGCCCAGCTCCAGCAAAGACCAAGCATGTTCTGTGCCCGGCCTTGTGCCAGGTCCTGGGTACCGAGAAGGCTCAGCCCTGGTCCCTGCCCCGCAGATATGCCCACTGGTCCCCTGTCTAGCACTCACCTTGGTCCAGGTGATGTCAGGAGTCGGGTAGCCGGAGGCCATGCAGGGGAAGATGGCTGCAGAGCCAGCAGGCACACGGACCTCTGGGGGCGTTGAGATCTGAGGCAAGGCTGGGGGGAACATGCCACAGGCAGGATGACGGCCACCTTTGTGTGTGTGGCTCTGTGCCCGGACTCAACCTCCACACTACCCCTTGGGGGGAGGCACCATGTCCCCATTTTATAGATGAGGGCTTTGTGGCTTAAGAGGAGAAGGAGGTGCTCACTCTTGGGGGCACAGAAGGAATCGGGCCGAGTCAGGGTTCAGGGACAGGTCTGTTGGACTCCATGGCCTGAGCCCGCCTCAAAACACCGCCGACCTCTGAGGCAGAAGAGCTGATGGGGAGGAAGGAGCTTCTGGGGGGGCCCATACCTGGGCAGAAAATCATACAGCCCTCTGGGGACCTGGGGAGGGAGTGCTGTGGCAGTGTGGCTCAGCAGGTTTGGGGGCAAATCATAGGGTTTGGAATAAAAAAAAACTGCCTTGAAAGAAAACAGATTTGTTTCTTAGGCCTGCATCCTTTGCCTTTATTTTACTGTTTTCTGTCTGTTTCACATTTATCCCTCTGCCACAGACTGGACTACCACTCTCCGGGAACAGGGCAGGTATTCGTGCAGGTAAGGACCATGAAGCCCGCTTCCTCTTGATGCCCCACCCTGCCCAATTTCGGCCTGAGACCCTGCTCTCTGCCTCACTGTCATCCCCTGCTGCCACCGCTGGTTGTGAAACCTGCCCCTCAAACACACACAGCAGAATATCCCCCAAGAGAGCAGAGAGGAGGAGCAGAGCAGGTGAGGCAGTAGGTGGCCGCCTGCTTCCCCGCAGAGGTCCCCGTGGCCTCACCCTGAACCAGCAGCAGCACGTGGGACTGAGTGGTGCCGGCGGCGTTGGTGGCCGTGCAGCGGTACTGCCCCGCGTCAGCCAGCTCCACGTGGGCAATCCTGACCACACCTCCGCTCTGCACGACGCCTGGCCGCAGGTGTCCTCCCACCTTGCTCCACGTGACCTGGGGCTTGGGGTCACCCAGCGCCAGGCACTCAAACTCCACGGCGTGGCCGACGACCACGGTCTGCACGGAGGTGCGGATGTTGATGAGCACGGACGGCAGGGCTGGGGGAGGACGGAGGCAAGTTCAGGCGAGGCCGGCACGAGAGAGGCTGCAGGTGGCCCGGTAGCCTTGGGCATTCAGTTACTCATTTGCTTTTTCACACATGCATTCATGAACACATTCACTCAGTCGCTTTTGCTCATTCATTTTCCCATTCAATGATTCACTTACTCAACCATTCAGTGGTTTGTCTGACCACCCACTTCATCCACCCACACACTCACTTCACACATTCTTTCTTCTGCTTCCTTTCCTTGCAATATTTGCCAAGCCCCCTTACTCTAGGATAGATATGAACAAGATACAATTGAATAATTATCTTTATTCTTATGCACTTAAGGAGCTTCCTGGGAAACTGCCTTTTTCTCCTTCTCTTTCTGTTACTTGCTTTTAGCAGAGGCTGAAGCTACTACCCTCCTACCTTGCACAACCAGCTGGGCACGAGCCTGGGCCTGTCCCCAAGGTCCATGGGCCTGGCAAACATATGTTCCTTGGCAGCTTTGGTCCAAGTTCTGGATTCTGTAAAGAAAAGATCAGATGGCCTCAGAAGACAAGGGAAGGCTTTGCAATTGTGTGGGCATTAAGAGCTGTCACATGTCAACACAGTGTACCCTTCTAGTCTCCCAAGAACCACGTGAGGGAGGTAGGTAGGTAGGTAGAGCGGACGTCACCACACCCATCTTAGAAGATTACACAGTCGTCAGGTGGCAGAGCTGAGACGTGAGGTCAGCTCTGTGCAGCTGGACCCTGGGCCTCTTGTCCTTCCTCTAATAATAACGTGCACATGGGCACTGCTTACTGAAGGCCTTCCATGTGCCAAGAGCCATGCCACGTGCCTTAGACAGTCTCATCTCAGCCTCATCTAACCCATTGTCTAGCCGAGAAAACTGAGGCTCAGAGAGGCGGAGTGACTTGCGCAAGGTCACTGCTTCACGCTGAGCTCTGGAGGGCAGGGATTTGAACTCAGCCCCACTGTGTGCCCTGGGCTGGGGTGTTCACGTCCAGGCTTGCCCCCGCCCTACTCACCGAAGCACCCCATCTTGCACGCTGTGGCCAGGAGGCAGCTGACCCCCTTCCTTGAACCAGCGGAGCTGCGTGCCCCGGTGGCTAGGCACGGCACAGTGGAACTCGACGCTGGCCCCGATGCTCTTGGTCTCCAGCTGAGGTGTGACCTGAACAGCGGGTGAGGATCCCACCGGGCGGGGGGTAGCGGGGAGGGAGCCGGTGGGGCCTGCAGGGACATGTACGAGGGGCTGCGTGTATGTGTCTGCCTGTCATGTCCCTGATGCCCCCTGGGGACTCAGGAAACCCCTGACCCAGGGGACATTCTTCTGGTGGCCTCTCTGAGCATGAAAAAAGATCTTTCATTGCTTCTAGAAGTTTGGGCCCAGCAGCCCTTGTTTGGCAGATTTATTCATTTGCTCACTCATGCGGTCACTCAACAAACCCGTAGTAGGGCATGGGGAGACTGGGCTCTGTGCTCCCGCAAGCTCCTGACCCTTGGGTGGGAAGGCAGAGTGAGACAAGAGCAGGACGGCTAAGTCTGGGACAAGTTAGACATTTTAAGGAAGGACAGCAAAGGCGATTCTAGCTCCAGTCTAAACTAAGAGACCGCAGTGAAGACACCTGTTTGTGCAAGGGGTGGATGGGAGGGTGGGTGCAGATGCCTGAGGGGGGTGGGTGCAGATGCTCGGGGGGGGGTGCAGATGCCCAGGGTGTGTGGGTGCAGATGCCCTGGGTGGGAGGGTACAGATGACTGGGGGGTGGGTACAGATGCCAGGGGGTGGGTGCAGATGCCCGGGGGGTGGGTACAGATGCCCGGGGGGTGGGGGGGTGCAGATGCATACCATCACCATTTACTAAGTGCCACGGGCTTTCCATAATGTGTATATGGCTCGAACTCAGCCTACATAGCACACATTGTTTTCAGCACTTTTCAGATAAAAAGAAATTGGAGCTCAGAGAGGATAAAAGACTTGGCCAAAGTCACATAGTTAGCAAGTAACTGAGCTGTGCTTTGAACCCAGGTATGTCCGACTCGAGTCCAGGCGCTTAACCACTGGGTTACATGCTTTTCTGCTTCTAGAATCTTGGGCCTGGCAGCCCTTGTTCGGTCTGTGTTATGGACATGGGAGACCACGAGGCCCCGGCTCCTTTGGAGAGCCACTGAGGCCCTGGGCATGGGGGGGCACTGCCACACATTCACACTGTCACCACCAAGCATTTACAGCTCGTTCTGAGCGGGGCCCAGGCCCTGCTCTGGTGGAGGGAGGAGGACGGGGTTTTTCTGTCCACACAATAGCCTCTGGCAATGGCCAAGAGAGGGAAGCAGCACAGCCTCGGGCCTTGGAGAGCAGGGAAAAGCAGGGCATTCCAGGAGGAGTTACAGAGGAAGGCCTTTATGACCCAGATGTGGGGTCCCTGGCACCCACGCTGGGCAAGTGAGGGGCCTGAGGAATGCTAACCCCCTTCTGCCCTCCCTGAGGCTGGGGGCTCTTACCTTGGACGAGCAGCTGGGCAAATGCCTCGGCTGAGCCCACCTTGTTGGTGACTTGGCAGAGGTAGCGACCCGAGTCCTCGGGGGCCGCGGACTCAAAGTGCAGCAGGTCCTTCCTGGCGGTGGCCCTTCCCGGGAGGCTGCCACCCTCGCGGCTCCACTGGAAGGTGAGCGGGGGTGTGCCGTGAGCCAGGCACTGCAGCTGCACCGTCTCCCCCGCCTGCACGGAGGCACGCTCTGGGACCGTGGTGGCGTATGGTGGGTCTGTTGCAGGACACAGAGATCAGCGTGGGGCGCGTGCAGAGGTAAGGGCAGAATCAGGTGACCTAGCAAAGGACAGGGAAGCCCAGGGGAAAGCAGAGGCCCCGGAGGGGCTATGGTTTTGGGGCAAGGGCACGCTCTGGGGGCCTGAGGTGCACGGGCTCTCCAGATGAGGGGGTCAGGGGTTCTGGCCTTGGTAAGCCCAGTGGGCAGGGTGTGGGGGCTTGGGAAGGGAACCCAAGGACGGGGAGGAGTGCCTTACTCTCCACGTGGAGGGCGATGGTGGCCTCGGCATGCCCAGTAGGGCTGGTGGCATTGCAGATGTACTGGCCCGAGTCCTGCTGGGCTACCCGGGGGATGACCAGCGTGTCACCGTCCAGCTGGTGCTGCCAGGGCAGGGGGGAGCGCAGCTTGGACCAGTGGATAGTGGGGGTGGGGCTGCCTGTGGGGTGGAAGATGGCAGAGGTCACCGGGTTGCCCCAGGGGGTAGGGATGACAAGAAGGGTCCCAGGTGACTGCTGCTCCCTGATGGGGGGCGCTAAGTGGGCATCTCAGCCATTGCTGGGAGACGCCAGCAGGAAAGCCCCCTCCGCAGGCATGATGGCCCCACGGCCCCGTGGCTCTGCCGGCCCCACAGGCAGCCCCCGTCCACACCTGTGGCGGTGCAGCGCAGGGTGGCCGTGTGTCCCGCCTCCACAGTCAGCTCGGCTTCTTCCACCTGCACCTGGGGAGCCCCTGGGGCCACAGTGCCTGAATCCACAGTCACCTCCACCCGCTTCTGTGCTGTGCCCAGGGCATTCTGAGCCACACACACGTAGATGCCCGCATCTGATGGCTTAGCTGATGAGATCTGGAAGAAAGCAGTGAGGAAGGCAGTGACGTGGGTGCTGAGGGGAGGACCCTGGCATAAGCCCCCCGCTCTTGCTTGGTTTTACCTTTTCCCTCTGCCTTTCCCTTGGTTTTTAGCTGATAGGCTGCTTGACAGCTCACCCTGCTTGTCATGACACCCCATGAGTCCATCCACCCTGCTATTTGCCCCTCCAGCCTCCTCACCAGTCCCCAGTTCTTTCCTTCCTTCCCCTCCCTTCTTCCTCCCCTCCCATCCTCCACATAGCTCATCTGGCCCTGTCTCCTTCCACCTCTTCACCCACCCGCCTGCCTGTGGCTCTCTCCTCTAAGCTCCGACTCGAGCTGGGCCCTGTCCTGGGGCTCTGACGCAGCGTGGTGGGTGGGGAGCCTCACCTGCAGTACCGTATGGCTGTCCATGACCCCAAACAGCCGCTGCTCTGACCTGACGAGGCTGCCAACACGGGCCCAGCGAGCAGAGGAGCGGGGCTCCCCGGCACTCATGCACTCCAGGGTGATGGCCTTTCCGACTTTCACCCGCACGGGGCCCTCAGGGAGCACGGACACTGTCGGAGGCCCTGCCCAGGGGAACAACACCTGCTGACACATACGCAGGGCTCCCTGGCCACACGCACCATCACGGACCCCAGCTCAGTGTCGGCTGGGTGGGCAGAGCCCCCCACTGCACTGACGTGAAAACCAAGACTCAGAGAGAACAAAGGCCTGAGATCACAGAGTAAGATGGTCAGGATTTCAAGCTGGAGGTTCTGTGCTCAGGAGGAGCACAGGAAACAGGAAGGCAGAGGCCCCGGGGCACCCCCTCACCGTGTACGCTGAGGTTCACGACACTCTGGGCCACGCCGTAGGCGTTGGAGGCCACGCAGCGGTAGGCACCATGGTTGCTGGGCCGGGTGCCCACGATGGTGATGATGGAGCCGTTGGGACTGACGTGGACGTTGTCTGGGGGTGGCATCAGGGCAGGACATGGTCAGTGAGGGTGGAACTGGCCTGAGGCTGCTTTTCCACCTTCCAACGCCTTGGCGCTGCCTCCTGGAACATCTCTGCCCCACGCCCTGACCCTTCAGCCTGGGGGGTCCAGCTCAGAGCCACAGATGGGAAAAGATGAAAGAGGTCCCTTCACCACTCAGATGGGGGCACCAGGCCCACAGAGGGAGAGGGGCTTCCCCAGGGTGAGTTTGGTGGCATCCCCATGTGCTCCCCCCAATCTCACCCTCCAGCTCCTGGTTCCGGGTCTTCCACTCAAGGCTGATGGGGGCTGCGCCCTCATGGACGAGGCACTTGAACCTGGCGTCCTGGCCCCGCTGCACGGTGCTGCTGGGTGGGTCGATGGAGATGACGGGACTCCTGAGGCCTGGGGCGGGGAGCAGGGGGCTCAGTAGGGGCCGCCCGGCACATGGGCGTCAGGCCTGGGCTCAGGGTCCTCTCTGCCTCACCCCACCCGTGGCGTGGGCCACACTCACGGTAGGAGGAGCCTGTGCTGGATGAGACTGTGACGGTGAAGGAGGCCACCTGCTCAGGGCCTGGGTCGCCAGCCACGCGGCAGACGTACTCGCCAGAGTCGGCGGGGGAGACATGGTGGAGCCGCAGCCGGGAGCCGTGTGTCTGTCGGAGTGAGGATGGGGCAGCCGTGAGGCCAAAGCACACGGGAACAGGCCAGTCCCCAAGCCCGGCTTGGCCAGCATCCCAGAGATCTCATGTGTCCAGGAGCTCTGGGCTCCAGCTGGTGGGAATGGAAGAAGCTTCGTTCACAGACCCCTGGAAGTCCAACCCACCCAATTTACAGAGATGGGACCAAGGCTCAAGAAGGAACCTGGCAGCAGAGCCAGGGAAAAGACCCAAGTCTCTCACATCCCAGGCTGGTGAACTCTTGCCTGCAAGTATTTTATCCCTTGTGGTCCCCAAGCTGGCCGGCAGTTGCATGAGGTCTGGGGTGCAGAAGGCACTACAGGTCAAACCTCATCTGCCGGGAACCCTCCCCATCCTGGCCCCCGTACCTGGTGCTGGGCGGGGAGGCTGCCCCCACGCTTGTGCCATGTGACCTGGGCGTGGGCCTGCCCAGGCACCACACAGTTCAGATCCAGCGTCTGCCCTTCGGCCACGTGCGAGGAGGAGGCCTCGATGTAGATGGGCTGGGCCAGGCCTGGGGCTGGGGGCATGGGGGTGGATGAGAGACAGAAACCTCAGGTAGTCGCAGTGAATGGCTACTGGGTCCCCCTCGGGGTGTGGTGGCTCGAGACCCCCTTTCCTGAGGGCTTAGAGCCCAGGCCCCGATGGGGAAACAGGAAGGAACAAGGCCAGAAGGGGCCCCGAGCTGGGGCCAGCATTGCCCACTGCTCCTTGTCACTCACCAGGAATGGGGCCTGGGCTGGAGCCCTCAATGGTGACCAGAACGGAGGCCTCCAGGGTGCCCGAGCTGCTGGTCACTTGGCACGAGTACTCGCCAGAGTCTGCCGGGGACACCTGGTTCAGCCTCAGCAGGGGGCCGTGGACCTGGCCGGGGTGGGGGTGAGAGTGGAGGGCGGTGAGCTGGGGAGGTGGCCAAGGCCTTCAGATGCCCAGACTGCCGGGGCAGCAGTGGGGGTGGCGTCCTGCCCAAGGTGCACCCCCCACGGCACGCAAGTCACTGCCTGGGGGAAGCGCTGTCCTCTAAGTCGTGCCGAGGCACTGCGGGGTCAGTGCTGGCCCAGCTATGCCTGGCCTGTCCCTCATCTCCTGTCTCCTGGTGATCCCTGCCCTGACTCTCCCCAAGCCCCAGCTGCTGAGGTCCCCTTCCCTGCTGGGCTGGATTCGGGTGGGACTGCCCAGGCAGGGGCCCACATCCTGCCTTCTCTGGCCCCGTACCTGGTGCCGGGCGGGGAGGCTGCCCCCGCGCTTGTGCCACGTGACCTGGGCGTGGGCCTGCCCAGGCACCACGCAGTTCAGATCCAGCGTCTGCCCTTCGGCCACTCGGGAGGAGGAGGTCTCGATGCGGATGGGTGGGGCTCTGCCAGGGACTAGGGCACGGGGAGACGTCAGTGAGCAAGGTCTCCCACCCCTGGTGCCCTCAGCTCCCGCCCCTGGGTGCCCAGATGGGGGGATGGCCCCAGTTCCACCCGTGTCCCATTCCTGCCCCTCCACTGAGGCTGGAGCAGCTGGGCCACCCTGGGGGGTGCGGTCAATCTTCAGGCCCCACTCCAGGCAAGGGCTCCTCAGGGCTAGGCCTCTCCGCACGCACCACCAACGTTCCCCAGACCTGGGGAGTGTATGGCTAAGAGCATGGGTCTGGGGTCACATGCCTGGGTTCAAATCCCAGCTCTGCCATTATTAGCTGTGTGGACTTTGGGAAGTTACTGCACCTCTGTGCATCAGTTTCCCCACCTGTAAAACAACAGCCAGGACTACCTCCAGTGCGGCTGTGAGAAGGAAATGAGTTCATCTGCGTAAACGCAGCAGAGCCTGCACGTGCAAGTGCTACAGCACGTTTCTACCCAGCAATCTGGGCTCTAATATCGTGACTTTTGCTGCAGCGACGTGTCCCCTGTGCTACTGATTACCTCACATTTTCCTCCCGATTCACGTACTTGGAAAAACACAAATACATAGGCCCCTTACGAGCAACGCCTTCCACGACACTGTGACAGGTTTGTGGTGTTGCTATGCTTTTCCCCCAATATACCACTATTAAAATAAAAGATGTTTATCAAGGCACCACCACAAAGCTCTCTCACAGCCCCCCGAAGAGCCACTGCAGGCTTTGGAAAAGTCACTAAACTGTCATCAGAGCTCAACTGCCCTACCCCTGCTTTCCAGAAGCGGAAAGCGAGGTACACTCAGGTCCCTCATGCGACCTCTCTGAGCACGGCAGAGGAGCTGGGCTTAAGCGGCACAGGCCAGACACCAATGTCTGTGCTCTCAGCCCGAGACGAGGGAGCCACCCACGAGCCAGAATCCTGCCTGGCTCCTTGGTCCTGGATCTCCCCAGCCACCCGAGCCAGGTTCGCCGTGGGGGTGGGCAGGAGGCAGAGGTCTGGGAGGGGAGGGGAGGTTGTCCCCAGGTGTCCCCCACCCTCTGCCCGAAGCCTCCCTCCCTCTTTCCTCTCCGACCCACTGCCCGGACCCTCACCGGGGACATGAATAGTGCTGGAGCCAGTGGCCTCGATGGTGACCAGGACGGAGGCCTCCAGTGGGCTAGGGCTGCCCACCACGCGGCACACATACTCGCCCGAGTCGGCGGGGGACACCTGGTGCAGCCGCAGCCGAGAGCCATGGGCCTGAGCAGGAAAGGATGGGGGGACAGGGGAGCACAGTAAAATGCTATCTGGAATCCCCGAGGCCCTGGGGCCAGGGTGTCACCTGACAGGGGAGGGCACGGCCCCTGCAGGGCCTCCCAGCCTCCTCCCTGGGCAAAGCTTGGGGGCCGGGGCCCCTCCATCCAGCTGTCCTCCCACCACTTCCAGCCTCGCATACCTGATGGTGAGCGGGGAGGCTGCCCCCACGCTTGTGCCAAGTGACCTGGGCGTGCGCCTGTCCCGGGACCACGCAGTTCAGATCCAGGGTCTGGCCTTCGGCCACGTGTGACGATGACGACTCGATTCTGATGGATGCGGCACCACCAGGACCTGGGGACGCAGACGGGTAAGCTGGGGCTTTGGCCATAGTCAGGTTGGGGGGCAACTGGGTTGGTGGGATCCCCAGCCTGAGAAACCCCCATCCCGCAGCGTAATACTACTAGCGAACACTTATTAAGCACTTACGGTGTGCCAGGCACTGTTCTAAGCATTTTGTATATACGAACTCGTTTAAGCCGCACAAAATTCATAAGTGGCGCCACCCAGCAGGGTTTCTTGCGACGATGGGAATCATGTGACTACTGAAATATGACAAACTGAACTTCTAACTTAATTTGCATCTGAATTGCTGTCTGTGCCAATTTGCTTGATTCCGCTAGTGGTCCAGCCGGGATTCTGGGATTCGAATCTTCAGGTCTGCAGAGCCTGTCTTAGGCCACGACCGCTCCTGCTGCCCCGGGGAGCGCTGCTACCCCCATCTCCCTGCCCCTCTCCCAGGTCTTCGCCAGACTCACCAGGGGTGCTGCTGGGGCTGGGGGTGACCGAGACCATGATGGAGGCCTCCTGCGCCTCAATGTTGTTGTTGGCCCGGCACACGTACTCGCCCGAGTCCGCAATGGACATTTGGTGCAGCCGCAGGCGGGAGCCGTGGGCCTGCGTGGGGATGGGGGAGGGGCAGCTAATTGAGGGGCCACGGGGTCACCAGCTGATTCAGGCCTCGTCCAGCCCTGCCAGGGGTGTCCCTGTCTACCCCAGAGCCAACCCACTGCAGCTCCCAGGGCTGGAGGGACGAATGCCCAGCAGCCCCGGCTAATGCTCCGGCCTCTGGGCCCACAGGGCTGTCCTGTACTGCTTGCTCCAGGAGGCAGGGCTCCCGCCCCCACCGCGCGGCTCCACTCTGTACCTGGTGGCGGGCGGGAAGACTGCCCCCGCGCTTGTACCACGTGATGGTGGCCTGGGGCTGCCCGGCGATCACGCAGTTTAGATCCAAGGTCTGCCCTTCCACCACTGTGGGCGAGGAGGACTCGATCCTGATAGGTGGGGAGACGCTGGGCACTGGGGCGGGCAGCACGGCCAGAGTCAGACACCAGGGATGGTGCCAGGGGTCTCCGCCTCCCCCGGCTCCTGCCTGCCCGGAAGCCTGCCCCTGCACGCTTACCGTGGGAGGAGCTGCTGCCCTGAATGGTGACAACGAGCGAGGTCTCCTGGGAACCGGCGCCGTTACTGACATGACACACGTACTCGCCTGAGTCAGCCGGTGTCACCTGGGGGATCCGTAGCCGGGAGCCCACAATCTGAAGAGGAGACGGCGTCGGTGGGTGGGGGTTCCACAGCCTCCTGCAGAATCCTGCGTGGCCTTGCTCTGGACGGGGGTGCACAGTGTCCCCAGCCTTTGTCCTGCCCTCGCCCGCTGCCCTTCCAGAAAGCCTGCTGGGAACCTCCTGCGTATTCCGCAGTCCCTGCCCTTTCTTCTTTGTGGCTCCTGGGGCCAGACCCTGGATCTTGGTCCATCCTGGAGCCTCAAAGCCAGCAGAGGACTCGTACAGGGCAGGTTCTCAGGAAATTTAGTGAAAGCATGAATTACAGAATGTTCTACTAAACACGGGACCCATCTGAGGTCGGTGAGACTTATTGGTCTTCTCTGCCCCAGTGCCCAGCCAGCCGGGATGCTTAGTGTTTGCTGAACGACTGAACGAGCAAAGCTTGGTGCCGGGTACCCCTCGACTTCCCATCAGCACCCACGCACCCTGCTTCCGCCCGCCCTGCCCGCTGGCTCCGGACCTGGTGCCGGCTGGGTAGGCTGCCTCCACGCTTGTACCAGGTGATGGTGTGAGGGGCCTGGCTGGTCACCAGGCAGTTGAGGTCCAGGGTGTGCCCGTTGGCCAGGGAGGCCGAGGAAGACTCGATGCGGACGGGGTACACCATGCCCTGGGCTGGGAGGGTGAGAAAGGAGCCAGGGTGTGGGAGCTGCCAAGGGGGGAGCCCCGCAGGTCCCGGCATCTGCCAGGATCCCTGAGATACTCACGGTGGAAAGGGCCAAGGCGCTGCTGGATGGTGACAAGGACCGAGGCTTCCTGGGTTCCTGAGCTGCCCAGCACACGGCACACGTACTCCCCAGAGTCAGCTGGGGTCACCTGGGGCAGCCGCAGGCGCGAGCCATGCACCTAGAGGGGCAGGAGGGAGGCAGGCTCAGACGCTGGGATTCACAGCCAAACTCCTGGTCCCTTGCTGGCTCCCTACCACCCTACCCTGCCAGCTGGAGCTTGATGGAAGCTCTTCCAGGGAGAGACACCATCCCTCACCCTTCAGCTCCCCTGTCCCAGGGAGCAGTGTGCAGTTGGGTCTGGGCACCAGGGAGAAGAAGTGGGGTCCAGTATTTGCTAACATGCTATGGGGGAGCTGAGATTGGCAGTGTGAGCCAATTTGACAGCTAGGGAAAGTGGGGACCAGGGAAGTCGAATGACTGACGTGACGACACACAGCAGGCAAGAGGCAGAGCAGCACCTGAACTTGAATACAGCTGAGTTAGAAGCCTGTGCTCTTTATTCCGCGGCTACAAGGCCTTTCCTTGGCTGCCCGCCTCCTACCTGGTGCCGGGCGGGGAGGCTGCCCCCACGCTTGTGCCACGTGACCTGGGCGTGGGTCTGCCCAGCGACGAGGCAGTTCAGATCCAGGGTCTGCCCTTCAGCCACGTGTGAGGACGACGACTCGATCCGGACTGGGGGTGTGACCCCGAGTGCTGGGGACAGAGGGCAGAGGGTCAGTCCCCAGCTAGGAGGGAAGGAGAGATGGTGTGAGTGGAGGAGGGGCTCCTGGTCTCCTGTGAGGGGGAGTCTGAGGCTTGGCCTCCTGACCCTGCCACTGCTGGGGTGGGGTGCTGACCCCGACCGGGCCCCCAGCCCTGGCCTCCCGCCAGCGCCACTCACCAGGCCTGGAGCCCGTGGGCTCGATGGTGACCAGGATGGAGGCCTCCAGGGGCCCAGAGCTGCCCACCACACGGCACACGTACTCGCCTGAGTCGGCAGGGGACACCTGGTGCAGCCGCAGCAGTGAGCCGTGGGTCTGGCCAGAACAGGGGGCAAGATCAGAGGGCGCTGGCACCTGGGATGTGCCACTCTGCCTTACTCTCTGACCCCTGAGTCCCAGCCATCAGCTCTGGATCAGATTCCCTGCCCTGCTTAGGGATGGAGAAGTGGGGACCTCATCCCAGAGGTCGGGTGGGCAGGCTGGAGGAGCTAGGGTGAATTGGGCAAACATGCTACTAACTATTCCTTCAATTTTAAGATGCACATTTTAATGTCTCTGAAAATCAAGACATATCTTACAATTACTCTTACAATTACACATGATAGTTCCTTTTCCCTTAAATGTACATAAAATAATACTGTATCCCACAGTCAATGGTGTCAATTCTATAAACTGTGATAACAGCTAATAATGTGGCAGTAACAGTAATAGCTGAGAGCACTTTTTATGAGCCAGAGCCTTGCATATATATTAGTTCACTTGATCCTTAAGACAACTCTACAAAGTAGATCTGTTCTTCCCACTCACAGATGCTGGAACGACAACACAAAGAAACTAAATAACTTACCCGAGGTCACATAGCTAACAAACTGCGGAACCAGCACCCACACCTCAGCTGGCCGGTCCTAGAGCCTGGGTTCTAACCCCTGCTCCCAGCGGAGCCTCCCGCCCTCCCCACCCCTGACCTCCACCATCCAGGGGCCTCCCTTCTCCTCCTTTTGACCCCAGCTGCTGGGGTCCCCTTCCCTGCTAGGCTGGATTCGGGTGGGACTGCCCAGGCGGGGGCCCACGTCCTGCCTTCTCTGGCCCTGTACCTGGTGCCGGGCGGGGAGGCTGCCCCCGCGCTTGTGCCACGTGACCTGGGCGTGGGCCTGCCCAGGCACCACGCAGTTCAGATCCAGCGTCTGCCCTTCAGCCACGTGCGAGGAGGAGGGCTCGATGCGGATGAGCTGGGGGCCTCCGGGGGCTGGGGGCACAGGACAGTCAGTCACTGGTCCCTCCGGTTCTGGGAAGCTGCCCCAGCCCCTCCCCTTCACCCTCCCAGCCTGGCCCATGGCCCCACTCACAGAAGGCCAAGTTGGCCCCCTGGGTCCCAGTTACGGTGACGGTGATGGAGGCTTCCACACCGCTGCTGGCCCGGCAGACGTACTCGCCCGCATCCGCCGGGGAGGCCTGGAAGATGTACAGGCGGGAACCACGGACCTGGGCAGCAGCAGACGGGGGTGTGAGGGGGCTTCCCAGAGCCCAGAAGGCACCCCCACCCCCACCCCTGCTTCCTCATTGGGAACTGCCAGCCCCTCAGCTCAGGGGCCCCTGAGACCCCCACACCCCTGGCCGGCCGCCTGTCACCCTCCTGGTGTACCTGGTGTCGGGCGGGGAGGCTGCCCCCACGCTTGTACCACATGACCTGGGCATGGGCCTGCCCTGCCACCACGCAGCTCAGATCCAGAGTCTGGCCCTCGGCCACCGTGGGGGAGGAGGACTCGATCCTGACAGGTGGGACAGGTCCTGGGGCTGTGGGGACAGGTGTGGGGGTGGTAGGGGCTCCCCTCAAGGGGGCAGGACCTGTGCACCCTGGAGCTGGCTCAGCCGCGTCTTGAGGCCAGGCCTAGGTTTTGGGGGCTTGATGTCCTCATCTGAGGAACCCCAGGGGAGGGTCAGGGTAGTTGAGGCTGAGAGGAGGCAGAGGCAGGGGTCAGGGCATGAGGACTGAGGTAGCCAAAGAGAAGTGTGATGGTGACGGGGGAATACTTGGAGAAGCAGAGGTGCCCTCCCAGCTCTCCATGTCATCGGGAGTCACTCACCAGGGATGGAGCCAGTGCTGGAGCCGGAGGCTTCGATGGTGACCAGGACTGAGGTCTCCAGGGGCCCAGAGCCAAGGACCACACGGCACACGTATTCACCCGAGTCAGCTGGGGACACCTGGTGCAGCCGCAGCAGCGAGCCGTGGGCCTGGGCGTAAAGCGGGTGGGTTGGGAGGGGGCGGTGCAGCCTGATCCCAGCCGCCCAGCAGGCTGGCCCAGGGGGCTGCCGTACCTGGTGCCGGGCAGGGAGACTGCCCCCGCGTTTGTGCCACGTGACCTGGGCGTGGGCCTGTCCAGGCACCACGCAGTTCAGATCCAGCATCTGCCCTTCGGCCACGTGCGAGGAGGAGGGCTCGATGCGGATGGGCTGGGTGTTGCCTGGAGCTGGGGCGCCGCCGGGAACTGAGGCACAGAGGGGCTGGCTCAGACACCTGGGCTCCCGAACCCTGGTCCTGCAGCCCTAGCTTAGGAGGGCAGGTATACGGCCTTTCTGGGATCATACCCCTTGGCCTCAGCAAAGCCAGCCAGGCCCCTTTTCTCCTGTCCCACCTCCGACCTGCAGCCAGAGGTCCAGGTGCCCACCTGTGACTATGTGATATGTGACAGGCTACTCAGGTCTGCAGGGAACCAGGGAGCTTCAGTGCCCAGGCTGGGCCCAAGGAGACAGACGACGCTGCTAACCCTTCAACAGAATGCTTATCAAGTGCTCGGTAAGTATTTTCCAATGACACCATCTCATTTAAACTGCCCTATAATGCAGCAGGTGGGTACTATTGTCCTCATGTCAGAGGAGGACAATGAAGCCCAGGAAGGGTGGCAAAGCCAAAATTTGCACTCTGATCAGTCTGTCGCCAACTCAGGGGTCAACCCTGACACTACTGCTTCATGACAAATTCTAAAATAGTTTCCTCATCATGGGTCCCCAGGTAAGCCGGGTCAATTTCATCCCCAGCCCAAGGCCCATCTCCCCAAGAGTCAAAGCATGACTGGAATGCCCTGTCTTGTCCTCATGCCCCTGAAGAGACCATGACCCCTGCCCAACCCCACCTGGTGCCTCACCTGGGATGTGGCTGGGGCCTGGGTGGATGCCGTGGAGGACAGAGACGATGATGGAGGCCTCCTTGGGGCCTGACTCGGTCTCCACTCGGCACACATATTCGCCAGAATCAGCTGGTGAAACGTGGGGGAGCCGCAGCCGGGAGCCGTGGACCTGGGCCAGGCAGGAGCACAGGTACCTGAGCACGGGCAGGGCTGCAGCTGCCACTGCCCCGTGCCTCGGTGATTCATTCATCAAACATCACTGGTCTCTGCTCTGAGCCTCCCCACACCGTAAGTTGCGGATGGAGGAAAATAAGGCCTGGCCTCTGCTCGTGGAGAGGACCCCGGCAGGGTGAGCCCCCCTCTGTGCACAGGACCAGCCCCAGGTAGAGCCCCTGCACCTCCAGGTCCTCCGACCTGGGCCTGGGGACCCTCATACCTGGGTGTGGGGGGGTAGGCTGCCCCCTCGCTTGTACCACGTGACCTGGGAGTGGGCCTGGCCTGCCACCACGCAGCTGAGGTCGAGTGTCTGTCCTTCGCTTACAGCAGGTGACGAGGACTCAATCCTGATGAGTGGTGGGCTGGCACCTGAGGCTGGGGGCCGCAGGAGGTGTAAGGAGGCTTCAGGGGAGTATGACTTTGTCCTCCCCATTCCCTCAGCCCCCGGAGGCCCCGCACCTGGAAGGACCACCACTTGGATGCGAGCCTGGGAGGTGCCCGCGGGGCTGCTGGCCACGCAGAGGTAGAAGCCGGCGTCGGCGGTTGTGATGGCTGGGATGAGCAGAGTGGCGATGTCGGCGTGCTCCGAACGGGCCTGCCACACAGGAGAACTCAGCCACGGGAGAGGGTAGGAGTCAGCCACGGGAGAGGACTAAGAATCTGGCAAGAGCTGAGTGTGGGGAGGTGGCCCCACGAGAGCGGCAGGTAGAGTCAATATTAGGGCACCAAGGAGATCAGAGCTAGGCAGTGAAGCAAGAAGCAGACAGCTGCTACCTGCCAGGATGCACAGTCTCAGTGAGTAGGTGCCCTCTTAAGTGAGGAGAACCAGAAAAGGAGGATATAGGGGTAGGAAGTAGAGGTGGGAGGGACGGGCAGCAAGTGCCGGGATTCTGCTGAGCCTGGAAGTCTGGGGAGCCTCACCTGCACGGGGAGGCTGCCCCCTTCCTTCTTCCAGGTGATGGTGGCACTGGGTACCCCTGCTGCCCTGCAGTATAGCCTGACGGTGCGGCCTTCGTGTACCTGGGTCCTCTCGGGACTCACCTGGACCCTGGGCCTGTTGCCCCCTGCAGACAGAGCCCTGTGAGTGTACTCCACCCTGGGTTGTCCACAGCTCCTGGTCCTTCCCCAGCAATGCCCACTCACCGTGCACGTGGAGCATGGCCCTGGCCACCTGCTGCCCAGCGCTGCTGTGGGCGCGGCACAGGTACTGGCCTTGATCCGAGGACTCCACGGCGGGCAGGCGCAGGATGCCACTGTGGATTTCTGCCTTCTGAGGGAGCTGGCCACCAGGACCCCCTGATGGGAGGAGTGGGGTCAGCACCCAGGAGCTGTAGACCCTACAGTCCCACCTAGGAGAGACAGGCCCCGGATGCCATTCCCATCAGGGCCTCACCTGTCCACTCGAGGGTGGGCGTGGGGTTCCCTGTGGCACTGCAGCGGAACTCGGCCAGCTGCCCAGGCTGCACTGTGAGCTGCGGCGGGTGGATGGAGACCACTGGGGCGGAAGGGGCACCCGAGGCTGGAGAAAGAACACGTGGTCAGGGAGGGAAGTGTCGTCTGACACCTGGCAGCAGCCTCCTTGCTTCCACTCTTACCCCCCACAGCCATGTGTCCGCACAGCAGACAGAGGGAGCTTTTCAGATGGCCATGGGATCTTGTCACCTCCCCACTTAAGACCTGTCCATAGCTCCTGTAGGCGTTTGGCAATTTGATGTAATTATGAATTCCAAAATATAATTGGATCATGCTTGTAAATTGATCTGTTAATCTGGAAATGATTAAGTTATGATTAGGGTTTTGAATGGGCCACATCAGTAGGGCACTGAGCCCCACCCCTTGGTGGATCGGGGAAGAAAATATAAAAGGCATCACAAAGAACAGAGTTGCAGCAGTTCTGAAGTTGGAGTTTTGATGTTGGAGTTTTGATGTTGGAGAGAAGGCCCCGGGATAGAGACAAGCTGTTTGCTGAGAGTTCACAGCTGGCCTTGTGGAGAGAAGCAAAGCCTAGAGAGCCTCATAGTCTACAGCTGACCTTATGGAGAAAACAGAGGAGCTGAGCCCAAAGAGAAAGGCAGCCCCGGGAAGAGAGGAACCCAAGAAGCCTGAACCCTGGCTAACATCGGCAGCTGTCTTGCTCCAACACGTGGCAATGGACTTTGGTGAGAGAAGATACTTATCACTTTATGGCCTGGTAACTGGACTTCTACCCCAAATAAATACCCTTTATAAAAACCAACCTATTTTTGGTATTTCACATTAGCACCCCTTTGGCTGACTAATACAGCTCCCTATTGCTTTCAGAACAAAATCCAACCCCCCAACTGTGGCCCACCACGTACTGCAGCCTCTGGCCACTGCTCATGTCTCCCCAACTCAGTTCCAGCCTACAGTGGCCTTGCAGTTCTTCAAATACACAAACACGATTCTGCCTCAGGGCCTTTGCACATGCCACTCCTGCTGCCAAGAACACTCTCTGCCAATGCTTTACATGGCTGGACACCTTCTCTTCCTTCAGGTCTCAGCTCAGATGTCGCCTCCTCAGAGAGGCCCTCCCAGACCACTCCATGCAGAGAAGTCCAGTAGCCCACCCTTCCCCCACCTCATCTCTCTCTCTCATCACCATGTGCAATTCTCTTGTTTATCCATTTGATCCCATGCTTGTTGTCTTCCCAGCTAGAACTTACACAACAGGAGGGCAGAGGTCCTGTGTGCCCTTCTTTCCCCGTTTCTGCAGAGCCTAGACCAGGGCCTGGCATCCTCACAGATGCTTGGAAATTGCCCATCAAGTTAAGAAATGGTACGCTGGCTCTGGGGAAAGCCGAGGGTGGGTGGGCCAGCTTTGGGGATGAGGGGCGTACCTTGCACGTGCAGTGTGGCTGTGCCCTGGTCCATGGCGAACATGTTGGAGCCGGTGCACACGTAGGTGCCTGCGTCACTCGGCTGCACGTTGCGAATGGTCAGGATGCCGTTGAAATCCATGGCTCGTGTTGGCAGTTTCCCATTGTGCAAGCGGGTCCACACCAGGGTGTAAGCTGGAGACTGCACGGCGAGGGGGGCGGGGCTCATGGCTGGGCTCAGAGACCCCAGGAGAAAGAGCCCCCGATTCCCTCACATGCCCACCTTGCTCTTGGCCGTGCAGATGAAGGTGACGTCGGCCCCAGAGCGCACACTCTGGCTCCGCTGCTCCTCCACTGTCACCCTGATGGGCTTGCTCGGAGCCTCTGCAGGGACAGGGGACACCCCGCCCAGAGGACTGGGTGCTGGCCAGGCCCGTCCTGCAGCCACCTTCTCCCTCCCCGTCACCCGCTCTGGGCTTCCTTTCCTTCCTCATCCCTCTTAGATCCCACTCCTACCTCTGGTCCCTCCCTCATCCAGGCTGAGTTCCACCTTTGCCCGGCCTGCCGAGCAGCCGGCGGGATGTGATTGGAGAACATCACGTCTCGAGTCCACCTGGCTCAAGTGCGCGATCACGGACCTGAAATGGTCTCTTCACACTTCACCTCACTCCCACTGGGTTTCTGTTCTCCCAAACAATGATTTCATACCTCCTCCTGTGGGTCAAACCTCACTAATCCACCCATCCCTCTGATAGCTAATGGCATAGACTCACACCTGCTGAGGAAAAAGGAACTACTAGGCTGGAATTTCCTGATCTTCCCAAATCTCTCCACCTTCCTTCCCATTCCGTGAAGGACAGTACCCTTCTCCCACCCTAACCCTACCCTTCCACTGTCTTAGCCCTTCATTGCCTTCCCAAGGACTTCCTTGCTTAGTTCTCCACCTCCCCTCTTTTTAACTTTTAAAAAAATTTTGGTAAAATGCACACAACAAAAAATTTTTTAACCATTTTTAAAAATTTTTATTTTATTTTATTTTTTTTAGGAGGTACCGGGGATTGAGCCTAGGACCTTGTACATGGGAAGAGGCACTCAACCACTGAGCTCCATCGGCTCCCCAACCATTTTTAAGTGAATAATTTGGTGACATTAACTACACTGGCAATATTGTATAACTTCCACTGCTATTTATTTCCAGAACATTTTCATCATCCCAAACAAACTCTTACCCAGTAAGCAATGACTCCTCATTCCCCCCTCCCCTCCTCCTGTGGTCACCACTATTTCGCTTTCTGTCTCGATGAATCTGCATATTCTAAGTATTTCATATAAGAGAAATTATACAGCATTTGTCCTTTTGTGCCTGGCTTATTTCATTCAACACAATGTTTTCAAGGATCCTCCGTGTTGTGTCATGGATCAGAACTTCATTCCCTCTTATGGCTGAATAATATTCTACTGCATGGAGACACTGCACTTAGTTTACCCATTCATCGATTAACTCACCTTGGGTTGCTTCCACCTCTCGGCAGTTGTGAACAATGCCGCAATGAACATCACCTGCCCTCCTGTTTCATCAGCTTCTCCTCTCCCTCTCCCTCTGGTCATTCTGCTCCACTGACAAATGTGTTCTAGAATTTCTCATCTCTAAAAAACGCTTCCTAGATCCTTTGCACCCTCCTTCCCAGTCACTATTTCTTGGCCCCCTTTGGAGCCAACGTTTTTGACGGCATCGTCTACACTTGCGATGTATACTTCCTGCATTCCCATCCATTCTTTGCCTCACTCCAATCTGGTTCTCTCCTTCTGTCCATGGACAACCATCTTGCCAAAGCATGACCTCCAGGGGTTATTTCTCTGACCCTCCTTGCTCCTCAGGGCTCCTTCCTGGCCTGTCCTCCAGCCACGCACTCCCTGGGTGATCTCACCTTGCCCTATGGCTTTAACCTAGGCCAGTAGTTCCCAAATTTATTTCTCTGGCCGGGGCCTCTTCCCTGAGTTCTGGACTCACGAATCCAAATGTCTGCCTCTCAGAACCACTTGGATGTACTCCCAAATATCTCAAACTTCAACAAGTCCAAAACCAATCAATCCTGTGATTCCCTATGACCCATCTGGGGCTGCCGGTGGCTGCCCATGTCCTTGCCATCGCCGGTGCACGCGGCAGGCCTTTCCTTCAGACACCAGTCCCAGTGTGTGCTTGCACAGGGGCTTTCTCAGGCTGCCAGAGCCCACGCTGCCTGCCCGTGTGGTGGGGCTGGCGTGTGAGGGAACTGATGCCTCCGGGACAGGCGTCAATGACTGACGGGGGCTGGTGTGCACATATCCCAGCTCCCTGGACCTCGGGGTAACTCTGAGGGTGTGTTTTACACTGGCTCAGTTTCCTCTGCTGGATTAAATGTCAACCACCCATGGTGGTAACTTGCTTGATAACACACCCTTTCCTGGACACCCTCCCTCCCTCCTGCCTCACGTCCCTCGTTGGTGTTTCCTGGCATCACCTCCCAAATAAACTAGTCTCTGGCTCTGCTTTGGGGGGAGCCCAAATGAAGACACCTTTCCAATGGAGCCTCGCTCATCTCAGTAAATGGTACCGTCACCTCCCAGTTGCTGAGATCCAGACCCCTGGCCAGCATCCTGGACTTTCTCTCTTCCTCCCTGACCACAATCAAGTCCCACCAATTCTGCCTCTAAAACTGGTCTTGAGTCCACCATTTCTCTGTCCCCATGGCCTGTGCCCTGGTCCAGGCAACACCTCCCCCTGCTGGCAGATGATGACACAACCTGCCTGGTCTGAGGGTGCTCTCCGGGGTGGGAGAAGGGCAGGGACTCACCAGTGACCAGCAGTTCTGCCCGGCTGGTGTTGGTATGCTGGTGATTCCGGCAGGTGCAAATGTAAACCCCGGCATCCGAGGGCTGGACGCTGGGGAAGTGGAGCTCGGAGCCTGGCAGGGAGGGGATGGGACTGGTCAGAGCAGCGCACCCTTTCTCCCACTTAGCCCTGTGAGCAGGGACATGTGTCCAGCAGGGCAGGGATGGGCCCAGGCCTCCCCTCCCACTGGGGCGACTCAGCGCTGAGGGGCCCCAGCCAGGTACCTTGATGTCGCTGCTGGGTGCTGCTGGGTACAGGCCGCCCATCCTCACGAGACCAGTAGAAGTAGTGGGGTTGGCTCCCGCTGACCTGGCACCGCAGGGAGTGGGGGCCACCTTGGGGCACTGTGCTCCGAGCAGGGTGGACCTGGACCACTAGTGGGTCTTGGTCTGCTGTTGGGAGGGACAGAAAAGGCCATTCAGGAAAGAGGTCCCCTGCATGTGGCATTGCCTCAGATATCTCTGCCCCCCCACAAAGACTGGGGCGCCCTACTCTCAGCCCTGTCCCCGAGACCTGATATCCCCCAAACACCAGAACGTCCCAGGCTCTCTGTCTTGCCCACCGCCCCCACCCGGGGCCACGGTCATACTTACTCTTTGGCAGGCACCGCCCCCCCCGCACATTGGGGTTACCCACGTAGCCTGGAGCACACCTGTAAGGAGGAACAAAGACCAGCTCTCCCAAGCCCCAAGAGACCCAGTGCTTCATGGTGGGCTTGGAGAGCCTGGTGCTCAGCCTACTGCCCAGTGTGGGCAAAGAGGCTCAGGGCTCTGGAAGGACCGCAGGGACCATGGAGGCCCTTGCGAGCTGAGGGAAGGGCAGCAGGCTGGGGAGTGGGGGGCAGTGAGGGCTCCATTCTCTGGGGGAAAGTCATTCAACAAACGTTTACTGGCCAACCACTACGTGCCAGGCTCTATGCTAGATGCTCGAAATACAACGGTGAACTTGGTGAGGTTTCTGCTCCTGTGGAACTCATGACCTAGTGGAGAACCCAGTCTGGAAACTCTGTGTAAAGTGAGAGTGAGGGAAGCATATGGGGGCTGTGGGTGCACACAGGGGTACCCTAATCCAGCCCTGAGAATCAGGGAGGCTTCACAGAGGACGGGACTTCTGAGCTGTGTTACTCTCTTGGAACAGGCTGGGCTTTCTTTCAGAGAACTTATCCTGGTTTGTAACTATGTCTTTTAATAATTACTTTTTTTTTTTTTTTATTCTTGAGGTACCGGGGCGGGGGATTGAACCCTGGACCTCATATGTGGGAAGCTGAAACTCAACCACTAAGACACATTGCCTTCCCTGAGTTGGGTTTTTGCTTTGTTTTGCTTGTTGTCGTTTTTTTTTTTCAGGAGGCACCGGGAACCAAACCCGGGACCTCCCATGTGGGAATCGGGCGCTCAACCACTCGAGCCACATCCCCTCCCTGCGTGATTGCCTTTTCTCTGCCTTGTCTCCCATCACAGGCGGAAGGCTCCGTAACCAGGACTGGATCTGTTTTGTTCATGCTTTATCTCCAACCTCGGCACATTGCACGGCATATGGTGGATGCTCAAGAGAAATGTGCTGAATAAGGGAACAAAGCTGAGTCCGAGGGGCTAAGCGGGAGTTAGCCAGGAAGGGGAGGTGGCGAGGGAGAATATTCTATGGAAAGGGAACAGCACACGCAAAGTCCTGAACAACGAGAAGTCCAGAAGTCAAGCCCAGCTGGAGGGTACAGTAGGGTGAAAGAAGTGGGGTGAGAGAGACGTGTGGGCTATGGGGAGGCCTGATAAGACTGCCTAAGGAGCTTGGGCGTGTCCTGGGCAAACGGGAGCCTTGGAAGGGTTTGGGGCAGGGGAGGAACATGATCCTGGACGAGACCTGCCCTGGAAACACCATCCAGGGCTTCCACCTAGAAGTCCGCCATTTGCGCCCGTCCTGTTTGAACACTTACTGCTCACAGTACTGGCCAGTGTAGCCGGGTTCGCAGGCCGTGCAGCGGTACCCACCGGCTCCCAGGCTCTCGCAGGTGCGGGAGAACCTGGGGTATGGGAGGCGAAGGTCAGGCCATGGGAAGCCCCCTCCCCATCCTGCTCCCTCCACCCCACAGTGGGAGCTCTTCCTCTGGCCTCAGGCAAGGACACCCACACATTCTCGGGGTTGGTCAGTGGGCAGGCACAGGGCTGGCAGTCCTCGGGTGTCCCAGCCGTGGCATCTCCATAGTAGCCAGGGGCACACAGCTCGCAGAACTCCCCAGCGGCGTGGTGCTGGCATTGCTGTGGGGCACAAGGATGTCAGCCGCTTGCCATTTGGCGACATTTGCCAAGAGCCTTGGAACTTTGTAATCCTTTGATCTAAAAATTCCATTAAAAAAATATCTTAACGAAAAAACACTGAGGGCTCAAAGATTTCACTACAAGGATCTCATCTCAGTGGGGTTTATAAAAAGCAAAATGCTGGAAACAAACCTAAACAGCTGGGAAAAGGAACTAAATAAATTGAAAAATTATACATACCCAAATAGCCACAAAAAAGGATTACATTGACTGTGTTTCTTACATATTATACCCAAATACCTGTACTAACATGAAAACACGGGGGTTGTACATTGTACTCCAAGGAGATCTGGGCTTGTTTTATTAGCATAACATGTTTCTCCCTCTATGTTTAGCTTGGCCCTTGGCCACATACCCCAGAGGGCTAGGCACACAGCACTAGGAAAAGTCCAGGTGTAAAAAATACTTAATGATACGGGAAAACGTTCATGCACTAGTAAACGATAAAGCTGATCCTCTGTTTGATTTAATGAGAAGTACATTAACGTGTAAGCATCTGCCCAGAAAAGGCGGAGGCTAGCTCCATACTCTGATGTTGACAGTGAGGACCTCCAGGTGTAGAATTACAGGTGACTTTTACTTTCTTTTTTGGGTTATTTCTGCAGTCCAACTCCTCTATAAAGAATGTGTCACTCTGGCGATAAAAAACCCTTTGTAAAGCAGGATGCTATTCCATAGATCAGGCTCCTTCCATACTCACAGCAACTCCGCGACCAGGCCTGTCGACCCAAGTGCTTGGTCCCCACCAGCCATGCCCCTCAGCCCAGCCCCTGGCCCCCGGCCTATGTGCCTGAGCCCACCTCTCCCTTCCGCACACCCAGCCCTGCCACCCACCCAGGCCCAGCAGAAGTGACCGCTCCCCCACCCCTTGCATCTCACCGAGCAGGCCCCAGTCTCCGGGTGACACAGGTCTGAGTGGCCGTTGCATTCACACATCTCACAGTGGCCGAGGTAGAGCCCGCTCCCAGTGCGCGTGTAGCCTGGGGCGCAGTCCTGGGGGCGGGGCGCAGGGGAGGGTTGGTCTCCATCCCCAGACCCTGAACCCCCACTCCCTGCCCCCAGATACAAGCAGGGACCAGGTGTTTTGACCTGGAGCCTCACTGGCTCCTGGAGGGAAACCCCGGGCTGGGCCCAGCTCCCTGGCTCTGCTCCTGCATCCTGGTATCCATTCCCAGTGGTCCCTGCCCATCTGTCCTCTAAGCAGGCTGGAGCTGGGGCGGTGTCCACCCCAGCCTACCTGGCCTCTGCATTTAGGGAACTAACGGGGCATCCTTCACTGGGAATCTATCCTCATCTCTAGACTTCTGTTCCTGAAAATTCTTCTCCCAGAAGAATAATTTAGGGGTTAAGAAAAAACTCAAGCCCTAGAGGGAAAAAGAGGGTTCAAGAGACCTAGATTTGGAACGAGCCCTTGGAGATACGAGTACGCTCACATTCATTAAATAAAACAAAAGTGGCAACACAGACAAAACTAAGGATATTTTTGCACAATTTAAATGCATAATAATGGGTTTTGAAAGCAACTAATTTTCTATTTGCTCCCCGTTAGCTGGAATCTCTCCAGGCCCTCCCGCCCAGCATTTCAAAGGCATGTTTATAAATTTGTTATGCTTCACTGCAGAAAACATGCACCAAGGATTTTGCTTTCCCCAGGGGTACTCCTTCAGGATGTTTTAAATTTTATAATGGTGAGGGATTTGAAATTCTCATGGTCACAGAAACCATGTACAGATGGGGATTTCCTACTGAGTGGGCTCCCAAGTGGGGAAGCCGGCTGTGCCCACACTTGCTCCCAGACATGCACCTGGCTCTTCAGCCCTGTCCCCCGCCTCCCCTTCTTCCTCCTCAGCTCCACAGTCACTCACCAAACGCTAACTGGGCACCTGCTAGGGGCCTGGGAATTTGCCGGTGAACAGTAGCCTGGGCCTGCCCTGGTGGCGTGCAGAGTCTCTGGCCCAGCCCTGCAGGTGCTCTCGGAATCTCTCCTCCACTCCACCCCCACTGTCCATCCTCAGATAGGACACCTGTCTCCTGCCTCCCTCCTCCCCACCCCTCTCATTCACCACCATCAGCTGACTTCTCCCGGAGCCCTGCTTGAATCCCAGTACTCCCTCAGCTGCCCACTCCCGACTGAATGAAGCCTTCTCAGGGTCTTGCAAAGCGGACATGCCCCTGCTTGCTGGGGTAAACCCTGCCGCCTCACAGCTGCGCCCTGTGCTCCTGAGCTTTTGCTTGCTCCATCCTTCTGCCTAGAGTCCTGCCCCACCCCACCTTATCCACTTCTCTGAGGCAGTTCTGTGCTCTGCACCCTCAGGGCATGAGCTGGGTGTCCTCTGGAGGGTGTAACCAAGTGCTGGAGGCAGGGTCACCCAGTGGTTGAGCACATGAGGGGCTTTGGGTTCAATGAGCCCTGAGTTCAAATTAGTTTCTGCCACCTCACTCACCCCTTAGCGCCTCTATTTTCTTATCTGTTAAAAAGGGGTAATTGAATGTATCTCTGACCTGCTGGGAGGGACAAATGAGACAACGCAGAACACAGGCAGTCCTTCCAGTGGTGACAGTAATCACTGGTCATGGGAACGCAGCTGGCCACACCCTCACCTGGCAGGATAAGCCGACGTAGCCCAGCGGGCAGCGGCACTCCTCCACCTCGAGGGCCCGGGGTCCGGCTGAGGGCCCGGGCTGGGCGACTTCCAGGCTGACCGCGCTGATGCTGGCCGCCAGTGGCACCGAGGAGAACGTGGCCCGGACCAGGAGCTCGTCCAGGTCAGCCAGCGCCATCAGGAGGTGCTCGCGTGTGGCTGGCTGCCCATCAGACCGGCGCCAGAATTCCTGGGTGGGGGGGAGATGGCACGTGTGGGCGAGGGGTGTTGGGCTTTGCGTGGCGCTCCTGCAGCACTGCCCTCCCCTGTTCTTGCCTTCAAGGGATTGACCGGGACTGAGGTGAGGATGGGGGCATGAGAGGCAGGGCTGGCCAGGGTCAAAGGTGGGCTCTGAACCAGGGTGGAGGGTGAGGCAGGGTCAGACAGGGTGCAGCCGAGCAGCCCTCACCTCTCGGAAGACAATCTCGTAGCTCTTCCTCTCGGGGCCCTGGAGTGCCGGCTGGGAGGCCACCAGCATGATGTTGTTGCCCTGGGGGACACCAGCGTGATGGGAGGAGGACAGTTGGGTCCTCGCCATCTCTCTGCCTTCCCAAGCTCTGTGCCCAAAGGACCCAGGCACGTGCCCTCTGCCTCTCCTCCCAGCAGCCGGGCCTCTGCCCGTGCCAGGCCAACTGAGTGCTGGACAGAAAGGCCGAGGGCGCCCCCGGCTCCTGCCTTCCCCTTCTGCCCGCCTGGCTTGCTCACCGTGATCTGGACGTCAGGGTCAGAGAGCGGGCTGCCTTGCGCCCCGGCTGTGTAGGAGAGGGTATAGTGCAGCTTCCCGCCATAAGCCGCCACCTGCAAAGAGGCCAGCCCAGTGGTCCCAACCTGACCCTGTGTTCCTCGGGAGTGGGGGGTGGGGGCGCCCCCAGACAGGTCAGTGAGGTGAAGCCTCTCGAGGCCTTTTTGCACCTTGCTGTCCACACCCCCCAACACCAGAGGCAGGTGTGCAGAGGCCTGTGGTTGCCTAGGGAACAGGACATCTCTCAGGCCCTCCACAGCTCCAGGCATGGTGGTGGGGACCCTAAGCAGCCTCTTTTCTGTTTTTTAGGGGTTTGCCACTCCCTGGTGGTCCCAGGAAACAAGCTCCAAGTCCCTGTTCATTTTAAGGAATTTTCCATAAATCAGACAGGGCTAACGACAGCAACCCTCGTGAGGGAGGTTGTAGAAGGTTCTGAAGTACTCAGTTGTGTGTGTTGGGGGTGGGGGGCTGAGGGTGGCCCCTCAGAGTCCTCACCTCTGGGCAGGGGCTCTTGCTTGCCCAGAATCCATCCCAGCCCATGGCTTTCTGCAAACAGCACCCCTGGTTTCCTTTAAAGAATGACTTCCCCTCCACGCAGGCCATGAGGCTCTACTGTGCAACAGGAGCCTGGCCTGGCCGTTCTGCACGTTTGACCAGGCTCCCTCCCTTTCTGGGCAGAGACAGACTTGTGAGTCAGGTCTTCCAAGAGGATTTCATCCAGGCACTTCTGCTATTTCCACCAGGACAGATACTCCCTTTTCTGGTCAGACTGTGAGCTCATAGCATGGAAAGCTGGAAAATGGCTCTGATCAAGATTAAGTCCTCATGAGCCCCTGGATCCGGCCACACCTGATACCAGAATCCTTAGACTATATAGTTGCATAAACCAGTGGATTCTCTGCTGCAGACAAACCAGCCGGACTTGGGTTTTCTGTTGCTCAGGATGGACTGGAGGAGTCCCTAAGCTTGCTGCAAGGGAATTTCATGTGGGCAGCCAAGGCCCCAGCTCTGCCCCACTGGACTTTCCTTTCTCTCCTCTGCCACCAGGGTAGATGCTCAGCTCCACATTACCACTGCACCAGGCCTACCCCATCTGTTCATTCATGTGAGCCTTTATTAAATGCCTAGTGAATACGTGCCAGGCTCCAGGGGCTGTAGGGATGACCTCCACAAGCTCAGGGCAGGGTGAGGAATTCAAAGGCAGAACCAAAACACCATGAAACAACTGGCTTCTGGTTTGCTTTGGATCCAAAGCTGAAAGCCATGTCCAGGGTCAACTTTCCAGCAAGCTGCAGGTGTATATGGAACGGTGGCTAAGGGAGCAGACTCAGTAGTCTGCAGGGTTCAAGTCTAGCTCTGCTGTTTACTAAATGTCCAGCCCTGGGCAAGACTTAACCTCTCCAAGCCCCACTTTCCTCACATGGACATGGGAGTAAAACCAATACCCGCCTCGATGCGGATCACGAGGATCAAGTGCCACCAGGATGTGAAATACTGCATTCTGCACGGTGCCGCAGGCCCGGCTTAATGCTTGATACCGTGTTGCTGTCCCCAACTTCGCCCTTGGCTTTGGTGGCACTTTCTTGCCCTCATCCCCCTTACCCCGACTGATTCGCCCACTTCACCTAATACTATTTTACAGCACAGTATCTGTATTCTTTTTTTTTTAAAAGATTTTTATTTATTTATTCATTTATCCCCCCTTGCTGCTTGTGCTCGCTGGGTCAGCTAACCACACCGTGCGGGCGGGCTTGCCTTCACCAGGAGGCCCCGGGAACCGAACCCGGGGCCTCCCATATGGTAAACGGGAGCCCTACTGATTGAGCCACAGCCGCTTCCCAGTATCTTTATTCTTAAGAACCATTTTATATCATTTGTGGGACAAGATGGAAGAGAAATCAATACGGATACTAATATTAATGCTATGCAAATAATGATAATCCAGCTGATGGGGACAGGAATGATAATCGGACCATAATTGATGGCAGCCTCATGACAGCATACAGTTAGTGCTTAACTGATGCTTCTTAGATGGATGAGTGACTGAGTGCAGTGCCCAGAGGCAGGCCAGCGATCTGGGCATAGGGCAAAAGGGGCCCAAAGAAGAGGTGCTGGGGAGACCCTCCCAGGAGAGACAAGCCCTCTGCCAGGGGCCAACAGGTCAGAGCAGAGCCAGGCTCAGCCTCAGCTCTACCTTCTCCTGAATGTAGGACCCCAGGTAAGCCCCTTCTCCAATCTGGGCCTCAGTCTACCCATCTGTGTTATAAGGGGCATGGACGAAGGGCTCTCTGGTGTATTAAGATTCTATGACACCCCAGTGACCCCACCACCTCGTTACCTTATTCCCCAGGAAAGCCCGAGGCAGCTGCCAATAATAGAGGTTCTCAGGAAGCAGAGAAAAGCCTTCGTAGGAGAGAGAGAACTAGGACAGAAGGACAGGCAGTGAGAGCCGAGGGAGCAGGTGGAGGCCAAGTGGGCAGAGAAGGTCCTGATGGGTGGGCAGACGTCGGTGGGAGGCCCAGCAGCGGGGCTCAGGGAGAGCACACCCCCACCCCCACCCCCTGCCTGCGCAGCCCCGGCCCTGCCCCATGGGCAGTGTGCTTCCCCATCTGGGCTGGGGTGCCCCAGCTGGCTGCTCTAGGTGTGGCCTGGGCCGGCGTCTCCCATCTGGGGTGTCCGTCCCTCTTGTGGATTCCAAGATGATTTATGAGACACACCAATAAATATTTTTAAGGGTCTCTTTTAAAGCATACACCCAGCACAACTGAGTTGGTAGAGCACTGATTTAAGGGAAAGATTAAAGTAAGTAATAATCCAGGTAGTGTGTGGAAATGGCAGAAATTCTTTGAGAAATGACTCAAGTCTAGAAAGCACAGTGGGTGGAGTCCCTTGGTGGGTGTCTCAGCACGTACCTGAGAGCCTGCTGGGGAAGACAGGGCAGCTGAGGAGGAGGGAGCAGAGGAGGAGGAGGAGGAGGAGGAGGAGGGAGGCGGCACCACCGGCGGAGCAGCTGCAGGCTGGGGGTGGGAGGGGAACCCTGGGGGAGGGGGGTGGGGGTGGGCAGCAAAGCTGGAGAGTAGCTGCCAGATCTTAGCATCCAGCTGCTTCTGGGCCTTGTCCACCTGGGGAGCCGGGAGAGGAAGGACAGAGGGAAGGGGCAGGAGGAGGACAGAAAGGCCAGACTTGAGGCTTTGCCCAGGCCGGGCCCCCCCGGGGCTGTCACCCACAACTGCCGATGACACTCTGGCCCTATAGCCACTGCCCTCTTGCACCTCATGAGCCTGGGGGTGTCCTGGGAGGGACAGTGACTGATGGCGAGAAGCCCAGACAGAGGGTACCTTACAAGACAGGGGCAGAGAGAGCTCAGTCTAGTTAAGGCCAGAGCAGCTAAAGGTGGGCCCCACGGCCCCCGTGATGAGGGAGGGAGGCGTCTCGGGCCTGGCTGTCCACGCCTGCTTGTGACACCAGCCTTGGTCACTTAGGGCCTGAGGATGTCTCCCACGGGCAACGCCAGAGTAGGCCAGCATCCGGCTCGGGCTTGGACTGGTCTGGGGGACAAAGGCTCCCGCTTTGACTAAGCTCTCTGGTCTCCTCTCTGGGCCCCCAGATGCAGCCTGTCCAGACAGGCCCTCTGTTACCTGTGACGCCCGCTGTACCCAGCCCCTGCCCTCTGGGGGCTCTGGGGTCCTCCTGGTTGCCACAGCTGCCCGCCACTGCGCCTCTGAGAGGGATGTGTGGTTCTGATGGGATGGAGGGCACAGGCCAGCTCAGCCCTCCCAGGGCCCGAGAGCTGGAGCCATGGGCAGTGTCTTCCACCCATGGATCTGGTGGCCAGAGAGGCCCACACCGACCGGGGACAAAGACGCATGCTCCTCTCTCTGGCAGGCACACAGGAGCTAACCCCAGGCCGCCGGGGTGGGGGTGGGGGATATGCACACGCATGGTTAGTGGCGCCTGCTTGGGAGGTATCAAGTTGGTTTCCCTGCCACCTTGTCACCACTCTCGGCACAGACCAGACCACATGACAGGATGTGCCCCTCCCAGCCCTAACTCCTGGCACCACGGGGCTTGGGCATGGCAGCGCCCCACCGGGTCCATCTGCTGCCTGGGTTCATGCAGACCCTCACTGCCTTGGGCACCTTCACATGGAGGCTGGAGACCACACCATGCCCACGTCACACCAACTTCACACCACGCCGACCACGGGCCTACCTGGTGAGCCCGGTGCAGCCGTGCAAAATAGGCCTCCCTCTGTGGGGTGTGGGGATAGGCAGGGGAGGGGTCAGGGAGAGAGTTCTGGGAACTGTAGGCACAGGGCAGCGGGGAGGCCAAGAGAGGAGGGACTGAGAGGGGAGTGGGGACAGCAGGTAGCCCGCCTGGGCCAAGGCTGGGATGCTTGGCTACGGGGCAGCCCCACAGCTCCCCTTCATGTGTCCCTATCTCCCTGGGACCCTGACCCTGGGACACATCTGCTGGCCTCAGGCAGCAGAGGATGCCGGTAGCCAGACCATTTTCCCTGGACACCACCCTAAGCCTGCTCCTGAGGCCTGTCCCATGAGTTCTGGGGAGCAGAGGCACGCTCATCTCTGAGTGCAGCATTCTAAGAGCGGCCTCTGACCTGGCTGGCTGCCCAGCACGGCTGCCTGCTAGCTGTGTAATTCTGGAAAGTTAGCGACCCTCTCTCTGCCATGGTTTCCTCATTTATGAGACAGGGCAGTCGCAGTGCCTAGTTCTCAGGGTTGATTTATGATACTAAAAGGTGCTTAAAACAATGTCTAGCATGCAATGCTCAATTAATATGACCCACGGTAGTAATTATCATGCTCTGCGCCCAGTACAGAGCCAAGAGCACACATCAGAGAATTATGGATACGCAAATAAGCAGAGCAGAAACCGCCTCACTTGCCCTCAGATTTCCAGGGCCTTGCCCAGGACCCACGTGTTGAATTAACTGCGTGAACGTTAATAATTGAGCACAACTGGGCACTTATTCTGTGCTGGGCACGATCTCAACTCTTCTCAGCCACCCTGGAGCTGTAGCTGGCAAGTGGCAGAGCTGGGATTGAGACTGGTCTAGCTGATCCTGAAGGCCACATGCCTAACCACACCGTGGAAGGTGGCTGCCCGCGGCTGAGACCACTCCAAGGTGAACTTGGGGCTGAGTCACTGCCAACCCTGTACTTGGCGGGGGCCTGGCTCAGAGGGGTGCTCGGGAGGGCATGCCAGCCTGTGCCGTGTGTCACACCTTATCTCCCTGGTACATCTCCGGCAGCTGCCAGTAGAAAGACTCGTGGCCAAGGTGGGCGAAGTTGCCAAAAGAGAGCTGGGCACCCTCGGACATGGGCTCCACGGTGAAGCCTCCCGTCAGGTGGCTATTCCGTTGCGGGTTCACCAGGGCGAAGCCTTGGAAGTCCCCAGGAGCAAAGCGAGTGGAGATCTGGCAGAAGGATGACAGGTGTCAGCCTGGGCACTGGGGCAGGCACCTTGGCAGGGGTGGGGGCACAGGAGGGCATGAGGGTGGAGAATGGGAGGCTCTGGGCTCAGAGCTGAGATGAGCAAGAGGGGTCATGGGTAGGGTCTTAGGGTGGGGGCGAGGAGATGGGTCTCCTCCCAGGCAATGCCTCACAGGCATCTCCCAGGGGATGTCACCGGGGCCAAGCTCTGACTTGCCCTGACAACGACCAGGACAGGCGGCAGCAGGCCCTGGGGCCGAGTCATATGCAGGCTCTCACCAGGTGGCGGCTGTAGGAGGAGCTGGCGCACTGCTGGGTGATGCCCATGCAGAAGCAGGGCAGGCAGCCGTCGGGGTTGCCAGCATGCAGGTGGAAGTGGTGGGGCCGGCAGTGGCTGCAGGTGAGGCCTTCCACCTGGGCCTGGGTTAAGACGGAGAGAGAGAGGCACACAGAGAGTAAGGGGAGCAGCCCCTGCCCACCCTGGGCCCAGGCCCCACTCCCGGCCAGAGGCTGCCTGATCTCCTGCCAGGCCTCGGGCAGGGGTGCAGAGATGGGCCTGGGGAGGGGCCCAGGACCAGCACCCTGGGGTGGCGAGAGGGACGGCCTCATGGTGGGTGGACCTTGGACTGACCTTGCACTGGCACTGGCCGGCAGCATCACACTGACTGCTGACGCTGCCCCGGGGGTCACAGCCACAGCCAGTTGGCTCTGGCACCTGGCCATCTCCTGGGGCAGAGAGAAGCCACAGCTGGAGCCCCAAACCCACCACCAAGCACCCCTATCCTCACCACCCCGGGGCATCTAAGTTGCCACTGAGCGAGGAAGCACTTATTTCTGAGAGCCTGCCACGCGTAGGGCACGGCACGCTCGCTACAGTCCTCTGAGTTGAGTCCCATCACCATCCCTATCTTACAAATGAAGAAGGTTCAGAGGGAGCTGCTTGACCCTGGCCCCAAGGAGCGCAAAGGCTGCCCTAGCTCCAGCCCCGGGGGGGGGTAGCCTGGCTCCACTGGCTTCCCTAACACTACTCACTTTGGCATGGCTGGCCCTGGCTGGGGTTGCCATGGTAACCTGAGGCACACCTGCAGGGAGAAAGCGTGATGAATGGTGGGTAGGAGCACAGAACACTGGTGAGCCTGCCGCGAGGCTGTGCTGGGGCCTGGGGGGGATGCAATGCCATCAAAGCGCTGAGAGAAACCAATCTGCTCAACTCACCCATTTTACAGATGGGGAAACGGTAGGAGAAGAGCAGGGATGTGCCCAAAGGCACACAGCCCTGAGTTAGTGGCATGACTGGGCCTCCAGCCCAGGGCCTTCAGCAAGAGTGAGGGGTTGGCGAGGACACTCAGGGCTGGCTGGGGCAAGGATCCCTAAGGGCTCTGAAGCCCAAGCTAGGCTTAGGTTTCAGCTCCCAAGGAGGGGAGCTGGGTGTCCGAGGCAAGCACTGAAGGTTCCGGCTCCTCTGGCCAGGAGGGCTGGGCCCGGCACAAGGACTCCAGGGGTGGCCCCTCCCGCACACCCCCACTCTCCCTGCCACCCCCTCACCTCTCACAGTGACGCCCGCTATGGCCTGGGGCACATGCGTCACAGGTGGGGTGTCCGTCTGTGTCCAGAAAGCAAGTGTGGGAGGCCCTGAGAGTGGGGGAGGGACAAATTCCAGGTGAGAAGGTCAGCTCCCCCTCCCCCCATCCCTTCAGGGCCAGGACAGAAGGTGGAGGCAGAGCAGGGCACGTGCTGGGCACTAGGCTAAGAGCCCCACGTGCGCTGCCTCGTTCAACTCCCACTCAGAGGACTGATGTAGCTATGCCATTAGCCCCGTTTCACTGATGAGGAAGTCGAGGCCCAGGGAGTGAAGTGTGTCTTAGCCAAGGTGACACCTCAAGGAAGCCGGAAGGCCAGGATCGAACCACTGCCTCTCAGAGAAGCCTGGGAGGAAAGGGGTCTGGGACGGGGTGGTGGACATTTCAGGGGAGGGCAGGAAGAGGCAGGGGCTGGACGCACTGGCCAGCAGCAGGGGCTCCATGGCATGGGCACGGCTGGCAGTCCTGCGGCGTCCCCTGCTGGGCATCCCCGTAGTATCCCGGCTGGCACTGCTCGCACTGAGGGCCCTCTGTGTGGTGCTGGCAGCCCTGGAAGGGCAGAGTGTGGTGTGAGGGGAGGCCCCTGAAACCTACAGCTCCTTGGGGTGAGACAGAAGGAGGGCGGGACTCACCTGGCAGGCACCTGTTTCAGGCTCACAGACCTCCGAGTGGCCATGGCAGTTGCAGCGTTCGCAGGTGCCCAGGTAGAGGCCACTGGGCATGCGAGTGTAACCTGTGTCACAGTCCTGGGGGCAGGAAGATGGCAGTGGGAGGGGCTTCCCCAGCAGGGGAAGGTGGGCCTGGGAAGGTGGGCAGAGCCAGCGGAGGAGGAGCTGGGGAGCACCACGGAGGGAGCTGGCTGGACAGGTGGCTGGGGCCCAGGGCTCACCTGGCAGGATGGGCCGCGGTACCCGGGCGGGCAGGTACAATGCTCCACTTGCAGCACAGGGTCCTGGCCGGTGTTCTCAGGCACAGCCACATCCATGCTGATGCCAGAGATCCTGGGCATGACAAGACCCACCGTGAGTGGGCGCTCGCCCTGAGCGAGGCGTCCCTGTCGTCCCTTATGTGGCTCATCTTGCGAATCCTCACAACAGCCCTGTCGTGGGGGCCTGTCTACCCCCAGCTGCTGCTAGTGCTGTGGCTAACAGCTCTCACCAGCAACTTCCTCGAAAACCACCGTCCCTCTTTCAGTGACCAGTGAGGGACTAAGGCAGGGTACAAAAGCCCCTGGGATGGACGAATCTGTGGCGATTTACACCCCAGAGCTCCCTGTGGGCTCAGGCTGAGGTGAGGATCAGCTCCTCCCTGTTGCCTCCCCCTCCCTTGTGATGTTCCTGGAGGGCATTCCCCAGGGGAATTGTGAGCACCCCAATCCTGTCTCGGGTTCTGCTTCTAGAGAGTCCCACCCAAGGCAAGCCCTGTGAAGGGGGCATTATTATCCCCATTTTACAGATGGAGAAATTGAGGCATAAGACCACAAGCCTGTCGGTGGCAGAGCTGGCCTCCTGGTGCCACACCCAGCCCAGGCCCCCCCGCTCCCCCTTCTTTCCTGCCCCAACCCCAGGCACCTGCTCTCAGCCTGCTGCTGGGTGTAGGACGCCCGGATCAGCAGGGTGTCGACGTTGGCCAGCGCCATCAGCAGGTGCTCTCGCGTGGCTGGCTGCCCATCAGGCCGCTGCCACGCTTCCTGCCAAGGCAAGGTCGCGAGTGCTGCGGCCCCTGAGAGTCTGTGGTGTCAGCAGCCCCGAGGGAGGGAGCCCGGGGCCCGTGCTGCTCACCTCCCAGAAGGGCACAGCGAAGGAGCTGGGCTGGCCAGCGCTGGGCGGGCGGTCGGTGTGGTGCTCCAGGACGATGCCGTTGCCCTGCAGCACCACCAGCGGCTGCCCATGCAGGGGCGTGGAGCCAGGCTGGGGCCGCTGGGCCACGGTGAAGCGCAGCTCTCCCCCATAGGAGGTCACCTGGGACGCGGAGAGGACCGGCTTGGCACCGCCACAGCACCCCGACACTCCTGTTTCCCAGCCTGTGCCTGTGCTGTTCCCGCTGCCTGGAACCCTGCCCCCCACACCCACCTTGTCCCCCAGGAAGCGCGGGGGGAGGCTCCAGAAGTAGGGTCCAGAGAGGAGGCTGTGGAAGGAGGAGAAGAGCAGCTCCCCAGGAGCGGCTGACCGGATGCCCTCCCTGGTGGTGTGGGTGCCTGCGGCGTTGGTGAGGCTGAACTGAGTGGGCTCCTCGGATGTCCCCTGCACCTGGGAGGGGGACAGGGGCTCGGGATGGGGGCCATGGCCTGGGGCTGGCACTCGTCCCCCCAGGCCTGGGCTCTGCAGTCCCACCTGCCCGCCGGCCCACCTGGCGTAGGTACCTGGGCGCGGCTCCAGAAGGAGCTGGTGCACTGGCGGCTGACGCCCATGCAGAAGCACTTGAGGCAGCCGTCAGGGTTGCGGGTACTCAGGTGGAAGGAGCCGTTGGCACACTCGTTGCACAGGCGCCCCACCACGTTGTTCTGCAGGCACAGAGCACATTCTAGATGGGAACCCAAGGCCTGGGGGAGCCATGGAAATAGCACCCATCTGAGGCATTCTGTCTGAATAATCATTCCCAGTTCACACGGGCTTATGCAACTGCTTTCCCCTTTTCTCTTTGGCTGCCAGGGTGCTCATCATTAAATATAGATATCAAATTTAGCAACTTGGTAAAAATTATTTATGGAACATCTGGTGCACTGCTAAAACTATCACCTAATTTAAGTCCCCTATGTGTTTTGAAAGGGTTGTAAAACGATCGTTCATTTACTAATCCACTCTGGCTGTAAGATCAGTATGGCCCGACTCCACAACTGTCCCATTCTTTCTTCCACTGACACCAGTTCTCCCACTGGCTTGAGGCAAGTGAGTTCCCTTCTCAGCACCTGTGAAATGCTAATACCTACATCACTGTAGGTGAAACTGAGGTGAAAGCAAAGGTGTGGTGCAGGCACAAAGAACAACTGGCAAAGGATCTGGGACTGGAACTCAGGTCATGCTCTTTCCCTGATGCCAGGCCGCCTCCCCTTCTCTCCCAGCTATGGCCCCAGGGAAGGGTGGGGGGCGGCGTGCATACCTTACAGCGGCAGGGCTCCCCCAAGGTCCCCATGCTGCCTCGCTCGTCACAGGGCACAATATTCTGGTCTGAGGCACAGAGTGGGTGTTGGCAGGGCAGGAGGGAAGGGGATGGCATAGTCTGAGTGGGGATCCCCAAAGATCACGGGGTCTGGGCTGGGCTCCAATATCTGGGGGTAGGGCAGGGAGGGTGGGCCTGGTGAGCAGCCCAGGGGCAGTGGCCACTCTACTCACGGATGGGCCTGCACTTCCCGCCTGGCTGGATGGGGTTGCCCTGGTATCCAGAGGCACAGCTGAGGGAGAGAGCATCGTCAGCGCCCCCTTCCGTGCTCTCACGCATTACAGCCTATTTCCCCCAGGCCCCGCCAGCTCTCACTCACCTCTCACAGCGGCGGCCGATGTAGCCTGGGGCACAAGCGTCACATGTGGCTTGGCCATCCGTGTCCAAGAAGCAGGTGTCTGAGAACCTGTGGGCATTGGATGGGCACGGCACGGGGCAAGGTGGAGGCCGGGCCAGGCCCACACACCCACCCTGGGAAATGCCTGCAGCCCATGTGGACACAGGTAGGCTACGAGACATGATGTCACTTCCCTGCCCACCTGCCCTCAACGCTAGGAAGAGAGATGGGCCCATTATATAGAAGAGGCCCAGAGAGGTAAAGGAGCGTAGCACAACTTAGTGACCAGGCTGAGATTTGAACCCAGGTCTCCCACCTCCCTTGCCTCCAGCCCACTGCACTGCCCCCTCCTCCACCACAACTGCCCAACCTGAGCCGGGTCTGACCTGCGGGAAGCATCAATGTACGGGCAGGGACAGGGCCGGCAGGCAGTGGCTGTGGCCTTTGTGGCATCCCCAAAGAAGCCGGCCTTGCACTTGTTGCACTGTGGCCCCTCCGTGTTGTGCTGGCAATTCTGGAGGCAGGGAAGGGAGCAGCTCAGGTTTCACAGAGTCATTCCCTGGTTCCCAGTGGACCAGATGACGGGTTCTGGGGTGGGCCTTTGAGTCTGACTGGCTTAGCCTTCCCCATCACGCTGGAATTACTCCACAGCTTTCCAGGTAGGAGAGCATCTGGCTGCATATTCTCAGTAATGAGGTTCCAGATGTCTGCTTTATACTGACCTAAACCCACTTCCCCCTTCCAATCTGCCCCCACTCGCAGGTTCTGCCCTCTGGATCTGTTCCTTTTACCCATAAGCCAGGGATTTGGAGACAACAGTTCTGGCCTGCTTGAGCCTTTTCTTCTACCAGGTCCACGATCCCAGTTCCCTCTACTATTGCTCACAAATTAGCTATGATTTCTAGGCCCCTTCCCACCAAGTCTGCCCTCCTACAGGCCATGCTGAACAGGGCACTTTCCAGGGCTGGTCTGACCAGTATGGAAAAAAGTATGGCCTTCACCTCCCTTATTCTGAACACCATACCCTGCTAATGCAGCCAGAGATCATGAAAGCTTGGCAGCCACAGCTTCACTGGAAGCTTGTAGTGATGAGGGCCCCCCAGCCTGTGCCTCCTCCACCGCCCCGGCCTGTGATCCTTTCCGGTGCCCAAAGGCCAGCTGGCACGACTCACCAGGCAGTGGCCATACACGGGATCACAGGAGCTGGCGTGGCCATTGCAGTTGCAGCCAGAGCAGGTGCCCAGGTATGGTCCACCTGGCACCCGGGTGAAGTGGGCCTCACAGCTCTCGCAGGACAAGCCGGAATAGCCAATGGGGCATCTGTGGGGGCAGGACCGAGAGAGCGGCTGCAGGAACCACGAGGCCCTGCTATTTCTCCCCTACCCTGGCTGGGATGTCTGTGTTCCCCAGCCGTGCTAGGTCAGGCACCTGCACTCCTCCACGCTGTGGGCGCGGCCGTAGCTGGTGGCGTGGGTGACAGTGGTGTCCATGGCAATGTCGCTCAGTCCCACACTGGCCATCTTGGCGTTGTACACCGTCTGGATGAGTATGGCTTCCAGGCCCTGCAGCACCTGCAGCATCTCCGCCCGCTGCACCAGCCAGCCGGACTCATGGACCCAGTGCTCCTGGGTGTGGATGGAGGCAGGGAGGTCACAAGTCAGCACCCACCCAGTCTGCAGCCCCCTCCCCACAGCCCCGAGGGCTCAGGCGCCACCCACCTCGGAGAACTGGACCTGGCGCTGGTTCAGAGCACCAGGCTGGGTGGGCGTGTGGCCTCGGGAGAGCAGGCGATATCCTGCACCCACAAGGATCACGTCTGGCCGCTGCACTGGCTCCAGTGTGCCACGCGCCAGCTCATAGCGCACCTTGTAGCGCAGGGAGCCACCGTAGGAGTCCACCTGGCCAAGACAGGGCAGATCAGGGCAGGGCAGCCATGGGCACGCTTGATGCCCACTATACTCCTCCCCCGCCCCGCCTACTTGCCCTCTGCTCCCACTGATGCTCACTGTGTGCCCAGCACAGAGCTGGGCACAGGGATGCAGACATGGGTGAGACTCGGGCTCTGCCTCTGGGGTGCCCAGTCCGCTGGGGCGGGGGAGAGCATGATAGTGTGGTGCAACAGGTACCCAGGGAGGCCAGAGGAAAGGCACCGCATCCAGCCTAGGTCTGGGGGAGAAATCAGGGAGGGCTTCCTGGAGGAGGTGATACCAAGCTCCTCCCACAGGCTGAGTCAGCATTCACCCTAACCCAAGAGTGGAAGGCAGAGACCCTGCCCCGAATGCACGAGCTGCTGCCCACAGAGGGCTGAGCTGGGGCTTGCCCATATCTTTCCCCCAGAGCTGAGTCTGCCATGCTACCCGCCAGCTTCAGAGGGAGCGGAGCCCAGGCAGGTTCTGGCAGGCAGTGAGGGGCTCAGCCCTTTCCCCACCCAGGGCAGCAGCCCAGCCCCTCACCTTGTTGCCCAGGAACTGCTCGGGCAGAGCCCAGAAAGAGTCGTGGATGAGGAAGCGGCGGGACAGGTCAACCAGCTGGAACTCCTGCACAGCCACGTCAACCTGCAGCTGGGTGGAGGAGAGGGGCGACATGCCGGGCTGCGCGGGCATCGTCACGTTCACGCCTGTGGGAGGCAAGGCGGTGTGAGGTCTGCAGCATGTGCGTGTCAGGGCCCTCAAACACTGCCAGCGACCCATGCCAGGCCCAGACACCCACCTGGAGGGGCGGCGACCCAGAAAGATGGGCAAGGTCTGGGGGAAAAGTGATTTAGAGAGAGCATTGAGTCTCTTTCCCAAAGTCGAGTAAAAACCAAGTTTTTTTTTTCCTCCCAAAGTTTGGGAGCAGTGTTTCCCAAAGCAAGCTCTGGGGAAGCTATGGGGTGGTGGCTGGGAACCATTTGGGAATCACAGGGTCAAAGAAAGGTCAAGGGGACTCTGCAGCAGGACTTCTCAGAGCCTTTTGTTTGCTAACAGATCCATAAACTGCCAAGGTTGGAACAGCCCTGCGGGAGGCAGCAGGGAGCTACAAGGGGCTGAAGAGCAGGGGCCGGCACCACAGTGCTGGGCCCAAGAGTGGCTCCTCTGCCCTGTGCGGGCCTGTGCAAGCCTGGGCAGAGGCTTCAGTTTCCCCATCTGTAAAATGGGGGTAACAATGACCTCTCTCACGGGGTTATTATGAAGATAAAATGAACAGACTGGTGTAAAATAAAGGATCAGGGCCCTAAGGAAGTGTTCCAAATGGTTAGCTGCTGCTGTTAGGATGGGTCACCTGGTCTAACCCTCTCCCACACACACAGCATCCTCCCAGATCTCTAAGGCAACGCCATCCAAGAGAACTTTCTGCAATAGTGGAGCTCTTCTAGAGCTCCAGTGTGGCAGCCACTAGGCACATGTGGCTGCTGAGCACGTGAAACATGGCTACCATGAGTGAGGAACTAAATTCATCAATTTCAATTTCGAGTGCCGCACAAGGCTAGGAGCTACTGCACTGGACACACAGTGCCCAGGGCTAGAGAGCTTGTTAGCTCTGAAGCAGTCGCTCCCAGCTCTGTCTTAGAAAGTTCTTCCTTATACCGTCTGCCAAGAGCTTCGCCCCTTGGTCCTGACCTCCCTCCCTCCCTCTGTGGATGCTCTCAGGCCCCCTCCATCCTGGCCCCCGTCCAGGCACGGGCCACCTGCTCACCCTGGAATCCCTGCCCCACTGGCCATCCATGAGTCGGCCTCTAAGCAGCCGCAGGATCCCAGGGAAGCCCACCACCTCCTGGCGCCCCAGGGCTCTCATCTGTAAAAGAGTGAAAATGGCCCTGACCCTGCAATGATTACTGGCAATTCAGCGACTGGTTCGACGTGCCCATGATGCAGAATGAGTTCTAATTACACTGGGGACAACTCTGGGACGAGATTAAGCTTGACACACATGCACTGATCCTCAGAAAGGCCATGAAGGCTGCGAGAAAGGAGGGCTGCCTGATGTCGGCTGGTAAATGACAGAGGTAGGACTTGAACCCAGCCTGCCTGACATCCAGGCCCACATTCTTAGCCACCCTGACATTTAATCTCCCGAGCCAGCCAGAACTGTGTCCAAGGCCTGCTGTTACTTCTGGGAAAACTGAGGCTCAGAGAGGCCAAGAGACTTGCCCAAAGCTACACAGACAATAAGTGTGCAGCTGGAGGTCGGCCCTGGGCTCCAAAGACACCAAAGCCTGTGCTCTTATGTTCGGGGGACACTGGCATCTCTCACTGAGAATGAGGCTGATGGTGACAATGACATCGGAGAACCCTTACTGGATGCTGACCATAGACCAAGTCCTAATCTGAGCGGCTTAGATATTAACTTTTTAACAACAATCTAAGAGGTAGTTATTATTTTATCCCCATTCTACAGATGAGAAAACTGAGATGTAAGACAGTCAATGACTTAGCCAGGGGCACAAAGATAGGACATGTCACAGTCAGATCTGAGCCAAGAATTTGGCTCCAGAGTCCATGCTTTTTGTAACCTGAAGCGGGTAAATATCAAATGTTGATTTGGATTTTCCTAAAAATGTATGTCTTCCCCTGAAATATTTTTCTTTCCAGGGCTCAGGATTTCTTCAGGAATTCTGTGTCTCTCTTCCAACCTGGGCCCCGCCTGTCCAGCACACATGGCCTCTCTTGAAGCCCACTGCAGGGCCAGTGCCCTCCTCCCACCCACCACGGCGCCTGCCTTTCTGCGCACCCTTGAAATCGTCAGGCTGGTCAAAGCGCAGCTGGATCTGGTCCCAGAAGCGGCGACTACTCTGGCACAAGCTGGTGACCCCAAAGCAGAAGCAGGGCAGACAGGAGGCGCTGTCCTCCAGGTAGAAATGGCCATCGGGGCAGGGTCCTGCTGGGAGGGGACAACAGCTGGCCACCGGTGGGCAGATCCTCCATCCCCACCTGTCCCTCCCTGCAGGACCCGGCCTTTCCCACCGCCAGGAGCCCCCCACGCCCCGGCCGGCACCTCTCTGCGGGATGAGCTCCAGGACGCCGTCGGGGATACTGAACACCATGCCACGGGCATTCATGGCCTCGCAGGTGTAGGCCCCCTGGTCTGCCTCCTTCACGTCACGGATGGTCAGTGTGCCGCGGCCACCCTCGCTGGTCATTGTCACCCTGGGTGGTCACCGAGACAGAGGAGGGGTCAAGCCTCGGCCGCTGGCCTACCCTCCCCCGCAATCCCACCCACTCCTCGGGCCAGAGCCCGCACCTGGGGTGAGAGGGGATGTGGCCCCAGTTGAGCCTCCAGTTGATGATGGGGGTGGGCATGCCGATGGCCACACAGGTGAAGGTTACCGTCTGGCCCCGGGAAGCCTGGACTGACTCCTGGGGTGGGGTCACCACCTGGGGGGGCACTGGGGAGACATGGGAGGTGTGAGGAATCAGGCTTGGGGCTGAGGAGAGAAGCACCGGGAACCCAGCTCAGGGTCCAGATTTCGCCCCCTGCCCCCCAGCTCTGCTCACTGCATCCAAACTCGTCGCTGCGGTCGGGACAGTCACTCTCCTCATCACAGTGGAAGCTGGCTGGGATGCACGTGCTGGTGGAGACACAGCGGAACTGCGTGGGCCCGCACACATCCTCGGGGCGCTTGGCAGCTGGGGACAGAGCCAGGCGGGGTGGGCATGGGGGCTCAGCCCTCAGGACCACCCCCTCCCTACCCAGCAGCACACCCTGTCCACCTCCACCAGGGGTCCCCAGGGGTCACCCACTCATCTTGCCCACATGCTACACTGCTGCCCTTGCCAGGCCCGGCCACTGCTGCCACATCGTCCACACGTCACAGCCACAAGTCTGCTGTCAAACAGCCCGTCAGCACACCAACCCCACCGGTCACTCCACCTGCACTCCCCAAATGGGATCACACCTGTCATGGTACAGTCACACCCACAGTGTGCTTGGCCCCTTGCACACTCAGCCACCCTCACACGGACAAGCTGTCAAAGGCACAGCCCAAACAGCCAGCCCCTCTGGACACTGGAGAGTACCCGACTGTTCTCTCTACCGGAAAGGCCTTGCCGGGGCTGAACACAGCCCACCCCCAGCCCCACCCCTGCCATCCTCCTGCAGGGCTCCATGCTCCGAAACACCAGAGCCTACCTCCCGAGGCCCCACTGTGGCCCGGGGACAGCGTCTGACCTGAGAGCGGCCACCTATCGTTGGGGGAGGCCTGGCTCCAGGCCTGGGCCCCAAAGGGGCACCTCTCCTAGATGGTGGCCCTACGTCCTTCCTCAGGGAGACCAAGATTGAGACAGACAGGCAGGGACAGAGGACCAAGGGATGCAGAAGCGGAGGCCACACGTCCACAGGGAAGGAGCCGGCGGAGGCCAGGAGGATACCAGTTCCCGATACCACTCAGGATGGCTGTTCCTCACATGGTCCTCTCGACCGGCCCTCCTTCTACTTTCCCCCACAGAAACCTCATTTCCTTTCTCTCTCCCAAAGGGCCGGTGTGCCAGGCGATCAGCAAGCTCAGAGCCCAGGAAGGGCATCAGCAGACCCTGCCAGTCTGTGGCATGGCGCTGCCTTTTCCCAGCACGTACAGCAGGAGCGGGGAGGTCGAGGGAAGGCCAAGAGGAGAGTTGGACTGCCTGAGAGCAGGCATGGCTGCACGCACTCAGGCATGACCCAGGATCAAAGAGAAATGGCTGGGGGGGGTGATCCTCAATCTCGGACTGACAGGCCCCAGGTTTAACCTCACAGACAGGGCATACGAGATGCTCCTGGAGATGGTCTCTGGTTCTCGGTTTCAGGCATCTTCACCACCCCTCCTTCATTCAACTGTCGGCCATAACACTGACAGGATGGACAGATGGGTGGATGCATGAATGAGAAGAAGGAAGGATGTGGGACAGATGGACAGATGGATAAACTGCTGGGTGGATGGATGGATGGATGAATGGATGGATGGATGGAAGGAAGGAAGGAAGGAAGGGGGGGAAGAAAGGAAGGAAGGACAAATAGATGGCTGGATAGTGGGATAGGCACAAAGATGGATAGGAAGGAGGAGGATGTTAGATGGATGGAGGAAGAAAGAAAGGGATGGAGGGAGGGAGGGAGGAAGGAAGAATAAATGGATAGTGGGATAGGTGGACAGATGGATGGAGGGGGAAGAATGTTGAATAGATCATGGATGTATGGGTAGATAGATGGATGGGCAGATGGATGTGAGAGAAGAAGGATGTTGGAAAGATGGATGATGAGTGGGCAGAGGGATGAACAATTAACTCAGAACCAGCTCTACCTGAAAAATTTCAAGACCCTTAAGGATAAGTAAGGCTTTGGCTCACACATACATCGAGGACCCCATCATCCAGGGACCCCATATATCAAGCCCTCTTAACCATTTGTTTGACCTACACACAAGCATAAACAAAAGGAAGTCAGGAGCGGACGTGGCTCAAGTGGTTGAGCACCTGCTTCCCACATAGGAGGTCCCGGGTTCGGTTCCCGGTGTCTCCTAACAGAAAAACAAACAAGCAAACAAACAAAAAAAACCAACTCAGGAGAGCTGGCGTAGCTCAGTGGTTGAGCACCGGCTTCCCACATATGAGGTCCTGGGTTCAACCCCTGACCCCAGTACCCCCCCCCCAAAAAAAAGAAGTGTAATGGTAACAAAAATGAAAAAAATAACGTAGAGACATTAACCACAGGCAGTCTACCACACTGCTTGCTACATGGGCCAGCTCAGAGCTAGGAGCCCTCACTGCTCGGGGTCAGAGAGAGCGCTAAACCTCCCAATCTGTCCCCAGGGCTTCACCACTCAGCCAGTGAGAGCCATCAAACCTGCCCAAGAAGGGGCAGGGTAGGGGCAGACTGGGCCTGGGCAGGGCTGGGGGACCCTCACTCACGGCAGTCGGCCTCATCGGTGCGGTCCTCACAGTCGTAGTCGCCGTCACAGCGCCACAGCTTGAGGGCACAGTGCCCGTTCCCGCAGGGGAACTCGTTGGGCTCACAGGGTGGAGTGGGGCCTGGGTGGACCAGGAGGGGTTCAGCCAGCAGCCCTCCCCTGGCTAGCGCCCAGTTCCTGGCACCCCCCCCCGCCCTGTCCTCTCTGCAGCCCAGCCCCTCTGCCCCCTGCTTGGTCCCCACCATAGCTCAGCCCCCACCGCCCCCCAGTCCTTACCACAGCCCAGTCCCTCCCGCATGGTCCCCACTGCAGCCCAGCCCCCCAAGCCCTTGCCTGGTCCTCACCACAGTCCAGCTCGTCACTGCCGTCCTTGCAGTCCTCCTGCCCATCACAGACATAGTCTTTGGGGATGCAGTGCCCACTGTGGCACGGGGCCTCATGGGGCCCACAGGGCACAGGCCTGTGTGTTTCGGGGAGCAGTGGCAAGGGGGTGAGGGAGGCTGGGGGCTGCTGTGTGCTGACTGTCTCCAGCTGGGCTGGTGTAGGTGGTATCTTCACCAGAAAGGGTGGCACAGAGCTGGGCTCTGGGACTGGCTCCTCTGGGGACAGAGCCTGCTTTTAGCTGGCAGGAGGGGGGCTCCCCACCCCTTGCCCTCCATGCTCCCCAGGCCCTCCCTGGACCCCCAAGGACCACTCACTCCATCTCATCTGTGCCCTCTTCCCTGACCCTATTATAACCCTTCAGTGTCCCTCTGCTCATGCCCCTCAGGTCCCTCTACCTGCACCCAACCGTCAGCCCCCAGCTTGACTCTGGGGCTCAGGTATAGCCGCGGGTCTGCCCCGGGATCTGCAGGCCATGTGTGACCCAGACAGCCCCTCACCACAATTGAGCTCATCAGACATGTCCCTGCAGTCGGGCCGCCGGTCACAGCGATACTCCAGGGCCACACACTCGTTGTAGCTGTGGCAGGCAAACTCTGCTTCGGTGCACACCCTCGAGGTCTGGGGCACTGTGGGGGTTGGGGGGTGTCAGAGGTGCAGACCTTGAGGCCTGGGGCACTGGGGGTGGGGTCAAGGAGAGTCAGAGGTGGCAGACGGAAACGGGGCAGAAGGTCTGAGGAGGGCATGGGCACGGCAAGGCCACGAGCAGGTTTGGTGGCCAGTGCTAGGCCACTTGGCTTCTAGTGGACATAGCACAGGCAAGGAGCACAGGGTGGACACGCGTCGAAACACACACAGGATATGGGACATGTGACTGTGGCCTCACCCATCCCTTAGACCCCACACACAGACAGTACACACGGCCGACATGTCATGCGCATGCAAGTCACAGCCTGGCCCAGTGAGGATGAAGAAGGGGGAAGGGGAGGCTTGTGGCTGTGCCCAGCCATCTTGCCCTCACCCTTCCTTCCCCTCCATCCATGAACTTTTCTAGAACTGGCTGGGCCCAGGCGAGGCTTACACGCTCACCTGGTGTCACCGCGGCCACCACAGCGGCCAGGGGGGGCGGGGGTGTCTGTGCTGGAAAGGAAGGTGTGGTCAGCAGCCATCCCACTTGGGAGCTGGGAGGTGCAGGGGGTTGGGGAGGGCACCTCCTACTTGGAGGACTCACTGAAAAGTGAGGAGGAGGAGGCTGGACTCCCAGCAGTCTTTAGACCCAGGCCTGGAGATACCAGAGCAGACCTGACCTTTGGGTGCACTAACTGAGGCTGTGTGTGCACAGTCAGGGGAGGGATGGTTTCAGTTTCTTCCTGACTCGGCTACGCTACGGTAGGGGTGGGGACGGGGCAGAGAACTCCAGCCTGTGAAGAGCAGTTAGGGGAACCAGGACCATGTGGCCTCGAGTAGAAAAGACTCAGGAGTCAAAATGGGAGGCAGGCAGTGCAGTAAAAAGGAACCTGGGCCGACTGAGTCCAAAGACCAGGCCTGCACACCTAACAGCTGTGACCTAGTCCAGTGTCCTGTCCCCTGAGGCTTTCTCAGCTGTGACGTGGGACTGCTCAGCTCTGCTTTCCGCACAGGCTCTGGCAAGATTGGAGTAGACACGGAGTTTAAATTCTGGCTTTACCAGTATCTGCCCATGTGAATTTGGACCAATTTTTCTTTTGGGGCCTCAGTTCCCTTATCTGTAAAATGGGAAGAATAATATCTATTTTACAGGACTTGTTGTGAAGACTAAAAGAGAGGTTGGATTTAAAGGCCTTGGCAGAGGACTGAGCATGTAGTTGGTGCTCAATAAACAATGGCTGGTTAGTATTACATGCAAATGTGTTTGGGACCCCAAAGTGCTTTATGAATAAAGGAATTATCTATTGTCAATAAATAGAAGGCTACATACGTAGGGCAGAAATTGGGTTGAATGGGTACACGTTAAAGGAAACAGATAATGCTTTACCCATGCCAAGACTGCATGGAGATTAATGGGGCAGACTCAGGAGGTAGTGAGCTCCCTGTCCCCAATGATGTACAAGCTCAAGCTAGGAGAGCCCATGGTGGGGACTCTGAAAGGAGACCCACACAAGTCTGAGAAGGTGGAAGAGGTGACCCCAGGCCAGGCCCCAGATGGGCTCACCTGTGCCCAGGCGTCGGAACTGGAAGCCCTGGGGAGAGGTGACGTAGGAGGCGATGGAGCCGCTGGAGATGACTGTGTGCAGCACCTGCTGGATCTGAGCCCCATCTGCATTCCCTTCCGAGCCCACGTCCAGCTCCACGAAGACCCAGCCGTCCAGCTCCCTAGGGAGGCAGGTAGGGCAGGGAGCAGGGGGAGAAACAGGACTGCTGGCTCACCTCCACCCTTAGCTCCCTACCCTGAGGCTCGGGCTTGAGCCGCTGGACCGCCTGTACCCAAAGCAGGGCAGCTGAGGGTCCAAATTATGCCCCCACCCTTTCCTGAACTTCCAGCAACGGAGATTCATGCCGTTAAAGCCTCTCCCTTCCGAAGACCCAGGCCGCTCCCCCATCCTCCCCAGCACCGCCAGCCTGCCCTCGAGCCCCTCACCAGGCCCCCGGGGACCCTTCTTACTTGATGAACACCACACTGACGACCTGGTCTCCAGGGACCTTCAGGTACTCTGACTCCAGCTAGCAAAGGACACAGCCCCATCAGCCCCCACACAACTGCAGCCCATTCCCAGGCCCACCCCACCACAGCCAGCACACTCCCCCAGCCTCCTGGCCTCACCGTGTCCACCACAGCCTCAGACACCTCTCGGAACTCCTCGGAGGCCGCGTCCTCCAGCTGGGGGCTGTAGTCAATGGAGCGAGTGAAATTGACCAGGGCCCGGAAATAAACTGCGGAAAGGAAGGGGTGGTGGCACCGTGAGGGGCCCAGCCTGGCATATCGTGGCCTCTGGCAGCTGGGCCAGTGGGTGGGAATGTGGGGGGGTGTCCCTGGAGGCCTCCTGCCCCAGCTGATCCTCCTGGCACTGCCTGTGTGAGTACGTGCTGAGCGGCCCTGGCAGGCCTACCAGGCCAAAGTCAAGGCCCTGCCCCTGAGCGAGGGGCTTCCACTAATCGGGAAAATGGCTTGACCCAGAAATTGGGTGAGGGCATACCCCAGCACTCAGAGGAAGGCAGGGTGGGGTGTGGGGGGGGCAGAAATGGTTCCAGAGGAGACTAGCTTGGCACAGGACACACTTCCCCACGTCCCCAGCCAGTCCCTACTCATCCCTTCGGCTCAGCTCAGTATCACATCCTCTGTGAAGACTGCCTGGATTGCCCTTCTCTCCCAACCCTGGCTGGGTTACAGACCCCTCCTCTGGGCTCCCACAGCCCTGCTGCATCCCCCATCAGAACATCTCCTCCTCCACAGTGCATAGATTGCCTGGTTGCACATGCACCACAAGACATCATGGTCAAATTCACGGGCTCTGAGGTCAGCCACCCCTCAGGCCACTGACCTCCTGTCTCTGAGCCCCCGTTTCCTCCTTGGTAAATGGAGATACTCATTGTAGTAAGCCCAAGGGGGTTACTGTGAGGAGTAAACAATACCATGCTTAGAGACAGCACAGGGTGCAGGGAAAGTGCTAGAGAATCCAAGGTTGTTGTCGCTTAGTCCTGTCTCCACTACCAGACAATGAACTTGATGAGGGGGGGAGCCCTGGGTCTCCACCCGTGTCCCCAGGGTTTGCACTGTGCCCAGTACATAGCAGGTGCTTAAGAAGCGATGGCTGCATCAATTCATATGAGACAGGTGGCAACACACAACAATCATTTCTTAACACCTACTATGTGCAAGACATTTTACATACATTCAATGTCATAATGCTCCTGAGTTCATCTATAAGTTATAAATACGAGTTAACGTGAGTTTCAAATAAATTTATGTTATTATAGTGCTTGAAACGGAGCCTGGCACATAGTAGATTCTCAATAAATTAAGGCTTCATACCATATACCTATGGTATACATAGACTGGTGTATACACAGACACACACACAAACACAAACACACAGCAATCATTTCTTAAGTACCCATTATGCACAAGATATATATATATATATATATTTTTTTAGAGATTTTATTTATTTATTCATTTATCCCCCTCTTGCTGCTTGTGCTCGCCGGGTCAGCCAACCATGCCGTGCGGGCGGGCCTGCCTTCACCAGGAGGCCCCAGGAACCGAACCCGGGGCCTCCCATATGGTAAACGGGAACCCTACCGATTGAGCCACAGCCGCTTCCCCATGCACAAGGTATTTTTTTATGCATTAAATCTCATAGTGTTCATGAATTAAAATGTAGGTTATAAATGAGTAACAAGTTTAACATATGTATAGAACGCTGGCACACAGTAGGTGCAAAATAATACGTGCTACTATTATTTGATAGGCAGCATAGCTCAGTGGTTAAAAGTCCAGATTTTAGAGCAAACTTGCCACTCACAGCCCTGTGATCATGGGCAAGTTACTCAAACTCCCTGAGCCTCAGTTTCCTCATCTGTAAAACAGGGCTAATAATGGCACCCAGAGGGTTACTGTGAGGATTAAATGAGTAGATAAATGTAGAGGATGGTGCATAGGAGTGCCCTGGGTTAGCTGTTATCACCCCTGCTCTTTGCAACAAACTCAAGGAATGGGTGTGAATTTATTTCTTCCCATCTGAGAGAGGCATTCATTCATTCCTCTAACAAACCTTTATTGGGAGCCTACTGTATGCTAGGCAGTGTTCTAGAGGCAGGGGATAAGTAATGAACTCGACAATGAAAACCCTTGTCCCCGTGGAGATCACTTTCTAGTAGGAGGAGAGAAAGGAAATGAAACAATCGAGCAAGGAATCAATGGCACTATGGGAAAGAACAGGGCAGGCTGGGGAAGATGGGGTGCTGGGGTTAGGTGGTCAGCAAAAGCTCCCTGGAAAGGGGATGCTTGAGGGAAGAGAGTGAGCCATGCATCCCAGGGAGAAGGAACGGCAAGGGCAAGGTCCCTGAGGCAGAAGTGGGCTCAGAGAGGAGACAGATGACCTGCATGGAGGTGGCAGGGCTGGGCGGGCTGCCCAAGGACATGTTCCCTCTGTGGCTTGGGCTGAGGTAGCCCTAGGGGAATCAGAATGGGGTGGGCCAACCAAGGAGCAGGAGTGGACGCCTCCTTTCCCGAGGGGCAAGAGGACGCTTTGAGGGCGGTGTTGCCTGCTCCAAACCAAAGGGCCCATGCTGGGCTGGGCTCCTGGGTGCTCAGGAGGGCAGGGCTCGTGGGCTGGTGCGTGGGGGCCGTGAGCTGGGCCACAGAGGCCCCTTGTGAGCCGGCACAGAGGCCCATTGAGAGTCCCCCCACCCCGGCCCCTGGCCTCAGCCCCATGGCCCAGCGCAGGCGAGGAGGCCGGGACTCTGCCCAGGAATGTGCCTTCTCCGGGGGAGGGGGCTGGGCTCCACAAAGCCCCTTTCTACAAGGGCCTGGGAAGGGCATGGACCCTCCAGGCTGATCCCACCCTCCCATTTCTTCTCCCAGAGCAGGGGCAGGTCAGGGCGAGCCCCTTGCCGCCTCCACCCTGAGCTGCCTCCCTGAGGCTGGTGCCGGAGCTCTAGGCAGAAGGTGAGGCTGTGCTGCTCGGGGCCACCGGAGTCCAGAAGCAGCTGCAAGGGAGCGAGGCTGACCTGGGGGAAGTGCTCTCTGGATGCCTGCCCTGCCCAGGCCTCTCCCAGCACGCCCTCATTCTCACCTCATTGGAAGAGCTCACTTGGGAGTCACAGGCAGGAGGGGTGAGAGGCCCAGAGCTGCCCTGCACCCAGGGTGGGGGTGGGGTGACACCTAATCACCCCGAGCCCAGGAGCAGGCTACCCGACCAGCAACTTCCGCTGCCTTCTCCCCGCTCAACACAACTCCGTCCTACCCCAGCCCCGAGTCCCTGAGTCCCTTGGGTAGACGCAGGTAGGCCTGTCCTGGGGTGGATCCAAGGGATCCAAGCTCTCTCTAAACTCTAGGGCTTGTTCCCTGAGGGGAAGCCGCGCCCATCCCTGCCCAGCCAGCACCCCTGTGTGGAGGAGCACCAAGGTCCCCACCCACTGCCTTTAGGTCCTTAAATCCAGATGGGGCCCCTCCCGGGCAGCATCCCAGAGCGGGAGGGGGAGGGGGGGGGCTGCTGGGGAGGGTGGCGGCCAGCCGGGCCCCTAGACTCTGCAGGGAGGTGCCTCTGAGCCTCTTGTGCAGCCAACAGCAAAGTACAGGTCAGAGGGGGAGAAGAGGGAGAGAGGAGAGAAAAGGAAGCACTGGAGAGGGGATGTGGGAAACCGAGGTCCCACTTGGCGCGGGCCTGGGTCACTTACTGAGAGGAGACTCTTGGTCAGGCTCCGGGACCATCACGCCAGCCTCGTGGGGGCGGCCCAGGGGTGGCCCAGAGCCTACGGGGCCAGCGGCGGAGAGGGACAGAAGCAACACGGGGTGGGGAGAGCCAAAAGGAGCGGCAGAGGCATGGAGAGACAAGGTGGGGGACAGAGAGATGGGGAGACAGAAGCAGAGAGGAAAGGTGGCACAGGGGCAGAGGGCAGCGAGGGGATGGCAGGCAGAGAGGTGGAGGCCGAGACGTAGCGCCAAGGAGACAGAGGAATGAGGTTGAGGCGGAGAGCCAGAGATACAAAGAAATGGAGACACAGCCCAAGGCAGGGGAGGCGGGAGACAGGGTCAGAGCAGGAGAGACTAGAGTGGGAAAGAGACAGGTCAGAAGGAGAAAAGGAACTGGCTGAGGGGCGGTGGGAAGGGGTCCTGGGGAAGAGGGGAACTGGCACCCAGGCAGGGCTGGGGAAGCCATGGCCCTGCCTGAGGGAAGAGGAGAGGGGAAGGGGGAGAGAGGAAGAGTCATCTCAGGGGCTCAATTCTGGGGTCTGGGGCTGGGCCTGGGCATGGCCCCGATGGGCAGGGTGGCCCCCACTTGCCAGCACAGGGAGGGCAAAGCCCTTGGGCAAGGCCGGAGCAACGCTGAGGTCCTGGGAATCGAGGAGACATACCTGTTGTCTCCCGGCTCGATTCAGCCCAGCTGCCTGGACCCACCCCAAGAGCCATGGGTGGGAGCCGGGGTTTTGTCTGGAGGGTCTGAGGTCTGCTGCTTCTCACAGATCCCCACCCCCCACCCCAACCATGAGGAAAGGAGCCTGACCTGGTCTCCGGCCCTCCCCAGCTGCTGCTCCCGTTCCCCACCCTTTCCCCCCACCCCTGGCCTCTCCTGCCCTCACAGCTGCCTCTCAGGGAGGGGAGGTGGGCTGGCAGGGGCTGCTCAGAGCTGGCAGCTCCACAGAGGGGCCACAGCTGTTTCTCAATGCGCAGGCAAGCCTGGCCTGGCAAGAGGGAGCACCTAGGGGCGCACCCCCTATAGGCCAACCTGGGCTGGGGTGTGGGCAGGGGGCAGGCCTGACACTCCCCTTCCTGGGCCCACCCAGGTCCCACATGTGGTCCTGAAGAGAGCTCCCGCCTGCATTGGCCCTGTTAGGATGCCACCCTCTGGCACGTGGATGTCCCTGACATGCCAGTGAAGGGAGGTGACACTCACCCCCAGAGAGGCCCAGGCAGACTTGCCCATGGCCTGCTGGTGCAGGCGGCAGCAGCTGCAGAAGGCTGCCCCATCAGTCTGAGCCAAGCCCCCACTCCACCCTTGGCCCTGACCACGGAGTGTTCCAAAGGGGGCAGCAGGAACCATCTGGCACTCCTGAGCCTTGTTCATAAAGTAGTTCTTTCCCTACCCAGGATCCAAGGGTGGGACAAAGCAGGCACTGGGAACCCCTGTCCCAGTGCTGGGCCAGCCCCTCTTCTGGCTGTGAAGTTCAGGTGCCGGCAAAGTGACAGCTAAGAGAGGCTGGACTTTTATTCCCTCCACAAAGCCCAGCCCTCTTCCCCAAACCAGGAACTCTGGGTTTCCGAGCAGTGATCCAAACCTAAGAAGGCCTGATTCCACCCCTGGCCAGCCCTGTTGGCCTGCTTGAGCCCCCTATTCCACAGACCCCCTCCGTTCTTTCCGCCCCTGCCCAGGGGTCCCCAGGTCTGCCACAGTCACCCCCAAGGAGAGCTCTGGAAAGGACTTCCCAGCTGAGCTGCTCTGGAGGGTGAGAATTTCAGCTTTGAGTGCTGAGTGGCTGGCTCTCATTCCCCATCAGAACTGGCCATTTCCTGGACACTGCCCTGAACGTGGTCCCTGTGGCACAAGCAAGGACAGCGACCCGCCACTCAGCAAGTAAGTGAACACCCACTTCTTGCGGCAGGAGACGGGGCCTCTGGGGCTGGGAAGACCTGTTCTGGGTCTTCCCTGGGGGCAGGCTGGCGAACTGAAGGCTGGCCTCAGCAACTTACCCATTTGGAAGTCTCCACTACCGAGGTCCCCACTGCCCAGGTCATCTGCAAGCAAAAGAAAGGAGACTCATTCAGCAACAACAGATATTTGTTGAGTACCTACTGGGTGTCGGGCACTGTTCTAGGCCCCTGGCACATAGTGGGGAAGGATAATCAACACATAGAACCGATATTCTCCGTCCCTCTGCCTAGGGAGGGCTGGCTATAAAAGCTGGCTTGGAAGCCTCCATTAGAGAGGGTGTGGTCCAAGGCCCCAAACCCCAGGACTCAAATATCTGTCCGATGGCTGGGGTGGGAGGGGTCAGCCAAGGAGGAGGTGACAACTATCGAGTGCTGCACACTGCAGTGGCAGGGAGGCACAGTGAGTGGCTCCAGACACAGTTCTCAACCATCTCATGAGGGGCCACCTTGGGCAAGTGTGATTGTGCCTCTTGAAGCACCTGTCTGCTCTCCAGGAAAGAGCCAGGATCTGCCCCTGTATTGGTCAGCTAGAGGTGCTAATGCAAAATACTAGAAATCGGTTGGTTTTTATAAAGAGTATTTATTTGAGGTAGAAGCTTACAGTCACAAGGCTATGAAGAGTAAATTACTTCCCTCACCAAAGTCTGTTGCCACGTGTTGGAGCAAGATGGCTGCCGGCCTCTGCAAGGGCTGGGACCTTCCTCTTCCTCCTAAGCCCCGTAGTCCCAGCTTCTTCCGGTCTCAGCTGTGGGCTGGGATAAGGCTCATCTCTCCCAAGGACTCATTTCTTCCCAGGCTCAGCTGCTCTGATCTCACCTCAAGGTCAGCTGTAGACGATCAGGCTCTCTCTCTTCCCAGGGCCTCTGCTGTTTCTAAGGAACCGTCTCTATACCTCTGTGTTCTTCTCCTGTGAGTTTACTTCCTGGAGCTCCATTGTAAAAACTCAAACTCTCTCCTCTGATTTGTCATTTGCTCTGTGAGTCCCAGCCCACCAAGGGGGTGGGGACTCAACACCCCACTGACATGGCTGAATCAAAACCCCAACCTTAATTTAATCAAGTGAAAGTGAAACTTCTGAATCTAATACAATCTAATATGCCCAGAGGAACAGACCAGCTTACAAACATAATCCAATATCTATTTTTGGTGTTCATAAAACAAACTGCTACACTCCACCCTCTGAATTCCAAAACAGACATTACAATGTTCTAAAAAAAAACAAACAAAAAAAAAAAAACAACCCTTAAATCAGTAACAATGCTAAGTACAAAATACTATCAAAATCAGTTTAACAAAATACAGTTTGTCTTGGGGCAAGGTTCCATCTGGCTGTACAACTCTGAAACTTACAAAACCATTTATCTGCTTCCAGTATACAAAGGGACAGACATAGGATAAACATTTGCATTCTCATCAAGAGAAACTGGGAGGGACGCATGAGTCTTGGGTCCCCTATAGGGCACACTTCATTAGATTTCAAAGTCTGAGAGTCATTTTCAAAATGGTGGTTTCTTCTCCCTGGGGCCTCATGGGGACTCACCCTTTCCACAGGCTTGCCCAGCGGCCATTTTCTTGGTTCCACCCTCCTCAAGCACCAGGGTGACTACTGAGCTCCAGACCTTACCCTCCAAGCGCTCTGGAGTGATGGCCACAATTTACCCCATCTCTGGGATCAAGTCTTAGCGCCCTAGTACAGTGAGGTGAAGGTAACATCCTCCTTAACTTCTGGCATACAGGCCCAAGCCTCTCAGAGTAAGGAGTTGGTGACCTGGCCTTCCCTAATCCATGGGGGGCAGGCCCACCCCTCTCAGACCCTTATCCTCCCTAACACTTGAGGAATGTGCTCTACCCTCCCTGGACCCTGGGGCGGCAAAACTCTCCCTGAACATCTGGCTGGAATATCCACCCTCTTCAAATGCCAGGGCAAACTCACCCTCTCCGTACATTTGAGTGAGGGTCCCTCTCTCGGCCCAAGGAGCTATCTTAATTCCTGCTCTCAGCTTCCATGGATTTCCTCTTAAAGCTATTTTGCCCCCCATATCTCCCTTCGATGTCCCTTTTAGGCCAGGATGACAGTGGTTTTGTTCATACAGCTCTCTCTAAAAACTTGGTTTAGCATGCAAGAAGCAGGGGTCCAAGCCGTCAGATAGTAAGACTTTCCACAAGACTCTCCTAGATAACTGCATTTTCAATCCTGATTTACAAGTTCCAAGTTTAGTTAAGTCTTCAAATGGGGCACTATTATCTGGGGCCTTGATTTCCAGAGGCCTGGAATTTCTGGAATCAGTTTCTGGTTTCGTGGTGCTCAACAATTCAGTTCCCAGCTTTTCTCTCGTCTAGCATTTTACTCTAAACTGCAAGGAAAAGGCAAGCTGCATGCTCCGAGTTTAGTTTGGAAAGCTCTTCAGCTTACTGTCCAGGCTCGCCCTTTTCAAATTCTGCCTTCTGTATAATATCAGGAGTCAGTCATGCTAATTTCTCTGCAACTTTAAAACATGGACTACCTTCCCTCCAGTTTCCAATAATAGTTTCATCATTTACTTCTAAGGCCTCATAAAACGTCCCTTAAGCATCCATATTCCTATCAACAGTCTCTTCAAAACAATCTAGGCCTTTTCTATCACACATCTCACAATTCCTCCAAAAAATACCCCTTACCCATTTATAAAACCGTTCCAGCATTTTGGTAATTGCAAAGGCACCACCCCACTCTCGGTATCAAATTCTGTATTAGTCAGCTAAAGGGGTGCTGATCCAAAATACCAGAAATCAGCTGGTTTTTATAAAGGGTATTTATTTGGGGTAGAAGCTTACAGTCACAAGGCTATGAAGAGTAAATTAATTCCCTCACCAAAGTCTGTTGCCCTGTGTTGGAGCAAGATGGCTGCCGGTCTCTGCAAGGGCTGGGACTTTCCTCTTCCTCCAAAGCCCCGTAGTCCCAGCTTCTTCCGGTCTCAGCTATGGGCTGGGATAAGGCTCTACTCTCCCAAGGACTCATTTCTTCCCAGGCTCAGCAGCTCTGTGCTCTCCACAAGGTCAGCTGTAGACGATCAGGCTCTCTCTCTTCCCGGGGCTTCTGCTGTGTCTATGGAGCTGTCTCTATTCCTCTGTGTTCTTCTGTGAGTTTACCACCCGGGGCTCCAGCGTAAAATCTCAAACTCTCTCCTCTGCAGTGTCGTTTTCTCTGTGAGTCCCCACCCACCAAGGGGGCGGGGACACAACACCCTAATGACACGGCTGAATCAAAACCCCAACCTTAATTTAATCAAGTACGAGTGAAACCTCTGACTCTAATACAATCTAATATGCCCAGAGGAACACACCAGTTTACAAACATAATCCAATATCTATTTTTGGAATTCATAAACAATACCAAACTGCTACAGCCCCTCACCCCTCCACTCCCAGCCCCTGGAAACCCACTCACCTCCAGAGGCATCACCAGCCAGCAAGTCCTCATCGTCAGAAAGGTCTGAATAGGTCCAGCCAGCCCGGCCTGCTGTGACTGTCTCTGCATCCTCGGGCAGAGACAGGCCTTTGTCTACCCTCAGCCCATAGATCACCTGTGGGAGACCACACAGCAGACAGAGTCAGGCCCTCCAGCTCCCACCAAGTCCCAGGGCCCTTCCCTTCCAGGGTGACCCAGACTCCCACCCCAAAGCCCCTGGGTGACTAAGTCAGACTTGGATTGATGGAAAGAGCCAGGCCACGGCTGAAACATGTTGTTTGACTCTTTCCCTAAATTCCATTAGTTCCCAAAGGCCTCAGAGCCCAACCCTGCCAGTTCACCAAGTCTGAATGAATCCTCTAATCAAGCAGACAAGAAAATTAAAATCACTGTGTTAAGTGATGACTTCTCTTGCTCTGGAGAAGGCAGGGGACATCTAGGACATGTCAGTGGACAGGGGGACACAGGCAGGTAAAGGGCTCAGGCCAATCAAGACAGGGGACATGGGTGGGTGGAGGGTGGCCAGGGTCCGTGGGGATGGGGGACACAGGCTGAAACCAAGGCTGAGTCCATCTAAGCTGTTGCCTCCAACAGCAGCTCCTCCCCCCCGCCACGCTGGCCACATCTCTCAGCCTCAGTCCGCAGGGACCACATTCCAGTCAAGTTGGAGAATTAGCTCTGGCCCTTGCAGCCGACAGGCTCGTGTATGCCCCAGGCGGCAGGGGTGGAGCCCGGCAGCTGGGCTGAATGGGGTAGGACAGGCATGGGGTCTCCACAGACTCCTGCTCCACAGGGGAACTGCTGAGGGCCTGCCCCCTGCAGCCATCCTTTCCCAGGTATGGCATGGGCAATGGGTGTCTATTCCCCCTTAGACAAGACTGAGAGGTTTCCAGGGGAGTTTCACCAGGAAACTTAGAGGAAAACATGCCCAGCGGAGCCCAAGGGAGCCCCAGAGCCTCCGAGCCCAGTGTGCATGGATTTGCCCTGGCCCATTATGTGCTTCCAGCCCCAAATGGCCTGGTGTGAGGGCCTCAGGCCTTGGCCTGGCCTCGGGTCATCTGGGGAGGCCGGCCTAGCCAGAAGGAAGTGGTCTCGCTTGTGAAAACCGAATCGCACCCTCGTGGGCTGGGCAGGGTGGTGGCGGCAGGAGAGAGGCCCAAGGAGAAGCGCCGCCAACTCCACCTGTCCCATCACCTCTGTGCCTTTTCCCGCACCAGTCCCTCTGCTGTATGCCCTTCCTCCCTTGGTTTATCTGGCTAACTCCTCTTCATCCTCCAAAATTCAGCTTCAACATCACCTCTAACTACTCCGTAATAAAAGGAACAAATTACTGATATTCACAACAAGATGGATGAATCTCAACTAGTGAAAGAAGCCAGACAGAAAAGGCTATGCATCCAGTGAAACAAGCCAGGCACAAACGTGCAAAAACGGTATGATCAAGCAGACAAGAAAATTAAAATCACTGTGTTAAGTGATGACTTCTCTTGCTCTGGAGAAGGCAGGGGACATCTAGGACATGTCAGTGGACAGGGGGACACAGGCAGGTAAAGGCCGATGTGAAATAATTGGAATAAGCCAACTTAGAGACTTAGAACCGAGAATACAGGTTACCAGGGGATGGGGTGGGGGTAGGGAATAGGGAGCTAAGGCTTAAATTGTCCAGCTTCTATTTAGGGTGATGGAAAAGTTTTGGTAATGGCTGGTGGTGATGGCAAGACAACATTGTGAATGGAATCAACAGCACTGGATTATATATTTCAATGTGGTTAAAAGGGGAAATTTTAAGTTGTACATATGTTACTAGAATAAGAAAAAAAAAAAAAAAAAAATCCATGGGACTGTACAACAGTGAACCCCAGGGTCAACCATGGACTTTAGTTACTAGCAAATTATAAAAATGTGTTTTCATCAATTGTAACAAATGTACCACGCTAATGCAAAGGTGTTAATAATAGGGTGGTATATGAGAATCCTGTATTTTATGCATGATTTTTCTGTAAACCCACAACGTCTCTAATTTGTTTTTAAAAAGCTACATACCAGTAGGGAAGCATAGAGAAATTGAGAAGTGATGAATTTTGCCTGTTTGTTTGGTTTTTGTTTTTTATTATCATTATTACTGGAATAATGAAAATACTCTGAAATTTTTCATTTCAGAATACACAGCTATGTGTTTCTGCTGAATACCACTGACTGTACACTTTGGATGGATCTAGGCTTTATTAATATGTATCAATAAAATTGATTTGCTAAACTGAAAAGACTACATACTGTATAATTCCACTTATATGAAACTCTAGGGGAAAAAAAAATCTAGCTTAGAGTAACCGAAAGATCAGTAGCTGCCTGGGGCCAGTGGTGAGGTGGGCGGGCTCGGAAGAGGAGAGGCACCAGGGAACCTTTTGGGGTGATGGATAGGTTCTGAATCTTGATTGGGGTGATGGCTCCCCAGATATACACATCCATCATCAAATTCTGTACTTAAATGGGTGTACTTTATTACATGTACTTTACACCTCAACAAAGAGGACTGAAAAGAAACTCTCTGGGAGGCTCTGTCCTGACTCCTTGGTCTTCACAGCCACCTCCTCCCGGAGACTGGGATCCGTACCTCCTCCTGGGCTCATATGGCAGGAGCAGTAATTAATTACTCTCTCCTTTATCAGCACCTCGTGTTCAAAAGATACTCAAGGGACGGATGTAGCTCAAATGGTTGGGCATCTGTTTCCCATATGGAGGGACCCAGGTTCGATCCCCGGGACCTCCCGACAAAAAATAAATAAATAAATAAAAAGATACTCAGATGGATGGATGGATGGACAGATGGACAAAAATGTCACCTCTTAATTCTAGCTGCTTCCTGAAGGTAACTTGCTTTGGAGGTGCCATCCAGCCCCACACGGTCTACCTGCATCTCCCTCCCTAGGCTGTGAGCTCCCCGAGGGTAAGTGTGGGTATCATTTGGTCGCCTTTGTGTCCACAGTTCTGCCTACCCTATTAACTCCCCTTCCACTGCACCCAGAAATCCATGAGCAAATCCACCCCGTTTCTTCTTCTATTCCCCCCTTTCCCTCTGGAAAAAAGGACCCATCCCTGTCCTAGGTAGCTGAGCTCATGAGGTTCATGTACAGGAGTGTGCTTTAGGAATTGGTTAGAAATACAGATTCCTGGGCCCTTTCTCAGAGCTACTGAGTCAGGCTCTCTCTACTGCAGACAGAAGTTAAAGTTGTAAATCCCAAGGGATTCTGGCAGGCCCTGGTTAAGAACCAAAGCACCAGCCCCCACCGGGGTATCTGCCTCCTTCCTTGGCCAGGGGTAGAGAGCAATGTTCCCATTGGGTGGGGTTGGGTCCTGGGCAAGCCCTAATTGACCCAAGGGGAGTATGAGGCAAGGGCTGGTGCAGGGGCATTGACACTGGACAGAGGAGGCAGCCCAGGCAAGGAGGGTTTGAGGGGATAGGCTTGGACCCTCCCCACTTGGGGAGGGCTCTCTTGGTCACTGACATACCCTCACAACCTTTATTACCCATGCAAACGAGGCTTTGGAGGGCATGCATGGGGCACAGAAATTTCTGGCACCTCTAGACACCATTGTCTGGAAAGGAAAACCCTGGTGCAGTGAACAGGGAGGGAGGAGCTGAGGTTGGGGGAAAGGGGAGGTACAGGGAGCTTGGGACTGGACAGGAAATAGCAAAGTGAGATTCAACTTGGAAAAAATTCCAGGAACACACATCTGCAGTGAGAGGGGAAAGAGAATCCAGAGCATGTCACAGCCTGGAAAGAATCCCCTCTCTTCTGGGGACCCCAGGGAATGGGACCCTTCCCTATTGCAGCCTGCCCTTGCTTGCAGCCCCCTCCCCAGGGTCTAAGGCTCCAGGGTCATATCAAGGTCCATAGCAGAGGACAAGTCAGCAAGAGCAAAGACTTCATTTGTAAAATGCCAAAGATCAAAAGGGTCCAGCAGCTGTATTCTACATCTGGGAAGCAAGATGGAGCCAGTCAGAAAAGAGGCTTCTGGAAAGAGCCAAAAGGAGCCTGAGACTTGACCATAGAAGGGAACTTGGATCTAGACCTGGAAAGTCCAAGATCTACTTGGGGAACAATAGCAGCTATTACTAGCAGCTACCTAGTAAGGGACTGAGCCCTTACTAGGCACCAGGCACTACGTAAGCACTTTTATAGGTGAAAAACCATCTTAAGATGGGAAATGGGGCAGAGGCAGGCTGAAGATGCTGCTAGCATGTGGTAGAGCTGGGATTTGAACCCTGGTGGTCTGGCTCCAACGCCCACGCTTTACCACTATGCTATCCCATCTCTGTACTCAGGGCTGTGGGATGAGCTAGATCTGAGGTCCCAAGGCCTCTCAGCTGCACTAGACTGCCCAATTTCCAAAATCCTTCCTCGCCTCAATGTTATTTGGCCCTGACAACAACCCTCTGAGGTAGCCAGGCAGTGTGAATGGCTCCCCTTCACAGAGGAGGAAACTGAGGTCCCAAGGGAAATGAGTTCCCAAGATCACAGGAGTGAGGGACAGAGCGAGGACTGGCCAGGACCTCCTGGCTCCCCCCACCCCAAGCCCTCTGCTGAGGGAAGGAGAAGGGGCTGAGCTGGAGCTCCAGGCTGGCCGTAAGGCCTAGGCAGAGGGGCAGTGCCAGGAAGCCCAGGGTTGGCTGCTCTCCATACCTGCCTGGGAGCTCCGAGGATGGCCCCACAGGATGCCCAAGTTGGCAGTAGCCTGGGCCTGTGCAGGCTGTGCCTAAGATGCCAAGGAAGCCCATCAGTGGCTCCAAGGCCAGAGGCAGAAATAGAAGTCAGGCTTCCTGCCCTCCGGCCTGTCTCCGGCCATGAGGGAGCCCAGCTTCCTCCCAGAGGAACCCAGTACTTCAGGCAGGTGTTGGAGCAGGATGGTGGGGCTGGAGAGCTGGGGTCCAGAGGGCAGGCCTGGGCCAGGGAGGAAGGAGCCAAGCAGACAGGGGGGTTTCCCAGACTCTGCTGTTCCTGGTGGGAGGAAAGGCTGGCAGTGGGGGGTAGGGTGACTCATCCAGGCCAAGGCCAGAGGACTGTTCTAGTATGCTGGGAACAATTGCTTGGGGCAGGGGTGGGGGTGGGGTGGCCCCACCAGTGGGCAGGCGTTCCCTAAACACAGGCAGGCAGACGGATGGGGCACCCACCCCTTGAGGCTGGGTTGTGTCCAGGCCCCCCTGGTGAGCTTCAGGCCCAAGTCATGGAGAGGCCATTAGGGCCAAGAGGCAGAGGCTCTGGTGAGGATGCAGAGAGAGCCAAGGCTGGCTGGGAAGGAGCTAGCATGGAGAAGATGGGTCAAGCCTAAGAGAGGGGTACAGAAGGCAGAGAAGATTTGGGATATGGGAAGAGGCATAGATTCAGATATAGGGAATGGGATATAGGGTTTGGGGTTTTTAAAGGTATTTTTTGGTGAGGACTGTGGGGCCTTGCAAAGGTGACACATATAAAGAGTTTCTGGTGCTGCTAAAATCAAAGCTGTAGGGAAGATGGGAGCTCAGTGAAGAGATGACAATAAAAAGAGCCAAAGTCCACAGAAGGCTTTCTCCATGCCAGACGCTGTCCTAACACCGTGTGGGGACCATCCCCATGAATCCGTGCAGTACCTGGAAGGGTTGGCAATCCAGGGCCACTACCCCTCTTAGCAACAAGGAAACCCAAAGAGTTCTGAAAACCAAAAATGGTTTTTAAACGTGCTTATAGCAAGCTCATGTGGTGCCAAGTCCTGACCTGAAATGACATGAAGCTATTAATAGGGTGAAGAGTCATACATTTTGCTGCAGAAATTTTAATGGTTTTGATTACAGGTGCTGTCCCAAACTCCACTGAGGGTGTCACAACCCAGCATGTACTTGCTTTAGGTCACCTTTCTCAAATTTGAAAACTTCTGAATTCCCAAACGCCTCTGACCCCAAGGGTTTCTATTAAGAGACTGTGAACTTGTGTTATTATTGCTTCCATTTTACAGATGAGGAAACTGAGGCTCAGAGAGGGTCATTTGCATAAGTGGGATCAAGCATGTGAGGCACCCAGTGCACTGCCCTGTATACAGTAAGTGCTCAATAAACATTAGAATTAGTACCATGGATAGGGTGGGGGGAGGTGTGCAGGGTAGAGGGGAGGAGTGGGTGTAGGTGAGGGCTGAAACGTGGGCATGTGAGACAGACGTGGGCTCAGGCCAGGTCAGCCTCCCGGGTGGCGCCCTGCATGGGGGTGGACCACAGGGCCAGGCTCAAGTCCTCTGCCTGCTCTGAGGCTGCCTGGGGTTCAGACCCCAGCCCTGAGGGCTTCCTGCTCTGGCTCCGCCCCAGAGACATTCTTTACATGCCTTGGGCGGTCAGCCCACTCCCTCCCTGTGGCCTGGGCCTGGGGCTGAGCACCCCCACTACCCTGCAGCTAGGCAGGAAGGTCTGAGCACAGTCCCCAGGGGGGCTGCAGCTGCCCGGGGCAAGACTCCAGGCATCTGGGCCGAGTGAGCTCATTCCATCAAAATCCAGAGACAGTGCGGGGGCAGGAGACAAATGGGCCCCTGCCTGCCCACCTGCCTCCCTCCCTAGGAGCCAGGGCCCTTTCCTAACTTGCCCATGGCGGGGGAACCAGCAGACACAGTCACCCACGGCCCCCAAATCTCCAGGGAGGGACCCAGGTCACCCCCAAACTAGCCACTCCCCCTACTAGGGCGGCAACCCAGGCTCCAGAGACAGGGTCATGGTGCCCCTGCCCCACACCCCCAGGCCGCCTGCTGGTGTCCTGTCCAGGGGCAGCAGACAGCAAAGGGGAAGGAATCTGTCGGGACAGCACATTGTTGTGTCAACTGCTGGAGGGAGAGAGCTCCGCACAAAAGCCAGAAGGCCTTTAATCCCCTGGCAGCCTGAAAGGGGCGCCGAGCCGGAAAGGAGGTGACCACAGCCTCCTCTGGCATGCCTGCACCGCCCGTGCCACTTGGGCAGGCTGCCAGCTTCCCACACGGGGGCCCCACAGTGGTGGGACCTGGGCCAGCCAGTCAGCCGGGAAGAATAAGGATCCCCAAGATAGGGAGAAGGGCTGACACTCGTCCAGTGCCCACGGCGTGCCAGGAGCTGAGCTAAGGGCTTTCTGAGGGTCATCTCACTTAAACCCGGAAGCCCACTAGGTAGATGCTGGTGGCATCCTACTTTAGAGCCGAAAACTAGGCTTGGAGAGGCGAAGTCACGCAGCCAAGGCAGTGGGGGTCGGGCTGGCACCCAGGGCCCGCTTCTGACCCTGCCCTCTGTGAGCTTGGACCAGGGACCAGGGACCAGGACCTGGGGGGGCTGCAGGTCTGGCCTGGGTCCTGTGCAGCACCGGGGGAGGGCCAGGCCTCCAGCTGAGGCCGAGGGAGTGGGAAGCTGAGGTCTAATGAGGAAGGACAGGGGTCTGCGAGAGCCCAGAGGAGGGTCACTTCACTCTGGGACAGGGAGGAGGTGGGGGGGCTTCCCAGCTGGTCTGAGAGAGGAATTCGCCCAAGTCAGGAGAAGGGGGAGAGAGACAGGAGGAAGGACACATGCAGGGGTCTAGGGGTGGGAGAGCGCACGGTACGCTCCTGGGACTGGAAGAAACTGGCTGCAGTGGGACGTGGCATGCAAGGTGACAGCCTCAGTGGAGGAGCAGCCCCAAATGGGCTTTTACACTGAAAGAGCTGGGCCCCTTGGCTGTACTGATGACATGGTGCTAGCTGCGGAACCCACACTCCTTAGTCTCCCAGAGTCCCTGCACTCGCCCCTTGGCCCCACAGACACCCCAAGTATGTGTCTCCCCTGAGCTGAGGGAGCTGCCTGCCAGGTTAGAAGGAAGAAGCAGGGAGCCACTGGGAATCGCTCCCACCCCACCTGCGTGCCACCTGCAGCCAAGGCGGTGGGGGACCCAAGGGGAGCCACCTCCAGGTCGGGCCATCCAGCGAGGAGGTCCCTGGGGGTTGAACACTGCCTGCCAAGCACCGTCAGTGCCAACGGCACCCGCGGCGTTCACGTGCATGCTGCCTGCCTGCAGCCCGGCTTGGTTCTCAGGTTCTCTGGCTCCTGGGCTGGCCCTGCTGCCGGGGAGTGCTGGCACGTCTGTCCAGCTTCAAGGCTACACCAACCTCAGGCGGGCCAGCCTGGTTGGGCCTGCCCATGCCCCCCTGGGTCACCACCCACACACTTCACAAATGAAGACTCTAGCACAGCACCAAGCCCGTGGGGGCACTGGGGGGAATGTTCCACAACTTTTTGTTGAAATGAGATGCCACTAACACCAAGGACCACTTCCTGAGCCTACTAGACTTTTCCATTGTTCTCAACTCCTCAAAGGGTTAGAAGAAAAGTCTTTATTCTGAGCCACAAGGCCCTATATCATCCGGCAATCACCCCCACCCCCACATACACACACCTTCAACTTCACTTCCCACCATAATCTCCCCAGTATCTGCCTGCTAGTCACATTTACCTCCTTGCCAGTCCTCATACCAAGCCCCTTCCCACCTCAGGGCCTTTGCACTTGCTGTTCTATCTGGGATACTCTGATCCCAGCTATTTGATGGCTCACGCCTTCACTTCCTCCAGTTTCTGCTCAAATGTTACCTCTGCAGAGACCTACCCTGAACCATCCACCACTCCTTACCCTGACTCTGTTTGATTGATCTTCATCACTGACATTTTATTCTTTATTTATGTGTTTACCTGTTTATTATGTCTCTCCCACTACACTATAAGCTCCATGAGCACAGGGAACTTGTCCATTTTGCTCATTTCTATATCCTCAGTGCCTAAAAAGTGCCTGTCACATAGTAGATACTCAATAATTGATTAATGAATGGGGTTGCAAATGAGGAAACTGAGGCTCAGAGAAGTGACTTGCCCATAGTCACAGAATTGGAAGAGTCAGGACTTGAACCCAAGACTTCTGGTTCCAAACCCAGAAGTCTGCAGTACCCGATCCCTCCCTGCCGCCATCTCTTCGCCCTCTGACAAGAGGTGGCCCTTCTCTGGGCAGACAAGCTGCCCATGGTGGCTGAGGAGAGAGCCGCCTACCTGCCCAGACCAGCATCTCGGGGTGGGGGCAGAGGGCTCGGAGGCAAGCAGGGGTCGGAACGCGGGGGCCATCCCAGGGCCTTGTATAAGCAGCCTGACCAGGCCTTGGTGACTCCAGTCAGGCTCGCTCCCGTGGGCCTCGGCAACAGGAAAAGAACAGGCTGGAGCGGCTGCCCAACAGCTGCGGCCAAGCAGCCGGCTCCCCGGCCCCTGGGGCTTTCCTCAACCGCTTCCTGGAGGGGGCAGGCAGGACTCAGCTCCTGGTTGAAGACAGGGCAACAGGGCTGGAAATAAGAGGGGGGGTTCATTCCCTTTGAAGTGACCCCATCCCCTTTCCTTATGACTGAAGTCTGTTCCAGGGCACGCTAACTCTGCGGGGGAAGGGGGCGGGAGACGTCTGTAAATGCTGGAATGCTATGATGGGGAAGGCAACTATTTAGTGTTTCCCCAACTTGCTTAATTTGGGAACCTTTCTTTATGCAGAGTTTGTGGGACCAGAGTTCCACAGAATACACTTTGGGAATACCCACCCTGTTGCCAGCTTTAGGTGTAAGCTGTGACCCACAGCCCTCGCAGGGGTTCTTGAAAACAGAAAAGCCACCAGTCCCCATGGCGGGAAGTGCTGATGGAAGAAAATCAGGCCCGGTTGGTGGCAGCAGGGCTACAGTCTCTCCTCGGAGAGGTCACCTCTGCTCTGAGACCCTGTCATCTGAGCAAGCCCAGACAGGGCCTCCCCTTCCCGCCCTGGCCGTTGGCCTGCCCCTCCCAGGTGGTGAGTTCCACTGGAACAGGCAGAGAGAGTGCCCCAGTCCATGGTCACTCCTGGTGCTAAGGGCTGTCCACAGATCCAAAGGTGCCTGCCCCCCAGAAAAGGAGGGAGCTGCGTGTTCTCAGGAGGGTTCGGCTGCTGCGGGCAGAGAAGGGGCCTGGGGCTTGCTGGCGGCGGGGGAGGCACACGGGGCTGGGGCTCTTCCCAGCAGCATGGCGGCCATGAGCTTCCAGCTCACCCTGTTCTCTTAGGCAAAGCCCTTCCCCTCTCTGAGCCTCAGACCCCCCTCATCAATGATGACCGAGACCCAGACCACTGGTTTCCAGTCCGCCCTCAGCAACCTTGGCAGCCGCTTTGGGAAGTAGGTGAGATGGAAGGGTGGGAACAGGTAGAGTTTGGGGGCCCTCCCCCAAATATTAGCTTCAACCAAAACAAATCTGCCTTTCCCCTTCTTCTATCCTGTCCTTCTATACAATATGTCTGGCCCAGCCACTTAATGGCTGTGAGGACACTTATGAGCCACTTCACCTCTCTGCGTCTCAGTTTCCTCATCTGTAAAATGGGCATGATACTTAATAGTAATAGTATCCACCTCATAGGGTTGTTGTGAGGATTAAATGAAAATGCAAAATGCAATGAACAGTACCTAGCACCCAGTGCATGCTCTCTAAGTGTTTCTACGGTTATTACTGTTATTTTGATTGAAATAAGGATTTCACTGCTTAATAATAATAAAGTTTGAAAGCTATCGACTTAGATGGTTTTAACATGCTAGAACATTGAAACCCTGAAATGTTAAGATTCCAAAATTCTAGGCGGTGACTCCCACCAACAAAGCGAGTGGGGCTAGAGGAGGGAATTACAAAGTCTGAACTAAGCCACAAGCAGTGAGACTGTGGGGAACTGCCCCGCAAAGGGTCATTGTTTATTTATTTATACCACCCCCTCCCACCCTGCTCCAAAAAAATTCAAGGCAGCTTACAAAGATGCACACATCGCACAGCCAGAGAAAACAAATGAAACGTATGTAAGAAAAGAGGAGACAGACAAAGCCAGGAGTGAGACAATTATACAGAAAGCACGTGCCAAATCCCAAAGATCTGGGAAAGGCGCCCCTCAATTGGCTCTGAGCTTTCCAGGGGCCAATGGGAAGAAGGAAACCTGACCAGTCCCCAGATGCCATGACCTAGAAGGTGAAAACAAGCCTGTTGCTTAGAAGAAGCACAACTATTACTGATGCTGGGAGCAGGAAACGTCCCAAGGGACAAGGTCTGTTTAGAGCCCTTCTTTGCCCTTGTCAGTGGGGCCGGCATCCCCTCTGGCTGTAACCAGAGGCATGGACCATAGTCATCAAAGATCCAGGGAGGCAGATCCAGGGGGCACCTCAACAAACCTCACCGCAGCACCTTTGGTCTGGGCAGGATTACCCATCCCTCCCCAAGCCTGAACACAGCCAGTGCCCAAAATAGCCAGACAAAGAGAAGGTGCCAGGAGGCCTGGGGTGGGGGCCTGGCTAGGCCCACCCGCGGCGGAGGGATGGTGGGCCAATGCACGCACACCCCTGGTGCACAAAAGGGCACCTTCACTCAGGCATGGCCGCCCCTGGAGTCCCCAGCCAGCAGGCTCTCTCCGCAGCCACACGTTGCACACGCAGGAACCAGGCTGGGCTCCGCCCTTCCCACGAGGGGGGCCTTCCTCCAGGAGCCAAATGGAAAGTCTTCCCAGAAACACCACCGCACCATATAGGGAAGTGCCCAAGACCTCATCGCAGCTCCCCACCTCCAGGTTCAGCCTCTCTCAGGATCCACTGACACAGGGTCCCCGGTGCTGACTCCTCCCTGGGTCCCCCAGCTGCAGGCCAAGACAATGGGGGCTATTTTGGACTGCACGGGGTATTTAAAGCTCTGGCTGGGCCTTGTCCCTGGGGAACAAGAGACTTTGGCCTCCGCAAGACCTTCCTGAAATTGTTGCTGCCCCGACTGCAGTGATGGCTGGGTCCTATACTGTTCCCAACCTCTCCTGCCAGTCCCTGAGGCCCTGCAGCATTCAGCAAGAGTGCCTCCTCCTCCAGGAAGCTCATAGGGCTGCCCCCCACAATGAGCTCCTTAGGCTGGGCAGCCCTGCCCAAGGCCCTCACTTAGACATAATCCCTGGGAATCAGAAGGACTGGGTCCTGAGCTGCCCTGATGCTTACCTTCTCTGGGCCCAGTCTTCTCATCTGCAAAGTATGGAGAATACCAATGTACCTAAAAGTGTGTCAGAGGCTACAGAGGGCTCTACAAATGGAAGGTTTCCGTAATGAAGATGCAGTTGTGTCTCCCCAGCCACCCTGTAGGGTAGAATGTAAACAGGGACAGAACTTGTCTGTTTTTTTACTGCTCTTTTTCTAGTACCTAGCACACAGTAGGCATCAAATAAATATTTGTTGACTGATATAAATATTTGCAGAGTGGGTTTGTAACCCCCATGGAACCACCCACTGGGCTGGGTGCACAGGTGGTTAATATTGTTTGATAACATTGCCAGCTCTCTCATTTCGAGCACCCAGGATATACCAGGTCTTATGCTAATACTTTATGCCAATTAGCTCATTTAATTTGCTCAACAATCCCAACAGATAAAATCATCCCATTTTATAAGCGAGAATATGGGAGTTCCAAGTGTTTAAAGAGCTTGCCTGAGGCCCTAAAACTAGTAAGTGGCCAAGCTAGAACTCAGACCCCAACAACGCGACAATCCTGCATCGACACAGAAGAAAGGCAGTGGGAAGAGCACTGAGCTGGAAGCCAGAGGACCTGAATTCAGCTGCTGAGGAGCTGTGTGACTTTGAGCAAGTTACTTGAATTCTCTGAATCTGTTTTCCATAAAAACAGGGGTATTAATTCCTATTTCTCAGGGTTGTTAGTAGGATCAAAAAAGCTAAGGGATATGACCACGTGCCCCGTATTAGCCCCAACCCCTCCCCAGGGGCAGGGCTGTGAGGGTGGTGGGGGAGGAAGGAAGGGGGCCCATGCTGGCTCTGGAATGAAGCTCAGCAGTTGCTGACAAGGAGAGGTGTTTGAGAGCAGCGCTGGCCCCAGCCCAAGAAGGGGGAAAAGATAGTGGGGAGCAGCTGGCATGTCACCTCTGGGCTCCTCTCTCACCGGTCCCTGCTGACAGCTGCTGGGGCCACAGAGCTTCAGGCCCCACAGCAGGCAGTGGCAGGCTATCTGGGGTCATCTCGTGATGCCAGCCACTCAAGCCCCAAGATGCCCTGGCCTGGCCTGGCCCACTGGGCAGAACACAGGCCTCACGGCCCCACCCCACAGCACTTTACCCAGTTTCCTGGGAAGGCTGGGGTGGGGTGGACGGGTGAAGGAGCCGCAGGGTTGGAGCAAAGGTCTGTGGGCTGAGCATGCAGGAGCCTGGAATATGGTCTGCCCCAAGGCGCTGGTGGGGAGGTGGGTGGGCAGGACTGGGTGGGATGGAGGGTCCTGGAGAGGCCTTGTGGCTTTCCTGGACTGGGCTGAGGCCCTTCAGAAGAGAGGCTGTGAACTGAGCCTCGCCCCGCCCCAGGCCCCCCTCGGCCCCCTCAGATCCTGGCCGGCCCTGCTCCATTCCCAGCTCCTTGCCAAACCTTTCCAGCCTGCTCCAGCCCACGCTGTTCTCTTTCTTCTCTGAACTCTCCTGCACCCATAATTACGACTGAACAGATTTTCTGAAGCAAAGTCTCAAGAAACAGTTGAACAAAGGATTTCCGAGCCACTTCAGTTGTCAGAGGCAGCCTGGGAGATGTAGTTTGGATGCTGATGTGACATGGCAATAGTTTGGACTATTTAATTAATCAGTCAAGGCCTTCCTAGGAAATAGGTGCTGGCCACACGCCACCCCACACCGTTTAGAGCAGACTAGACCATGCGTTCTCATTCCACCTTCTGTGTGTGCAGCAGTGATCGGTGGGCAGGGCATGGCTTTGGGGCGAGTCAAAGCAGGGTTTGAGCTCCACCTCAGCAACTTCCATCTTCCTAGCTGCATGGCCTTGAGCAAGGTCCTTGACCTCTCTGAGCCTGTTTCCTCTTCTGTAAAATGAGGATAAAACGGCCAGCCGCCTCCTGAGGCTGCTGTGTGGATTCCACAGGACAACCTAAGGGCTTTGGCCAGTGTCTCGGACTTACCAAGTTTAACGTAGGCGTCACTTCCTCCCCTTCCTCCCCTCCCATACACCAAGAGTGAATTGCTGCTCTTCCTTTCACAGGCCAGAGAAGGTTCATCAGAGACCTGCAGGCATACAAAGCTCCAAGGGTTTCCTGGATCTTGAGCTCCAGGGCTGGAGGCATCACCAGGCTCCATGCCCTCATTTATCAGAAGGGGAAACTGAGGCCAGAGAGGGGCAGGAAGGACATAAACCAGTGTGGGGGGCCTGGGCTCCATCCCTTCTCTGACACTTACTGGCTGCTGGGGGACGACCTCCTGGAGCCTCACTTTCCTTACGCATGAAATGGGGCTACCGGTAGGGCCCCTGAAACAGAGTTATAAGGGAGGAGGGACAATGTATGTAGCATGCATGGAGCAGCGCCGGCCACAGCAGAGGGAAACGACAGCTCTGAGGACAAAGGAGGAGCAAGAGTCTCCCCACTTGGTGGTGGAGGCAGGCCCAGAACCAGGGCTCCTGGCTCCTAACACAGGGTCTTCCACTTTCCACAGAGTCTCCTTCTTCCACACTTTGAAGAGAGGGGCTCCCAAAGGCCACGCTAAGTGGCTGCTCAGAGGAGGGCTCTGGCCGGGTGGCATGAGGCTGTCTTTGTTGGTGGGTGATCAGGGCCTGAGACCCCAGTCTTGGCCTCCAGGGGTTACAGCTGGTCTCTCCTGCCTGCTCCCAACCTCCCAGATGGCCAGCCCAGCCGAGGACACGACAGGAAGGGCTGGCAAGGGAGGGGTGCATGCCTTTGGCAGGGAATTTTGCAACCTCCTGGGGACTCTGGTTACCGGAAATGGTAAATCTCCCACTGCCTGTCACCTCGGGACCAGGAATGCCTACTGCCAGCGGGAACATCCTGTCCATGGGCCCCACACAGCCCAGGGAAAGCTGGGGTCCGGGCCCAATCTCTGCTCCCCGCCGTGCCCCGGGGGCCTTGGGTGGACCTCTGGGTCTCCCAGACAAAGGATGCCTGTCATTGTGGGGCAGTGGGCCAGGCCATAACTGATGCATCCAGGAAGAATGGGTGGGAAGGGAGACTGAGCAGCTCGAAAGCCACCTCTAAATCTGATCTGCTCAACCCTGTTAAACGTGGCTTCGGCCCCTGTGGTCTCGCTAACCCAGGGCAGGAGGAGTTCTGGGTAGGCCTAACTCGGCTGGAAGCCGAGCCATCTGCAGTCACCGCCGCACCTCCCACCCTCATCTCCGATATGGAGGGGGCACAGGCCCCTGCCACGGAGTCCCTGTGTGATTCGTGGAGCTGTGCTTTGCGAGTCACTTAGCACAGGGCCTGGCGCGTGGTAAGGGCTCAATGAATGGTGGCTATTGGGTATTGGGAGGTATTGGGAAGTATTGGGAAGTATTGGGAAGTATCAGGAAGGAGAAGGGAAAATGACCCATCACTTTTATCTGAGTACGTTCTGTGAGTCAGGTACTGTTCTCTGCCCTCAGGGAGCTGACATTCTAGTGGGAGCCAGATGGACCATAAAGCAGCCCCCAAGCAAAGGTATGTCAAATGGTGAGAGTGCTCGAAGGAACAACATAGCAGGGTGAGGGGTATGGGGAGTGGCAGAGTGGGGGACTGCAATTTTATACACTGGAGTCGGGGAAGGTGACATCTGACAGAGACATAAAGGAAAGGAGGAAGTGGCATGCATGCAACCTTAAAGGCATATTCTTGGAACATTCTGGAAACAGCCAGGAGGCCAGTTATCTAACCCTCCTAACTGCCCTGAGAGCTGGGTATAATTATCCCCACTCCCTAGATGAAGCTCAAAGAGGGGAAGGGGCTGGCCAAGCCCACAGGAATAGGGCCAGGATTCTACCTTCTTTCTCGTGAGGGTGCTGGGGTACAGAGGAGGGGCAGATTCATTTGAGTCAGCATTCTGATTCCTTCAGACTGGCTGTGTGATCTTGGACAAGTTACATCTCCTCTCTGGGCCTCAATGTCCTCATCTGCCAGTGGACCAGCCAGTGCCTGCTCTGGCCAGCTCCCGGTGATGAGGGAGGAGCCGAAAGAAGGCCCCTTGAGCTTCTCAGGGTCCTCCCCACCCCTCCCTCGTGAAGCTCCTGGACAAGTGTTGAGTAGTGGGTGTAGACCCTATCAACCTGATGAAGCCCAGGGCCACCCCTGCCTGGCCCCTGAGGGTTCTGCACCCTGCTTACACCTGCCTCAGCACACTCAGCACCCAAGGCCCAGCCATAGCCAGGGGATCCACCCTGCCCTTGGGCTCCAGGTGTTGGTCATGCCCCATCCCAACCCCCAGGGCCCAGGGCCCAGGGCCCAGCCCAGGAACAGCTCTTTGTGTCCTGGACCAGGCGGAGGCCCCCGACCGGCCTTTGTCAGCTGGGATGCCAGAGCAGACTGGCCCTCACGGGCACAGAGCCAGACCCGAAGGCCCGGGCCAAGTGCAAACAGCACGCTTGGCACCCAGATACGGGCGTTAGAGCGGGCAGGCTGCCCACTGCCCCGTCACAACAAACCATCACCTCCGCCCTGCTAGAGGGGCCCGAGCAGACAGAACCTCCACTGGGAGCCTGGGGACTGTCAAGGAAGGCCTGCTACCCACACCCACCCCCGGGAACAGGAATCACAGAGATTCCAGATGCCAGCAGCTGGGTGGTGAGATAAGCAGAGGCCAGCTGAAGGGGTGGGTGGGAAAATTAAGGAGGGAAGGGTGGGCAGGATGGAGCAAAGCCATGGATTTTGGAGGCGCCAGGAGACAGATAGTGAGGACTTCTCCCCAGCTGCTGGAGAGGAGGCGGGGCTTGCACAGTATGGTGGGAGGGGCAAAGTTATCTGCCTCCATGGAGGCGCGGGGCTCTCCTAGGCTTCTACAGCCCAGTGGTTCCAAACTGGAACAGGGAACAAGTAATGATGACAACAGAACCTACTCACTGAGCCAAGCACCTTGTGCCCAGCACTTTATATACAGCAGCATTGCCCAGCAGAACTCTTTGCAGGGGTGGAAATGGTCTACATCTTCACTGTCCACTAAGGTAGGCTCCAGCCACATGTGGCTACTGGACACTCGACATGCAGCTAGTGCAACTGAGAAAAACTGAATTTTTAATTTTAGTAATTTGTGTTTTATTTTAATCACTTGCATTTTAAATTTAAATGTGGCTAGCAGGTATTATATTGGACAATGCAGATCACACCATCACTGATCCCTAAGCCAAGCCTGGAGGCAAGCCTGGAGCCTCTTTGTAAAATATCTCTATTTTACAAAGAGGGAAACTGAGGTTTGCCCAGGGCCACAGAGCAGAGGTAAGCCACGGCAGTGAAATGGGAGCCCAGGCCTGGTCCCTCCGCTGTGCTCCCCACCCAGGGTTATTGTCGAGGCTGGAAAAGACCTAACGGAAATCGTCCATGTGTAGGCGATAAGCCTGCCCAATTAATCAAGATATCAAGTCTCTTTGCTTTTGACCCAAATTCTTTCCGCTACACCCGTTATCACACGCTAACCAGAAGCTGTGATTGGCCAGTTATAAAAGTCTTTGATTTCTGGACATGAAGGACAGGGCGAGAAGGGAAAAATCCCAGCTGGTTGAGGAGCCAAGGCTTTGAGTACAGTGAGAATCTTCAATGGCAAGAAAGCTGGCCCCAGCCTTCCCCGCCTCATTCCCCTCCTCCCCAGGCTCCTGAGAACTGGACCATATCCTCTCAGGGACGTGGGGCCTACTTTCCTGCCTCTAGGTCTTCCTTTCTGCAGGCTGTTCCTCCTCCTGCCTTCCAGTCTTATCTCATCCTTCAGTGCCCGCTCAGCCACCACCTCCACTCAGAAGGCTTCCTGGATCCCCCCCCACAGACCCCTTTCTCCTGTCCACAGCTGTAGGGCTTAATTTCTACCTCTTTCAGCACTAGAGCTCCAGCTTTAACTATAGTCACGTAAGCAAATGTCTCTGCTTCCTGCTGGAACCAAAGCTCCTTGTTGTTGTTTAATCTTTTTATTATATATATATTTAGCCTTGGGATTCCTCCAATGCCCAGCACCTAGTGGATAATAAACAGATATTATTACATTGAAATGAATTATAGTGGCTCAGAAGTTTGGGGACCCAAGTACTAATGGCTCTGCCCCAATTTCCCATGATTCCAGAGGGTAAGTGCCTTCTCTGCTCTGGACCTCGATTTATACATCTATAAAGTAGGGGCAATAATAGTGCCTGCCTTATTAGGAAACAATTTGTATTTATATATTTATTTAACAAACACTATGTGCCAGACACACGACAAATATTAAGGGACCTTCATAGCAACCCTAGGAGAGTAAGGATCATTATCATTACTATCCCCATTTTATAGAAGACAAAACTGGGCATGAGATTAAACAGATAAAAGAGCTAATGCAGGGGAGCAGATGTGGCTCAATCAGTAGGGCTCCCGTTTACCATATGGGAGGCCCCGGGTTCGGTTCCCAGGGCCTCCTGGTGAAGGCAAGCCCGCCCGCACGGCGTGGTTAGCTGACCCAGCGAGCACAAGCAGCAAGGGGGGGATAAATGAACAAATAAATAAAATCTTTAAAAAAAAAAAAAAAAAAAAAAGAGCTAATGCAGGGGAACAGATGTGGCTCAAACGGTTGAGCTCCTTCTTCCCACATGGAAGGTCCCGGGTTCGGTTTCCTGTGCCTCCTAAAAACAACAAAAAAACAAACAACAAGCAAACAAACGAAAAAAACTAACTCAGGGAAGCCGATGTGGCTCAGTGGTTGAGTGCTGGCTTCCCAATTTCAAGGTCCCGGGTTCATCCCCCAGCCCTCAGGAAAAAAAAAAAAAGAGAGAGAGAGATAATGCAAATCAAGGGCTTTGCCCAGTGTCTGGCACGTGGTAAATGTTAAATAAATAGTTAGGTTCTCCCCCCCCATTGAGGAGCCTACAGCATTGGGGGAGGTTTAGAATACGTCCTCGGGGGCGTGGCACGAAGTAGGTGTTCCTCAAATGCTTGCTGCTAGATTTGCTGAGTCTGGTGATGGGGCAGAGTGAGTTCAACTGAGCCCTGAGGCTTCGGCTGTCCCCTGCTCTGATTCCCACTCCCTCGGTGACCTGCAGGGGCCAAATGTACATCAGGCCACATCAGCAGTGAGGCCCTTTCCTGTCCTCATCCTGCTCCAAGGAAGTTACAGGCCTCAGGAGGAATTTGCAGAACCACCTCCACCCAGCTGTGCTGGGCCATGGGTGAATGGCAGGAAGAAGGTCAAGGGCAGGACACACTCTTGACTTTCCCCGGTCCCTTCAGGGGCTTTGACACCCCATCTCTCTCCCCAACTCTGGCCCAGACCAAAAGAAAGAAGGGGAAGAATTTGGGAAGAGAATGAACATGGATGGAGCTTGCGTGTTGGTCATCTCTCTCGGCCTTAGCTTTCACAACTAGCAAATGAGGAAAATAATACCTACATCAAAGGGTGTTTTCAAGATAAAATGAGACAGTGTATGTAAAGCAGCACTTCGCAAACTTTAATGCACACACCAATCACCTGGGCATCTTGTTAACCTGCAGATACTGATTCAGCGGGGCTGGGTGGGGCCTGAGACTCTGCATTTCTAACATGCTCGGTGCCATGCTCGGTGCCATGGATCACCCTTGAGTTGCAAGGACAAAGAGGGACTAGAACACGCCTTGCGCATAGTAGGTCCTCAATGAAAGTTAGCTATGCTTTTTCTTCTTGTGATTTAATCCTTAAGAAACTCTCCCTAGGAGACTGGAACCGTTATTCCCATTTCACTGCTTATAACACTGAGGGCCAATGAGGTTGAGTGACTTGCCCCAAGCACAGAAAGCTAGAAAGAGGCAGAAGCAGGGAAGCGGCTGTGGCTCAATCAGTGGGGCTCCCGTTTGCCAAATGGGAGGCCCTGGGTTCGGTTCCCGGGGGCCTCCTGGTGGGGGCGGGCCCGCCCGCACGGCGTGGTTGGCTGACCCAGCGAGCACAAGCAGCAAGGGGGGGATGAATGAATAAATAAATAAAATCTTTAAAAAAAAAAAAAAAAAAAAAAGAAAGAGGCAGAAGGATTCAAGGCCAAGTCCCGGCTCCATCCTTCCCTTGCATCACGCCACCCCAAGCCCCGCCCGCCCAGAGCAGAAGCCAGAGGCATGGAGCTGAGGACACACCAGCCCTGGCCCTCAGCCCCATCACCGGTCCCTTGCTGGGCCAGCCAGGCCCCTGGCAGGGGTCCAGGCTTCCCCAGAGGGGCCGCAGCCGCCCAGCCTTGGGCCCTCACCTCCATGCCCCCAGCAGCAGCTTCCAGCGGCCTCCCCCTCCATCGCCTTATAAAGCAGCCCGAACTGCTCTTTTCCAAGTTGCAGTTTAATTTTATATGGAGTGAACCGACTGTCCTCTCCCTGCAGCCTCGGCCTGACTGCTTCACACATTCCTGCTGGAGCAACATTACCTAATTTAACCATAGGCCCTGCTCTCCCGGGCTCTCAAAATAGCAGCTGCCAGCAGGGGAAAATGCCCTAATGCTATCAAAATAAACCATTCTCCCCTTTCCTCCCGATTGGGTCTCCACCCGCCTCGGGAGCCAGCCCAGGGAAGAAGCAGGAACAGAAGGACTGAGGCGGGCCTGGGGTGCCCAGGAGACCTCCAAGTCCCCATGCCCTCCATTCTTCCCACCCTTTCATCCATGTCCTCTTCATCCATGATCCTGGGATCTCCCCAAATCCTCCAGCTCATCCTCATGTGCCACTGTTGCCCCAGTTACCCAAGTTGAGGATTCAACTTTCACTTTCTCCTAATAAAAACTGCAGGATTAATACAATAATTGCTTCCATTCACCAGGTATTAGTTATGAGCTAAATATACTTCCCACAGCTTGGCCAGCTGACACCTGTAAAGTAGGAATTAGTATTCCCTTGTTTCAGATAAAGAAAGACACCCAGAAAGGTTAACTGACTTGCCCAAGGTCACACAGCCTGGAAGCAGCAGGAGCAGGAGTGGAAGGCAAGCCCAGGTGGCCCGAGGCCCTTACCGTCACACCTCCCCCACCTGCAGGAGGAGTGCAGGGGTTCCTCTGTGCTGGAAGGGGCTTGTCTGACTGTTATTGCAGGATCTGCACACACAGCTGGTGCCAAACCACAGGGGACTATTATTATGCCATAGCTCACATTTCACCAAGTGGGCCTAAGTCTGTCCCCAAGAACCCAGGCTGCCTATCAATCTGTGACTCCAAGCTCTGCTCTGCACTCCCCGCACCCTGATACCCCAGAGCAGGCTGCTACATTTAAGCAGGGGACACCTAGGCTGCTGCCATACGGCAGGTGCAACCAGTGGTTAAGGAGCTGCAAGGGCGGGCCTCCCCCTCCCCTGCTCTCTGCCGGCTGCAGTAATCATTAACCAGGGCAAAGCCAGGGTGGAGAGCTGAAGCAGGCGCCCGGCACCCCACCCATGGCCAGCTCCAGGCCCCTCCCCAGCTGGGGCATCCTAAGGCCGCCTTCTCAGCTACACAGCTGGGATAGTGAGCCCCCGGGATTGGGGCTCTGACCACCTGGCCTCCACCTGGTATCCCAGCAGGCCCAGAAGCATTTACTAAGCACCTGGACCCTCTTCATTCACAACCCTCCCTCCCTCACTCCCCTCCTAACATTTTGGAGACCCCACCAGTAAGGGCTGGATCCTTGCAAGCAAAGCAAACCCAAGACTCCCCAGGTTTACCTAAGACTAGGAGCAGTCTTGAAGATGGAACAAGAAAATCACAAAATAATAGTTATTTATCAACTTCCTACTCTCTGGCTGTAGGAAATTTATTTGCTTTCTAGTCTTCACCAAAACTCTGCAAAGTAGTTATTATTATTCCCAGCTGACAGACGAGGCTCAGAGAGGCTAAGCCACCAATCCAGGGTCACACAGCAATAAGTGATGGAGCTGGGACAGGACTCAGGGCTGTGCCTTCTGCCCAGAACACTGTCCCAGAGTACAAACAGCAGAATTAACTGATGGGGGGATAAGAAGTCACATAGAGAAGCCTCTGGGCTCTTTTCTGAGCTGTCTGGAAGCCCTTTGGCTCTGCAGCGAGAGCCCTGATCTTTCTACAAGGAAAAATTTCCTAGGCTTAGAGACCCCAGAGGTGAGAGAGTTTGTGAGGGAGAAGATGTTGATAGGGAGGGTGGCACCCCAAATATCAGAATGCCAAGCAAAGGTGGCCCCTGGGGCTTTTAGCACCTGTCAAGGCAAGAGCTAGATCCAGGAGATAGTGGCAGGGAGGAAGGGGGCAGCTGAGGCCTGAGTGAGGTGGGGCCTCCTGGAGAGTTGAGGGGGAGGTGGGCCAGCAGGCCACCATCTTCCAGCTGCTTACAGAATTCCCCTCAATTACTCAGGTGAAACCTAGGTGAGGCCCAGACAGGCAGAGAGCTTTGATCTTATCACACATTCCTTCCCCAGCATCCCAGGTCTCTCTCCCCCTACCAGGGAGGCGGGGAGGTGGGAAACCAGCCCAACTTAACCCTTTCCTCCCATTTCCTAAAGGCAAAATCTAGGCTTGAGCTGATCTCTGTCCTGCCCAGCCTTGCTCTCCCCACCAGGAGACTGGGAAGAGAAGAAGGAAGCAGAATGAGAGTGGAAAGCAGGAGGAGCTCAGTGCCTTTAACTCATTCAATGCCACTGAATCCCAAAACTGAGCTCTGTGGCCAGCTTCCATTTCCCCTAAATTAAAATCACCAGACTCAGTACAAATAGCCCTTGCTATTTTCACATCCATGAGCTCACCAGAGACTAGCAATAAAACCAGCCTGCTTTGCTCCCCACCTGGGTGGGTCCTCTCCCCTGCCCTGGGAGGAGCTGTCTCCTGGGTTGCCCTCTTCCCACAAGCTACTTGCGTGTGGGAATCAGACTGTGCAGTGACTGGAATAACTAATGGGGAACAAAGTCACAAAGACTCAAGATATCTCCTGGAGTTCTTATGGCCCAGAAACCCTGTTCTGAAGCCCTCAGTCTCTTCCTTGAATGCAGCCTCCTTCTTCTTCCCCCTCCCCCCTCTAGTAGTGAGTAGTCCCCCACCCAGTTTGTCTCCCCCATCAGACCATGGGCTCCTTTAACCCATGGCTGGTGTTTACACCCAACATACGGCCTGCATGGAGTTGACACTCAATGGATTCAGCAAATGTGCGCTGAATGAATGAATGGTCCTATTCTGCATCTGGGGAAAACTGAGCTCAGAGAAGTTAAAGGGCTTGTGCTGGACCACATAGGCAAGGCTAGGAGGAGCATATGAATCTGGTGGCTCCCAGTTTAGTGCTGAAGAGACATCTGCAGGGCCCCTGGATGTAAGTTCAGCAGCAGATGCCAAGGGGGCACAGAGGTGAACCAACATGAGCAGATCACAACAGAGGTCCACACAGGAGGGCAGGACAGGCTTCAAGGAGGTCTAGGGGAGCAGAGCGTGTTCCCTATCTGTTTCCCTAGCTCAGGGTCTGGCACTTGGTTAAGGTGGGCTGGTGGCATCGATGAAGATGTATGACCGGTAATGTGGCAGGTTCCTCGAGGTGGCTACCACCCTATGCCCAACCCAGAGAGGACTGCTAGGCAGAAGCTAGCAGTCCTCTCCAAGAACTCAGAATCCCTTTCCCTGGACTTGGCAGGTGGCCAAAGAGCAAGAAAGGAGCCCATTTTGTTGATAGGAAAAGTGAGGCCCAAAGCCAGCAGTTGGCTGGCAATCAAGTGGAGGTCCAGGCCTTGACCTCTTGCCTCCTGATCTGGCCAGGTACAGGATGGGGGAAGGGGCTGGGATAGTTGTCACCTCAGCTATCTTGGGGACTTCCTCTCATTCTTTCCCAGTGCTAATGACTCCTGCAGTTGTCGAAGGCCTTCCTGCTCACATACCAGACAACAATGAGGACAACAGCAAAGGACTCCAGAGACAATGGGGACAACTCCTGGACCTCTGCCCCTGAGTGCCTTCCCCCTCCACCAGCCCAAATCCTCCTTACCCTATAAGCCCCCCTTCCTCTAGAAAGCCTTTCCAGATTCCTTCCCTGACAATCTGTTATTGTCTGGATTTTGAGTTGTGCTGGGTATTTATGACTCATGGGTCCTGTCTCTCCAGCTTCCAAAGAGTAGGGACCGTGCCTCGAATTTCTTCCAGGAGGACTACCAGAGCTGGATTCAGCTCCCAAGTGTCTTTGCACCCAGCTGTGTGATCTTGGGAAAGACAATGCTCTCTTCTGAGCTTTCTCCTCTGGAAACTAGAGGTATAAGCCCAGCCTCACAGGAAGCTTGGTAATGCAGATAAAACACTTAGCACCATGTTTGGCACCCAGTACGTTCTCAGGCAATGTCAGCTGAATGGATGGATGGATGGATTCTTGAATTCACTGCACAGACATGTTTAAATGAAACAGCTTGGGACTCACATGGAGATTCTGTCTCTCAGTTGGGCCATGTGCTCCTGAATTGAGGTAGGCACAGGGCTGGCTCAGAGAAGACCCTCCTCAGCAAAAACTCACTGCACTCCCACAGGGCAAAACCTGCAGGCCCCCCAGGGAGCCTGGGACCTGATTGAGAGGGTTCCTGGTTCCCAAGGTTCTCAGTTCCAGGGAAAGCCATATCTATCTCACTGGGAGACATTATCACTAGTTGAGAAGGAAACCAAGTGGCAAAAGGCACCCAAGTGTAGAATCAGGAACTGAATAAGCCCGCATGGCAGATAAGCAGCTTGCCATAACCCTCTGCCAAAGCCAGCCCAGGTCCACCTCCCCCATGCAGCCTGCCCTGACTATACCAGTCCTCCCAGGTTATCCTCTCTCTGGGCCCAACAGCCTGGACCCACTCGGGAAGGAACAACTTTGGAGTCAGACAACCTGGACTCTACTCTCAGCTGTGCCATGATGAACTAGATGGATGGTTTGGGCTGGTCATTTTCCTTTGCCGTGCCTCAGTTTCTCCTCTGTAAAATGGACATAATAATGCCAACCAAGCAAGACTGTGGCAAGGATTGCGTGAGATAATGCCTGAAGAGTCCAGTGTAGGTTTCGGCTCAAGAGAAGGTGGCGGTTTTGATCAGGAGACGGTATGAGCACTGGCTTAGCACTGGCTGCCGACCTGGGTGATTGAGGTCAGTGGGAGGGGACCCTGGAGGTCCTAGGACAGAGAAAGGATTAGTCACTTGTCCCGGGGAAACTCCTAGGTCTCAGCTCTTCTGGCCCAAAGGACACAGAAAGGCAAGAGGCAGGAGGGGGAGAAAAGCTGTTGAAGTGATAGAAGCCACAGGCGCCAGGACTGATGAGTCCAGAATCTCAATTGAAGCAGCCCAGAGAGGGCTCCAAGGAGAGGCATGATCCTAGTTCCCAGCTGTCTGAAAACTGGAAATGCCAAACAAAGAGAGGGATAAGTCAGCTGGGGTGAAGAGGGGAGGCCAGGACCAGAGCGGGCTCCTTGGGAGAGAGCCATGGGGTGGCAGGGAAGGGAGGGGTGGGGACAGGGACCCGAGGTGGGCTGGTGCACTGGGAAGGGGCCAGAGGCAGCTGGGAATTCCAGCCCCACCCCAGGAAAAGCATCTGTGGGGTCACTCAGGGCCGCCTCTGAAGCCTGCCCCCTGCCCAGCCCAAGGCTGCCTCTCTCTCCATCCCCCTCCCCACTCCCCCAGTCTCCAACTGGGATTGGAAAGGGGAAGAATGCCAAATGTCCAACATGAAACACCTGGCTGTGACCCACCCAAGTGGGGAGCGGGCACAGAACAGGGCAAGAGAGATCATGGGGCCTTTGTGCATCTCCTTCTCTTTAGTCCTGCTGTTTCTCTGAGAGCCCACAGGTGCCAGATGAGTGCCGTGCAGCCCCCCACCCCAGCCTGGCAAACATGGACCCGCTACGGGGTTTTCCAGTGTGGGCCTGAGGGAGGATGGGGCTAGAACAGGGCCTTAGGAAGCCCCCCTTCCTCTCACTGCTCCCCTTAAGAGGCATGAACATCCTTTCTGCACCCATGGGAGCCACTTGGCCACACCTCTCATTGCACAGAGCCCACCAACTGCACACATCTGGGAAGGGGACAATGTGTCCAGGCTCCAGCCTTTCCCAGACCACACCCTGGGGTGTGCTCCCCCTCCTTCTCCTCCTCCAGGAAGCAGCGGATCAGGGTGGAAGGGTGGACTCTGTCCTGCAGCTGGGGCCTCAGTGGGGGAAAGGGGGCTGTGACAGATCAGCTGCAGTTACATCAGGGCTCTCAGACTGTGGAAGAGGGAGCAGGGAAGGTAGCCTTTCTTGATCATTCACTCAACAAGCATCTGCTGAGCAACCACAGTAGGCCGGGCCAGGCACCGGGAGCCCGGAGCCAACCACCACCCTGGCCTTGCCCTCAGCAGGAGCAAGACTAATAAGGTAGCTACTGGTTATCAATATCACATTCCAGGCACTGGGCAAAGTGCATGCACCTGGCCATCTCATACCACCTGGGAAACAGACATCATGGGCTCCCTTTCACAGGTGATCTGAGGCTCAGAGAGATAAAGCAGTTTTCCCAAGGTCACACAGCCCACTGGAGCCAAACCAAGATTTGAAGTCAGGGCCGTCTGAGCTCACACCTTTCCCTCGACCACACTGCCTGGGGAAAGGGACTCTGAGTCCAGTAAGAGAGCAGACAAGTGGAATACAGGAGTAGGCATCCTGGCTTTCCCACTTGTTGGCAGAAAGCAACAGCTGGGAAGGACAGCTCCCATGAGGCCTGGGGCCAGGGGCAGCCCCTTTTCCATCCTCAACCAGTAGCCTGGGCCTTCTTGGCCTGCTGGCTTCCTCCAGGCATTCACTAATCACTCATCACATGTTCACAGGACACCCACATCTGTCAAGCACAAAGGAAACTGCAATCAACAAAATAGAGTCCCTGTCCTTCATGGGGCTTCCATTCTAGATGGGAGGAAGATAGCCCATTCCTAATAAATGCAGAAACACGGAAACGAGCTCAGGCCATGGGGTTCTCAGGGTCAGTGTTTGTGGCTCCACAGATGTTCACTCAGCAAGATCCCACCATGACCCTGTCACAGGCCAATGCAGATGCCCCAGCAAGGGGGGGGGTGAGGCAGGCTGACCAACACTGCCCCCTACCCCCATGCCGACCTTCCCTCACCTGCCATTCTTAATCTTCCTACAATTCTGCTACCCTTGGAGTTTTCCACTCTCAGTGACAGCTCCATAGTTCTGGCAGCTCAAGCCAGAGATCAGGGAAGCATCCCTGGCTCCTCTCTTTCTGTCCCACCCCATACCCAATCCATCAGGAAATCCTGTGGGCCCTACCTGCAAAATAGATTCAAGATCCAACCACTTCTCCCCACCTCCATCACTCCAAGTCCTCATCCTCTCTGGCCTGGGTGATGAACTCCTTGATTGTGCCCTTGACCCTCCTACTAAACGTTGGGCCCCTTCAACAATTTCTCATCTCTCTAGTATAAAATCCAAAGTCCTACCAAGGCCAAGGCTCTACCTGATCTCCCCTGGCCCACCCGCCGGCTGCATCCCCTACCACGCTCCTCCTTACTCAGGCTCCCCCTTACCAATCACAGTGGCCTCCTTGCTTTTCTGCAAACATGCCAAGCACACTGCCACCTCAGAGCCTTTGCATTAGCTGTTCCCTCTGCCCGAAACACCCTTCCCCTTGATATCTGCAGGGCTCACACCCTCACTTACTTCACATCTCCTGCAGTTCAAATGTTATCTTATCACAGGCTTTTCCTGACCACCCCACCCCACTTCATTGCCCTCCATTCTTTTCCTTGCTTTATTTTTTCTTCCGAGTACTTATCACCACCTGACACATTATATTTATTGTCTGTCTTCCTGCATTAGATGTAATACAAACTCCCTGAGCAGAGGAATATGACTGTTTTTGTTCTTTGCTGTAACCTCAGACTCCAAAACAGGGTCAGATACTGATACTTAGTAGCTGCTGGATAAACATCTGTTAAATGAATTTTAAGTCCAACACACACACACACCTATAGGGGACTTCAACAGTTTACAGAATCACATACATCATTTGTTCATTTATTCACTCAACACACACTGCAAGCCTTTGTACCCACCCCCCTCACTCCCAAAATCCAGGGCAAGAGAGAAACAGCTATGCCTCAGGGCAAAGCTCTGGTAGGTAGCTGGGAGTTGGTCCCAAGGGCATCTCAGGGGTGCCGCAGATGCCACGGGGGATGCCCTAAGGCCCTGTGCCCTGGCACAGACAGGCATGGTGGAGAGGCGGGAAGGGTGGGCTCCGGGGTGGCCTAGACGTGAAGGCCCCACATTCCCAGCCTCAAAGAGCCGCCTTGTTCTCAGGGCTTTCATGCTGGTGCCCCTGGCCCAGCCGCCCCGGCAGCGGCGAGCCACTCCCTTCCCAAGGCCGCTATTGACACGGTCCCCGCAAACCGAGTTCCATGCATACTTCTGGGTTTCAGTCAGCCAGCTCTGGGCTCCGGGGCGGCCAGCCAGCCCCAGCCAGGCCCTGGGAGCAGGAGGGGGCAACAGGGCCAGAGGCCAAGGCCCGGTTGTGGCCACATTCTAGCAGGGCAGGGACCCTTAGCCCAGCCTCTCCCTTCCTGGCAGGAGCAAGATTGGGGAAGGGGGGGTGCCAAGGGGGTGCAGAGTGGCCCCTGGAGGGAGGGGGCAGTGAGCTCCGTATCAGCAGATCTAGGCAGCTGTTGGGAAAGCAGGCCAGGCTCAGCCCTCTCTTCCCCCAGCCACAGCTGGGACTGCTCTGGGAAGAGGGTGACAGGCCAGGCCAAGGAGCCCTTTCCTCAAGCCCCCAGTGGTCTGAGGGTCCAGAACCCAAATATCTGGCCTCCAGGCAGCCTCTGAATCATCACCTTAGATCTTTCTAGTCAGGCAGGCCCTCCCACTTTCCCTCGGGAGACTATCCACTACCCACTCCCTCAAGGCCGCAGCACACTCACCCTAACCCTGAGCCCCCAGGGAACAGCCAGGGAAACCCAGCAAGAGCCCCTTGCAGGATGGTTGGACCCTCGCTGGCAGCGCCTTCTTCCCCTCCTCCCAACAGCACGGCAGGGGCAGAGGGCCCCTGACTTCCGACTTCCCACGTGTAGGCATTCAAGCCCTGGGTTAACTCAACTGTCTATAAAGACTCGGAAGTATTTGGCGGGGCAATTAACTAATTAACACTCTTACAAATGAATGAAAGCCTAAGAGTTCACGTCTCTCCAGGAGGCCCCATGGGCACCCTGTGGCACACCCATCCTCATGCCCCTTTCCCCCTAGCCAGTCCCCTATTCCCTGCCCGAGGCATTCCCTGTGTTTCCTGGGATCTGAGTTCTCACTTTTATCAACATCAACAACAGCTAACCTCTACTATAGGCAAGGAGAACTTCACTGGGCTTCAAAACTCAGCTCGGCAGCACCACTGACCACTAACTAGGCAAGTGGCTTAACCTCCCCGTGCCTCGATTTCCTCAGCTTACAGAATGGGGACCACACTAGTAGCTACAGCTTCATACATTCAATAAATATATTTACTGAGAACTTACCACCCGCTAGGTACTCCAGCACACAGCAGTGAACAAGATAAAGGCCCTGCTCTCAGAGAGCTTAAACAGGGAGAGGGAGATAATAAACAAGTAAAAAGATGTATGCCAGAGAGTAACAAGAAGGAAAATAAAGCAGTGTAAGAGGACAAGAGAGCGATGGACAGAGTAGTCAGGGACCTGACAGAAGTGAGGCAGCGGGTCACGTGGGTATTTGGGAGACAAGCATTCCAGGCAGAAGGAACAGCAGGTGCAAAGGCCCTGGGGTGGAAGTGTGTTCCAGAAACAAAAAGCAGTGTGGCCAGAGCAAAATGAGTGAGGGGGGAAGATGGCAAGAGGCGAGAACAGAAAGGGAGAGGGGGAGGTCAGATCTCGTAGGGCCCGTGGACCAGATTAAGTCAGGGGTTGGGTCAGATTCTGAGCAACCCAGGGAACGTAAGGAGGTTCTAAGCAGGGGAACGACACAGGTTAATGTGACCATTCACTGAGAAACTTAGCACCAGGCACAGCATGGCTATTCGATAAATGTGAATTTCCCATATTACTTGTCATCCTCTGACCCCAGCACCCTAATACCTTCCCCTACCCCCTATTCTGCTCACTCAGCTCCCAAGCCTTGAACCCAGTCACCTGTCACCCTCCTTTCTTCTGGGCTAGGCCTCACACCCACAGGCCCCAACTTGCCTGTGCTCAGACTGAAAACAGGCTGGGGCCAAGACTCCCCAGACAAGGGGAGCTCAGCTAAGAGCCGTGAAGAGAGGGAATTCCAGCTCTCCCCCTTCCAGCCACTGCCCCCCTCCACAATCCGGCCACACTCAAGAGTGGTCCCAGTGGCAGGTCTAGAGCAAAAGGGGCATTGTAGGGGGACAGGGCGGCCTGCTATGTCGAGGGGAGGGCTGAGGTAATGCCCAGAGGAGCAGCCAGGAAGGGGAGGCTCCTCCAGTTCCTGCCCACAGCCTCCCCAGTTAGGGACCCCAGCTGAGGCAGGAAACAGGTATCTCAAGAGACTTCCCTCCTCAGCCCTGGAAAACACTGTAATCACCATGACCCCTCAAGATTCGTATCTGTCGGCAGGGCTGGCCCCAAGAAAGGAAGGGCTAAGGCCCCAGCAGGAAAAAAAGGGGTCAGGAGGCCAAGGCAGGCCCTGAGTCAACCAGGCCAGCCCTCTCCCCCAGCAAGCCTCCCCACCTCCTCTGACCTGGAATTACTCCCACACTTAATCACAGCCCACTGTTTCCTGCAGTCCTGCCTCCTGCCCCCAGTGAGGTCTTGAGCTCCCTAAGGACCACCTTACCGTCCTCTTGCATCCTACCATCCCCCACTCACTCTTGGCTGCAGGACTTGAACTGGAGGGCAGAAGAGATAAGGAGCTCAAGGCTTGGGGCACGGGAATCAGAACCCGCTGTCATTTAAGGCTGACAATAAACTACTCGCCCCCATTTTACAGATGTGAAAACTGAGGCCCAGGGAGAGAAACCTGCCCCACATCACACAGCTGGTAAATGGCAGAGCTGGGATTCCAACTCAGGTTTGTTAGACTCCATAGGCTAAGCTCTTTCCAGTCCAGCACCAGCAGCCTGGGGTGGGAGAAAATGCAGGCTGTGGTGTGGTGCTAGAAGGCTCTGTAGTCCCACCAGGCCCGAGCTGCCGGTCCCCGCTGTCTGCATTAAAGCCCACCAGCCTGTGAGTTGTGGAAAAGCACAGACAGGGCCTGTTCTTGCTCACCAGAGCAACCCCAGCCCCTAGCATGGTGCCTGGTGCACAGTAGGTACTTGGCAAATATGTGCCGAATGAATGAACCACTGTATTCCCAGGGACTGTCTGGAATGCTGCTCAATGACTATTTGTTGAATGAATAACTGAATGAGGTGACCGGCTGCTGTACAGGAATTTCTGAGGGAATTCCTCATGCATACAGCAAACAGAGCCCCCCCCACACACACACACACACACTGTAAAGCCCATTCCACCAGGAGTCCCTCATCAGGGGTCAGAATGCTGGGGGAAGGTCAGGAAAGGAAGAAGGGACAGCTGCTAACAACATCCCATGCACTTGGTGTGTTGAGCACATGGGACCTCAGTTAAAGTGAAAATCAGAGTTAGGGGCTGCAAGTACAAATCCAGACTGGGGAGCAATGGGATGGATCCTACTGGACATGTCAGGGTGTGAGGGTGAGATGGAGGATTTAGGAGGCTGCCCAAATGGGGAGTGGGGGAGAAGAGGTGCTGGGTGGGTGGGGCAAGAGGGGTGAGGAGGTCAGCCTGGTTGGGGGCTTAAGAAGTGATTCAGGAGGGCAGAGCTGAGAAGGAGCCAGCAAGACAAGGGCAGGGAGTCTCTGGTGGTAGATCAACTCAGTCACTAGATAAACACTGACTGGGTTAGTGACTTGGCTCCGAGAACAGCAGGGTAGCGGCAGGGTCCACCCAAGACCACCTCAAACGGTGGGGGTGGTTCTGTGGCTCACCACGACTGGCAGGCCCATATCCCCACATGTGCCCCCACCCACTTTTGCCACCAGCTCCCTGCCCACTGACCCTGCCCAACCCTCCTGGAGTTCACCCAGCTCCTTGGACCTCTCCAAGCCAAATGCCTTCTAGGTAGGCCTCAGAAATTCTTTGCCTCCAAATGGGCCAATCCAAGCCTCTAGCGGGAGGCTGGGCTGTAGAGGCAGGCCTCCCCTGCCCTTGCACACCTGGGAAGAGGAAAGCTGGGGAAACTCAGATCCACTGGTGTCCACTGCACAACAGGCCCCCAAAGGCACTTTCACGGACACTCCATCCAGTCCTCCCAACC
>JAKSZT010053883.1:15818978-15892544 GCA_026826555.1 Tolypeutes matacus
GGGCCCCTGGGTCTCGCGCGGGCGCTCGGCTCCTGGGTCCCGGGCCGCCCGGCCCCGCCCCCGCACCGCCCACGGGCCGCCGGCCCCGCCTGCCTGAGCCGGCCGCGCAGCCCCCTGGGCCTTTGTCTGGGCCCCCAGCCCTCTCCCCGCCGGCCGCGATCCAGCCCGGCTCCCCGCCAAACCCGGCCTGGAGTATGGATTGGGGTGGGGGCCGGAGACCCAGGGGCCCAGCGCCCTGGCGCGGGACCCCTCCCTCCTCCCGCGTGTTGGCGTGCAGCTCTCCCGGCTCACCCGAACGTGCCCCTCACCCCCTCCAGTTTTCAGACTTGTAAGACCACTCGCACCCTTTCACCACGAGCTGTGATTCCGCACACAGGCAGCTTTCGCTGCCCCTCCAGAAGTCCCCCACGCACACTCCCGAGGTCCCCTCTCAGACTCGCCGGAACACTTCCACACACACTCATGCCAGCTTGGACTCAGAACGCCTTCACACTCACAACTTTCATGCACTCACAGCCTCACACCCATCAACTCTTCACAGGCCTTCACACTCTGTACTCAGCTCTCATACATGCACAGTCTGCGCAACCCACGTGAACACTCTCGCGTCACAACTTTCACACTCAAGCAGTCAGCTCCACAGGTGACATGGCAGACACAACTTTCACGTGCAGCCACACATTCGGATTCACATTTTTTACACACAGATTCACGTAGATCCCAACAAGACATAAAACGTGAGGACATTTTCACACACATTCCTCACAAGCGCTCAGTTCACACACAGTCCCGCATAATTTCTCACATGCATATCAGCTTGTATTTTTTATGTTTCCTCACACACAAATCTCAGCACCTTACAGTGGGCACTCAGTACTCACTGGGCTGAATCCCCTTCTCTCCCCAGCACCATCAGCACCGTTTTCTACTTAAGCCACCCACAGACAACTTTGATTCACATAAATCACACTCCCAGAGCCAGAGACGCACCACACACTCAGGCCCAGACAGACAGACCACCAAAGGCCCTCACAGATGCTTGGGCGGTAAATCACAGCCCCAGATGATGCGCCTCTGACACAGACCCCCAGTAGCGCACAAAACCTGCCCCGGGCCTCTCCCCCCCTCCGCCTACACTCAGGTCTCCTTTCCAGCCTGAAAATTTCCAGGGCAGCCCCAGGCTGATGGGTGGAGAGAAAACTGATGTGTGTGTGTGTATTCCATGAAGCTTAGAGGAAAACCTTTTGAGTAATGATAGAGGGAGGAGAATAAAAACTGAAGTTTCCATTGTTTCCTCTCAGAGTTGCTAGGTTCCAGAGACTCGGCTGGGTTTGCAGCCAAGCCTGAGGTGAGCTGTGGACAGAAGGAAATGCCCAGCTAACTGGGTGGCTCCGGAAGGTCTGTTCCCTGCGATAGGCGCCTGGTGGCTCCCAGGCACCTGGGGGATTGAGAAAATGCTGGTACCCGACCACCATCCCGTTGGGTTCTGACTTGCCTTGTGGGGGCACATTGCTGAGGGACGAGATTTGAGCTGTGAGGGGCAGAAAACTACATTTGCAGGTCTTCGGCCAACTCGCTGGCCCCAACCCAGCACTGATTAAGGTCCATCTCTGCTCCAGACAGGGAGTCGGGTGGACGGAGGAGGGTAGCCCAGCCTTGGTCTTCAGCAGCCCCTGACATTGGGGGAAGGAATCAGCCGTTGTCCTCAGGGAGCTCACAGTCTGATGGAGAATCCCGTTCCAACCCCTGCCAGCTGCACAATGTTGAGCAAATTATTCAAACTTTCTGTGTCTCAGTTTCCTCCTCTAGAAAATGAGAATAATGCTAATACCTTCCTCAGATTATTGTTATGAGGATTAGGGCGAATTAATATATTACAAAAGAAAAAAAATCAGTTCCAGGAGCACGAGGTATGGTAGCCATTTCTCTTATTGGTGCTGTGCTCCCAGACTGAAGAGGGAGACACAGCCCTGCCCTCGGGGAGCTCCATTCTGATGGAGAAGCAGCCTCTGCACCGGAGGTGTTCCTCCCAGTCTGATGATGAGTCCAGGCTCCCACCCCAAGGGTCACCAGTCTGGTGGGGGAGTATGGCCTTGCACTTGGGATCTCCCTGTCTGATGAGGAAGGCTTCAAAGTGCGGCTGACTTCAGATTTGGAAGGTGGCCAGCCCTGGTGGCAGGATTTTTCCAAGGCCATGCCTGTCGTGGAGGGTCAGCATCTGTGACAAATCTCATTTCGTGAGCTGCCTCAGTGTCTGTTTCCCACCTTGGGCCCCGAAAGTACTAAAGCTTTGGCTTCTTGGATGATTTGCTCATGAGCAAAGGGAAAAGGGGAACAAGCAACCCTTTGTAGATGTTTGGTCAGAGCTTTAAGTCTTACTTTCTAAAGAGGTTGGGGAAAAAATAGTGCAGCTGACCAGGGAGTAGATGGAGCTGGGCTGACGGAGAAGGCAGGAAAATATGCCCCATCTAGAAAGCCTTCCAGAATAACTCCACCCCAGCCCCGAGGATTGCTCATCCGCCTATTTATTCTGCATCCTCTCCCTCCCTACTGAGGGATTTGGCCAGGCCTGTTTAATTTTTCAGTCCTTGATATCTTTAGTAAATGCTCTCAAGTTGCTTTGTCTAGGGTCTGGTTATCTCCTCATATGGCTTGGAAGAGAAGCAGAGGCAGGGCCATCTGGGTTTTGCTGAGCCTCAGGAGGCACCTGTAATCATACTATATGTGCTTAGAGCTCAGGGAGCCTGTCACACTCTTTGGGAGCGAAACAACTCAAGCTCATACACGGTTCCTTAAATAAGGAGGGACTACAAGAGTTTGGGTTGGCAGGTACAGCCACAAGATCTGGCTCCTGAGAAATAGAAGCTGGGGGAAGGGAAGGGGGCTTCTGGAACCAGCAGTACAGGTTTGTGGCTCACCCGTCTGCTATTCCAAAATTGAGAGGGCTCACTTCTCCTGGCTTCCACTCCTACTTCAAGTCTTTTCTCTAATTCAGAGCTTCTGCTCACTCATCTTACTAGTGTTCCTTTGTGTATTCATTCATTTACTCATTCAGGGCTGCAGTGGATGGCTGGGCAGGTTGTTCACTGAACAAGGGCACACAGCCAAGTGAGCCGGTGGGAGTTATGATGTGCCTTTTTGTGGGGCTACTACTGCCCAGAGGGGGTGCCTTTGACTAACATGCATAAAGGCACTGTATAGGCTAACTGTGGCCCTGTGTTCACTCACTAATGGAAATAAGCACCTACTATGCACATGGTGGTGCAAGGCCTCCGAGGGGAAACAGATACTCGAGGAGTAAGGCTATGCCCTTAGGTGGGAATGCGGAGTAGGAAATCCGTGTAAAAGGAAGTTGGGATGGAGGGGAAGAAAAAAGGAGATGATGTTGGAGAAGAGGAAGAGGAGGGATGAGACAGCTCTAGGCAGATAGTAAAAGTTCCCGTGGAGGGGAGGAACCCCATAAGGCCCAGCAGATTCCAACCCTACCCACCTCTCCAGCCACACCCCTCCCACAACATGGTCTTTGCACAAACTCTTCCTTCCCCTTCACCCCACTCTCCCTGCATATTCAGCTCAAACTTCAGGTCTCCAGAAATGCCTTCCCTGACCTCCCAGGCTGGGTCATGCCCCCAGCTACACTTTCCCACAGCGCCCCCCGCCCCCCGCCCCCCGCCTCGTGCTTCCCTCTCTTAACATTTTTGACAAATGTAATAATTTGGAAGGAAAATCATTTAATATTTTGAGACATGATGAAGGCAGGAAGCATGTGTCTTGTTCCCAGCTATATCCCTGTGAAGAGCACTGCACTGTACCTGGCACAAAGTTAGCACTCAGATAATGTTTACCTGAAAGAACGAGCTGGTTCAACCGTGGCTGAAGGCATAAATGTTCCCCTTCTGGTTTATATTTCAGGCAAATATAAGCCCCGCTCACTGCCTGATCAGCAAATCTCACTCGATCACCACCACAGCCCCAGGTAGTGGCAATCAAGTATATTTTATTAACCATCTTGTTCCAGGTGAGGAAACTGAGGGCCAGGGGGATGAAGTGTTTTGCCAGGATTCAAGTCCATGCCTGTCTGACTCTAAAGCCCATATTCTCAGCCACATGCAATTCTGCCTGTTCCTCCAGCCTCTGAAGTCCTTTGAAAATGACCTTGGTTTTGGCCCCTCTGCCCCCTCCTGGTATCTCTCTACCATGCCTCATCACCATCCATCACGTTGTTGCTGAGCTCCTGCCTCAGGTCCCAGGCCTGGTATAAGGTTCCAACACTGTGCCTCAAGGGTCCGCTGTGGTCCAAGAAGCAACTTGGAAAAGGGTTCCCTGGGAAGCGGCTGTGGCTCAATCAGTAGGGCTCCCGTTTACCATATGGGAGGTCCCGGGTTCGGTTCCCGGGGCCTCCTGGTGAGGGCAAGCCTGCCCGCACGGTGTGGTTGGCTGACCCAGCGAGCGCAAGCAGCAAGGGGGGGATAAATGAATAAATAAATAAAATCTTTAAAAAAAAAAAAAAAAAAGAAAAGGGTTCCCTGGTCAAAGCCGTTCAGGAACCCTGCCCTCTTTCCCACACTTTGGCCATCTGAAAGGACACCAAGCTCCGGAAACGTTCTGAGCAGGCGTCCTATAAAATTTGCCTGTCCAGCTCTGTTTAATCCAGCATTCCTTAACATATCTGAGAATGGAATCCACTTATTTTGACAGAAAAACCTTTTACCATTTCACGGGACTGGTGTTTCTCATGACGCACTTTACAAATATTGCCCCAGAGCCTGGCTCCTGAGCTGGCCATAAATGGGCTCCATCATTTGAATGTGTGGCTCAGGTCCCCCACCCCCACCACTCCCCTCCTGCCTGGCTGGAATTCTTATGGCCTCCCCATACCCCCTCACATTCCCGCCCACACACCACTGCTCCAGCGACAGAAGGTCTCCATGCGGGCATGTAGATGGAGCTCCACAAACGTGCACTTCCCTCCCTTTCCTAATATACACACATGCATTTTACCTCATTGTCATCAGTGTATATGCATGACTTCATGTCTTGCTTTTCTCACTTAACATTGCTTTCACAAGCACAGTTCTATGTGTCAGTAAAGACGCAGGCTACTCAAAAATGGGTCTGTGGACTGGTGCCAGTTACCAAACTGTTTATTACCAGAGTGAGGCGAGATAAGGAGCTTGCTCCGGAGTGTAAAGCAACTGTGCCGCTAGGGGTTCTGTTTAGTTCAGCTGATTTTTTCTTTCCCAGCAATACTTGCTCCATACTGGATTTACATTCTGGCTTTACACTCTTTATTGCAGATGGTAACTGTTCATAACTTGTGGATCAGCTACTCTAAATAGCACTGATATTGCTTTTGCACATCATATTTCTAATAATTTTTTGGTATCATGTCTTATCCACACATCATAGTTTGCTAGCCCTATCCTGTTGTGCTACCTGGGCCGTTTCCAGGTCTTTATTAGTAATTATGCACGATGTATGGATACGTGTGTTTGCTTTTGCAGCTCCCTCGGTTTCTAGGGCCAACAAATCTGAGACCAACGAGGTGGAGCAGCTATGCAGGGTCAAAAGTGGCAGAGGCGGGCCTCAGCCCCGGCCTCCTGACCCCCAGCCGCCCATTCCTTCCTTGGCCTGCACAGCCCTTCCTACTGTGCAGATTTTCCATCCCTTTCATGATTCTCTTTGCTCGGCTATGGGCCTTCTGCAGTTTTCCCACAAGTTGTCTTTTGGAACTTGAGAGAAATCCTTCTGGAATGTCCTGTGCCTTCTCCTGGAGTTCCCGGCTTTGTTCAATTGTTCAGGAGAAATTCCTGCCCTGTTGGGAGGGGCCCAGGAGGCCATTAAAGAGATTGCCAAAAAATGGTGGTACCACCTCAGGCAGGGCACATGTCTGAGGTGCTTTGCCCTTCCTGCAGATTTCAACCTAAAAGAGAGCAGTGCAGATAGATGCAAGGTGGGGGTGGGGGCTGGGGGCCGACTCCCACTCCTCATTTTATATTTCTTCTAATAGCAGGGCTAGTCGTAGGTAGACAGAAAAGACAACAAGGGAACAATGGGACTCAGGAACAGGGTGACGGTCAGAGGACAAGTTTCAGAGATGGACCTTGGAGTGGAGCAAGGCTCAGGAATATGATGAGTGTGTCTCTCAAACACACACCTAGATGTTACTAAAAGCTGTATTTATTTTCTAGGACCTTAGGCTAGTGACATCAGATGGCCACATCAGATTTGTTTAAATGCAAAGAAAAAAATTTTAACATCATGCCCCTCTACCCAATGATCCTGGGATTATTTGGTTGGGTGACACCTCAGGTGATCTTTGAAGGAACTTTCTTTTTGTTCACTGTTCACTGCAAAGTGCATATTCCAGATTTACCTACCTTGTTCAGACTACATATGAGGGCGGGTTGAAGAGCAGCCCAAACCCTCATCCAGGCTTTGTCTAATTTACCGCACATTTTGGAGGCCAGGATTTGTCCCTTTTTCTCTTGAATCCATTCAAGAAATACTAGGAAAGGAATCGCACTTTGGATGGAAAGAGCATTGGTTACGGGTCAGAGCTCTGGGCTGGAATGCCAGCTGGGGGAGCTTGGGCAAGTCACTTTCTCTCTGGGCATTAGTAGCCACCACCACCCCCACCATGAAACTGGGTATTACATCTTCACCTCCTAAGGTGAAGAGATTTCCAGGACTTGGCAGGTGCCTGGTGCGGTGTGAGTACTCAATAAACAGCTATTTTGCCAGGCGTGAAGGACTTTCCTCAGCCACCCCCAGCCATGGGGACACCTAGGTGGACAGCACAGCAGGCTTCGGCATTGTTCTGCGGCCCACGCGCTGCTTCCTGTTTGCATGGACCCTGCAGCTGCCCAGCTTGAACCATGGACGTGGGGGACTTCCTGTGGCCTCAGCGTAGCCACACAGAGCAGAAGGCCATTTCCAAGTAACGGACTTATTTTCTCTGAACTCAGGCTGAGTGATCCGTGGAAGGGATTCGTGGGTGTATGTCCCATCCGGAGCAGCAGTTGGACCAAGGGCAGAGATCAAGTCCCCAGAGGCCAAGTCCATTCCCTAACCAATGGGCAAACCTCATTTGAGTACCTACCGTTCATCTGTAGGAGAAGGATAACCCCTCCCTTAGAGGCTTGATGTGAGGAGGAAATGAGTTAATTCATCCAAAGCCCTTAAACCAATGCCTGGCATGAGCTTATTAAATGTTGGCTGTCGTCCTCCTCATTATTAGTTATTGAGCATCCATTGTGGGCAAGACACTGTAATCACCCTTAGGATAATAGTAGTCACCATTGCCGAGCAACCGTTGGGCACAAAGCCCTGTCATCAACACGCATGTAGTAACTGGGCCCCTGTTGTGAGCCAGAACCAGGCTAGATGCTGGAGACCCCAGGGCCAGAGTGCTAGACAAGGTTCTTACCCTCTAATTGGGGCCAGTGGTACCATTTTGGAGGTGAGCATGTCAAGGAGAATTAGAGACCATTCTTATGCCTCAGAGCCAGGGAAATACTGAACTGGAGCAGGAAGCGAATGGCTTCGAGCGGCCAGACAAAGGCTCTGGGAACCAGGGACACCCTTCAACTCTAGCTCGCGCTGAGCTAAGCTGGACTCCAACGAGCTGTATGGCTGTGAATGTTCACCTGGGGAATAGGTCACTGGTGGAATGAGACCCATCAGACTAAGGCCAAAGGATTCTTCCTGGGGAGACAGGGGCTGCCAGAGCCCTGCTGAGCTCTGGCCCCGGGGAGGAGATCCCTTGTCCTCCAGGGGCAGTGGGAGTGTTGACAGTGGCCAGGGCTGCATGCCTCCTTCCCTCCTCTCCCCGGGATCCCTTGGGGATCTGACAGTGTGGCTATTCGGGCTTGCCGCCTTCACTGCTGGGCGGGAGGGCTAGACTACAGCAGGCAGCTGTCTCCAAGTGCAGTAGAACCTTGTGGGTCTCCAGGTTCTGCATTATTTCAAGGTCAGCCCCATTCCAAACATGGGCTCCTTTGACCCGCTATTGGTCCTCGCATCCCCCAGGGAGATGGGGAGAACTCCAGCAATAAGAGACTGTTCATAGCCACATAGATAGGGGTCCTGAGGTTCCTAACAGCCCCTGGTCAGCCTGAGTGGGATGGCTCCAGACTCAGGAGGCAGGAGTTCTTGGGCAGGGGCACACTCATGTCTCAGTTTGGGAAGCTCCAGGCCTGGCCTGGGACCAGGAGGAGAGGCTCAGAAATAGCCAAGTCTAGAGGACCCTTAGAGATCATGGAAGCTACCCTCCACATGTTACAGATGGGGAAACTGAGGCCCGGGGAGGCCAGGATCTCAGGGCTTATGAATGGAAGAGCTAGGCTGGCATCTCAGTATCTAGAATCCCTCAACTGAGGCAGGGTGGTGGATGGCTGGGTGACCTGTGGGACTTTCTCCTAGCACCCAAATCAGTTGGGTCCATGAAGGTTTGGAGCCTTCAGTGGTACAAGGAACATTTTCCCAGACATTCCCAAAAAGACGTTCAGGGTAGTGAAAGAAAAAGGACCATCTCATGCTGACCTTTCTAGCCCTCACCTGGCCCAGAGAGAGCTATTCCCTTCCGAGACCTCCCAGGAAGAGCCCTCCCTCCACCGGCCAATAGCCCTGGTTGCCTGTTCCAACGCTTCTCACACCAGATCATCAGACAAGTTTTCTTTGCTAGGCCCTGGTCATTAAAACCACATCTTATGTCTTTAAAAGAGTAAATATAAAGCACTTGGAAGAGTGCCTGGCACCTAGTAAGTGCTCTAAGAGGACTTGCTCTTATTACAATTATCATTAGTACTTCTACCTTTCTGCTCCCCAGGGGCTATGCTAAATTACCAACAATCCTGAAAAGAGTGGGGATTGTGTATGGACAGCTACTGTTTCCTCACATGAGGGAAACTGAGGCTAAGGGAGCCCAGTGATCAATCTAAGATATCTACCGGAGATTCCAAACTAAGCCTGTGGGCTTCACATTGGCCTGCAAATGTTTTTGTTCAACCTACAAAGTGCCGAGACATTTTTGAGTTGGTTGCTGACATATAAAAATCTGGATTCCTGGCTTCTCCTGATGAAGCAACAGCCCCTTTGAGGGCTGGTTGATGGCTGCCGTCATTAGACGAGGGCTCCCTCCCTACCTGGCCACCGTCCCCACCACTCCTGCTCTACCACCCAGCCCAATTCACTCATTTAACTTTCACCTGCTTGGCCCATAGACACTTGAGTTTGTAACCCCCAATCTACATGGCTGTTTCCCCCAACAGAGCCTTGGAAGGAGCATTTTGCCACAGATGATTTATTTCCACAACTGCAGCCTGATATACCCATGCCCAGTTCAGGATTGGCCTCGGTGTTACCACCAGCCAGCAGGCTTGGGGACGGGCTCAGGCGCATGCCAGCCTGAACGGATCACTTCCCAGATCTTGGGCAGACGACCTAAGGAAAGGATCCCATTGCCAAACCAAGGGAGCTCGGGCAACTTTATCCCTGGCCTCTGTGGGAGCATGGGAGTGAGTTTCCGGTCATTGGGCTGGGTTGTGCAACTCGTGTTGGTGGATTCATCCATGCACCGTAAATCACTGGCACCCTTGGTGGATGGCACCATGCAAGTGCTGGTACTGAGTTGATCAGGGGTGGCTTTGGTGGCACTGGGGTTCGAATAAGAGCAATGGGGGGAGTGGTCCAGGTGGTCCAGGTGGATGGAGTTGGCGGCTCGTTCCAAATAGTTGGCTGCAAGCCGCGGCAGGCTCAGTGATGTTTTGGGGCAGCTGCTGTAGAAGGTGTTGGTGGATCGGTCAAGGTAGTTGATGCCTTTGATGATGTGGTCCAGGAAGGTTGGGCTCGTGGGGCTGGAGGAGCCACTCGTACAGAGCAGGCAATGGGCGTTGCCACGACAAGCTGGCTTCCTGGTCGTCGCGGGGCCGCGCGCCAGGTGGCTTGTCTCCACACACTTGGAGTTGTAGGGCCGGCCCATGCAGATTTTCCCCAGGGGAAGTCTGGGGGAGCTGGGGCTGGTGGGCCGCTCCGAGGGGCTGCTGCAGCTGCTGAACTCTGAGCCACTTGGGGTGCGGGAGCACTTGAGGCTGTTAGCCCCGGTCAGGCTGGGGCAGTGGGTCCGGCCTGGAGTGCAGGCTGGAAAGGACGCATTATTGGGGTGGTGTAGGCGGCTGTGCATGTTGGGATGACTCACCTGGCGTCCGGACATCGTCCCTGGCTGGTGCTGAGCCACTGGAAGTGCACCTGGAGGTTGGTGACCTGAGCCTGGAGAGAGAGAGTGGGATGAGCTCCCCTGGCTCCCTGCCGCCTCCCCCCAGCCTCCTCTCCAGGTATTCGCTAAGCCCCCAGAGGTCCGGCACCGCCTCCTCTCCCCTCCTTCTCCCAGGCCCTTAGATTTTCATTTTCAAACTGGGAAAATGGGAAGCGGCTGTGGCTCAATCAGTAGGGCTCCCGTTTACCATATGGGAGGCCAACCCGGGGCCTCCTGGTGAAGGCAAGCCCGCCCGCACGGCGTGGTTAGCTGACCCGGCGAGCACAAGCAGCAAGGGGGGGATAAATGAATAAATAAATAAAATCTGTAAAAAAAAAAATAAAAAAACAAAAAACAAAAAAAAACTGGAAAACTGACACCCTAGTCTTTAGAAAGCAGGGAGAAGGGCAAGAAATGAGAAGGAAGGCAAGACCCTCAGGAGACAGAGGGTCCCCTGGAAAAAGTTGGGTAGTCTCCTTTTTCTTTTTAGCTCTAGCCCACATTCTGAAATCCCCATTTGCCTTTTAAGCAGGAACTCCAGAAGACACAAAGGCCAAGGACCAAATGTCTAACTGTGAAATTCCATGCACCAAGACAAGCCTTCTTTAGAGATATTATCAAATAGCTAATAGGTCCAGAATTTCATCAAAGCCAAGATGAAACCAATTGTAAAATATACCGTTATTATATATATATAATCCACTGCCAATTAAACTGAGATACCAACTGTACAAAGCATCCTGAAACCACAATATTAAAAAACCGTGTCTTAGGATCCACTCGTATTATGTGCCTGGCCCTTTGCTGTGTGCCTTACATGGAGTAGCTCATTTAATTCTCATGACAAGTCAAGGAGGTAGTTACTGTTTTATTTCCAATTGAAAGATGGAAAAACTGAGGTTCAGGGAGATGATGTGATGCCTAACATCACACACCTTGTAAATGATGGGCCAGCTGCTACTTCAGGTGCATCTGACAAGCCCTGCTGTTGGGGTGGCTTTGGCCTCCCTCACAGTCTATTAAGGATCAATTCTCACATCTGCTCTGCCTGCCTGGAGGGGGGGCACTGAAAGGGAGAAGGAGGATGGGAGGGGGCTTACTAACCCTGTAACTAAGTTGACCCTCACTCTGGGAACCCCAAGGCTGGGATCAGTAGTGTGACAAGTTGCCTAGTGGGGCTGGACCTTTCGGGTATTTGGTTTTGATCCTCTGACAGTCGGGGATCTCTTACCCACCCCATGAGAAGAGGGGACAATGGGATTCCCACTCCATGAAGTGGGCTCTTCATGGGGCCTAAGAGCCTAACCAGGCCAAAAAGATGCCCAGCCCATTGAACCCCACCCCCCACCCCCCATCCCTGGGCCTGCCTTGGCCCAGCACGATCCCCGTCCCCACTGTCCCTCTGCTCCCCAATATCCACCTTTTCTCCCCAGCCAGGAAGAAGGCTCTGACTTCTCTCCCCTTCTACTGCCAGCTTGATGCTAATTTTCCACTTCTGCCTAGTGAGAACAGAGTAGTATTTGAGCCAGTCCCACCCAGAAAATAGCTGCCCACAGCTCTCGCAGCCTGCAGGCCCTCAGCTGCCCTCGTCCTTTGGGCCTGAATTGGGTGGAATGTCCAGACCATTGTCTCTTCCCTCCCTGGTCCAACCCCGCCTCATCTCCTTCTCTGGGAAAATAGGAGGCACTAAGAGCTGCCCCCCACAAGGCCCCACCCTTCCCTTCCTGGCTGCACCCTCAGCCTCAAGGGCCCTCTCCCCCTCTCACTCTTTTAGGAGGCAGATGACTTAGACCTCCTCTTGCACTCCACTGAGAATACCCTCATGCCGCCACTCCAGACTGCTGGCCATGTCATAGAATCATGGAATCCTAGAGCTGGGAGGGGCCTCCGGGGGTCATCCCGGTCAGGCCCCTGCCTCAGGGCCAGCGCCTCTTTAAGCCCTCCAGGACAGATGGGCCCTATTTTTAAAACAAGGCTTGGGTGGATGTTTTGCAGTGTCCCTTGTTGCTTTTCTAGTGTTTAATTCTGCTGAGAGTCAGGAAATTCTCTGTCGGGCTCATATAGCTCCTGCTTGCTATAGTCAGTGTCCATTTCCTCTCTTTTTCTCGTTGGGTTTGCAAACATTAATCAAGTCCCCCTCAAGAGCTGCCCCTTTGGCAAAATAGCAATTTCTTTCTTCCCTTATTGCCTCTCCCTCATGTAGCCAGCAATCCCATGTTGAGTTCTAACTGTACCCCTTTCTCTGGCTAGAACCTGAGAATTCTTCAGTAAACAAACCTCAGCACTCCTTTCAGGAAGCCGGAGCCCCTCGTCTGCGCCTGGTCTGTCAGGAGCCATCCAGTACGTGTTTGCTGAATGAATGAACAAGATTCTCCTTTGAAATCTCATGGTTTGCCAGGAAAAGCCCTGACCTCCCTCTTCCACCATTTCCTTCCCTTGAACGTTGAAAATACATTTTTACTTTTATTTTGAAAAATTTTTAAACTTACTGAAAAATTACAAGACAATGATTCCCATCTACCCTTTATCCAAATTGACTAATTATTAACATCTTGCCACATTTATCATCCCATATAAAGTATATATTCAAAGAATATATTAATATTTAACATACTTATTTTTTTGAGAGCAAGTTGCAGCCAACACTATCTTTTATGCCTGAGTTGTTCAGTATATACATATGTCCTAAGGACAAGGACATTTTCTAATATATCCACACTGTAATTATCAACCCCGGGATGTTCAGCATTGCCAGCATTGTCACATTACTATCATCCAATATATAGTTCTTATTTGAATTCCACCAGTTGCCCCACTGGTGTTCTTCATGGCAATTATTTTTCCAATCCAGGATCCAATCCAGGGTCAAGCATTGCATTTCATTCTTTTCCAATGCGGAACAGTTCCTCAGCCTTTCTTTGTCTTTTAGACATTGACATTTTTAAAGAGTGCAGACCAGTTTTTTTGGAGAATGTTTTCCAGCTTGGGTTTACTGATATTTCCCAATGATTTGATCCCATTTTACTTTTTATTAAAGCACTTTAATAGAAACCTCAGGGTGGGCTCTCCCCAGTCCAGTATCACTGAGGTAAAGGGCATTTGTCCCCAGGGTGAGGTGCTTACAGTTGCTGAAACCAGGAGCCAAGAGAAGGGACTAGAGGGACCCCGAGAAGGGGGACGAGGCCCATGGGGGACTCAATGAAGCAGGGAAGCAGCACTGACAATTCCTAGGTGGGGAGCGAGCCAGGGCCTGGTTTTGCCCTGGGCCGGGGGTGGGGGAAGGCGGACCTCCAGCTATTGGGCTGGGCCTCTGCAGTTTGTCCTGAGGGTGCCCAGGCATCAAGATCATGGGCCATTTCTGGCCTGGGCACTAAGAGCTTCTGGAAATAGCTCCAGGACAATTATTTCAGGAGGAATGTGCTATTTCTCCATCTTCCCAGAAAGCCGGGCTATGCCCCCATGTGATTGGGAAAGTCCCTCTCAGGCCTCTTGAGCTCCAGGGGCCCTCCAGGTCACCCACGGACCACAGAGGCCTTCGGAGCCAGGAGGTGCTGAGAACCTGGAATGGGGTCCAGGAAGCTAAAAGCCTGTCTCTTGGGTAGGGGGAGGGGTGGAGTTCTGTCCTCAGGTCCTGGGCTCTCAGGACCCAGGCATGGGGAAGCTGTCTGCCCACCTCTTGTCCAGGTCCAGCTCTGAGAAACTGACATTGGTGGAGTACATTCTTTGGGCCAGAGAACGAGAGACGTTGCTGATGCCAGGCCCTTTGCATCCACCCTCTCATTTAATCCTCACAGCATTCCTAAGAGATACCTGCTTTGTTTTCTAGATGAAGTGATTGAGGCTCAGAGAGGGCAAGAGATTTGCCTGAGCTCACCCAGCAGGTCATAATTAGAACCCAGCACTCCAGAGCCTTCAGGGTTAAGCACTAAAGGTAGAAGAAGAGTGGGCCTCTGCTATTACTCCAGGAGGATATGAGGACTTGGTAAGTGCCCCCATGAACAGAGCAGGACTGGGAGAGCCCAGCCTGAAGACTGAGCCCCTTTCTCCTACCACCCAGCCTCGCCTGCTGCCTCTTCTTCCCTGGTACTGCAGGGATAGATTCCAGGGCTTCAGACTGACCTGGGTGGGTGGGGTGCCCTGCCTGGCATAGCTTCCAGCCACAGTGGCCCCTACCTTGCCCAGCCTGGGCCACCTCCAATTTTGGTTGCTCATCCCAATTGCCAACTGCAAATCCTCCCTTGGCTCTCTCACTCTCTCCCAGCTTGCCCCAGGCTCCCTCCCTGCTACAGTCATAGTCCCACCCACGTTGTCCTCCCCAAGACCATCAAAGGCCCTTCCTCCCACCCGGGGCACTAAGAGGTCAAGACCAGCTCATTCCCCAGGATAAGAGAGACAGGAGCAGCCAAAGGACCTTGGGCAAGTTGCTTCACTTATCTGAGCTTCAAACTCCTTATCTATCAATTGGGGATAGTAAGAATGCCTGTCCCCAAGGTTCATCCCCCTAGCATACAGTAAGCATCCAATAAATAACAGCTTTTAGCATTATTTGATAGACAAGGAAACTGGGTTCTTGGCTCAGTTTTGTTACTAACTTGCTGAATGACCTGGGACTCAGTTTCCCCAACTGAAAAAGAAGGTGAGACCAAATGGTCTCCGAAGCCTGTTCCAAGCCTGTTGTCCTCATTCATGGCATCCACTGGGCTCCATGTGAGAGCCTCATTTTAAAGAAGCTTTTACGTGGAGCCTCCAAAAGAAACACGTCCAAGAAACAAGGAGAGGACCTGGTCCAGGTGGGGAAGGGAGGTGCCAGATGTGACAAAGCTTGGTAGTATGTTCCCATAGGGCATGGCGTTATTCTCAAGATTGGCACTATTCTCCAGGTTTTTCTGTATGCTTGAAATATTTCACAATCATCAGTTAAAAAAGAAAAAGTTTCAGCTGTGCCATTGACCCTGCATGACCTTGAGCAAGTCACAGCCCTTCTCTGGGCCGCACAGGTGAGTCCCTAACAGCCCTTCCAGTGCTGATATTTCATTGGATGTTTTTCACTTACTTTGATTCAAACATGTATTGAGTGTCTATTAGGCACTTATTGATTGGCACATCTAACCTCCCCAATGAGTACAGGAACTGTCTCCTCACCCCTGTCTCCCCAGTGCCTAGCACAGGCCCTGGCACTTAGTGGGCTATTGTGCGAAGGAAGGAAGGACAGAGCCAATGACTGCCAGGCTGCACGCTTGGACTCTCTACCTCTGCCCCTGAAGGATTTGGCGTCTGTGGCCGAGGTTCCCGTATGGGAAGCTTAGGATCTCCTCAAGGCTGGAGTTCACTTGGTCATTTCCTCCTGCTTGTCCCTTGGGGTGCCTGTGCTGGCATGGAAGGTGCGGGAGTCCACAGGTGGCGGGGGTGGCCTGAGGAGGGGAGGGCCAGCTCGAAGGCTTAGAGACTTCTATTTCCTGCTCCCGAGGGTCTGTTCAACTCTGGCTGCTGCCATGGCTCCAGCCGTGACCTCTGACCCCACCAGGAGAGAGACTTTTTGAGAAACAGACCCAAAGGCAGGAAACTTCCCCTGGGCTTGGCCTGGGTCAGAGCTTCTACCAGGCATGGGCTGAGCCCTGAGCCCATTGGGTCAAAGGCCACCCTCCTTGTCCAACCTGGCTGGAGCTTGGCTGCTCTGCCCCCAGTTCCTTGGGCACCAACTTCACCCGAGACCACCACCAGCAGTTCTGTAAACCCCAAACCACCTCCTTGGGCAGGGAGGCAGCTGGGTCAGGAAAACTGGGTTCAATTCCCACCTCTGCTTCTCACTTAAGGTTGTTGTGGGGATTAAAACAGAAGACCTGGTATTCATTCCCTGCTCCACCACGTCCAAGGAACTCAAAAACACGTTCCACTTACAGATACAGTTGAAGTGGCCTGTAGTTTTTGCCAACCCACTCCCTCCCTTCTTGGAGGTCACCCCCATCCTGATCTCCATGGTTATCTTTCTAGCACATTCCTACACACTGCTATACACAACAAAGCATTGTTGTGCATATTTTCAAATGTTTCGTATATATATGCATGTATACTATTATACTGAATGCATTCTTTTTTTTTTTTTTAAAGATTTTATTTATTTATTCATCCATCCCCCCCTCGCTGCCCGTGCTCGCTAGGTCAGCTAACCACGCCGTGCGGGCGGGCTTGCCTTCACCAGGAGGCCCCGGGAACCGAACCCGGGGCCTCCCACACGGGAAACGGGAGCCCCACTGATTGAGCCACAGCCGCCTCCCGTGCAATTTGCTTTTTTATTCAATGAAAAGTTTCTTAAGTCTATCCATATTGGTACATGTAGCTCTAGTTCAGTTATTTTCACTGCTGTTTAGTATTGCGTGGTACAAATATACCACATTTCTTCCATTCTCCTATCATCAATATTCATTTAAGTTGTTTCTAATTACTTTTTATTTCAAGCCACGTGGAAATAAATATTTATGTAAAAAATGAATGAAGCAAGGATGAATGTCTTCAGAGACAATATCTTCTGAACCCCAAATTAGGGCACACAACCTGCAGGAAGACAGACCACTTGAGGCTAGAGCTCTCTGGAATAGAAGCGCGATACTTATCACTATCTTTCAGGTGCTTTCTAAGGCCAGGCCCTGTGCTAAGGGGCTTGCTTTCTCCAGTTCTCACATAAACTCTGTGAGGGAGCTTCCTGGTGAGGAAACTGAGGTACAGGGAGGTTAGGTATTTTGACCAAGGTCACACAACTGTTTGAGCCAGGATTCAAACCTGGGTCTGTGTGACTCCGTAGCTCATATTTTAACCAGAGCAGAGTGGCCCCTGTAGCATCCCTCAGAGCTGCAGGAGAATAAAGAAAAGAGGAACTGATTCCAACTGGGGAATCAGGGGGGCCTTCCTGGAGGAGGTGCCAGTCCCACCTGGCCTGAAGAGATGGGGAGCATTGCAGCAGGCAGCAGGGAGGCATCCTGGGAGGAGGAGACTCTGGCCAAGGCACTGGGCCTGGCAGATTTTTTTTTTTTAAAGATTTTATTTATTTATTCATTTATCCCCCCCTTGCTGCTCGTGCTCGCTGGGTCAGCTAACCACGCCGTGCGGGCGGGCTTGCCTTCACCAGGAGGCCCCGGGAACCGAACCCAGGGCCTCCCATATGGTAAACGGGAGCCCTACTGATTGAGCCACAGCCGCTTCCCAGCCTGGCAGATTTAACACAGCCCCCACTACTCACCAACCCCCTGACAAGCCTTCCTTGCATTTCTCCCTTTCTCCCGACGTCCCACTGATCTGTCTGCTTGTCCACCTTTCTTCCCAATCCTTCTCTTTTTTACCTTCTTTCTCTTCTGGATCTCCTCTATCTTTATTCTTGCTTCAAACCATCCATCTATCCGTTCATCTAATGTGAACTGAGTGCAAATTCTGCCAGGACAGTGGAGTCTGGGTGATGCAGTCCCTAGAATTTGGTGGTGAGTACTTCCACCACGTACAGCTCAAATCCCATAAGGAATCCCTGAGGCTGGTCCTCTCCCTCAAACACACACATCAAAGGAAACAAGGTACTACAACAAACCCTGCAGAGTCCGTCGTGGCTCTCTGCTACCCTCTATTGGTATCTTGAGAAATTACACCTCAGGCTGAACTACAGCATGGCTTGGGGAGGGTCTGTTCTGGCTCCCCAGCTTCAGTCCTCTTGCACTGCAATATCTGCCAACAATTCCACTTCAGGGGCCTTTTGACAAAAAGAGTTAACCCTCCAGTCTTTGCCAGGCCCACGTCAAAGGCCAGAGTAAGAAGCAGTGAGAGAGAGAGAGAGAGAGAGAGAGAGAGAGAGAGAGAGAGAGAGAGAGGGAGATGTTTGTTTTATTGGGGAGGAGGGGGCGCGACTGTGTCCTTTGACGTGTGTATGCACGATGTGCATCCCACGTGTGTGCTCTGGTGTTGGGTGGGTGTACATTGGAGGGCTGAGGTACCAGTTCTGGGCATGAACTTGTGTGCCACACTATGCATGCGTGGAGTAATCCTTACCTGTGCACTCTGTGTGTTCTCTGGGTACATGAGGGAAGATGGGTGCACTGGAGTTGGTGGATAAATACCTCAGCCTCCTCACACTTAGATGGGACAACTCTGAGGTATTGTCTCTCAAAGTCCCCTAGTGGGCTTGGGCCCCCGTTGTCCATCAACGTACCTGTCTTGGTGTCCGTCCCTGCCCTGCCCGCTATTTGTGCTTCTTGGGATTGCCAACCAAATAAACCACCTGCCCTCAAATCCTCCTCCCAGAGTCTGCTCCTGGGACCATGAAGGGGGCAACCCAAGAGGACAGGCCAACAGGTGAGGTTGGCAGGGTGCAAAGGTGGCAGGGTCCTGGGTCTTTGGTGACAGCACTGAGCCACTGAATGAACCAGTGGATTATTGACCCCCCCTCGCCCCTCCCAACCTTCTGATTAAGTGAGATGAGCCCTTACCATTTAAATCCCTTTTAATTGGATCATCTGTTACCTGTGACCGAAAGCCCTCTAAGGGTATAGCACCCTGTGGGAACATATTCTGTGTGAATGGCAGGTTGGTGGCCAGGTGAGGGGGTGCAGCACTGCTAGTGTGTGTGTGTGTACAGTGTGTACAGTGGCTGTGTGTGCACACCATATTGATTGTCTGCTGTATGCCAGGTGCTGTGCTGCCCCCAGCCTTAGCCCATCTGCTTCTCCACTGCACCCGCCCTGGTTACCTGGACAACCTCTGTAGAATCCCAGCTAGACTCCCTGATGATATTCTTGCTGTTCTTTTTTTTTTTTTTTTAAAGATTTTATTTATTTATTCATTTATCCCCCCCCCCCGCTGCCTGCGCTTGCTGGGTCAGCCAACCACGCCGCGCGGGCGGGCCCGCCCCCACGAGGAGGCTCCGGGAACCCAACCCGGGGCCCCCCATATGGCAAACGGGAGCCCCACTGACCGAGCCACAGCCGCTTCCCTCTTGCTGTTCTTTAAACTACTTTCCACTCAGCAGCCAGCGATAAGCTTTGAAAACATAAGTTGGGTCATGTTGTTCTCCCGTTGAAAACCCCTCAAAGGCCCCCTGTTGCCCAAAGGCACCTGCCCCTCCAGCCGATCTCTCCCCTCTCCCCCACTGGAAGCTCCAGCCCTTATATCCCTCATCCTTGCCCTGCTTTGCTCGGTTTTGGGGCCAGGCACGGTGGCGAGGGTGGGGGGCACTGACCCCTGCAGCCTCCGTGACAGGACAGCAGGCTTCCAGCTGGGTTCAGCCAATGGGAGGCACCGGTGGGAGGCTGAGGGCAGGAGGAAGAGAGAAACCAGGGTACTTCTCTCCCTACAGCTCCTCCAAGGCTCCCACCTGACCAGCCCGGGCTGGGCCGCCGCTGCTGGGTGATGCTGGCTCCGGGGCTCCAGCTGACTGCACCTCCTCCTGTCCTCCATCCCAGAAGGTAGCTGTGGCTAGTTTCTGGGTTCCCTCACCATGCCCAATTGGCTTTTCAGCACCTCCCTCACGTGGGTAACCAGTCCCCTGAATTAAACTCCCTCTATTTCAGATACTTGGGATTTCTGTTTTCTGGCTTGACCCTGACTGACACCGGCAGCCATTTCACATCTGACCTGAGGAGGAAGCCGGCAGCCTGCGTTTTCTCCTGGGAGCCAAGGCCACAGCGGAGAACAAAGCTGACAAAAAGCCCTGCCTTGTGGGGCTCCACTCTGGTAGGTCTATGTGTCATAAAACACCCATGAGTATCTTCTGAAGGCTGCTCTTCAGAGCCATCATTAAATGCTCATGTAGGGAAGCGGCTGTGGCTCAATCAGTAGGGCTCCCGTTTACCATATGGGAGGCCCCGGGTTCGGTTCCTGGGGCCTCCTGGTGAAGGCAAGCCCGCCCGCACAGCGTGGTTAGCTGACCCAGCGAGCACGAGCAGCAAGGGGGGGATAGATGAATAAATAAATAAAAAATCTAAAAAAAAAAAAAAAAAAAAAAATGCTCATGTGGAGCTTTTCTGGGACACACAGAAAGGGGCGGCCCCAGATGTGCCATTTCTGAAGGTCGGGGCCAACGGTCTGTTCACAGTAGGTGAAGTCGGGCATCTGAAGAGGCCTTTAGCTTCGTTCATCCATCTGTTGCCTCCTTAAATAAATACTGTGGCACCCCTACTATGTGCCAGGTCACCTTCGAGGCACTGGGAATTCAAAGATGAATAAGATGAAATCTTTGCCATCCTGGAGCTTCTCATAGAGTGGGAACTAGAAATCAGGGAAAGCCCCCTTTAGAAAAGGCCTTCCAGCTTCCTTGCCCTCCCCCTCCTCCCTCCTCCTCCTCTCCTGGTTCCCCACCCTCCCCTCCCTCTCCTCCTCTCCAGACCTACCTCCTAACTCCCCAGAGTTCCCCACTGGCCCCACCTCTGCCTCCCATTCAGAGAAGGGAGGCCTAAAGTAGGTCTGACCCTTCTGTCTTCCCTGGCCAGCTCCCTCTTCCCAGGGGCTGGGAGGAGGGGTCGTCTTTAGGGATTTGGCTCCAGCTGCTCCTAGGCCAGAAACAGCCCAGAGGGGAGAATGTGCTGGCTCTTTAATACGCAGTGCAGCTGACAGTGCCCCTGACAGGTGTAAGGTGAGACAGCCCTGGCAGGGGCAGGGGTGCTGATGGGAGAGTCATCCTCAGAAGGCCCATCTTCCTCGGGACCAAGGAGAGGGCCGGGGCCTGTCTGCAGAGCTGACCAGAGAGACCTGGACTTGCTCAAGGCCACTGAATAAGGGCTGGGAGATTTATCGTTCATAGTTGGGGGAGGGAACGTGGGCCCTCCCTGTACCCTTGGCTTACTCTCTCCCCAGCCAAGCAGCTGGTTCACCAGGGGGCCTTGAGCAAGCCCCAGCTTTGCCTTTCCCCATTTGTCAGATAGAAGAGGTTAGATTAGCTCATCTTTTAGGCTGTTTCTGCTTCAGACATTCTACAGTGGAATTTGGGAGTATCCAACCTGTCCGTTCTCCCCCAAGCCGGAGCCCCAGCCGTCCCTCCCTCCTTCTCCCTCAGTCCAGGGTCTAGGGAAAGGCTCCGAGCTTCAAAGCTGAGCAAATAAACATGTCCGGGCCTATAGGGAACAGAGGGTAAGGAAGGGCACAGCTATTTTTATCACAGTTGGAAGGATTTTTACAGCTGCTTCTGTTGCATCCACACTCTCCCTGGGCCCAGGCCAGCCTTTAGCTTTGTTATTGGGTAGAAGACTTCCCTGCAGGCATGCTTGGAAGGGGTGCACTCTTGAAAGAAAACCTGCCAGATGATGCCCCAAATTCCACCATTAGGGACCCATTTAAAGCAATGAAGCACTGCCTTCCTCCTGTGCTTCCAAAACGCAGATTCTGCGACAGAAGGCGCCTGAGCCAGTGACTCTCTAAAACAAAGGAGTCTGGCCATCCTCAGAGCTTTGAGTGTTGAGGAGGGGAGCAGGGTGCCCCAGGAAAGTCTGAGGAGCCAGGTTGCCTTATTCAGCAAACTGGCTCTGGGCTGGGAGGCTATTTCCAACAGCCGACTAGGACGTACCAAGACTTCTCTTTTTCTACAGATTAATGTGAATTAAGTTCATCGATTTAGTGCCAGGCTCTGTGCTTAATTCTCACAGAGGTAGAACACAACTAGGCAGGGGCGCTGTAAGAAATACTCTGTGATTGTGGTGGTGGTTACATGATTATGTATTTGTCCAAAGTTACTAGATTTTACACTTAAAATTGGTGAATTTTATTGCATGTACATCAAACCTCAAAAAAGCCAAAACCAAAACCAAAACAAAGCTAGTACCTTGGTAATAAGGTACATCCAGTCTAGCCTTCTGCCCTCTACCCGAAACCTGAGCCCTCCACCGTCCAGAATCGTGTGGTTCTTCATGCCTTTTTTACAGAGTTTTATTCACCCAACTGTATTCACTTAAAAAAGCATATTTTAAATTTTCTCTAAGTGGGGTATTAAGGTGCATTTAGTCTTCTGGGACCTACTCTTTTGTTGTTGCTTGAATTATATTCCCGGGAATTACTCACATACCCACATAGCTGCATGTCTGTGATTTTTTTTGCCTGCTGAATTCTATCCCCGTGTGAATATGCTACTTGTGTCCATTCTCTTTGGTAGGCATTTGGGTCTTTCCTAGGTTTTTGCTATCAAGTGCAGAGGACAGGGATGCCCTCTACCCAGGCATTCTCATGCGTGTGTCCTGGGGCCCATGGGCAGGATATTCCCTCGGGCGTATGATGAGGGTGGAACTGCCAGCTCACGGCTCAGGTGTGAATTCAGCTTTGAACTCATCTCCCACCGCTCTCCACTCTGACCATCAGGTTCCAGCCACGCTGGCCTCCTTTCCCGGCAAAGCCAAGCCCTCTCCAGCCTCCAGATCTTTATACTCGCCTTCCTCTCTACATAGAGTGCTTTTCCTTTAGGGCTTCCCTCGGCTGGCTCTGCCTTCAGGACTCAATCAAATACTGCCTCAGACCAAATACCACTCTCCCTGGCCCCCTCCCGTCTGAATTATTTACCCCCATCCCCATCCCAGCCACCACATTCCCATGTTTCATTTCCTTCATAGCACCTACCGCCACAGTCAGAAATAACCATTTATTTTTGTCGATTTGTCGTTGTCTCTCCAACTAGATTCAAGCTCCAGGAGAGCTGGAACCATGTGTCTTCTTCACGGCTGTATCCCCAGTGCCCCAAACAGTACCTGACATAAAGAAAGTGCTCCATAAATTTGTTTATTGAGGTGGGTACTAACAATACTCCCTAGTTGGAGAGGAGGAGCCTGAGGCTCAGAGAGGTTGAGCTTCATGATCAAGGTTGCAGAACTCAGAGGTGGCAAAGTCAGAATTTGAACCCAGGTCTGGCCAGTTCCTGAGACCAAGTTCTTTCCTGGAAGAGGCTGGCTTGTTCCAACATGATTTTTTTTTTATCCCTCCCTTGTTATCAGCTGGCCATTCAATGCCACCTGTTGGAAGGGACACTGGACTTCCATTGGCTGCCACTCCCCCCCTTGCAGCAGGTAGGGGCTGTGGCCTTGGACTATGGAAGACCTGGCGTTCTACTACCTGTTCTGGAAATGAGCCCCAGTCCACCCCCCACCTGCCTTCTGCCCTATATTAGAGCCCCAGGCTCTGCATCCCCTTCCCATCAACTCAAAACTCATGATGCTCCAGCTGCTGAGTTCCCTGCTGCTCGTGGCTGTTGGTAAGACCTGAACCTGAGTTTGTGCTCCCTGCTCTGTGTTGAGCCAGGAGCCCTTGAAATCTGCCACCTGCCCCAGGCTCCGTGGCACCCAGCACCTGGTTCTGTAGGAGGGATCTCGGCTTGTGCCTGGAATAGTCTTACTCCAAGGCCTCTGCATTTTTAGGACAAAGGCTATCATTTCTTGAGGGTTCAGTGGCTACCAGGGGTATATCAACTCCTTAGTCCTCCCATTGAAGGAGGCCACATTTTTATTAACATCCCTGGACCCCTGGAGCTCTGGAAACCCCTGCTCAAGTCCAGCTGCTCACTGTTCTCATGTGGCTCCTGAGGTCCAGAGGGTGATGAGCCTTGCATGGTTCATGGCACAGTTCATGGCAGTTCATGGCACAGCTAGGTTCATGGCACAGCTAGGACCAGGACCTAGGCCTTCTGTTTTCTTTTGGGGGCTCCCTGGATGACTGGCGCCCCCATTCTCCCTTCTAGCTTCGGGCTGCGGCAGGCCTTCCTACCGCCTCTCCTCCCGCGTGGTCAACGGTGAGGACGCGGTGCCCTACAGCTGGCCCTGGCAGGTAAGAGCCACACCAGCTGAAGTCATTCCCAGTGTGGGCTCTAGACCCAAGCTCTGCTTGCAAGGCATGCGGTCTTGACCCCATGGTTTCCTTTCCAATAGTCACTTCAGCTTCTAGAAGCCAGGAAACCCTTGGACAATCTACTTCATGTGGGCGTTTTGCCCACTCAATCTGCAACCCTCACCAGGCTGTTTCTATTTTTTTTTTAAGATTATTTTATTTATTTATTTCTCCCCACCCCCTCATTATTTGTACTTGCTGTGTCTGTTCATCTTCTTTGTTTCTTTAGGAGGCACTGGGAACTGAACCCGGGACCTCCGATGTGGAAGGGAGGCACTTAATCACTTGAGCCAACTCCATTCCCTGCTTTGTTGTGTCTCTCATTATGCTTTTCCTCCTGTGTCTCTTGTTGCACCATCTTGTTGAGTCAGCTTGCCGTGCCTGCCCATTGCATCAGCTCACTGTCTTGCTTGTCTTCTTTAGGAGGCACTGGGAACCTCTGCTTCCTGCTTTGTTGTGTCTCTCACTATGTTTTTCTTCTTGTGTCTCTTGTTATGTCATCTTGTTGTGTCAGCTTGCTGTGCTTGCCCATTGAGCCAGCTCACTGTCTTCTTTAGGAGGCACTGAGAACCAAACCACGGACCTCCTGTGTGGTAGGTAGGAGCTAAATCACTTGAGCCACATCCATTTCCCTGTTTGTATTTTAAATGTGGAGTCTTTGGTGAGGGCAATACTTATCTCAAGGGATTAGCACACTAATGATGGAATTTCAGGCACTGTGTTAGGGAGGGAGATTTAGGGACACATTTCTGGAGTCCTTGAATTGTACAACAGGGCTATAAGGTCTGAGAGCAGTAACGGATGAGGGCATTTATAGAGACCAGTGGAGAGGAGCACAAAGAACCTAGACTTGTTGTGCTGTCCAATATAAATAGCCGTTAGTCACATGTAGCTATTTAAGTTTAAATTAATTAAAATTAAATAATGTTAAAAATTCATTTCCTCAGTGCACTAGTCATATTTCAAATGCTCAGTAGCCATGGTTGGCTAGTGGCTACCATACTGGACAACTCAGATACAGGACATTTCTACCATCACAGAAAGCTCTAGTGGAATGCACTGGTCTAGACCAGGGGTCAGCAAATTTGTTGATCAAACCTTTCTGTAAAGGGCCAGAGAATAAATATTTTAGGCTTTGTGGCCATATGGTCTTTATTGCAACAACTCACCTCTGCCTCAGTAGTGGCAAAGCAGCCATAGACAGTACATAAATGCATGAGTGTGAATGTCTACCCAAAGTTTTTAGGTACAAAAAGAGACCACATATCAGCTGACCCCTGAGCTAGAGGGAGCTTTTGAAACTCAGAATGTATAGGAAACCAGGAGAAGGGCAAAAGACTTGAGGAGGGTTGTGTCTTGGGGGCCCAAAAGGAATCGAAAGATCTGAAGTTCAGAAGAACAGGGGGCCTGATGGAAGAGGTGGCCTTGGAGGACTCTCAAGACAAAGAAGGTTTGGGTATGTGCCAAAGACTGTTGGGGTCCCCAGGGAGGTCAGAGGACCTAGGGGGTCTTGGAGAGTCAGAATGGGATCCCAGTAGAAAAGTGACAAGACCACCATGAGCAGTTGTGTAGGTTGGGCACAGCACATCTCTAGAGGCTACCACTCTTTTTTGTGTGGCTTGTTGCCCCTTAGAGTTGTGCAGTGCCCAACCTATACAACCATCAGTGGCAGCCTTCACTGTGGGGCCCAGACCACTCAGGCCCTCCTTCCCTGGCCACCAGGTCTCCCTGCAGTATGAGAAGGATGGGGCCTATCACCACACCTGCGGCGGCAGCCTCATCGCTCCCAACTGGGTCATGACCGCCGGCCACTGTATCTCGTGAGTTCTCTTACTTGCCCCTGTCCTTGCCCCAGCTCCTGTTCTTGCATGAGATTCAGGGAATCTGGGGCAGTGGGTGACTGTGGGAGGGGTGGGAGGAGGCCAGTCAGGCCTGGACTGATCCCACCTCTGCTGGCAGGAGCTCCCGGACATACCAGGTGGTGTTGGGCGAGTATAACCGGGCTGAGAAGGAGGGCCCTGAGCAGGTGATCCCCATCAATGCTGGAGACCTCTTTGTGCACCCTCTCTGGAATCCCAGCTGTGTGGCCTGTGGGTGAGTGAATGCTCACGCCTGGAACCAGGGCCTCCTCTACTCACCTAGTGGCCCAGAGTCGATTCTGAGGAGCCCCTGGGGACTCTGTGGCTGGGCCCAACAGCCTGTGCCCATTCCCATGCTCTGAGGGTCAGAGTTGTCAGAGCCCTTTAGGACCATCTGTACCAAATGCCTCTGTCCCTACAGAGGGGATAGCGAGGCCAAGGGAGGACCAGAATGTCCCCCTGGCCCCTTGGCTCATTGGCTTTGCAACCTCCCCAACCAGTCTGAGGGGTTCCTTCATTCAACAGACTTTCATCCAGTACATCCTGGCACCGTGAGCAAAAGGAACACTGGACTCAGAGTCAGGCTCAACACCAACTCTGTGCAGCCTGGGCAAGTCACTGCCCTTCACTGGGTCTCAGTTTCACCATCTGTCAAAGGGTGGCTATGAACCTGGGCTTCCTGAGAGATAGTGAAGGTCAAGGGGATAATCTGGGTGAGAACACTAATGCAGGACTTCTGAAGTCCCTCAAGTGTATGCAAAATTGTGTGTCTGGGTGGCTCAGCATTTTTCTAGTGAGAGGGTCAAAGAAGGGTACAGAACCCCTGAAAGTGTAGTATAGGAGGGAGGGGCGATAAAGATTGAGACCCGACCCATCAGACTCAAGTGAAATGACTTGAGTGACAGGGAGGCAGATAAAGACCCAGAGCAAGGGTTCTCAAAGTGTGGTCCCCAGGCCAGGAGCACCAGCCTCACCCAGGAACTTGTCAGGGATGCACGTCCTCCGGTCTCAGCCCACAACTAATGGATCAGAAACTCTGGGGTGGGACCCAGGCTTCTGGGCTTTAGCAAGACTTCAGGTAATTCTAAGGACTGTGGGGCTGCAGGGCTTGGGCTGAAGTCTGGAGGGCAGGAGTGATGATGATTGTGAAGGTCAAGGGCAGTGTGAGCCAAAGGGACCAGGAGGGCGTCCTAAAGTTGCTCGGCCTTAAGAATGGATGGGATTTGGGAAAAGAAGTGGTGAGGGCATCCCAGAGGTGACGATGGTTGGAGAAAAGGCCAGGATATGGATTTGGTCAGTCTGGAGGACCAGGCTTCCAGGTCTCTTCTCTCTTCCCCAGCAATGACATCGCCCTCGTCAAGCTGTCACACAGTGCCCAGCTGGGAGACACAGTCCAGCTTGCCTGCCTCCCTCCCGCTGGTGACATCCTGCCCAACGAGTCTCCCTGCTTCATCAGCGGCTGGGGCCGCCTCTATAGTACGTGCCGACCCCTCTAGCCAGTCACAGGGACAGAGGACAAGAAGACAGGGCCTGGGGGCTGAGGTTGAGGGCAAACACCCATTGCTCCTCCAACTGCAGCCTTCTCAGTCTCCTTCTCCCCCATCCTCCCAAACATGTTCAATTGAACATTTTAAAAATAGATTTATTTACTTATTTCTACCCCCCTGCCTCATTGCTTGTGCTTGCTGTCTGCTTTTTGTGTGTTTGTTTGTTGTGTGCTCTCTGTGTCTGCTCTTATTTTTGAGGCACCGGGAACTGAACCCAGGACCTCCCATGTAAGGAGGTTCCCAATTGCTTGAGCCACATCTGTTCCCTGCTTGTTGTGTCTCTCATTGTGTCTCCTCGTAGTGTCATCTCATTGCGTCATCTCATTGGGTCAGCTTGCCATGCCAGCCCATCGCATCAGCTCGCTGTCTTTCTCGTCTTCTTTAGGAGGCATTGGGAACTGAACCCAGGACCTCCCATATGGGAAGTGGGCACCCCAACTGCTTGAACCACATCCACTCCCCTAATTTTTTAGCGGCTCCCATTTGCAAGATGCTGGGGATCCAGTGATGGACGAAGCAGGCAGGGCCATATTACCTGGTGTGAGGAGAGTCCCTTTGGGCCAGAGGAGCTGCCTACTTGAACAATGACTCCCACCCTGGGGCTCTGGCCCTGGTCCCCAGGCCAAGCCCTGCAGCCCCTCAGCCTCCTGACTCAGTGCTCCCTGTCCCTGCAGCCGGTGGGCCGCTCCCAGATAAGCTGCAGCAGGCCCTGCTACCCGTGGTGGACTATGAGCACTGCTCCAAGTGGGACTGGTGGGGCATCTCTGTGAAGCGGTCCATGGTGTGTGCCGGCGGGGACATCCGCTCCGGCTGCAACGTGAGTCAGCCCTTACTTGTCTGTGGCTGGGGGACAGGGTACTGCTACTCACTGGTCACCTGGGGCACAGGGGCTCCTCTGCTAGCTGCCCAGAAGGTGGAGGAAGTGTCACCTCACTCCAGGCCAGGCAGGACTTGGAGGAAGTTGGCATAGCCCAGGGACAGAACCCTGGCTTGGGACCCCTGGCATCTAGTCCCACCTCAGACACTGACTTGACTTGGGGCAAATCCCTTATCTCCCTAGTTTTCCAGCTCCCCCATCAGCAGAACAAGGGGTACTGACACCATGACCTTCAGCTCTGTGGTTCTGAAGTCAAAATTAAACAATGAGAATACTGTCATTGTGTTATAAACGAGTATGAATAATAATATTAATAGTTAGTTGTAGTACTGATAATGGCAATTACCATTTATTGAGGGTTTCTTCTCTACTAAGCCTTGTGCTCAGGTCATAGATCTTTTGTCTCATTTAATTCCCAAAGATCCTGTAAGATGGATATTATTTTTCCCTATTACAAAGGAGCAAACTGAGGCTCAGCGAGGTCAGGTAATACAGGTATTCCTTGCAACTCCCAAAGTTCGGAACCAATTCCCTAAACCTCAGCGCGGCTCAGCCCCCCACCCCTCCCTGACCGTTCCAGGGTGACTCTGGAGGACCCCTCAGCTGCCCCGCTGCAGATGGCACCTGGCAGGTCCACGGTGTGACCAGCTTCGTTTCTGCCTTGGGGTGCAACACCATCAAGAAGCCCACAGTGTTCACCCGAGTCTCAGCCTTCAATGACTGGATCGAGGAGGTGAGGAGGACGGGGTGGGCTGCGAGGGGCCCACGGTGCTGGCACCTCTCTGAGGGAGGCCAGGACATCGGGTGGGAAACAGCAGATCCTGAGAAGGGCCTTTCGGTCCTGGGGGTGGGGAGTGGGGCTTGGGGCTGGTTTCTGCTGCAATGTAGCCCCTGAGCCTGGACGGCCTTAGGGTGGCACTCTGATCTCCTGCCAGACTTCCTCCTTTCAACAAGTAGTTATGAAGTGCCTCCTCTGGTCAGGTCCTTTTTTGGCACTGAGGATAGAGAGACAAAGGGCCGCCTGGATGAGTAAAGGGCAGTAATGAGGGAACGTGACCAGAGCTGTGGTGGGAGAACTCGGCCACCAGCGAGAGCGCAGTCTCATCCGGGATGGTGGTCGGGGAGGACTGCTGCTGTTCACGACAGCAGTAGTGGCCCCGTTATAGAGACCCCAGACGTGTGCCTGGCACTGTGACCAGCACCCTGCTTAGTTTACACTCATCAAGAACCCCCACGAGGGAAGCGGCTGTGGCTCAACCAATCGAGCTCCCGTTTACCATATGGAGGACCCGGGTTTGATCCCCGGGACCTCCTGGCTAAAAACAACAACAACAAAAGTCCTCCCAAAAGAGGCGGTGAAGGGAGGCACCAAAAAGACGATGACGCAACCAGATAGGAAAAGAAAAAAAAAAAAAGGAACCTCCATGAGATGGTGCAGAGTTTCTGTTTGGGGTGATGGAAAAGTTTTGGTAATGGATGGTGGTGATGGAGGCAAAACATAGTGAATGTCATTAGCACCACTGAATTGACAAAGTGACTAAAATGGGTAATGTTATGTGGTATGTATGTCACCACAATAAAAAGTTAAAAAATTAAACAATAACTGTAAAACAAAAAAGAACTCCCATCAGATAAGTACTATTATGACCCTCATTATACAGGTGAGGAAACTGAGGCTCAGAGAGGGGGAGTCACTCTCCCGGGGTCACGCAGCTCATGGCTGGGAGTTGAACCCAGTTCCATCAGGTTCCAGAATCTGTGCTCTAACCAGACTATTCTGCTTTTTTCTCTCTCTTTTTCCAGACCATGGCAAGCCACTAGAACCAAGGACAGGCTGGCAGTGCCTATTCACCTTTCCTAAACAATAAAGACCTTTCAGAAAGGCTGTTGCACATCTTTCTTCCTTCATTGGCTCACCTCTTCCCTTCTGGCCAGTTCCTAAAATCCTAGATCTGATATGTAGAGATGTGACCATTTCCAACCCTCCCGTGTGCCAGTGACTCAGGGCATTCCCAGGATGCAGGACTTCCATGCTAAGACCAGATAGACAGACAAGTTGGTCCCTCCAGCATATAAACATACATAAAACAGGGGCTTTTCACTACAGGTATAAAAACACAGCAGAATCCGCAGAAAAACTGACCTTGCCAGCCCCTTGGAAGACTCATCTTGGAGTAGGAAGGATCATGCATTTTCTGCTTCTGTTGATGGGCTGGGAACGGTGGGCTGTGGTCATTCAGTCATTCAACAAACATTTCTTGTTCCAGAGGAGGGTTCAGAGGGCAAAAAATACATGGTTCCTGCCCTCATGTGCTAGACAGAAAATGAGCCTATTAGAGTCACTCATTGAACAGTTACTAGGTACCTGCTTTGTGGCAGGTTCTGGGTTGGGAGTAGAGAGGTGAGTAGGACACTGAGCTCTTGCTACAGGTGGGCTGTGGTCATTCAGTCATTAAACAAACATTCCTTGTTCCAGAGGAGGGTTCAGAGGGCAAAAAATACATGGTTCCTGCCCTCATGTGCTAGACAGAAAATGAGCATATTAGAGTCACTCATTGAACAGTTACTAGGCACCTGCTTTGTGGCAGGTTCTGGATTGGGAGTAGAGAGGTGAGTAGGACACTGAGCTCTCCCTACAGGAAAGGACACATATACAGAGGCGCACCTGAGATGCTGTGCACCAGGTGGGAGCCTAGGGGGCTGTTGTTGAGGTCAAAAGACCACAGCTAAAAGCAACCCCAAAACAACTAAATACCATGTTTTTCTTGCACACCATGAAAGGAAAGAAACCTGGTCCCAGTAAGGACACACGCATATATGCTTTAATATGCATGTTGTTCCATTGCACCCTCCCTTTAAAAACCATACTTTGAATTTGAAAAAGTTTAAAAAACTCAAAATGGAGAATAATATAACAAACACCTACGAATCTACCCTCCAGACTAAAAAATTTTACATTTTTGCTTTCCATTTTTAAAAATATTAATTGCAGTTAATGAGGTGGCTACTTAGTACCCCTCCCAGAGGTCAACATCATCCTGCGTTGTTCACCATGATGAGTTATTTGTTCACCAAATAGTACTGCTGTTTCTTTGGGGCACAGGGTAAGATAGCGCTCGCCCACCCCATTGGCTATGTGGCTCGCTTAGGCCTAGGTGAAGCTTAGGGAGACAGGGTGATTTGCCAAGGTCTTTTCCCTCTGCCATGGCAACTGGTGGCTGCTGATCAGTCGGCTTCCAGAGTGAGGAGACATGGAGCAGAGCCTCAGCTGACCCCGGATGGACATGTACTACAAGCAAGAAATAAACTGTGTTGTTAAAAGCCGCTAAGATTTTGGGTGGTGTTGGCTGTATCGGCATGGACCTAACCTATTCTAACAGATAAAATGAGTTTGGTGTTTAGCCTTCTGCTCCATGCTGTTCTATTTTTAGCAAACATATAAATATCCCTAAACACTCTATTGCATTGTTTTGGTTTTTAAAAATACATGCATGGGGAAGCGGCTGTGGCTCAATCAGTAGGGCTCCCGTTTACCATATGGGAGGCCCCGGATTCGGTTCCCGGGGCCTCCTGGTGGAGGCAGGCCCGCCCGCACGGTGTGGTTAGCTGACCCAGCGAGCACAAGCAGCAAGGGGGGCATAAATGAATAAATAAATAAAATCTTTAAAAAAAAAAAAAAAAAAAAAAAAAAAATACATGCATGGCACCATGCTGTATACATTGTGCTGTAACTTGCTTTTTTCACTTTACATTGTGTTTTGGAAGTCTATCCAGGCTGATTTATACATCTTTAGTTCATTGATGTTCATTTTGTAGAGAACTCTATTGCACAACAGCACTAGTTCTTTATCCATTTCCCTATACTGAAGGACGTTTAGAGCACTGCCAATTTTTATGATGACAAACAGTGCTGCAGTGAACGTCCTTGGACATATCTCCAGATGCGCATGTGTGGGAGTTTCTTTAGGGTATATTACAAGAAATGGAACTGCTGAGCGAGAGGGTATAATCATTTTTTTTTTTTTTTTTTTTTTACCGGGAGGTCCCAGGGATCGAACCCAAGTCCCTCCATATGGGAGACGGACGCCCAACCAGTTGAGCCACATCCGACCCCTGTAATCATTTTTAACTTTAGCAATTGCCAAATTGTTCTCCAAACTGACTTATCAACAATACTTCTTAAAATTCCTTTTTTTTTTTTTTTCATTTCCCACCCACTGTGCCAATGCATAACTGCCCCACATTTTTCTCCTATAACCACTCCTGGCACCCCAGGCCCCTCCACAAGACTCTCCGTCAGCCCTTATTTACACCAAAGTCTCTTACAAAAGCCCAAGAACTGGTCTGGCAAGGCCAGCCTGAGAATGGGCACAAGGTAGGGATCGTGTCCAGCAGAACAGAGACCCCCTCATCACAGGGGAATAGGAGGGGATGGGAGGAGATTCCTGAACCACGGACACGTTAAATCATTTCCTTGAGTCAGACAGATGATTTCAGGTAACTGCTGAGGTGTTCCCAAGTCACAGCAGGGTTTACAAAGCCTGAGTGTCAACTTCCGCTGGGCTAGGGAAAGGCCATTGGATAATTTTCCAGAACAGTTACAGGATAAAGGGCATCCAGGCCTTAAAAACGCCACCCTGTGGTTGGGCAATGGGCGTCCAGCAGCCTTAGGGGAGGCTGGGAACGGCTATGACCACCTTCTTGCTATGCAAGGGCAGCAGAGAGGTAGGAAATCTTGCTTAAAAGTGCTAACAATTCAATCAACAATTTAATTTTCTTTCTTTCTTTCTTTCTTTCTTAAAAACAAAAAACTCCAAGTCTCAATGATTCAGATCTTTTTAAAACCATACAATCAATAATTTAATTTTTCAAGTAATTATTAGAGTATAATACCAATTTTTTTTTCTAAATCATAAAAAAACAAAAATCCACTTTTTTTTTTTTTTTTTTTAGGTTGTAGCTGTTTGGCAGTTTGATGTAATTATGAATTCCAAAAATATATATTAGATTATGCTTGTAAACTGATCTGTTCATCTGGGCATGATTAAGTTATGATTAGGGCATTGACTGGGCCACGTCAGTAGGGTGTATAAAAGGCATTGCTGGGAAGCGGCTGTGGCTCAATCAGTAGGGCTCCCGTTTACCATATGGGAGGCCCCGGGTTCGATTCCCGGGGCCTCCTGGTGAAGGCAAGCCCGCCCGCACGGCGTGGTTAGCTGACCCAGCGAGCACAAGCAGCAAGGGGGGGATAAATGAATAAATAAATAAAATCTTTAAAAAAAAAAAAAAAAAAAAGGCATTGCAAAGAACAGAGAAGCAGTTTTGATGTTGGAGTCTTGAGCTGGAAGCCCGGGAAGTAAGAGAGCTTGGAGAGAAGGCCCCGGAATAGAGACAAGCCATTCACCTCATAGTCTACAGCTGGCCTTGTGGAGGAAACAGAGGAGCTAAGCCTGGAAAGAAACCCAGCCCCCAGAAGAGAGGAACCCAAGAAACCTGAACCCTGGCAAATGTCGGCAGCTGTCTTGCTCCAACACGTGGCAATGGACTTTGGTGAGGGAAGAAACTTACGCTTTATGGCCCAGTAACTGTGGACTTCTACCCCAAATAAATACCCTTTATAAAGACCAACCAATTTCTGGTATTTTGCATCAGCACCCCTTTGGCTGACTAATACATAGGTGGTACCAGGGATTGAACTCAGGACTTCATACATGGGAAGCAGGCATTCCACCACTGAGCTGCACATGCTCCCCAACAATCCACTTTTTTAAAAAGCACTATGTCAGGGGAAGATGGAGAATTAGAGAAACACAGGACTTACTTCTCTCCCAGAAAAATAGCTAAAGGACAGGCAGAAACGGTCTGGAAAAATATGGGAAGACTGTACACCATCCTGAAGAGAGAGGGGCACAGGAAAAGAATCTTGACAGCAAAACTGTGGGTTAAAGCTGCAGCTGCAGCTTCTAGCACCCTTCTCCAATCCTTGGAACAGAAAGCTTTGAATTCTCTGGCCTCTGGCTGGTGGCTATGGATAGAGGGGGCAGCAAGCGTCTACCTCCCCAGGAAAGGGGAGAAAGAGGGACACAGGCTAAGGCTCATTTAGCTTTTGGCCAACAAATTTGGTCTGCTGTGTCCCATAAGCCCTTCCAGTCCAGGTGGGGCTGTGCATTGTTTGCCCTGGGAGCTAGCGTGGGACTGAAGAGACAGAACTCTCACAAACACCCTTCCTACTGACTGGGACTGGTTATTGAGGATGCACCAGGGAGTGGAATTATTTCCTACCTGGGAAAAGGAAGGGTGTTGCCAGCAGAGTTTGCAGAACAGCCTCAGAGTAAGTTTGATCTGCCAGGCTGTGGCTAGCCTTGAGGCCGGGTCACACTGCTGCCGTCGGCGCTGCAGTGAACACTCTCTGACCAGGCCTTGAGCTGAGACGGCTGCCAAAGAGCAGCATATGCTGGCGGACCACGAAAGTGCATGTCAGGAAATTTAAAATAAATAATAAGAGAGGCTTTTTCTGGATGTTACAGCCTCCCAGCCAAAGGCCCTTGGAAGTGGGTCAGCAACCCATCACTGGGACCAAGGCCCATATTTGAGCAACTAAACAGGGACAATCTTAAAGACCTAGAACAGGCTGAAATGAGAATCAAAGAACGGCAATAACACACAGCCTCCTGCCACTAAATCCCTACACAAGAGAGAGAAATTGAGCATCTGAGTAACTCACCATCCTAATCAGATGACTAGACATCAGTAGAAAATTACAAGCCATACTAAGAAAATGAAAGAAATGGCCCAAGTAAAGCAATACATGGAAGCCCCAGATGAGACATAGGGTTTGAGACAAATAATCAATGAGATTCAAACAAATCTCTTAAATCAAATCAACAAGTTGAAAGACAATAAGGCTAAATAGGTAAAGGACATCAAGAAGACACTGGAGGGGGGCGGATGTGGCTCAGATGGCTGGGCGTCCGTCTGCCATATGTAGGGACCTGGGTTCAATCCCCCGGACCTCCTGGTAAAATAAAAAAAATATATATAGAAGGCGCACGGGCTGCCAGGCTCTGTGTGCTGGTGAGCCACCAGGCCCCGGGAGCCATGCAGCAAGATGATGACGTAACAGGAGAGAGACACAGGGGAGAGACAAGACGAGATGCTCCAAAAGCTCCGAAAACCAGGAACCGAGATGGCGCAGGTGGCAGGACACCTCTCTCCTACATCGGAGGTCTCCAGGATCGAATCCTGCTGAAGAATGGAGGAGGAGGATGAGAAGAGATGGCAGGAAACAGATACAGAGAATTGCCCAGCGAATGGACACAAAACAGCAAATGGGGAAGGGGGGGTTTAAAATGGATAAAGTAAATAAATAAATCTTAAAAAAAAAAAAAAAAAAAAGTCTAATAGCCACTGTTTGGCACCTTTAAAAAAAAAAAGAAGAAGACACTGGAGGCTCTCTTTAGAGGAGCCTGCACCAAATCTTGGTGTGTATTTCTGTCTTTCTCTCCCATTTCTCAGCAAGCTCTGTTCTTTCCCCCATTTCCCAAATAAATTCTTTTTACTGACTTAAAAAAAAAAAAAAAAAAAGAGAAGACACTGGATGAGCACAAAGACAAAGAAGAATTTGAAAACCTGAATAGAAAAATCTGTCATCCTTTCTGGATAAAAACACTTTGAAAGATAAGAATAGAAGGACAATTCCTCAGATGATAAAGGGCATATCTGAAAAACCTACCGCCAACATCATACTCAATGGGGAAAGGTTGAAAGCTATCCCTGTAAGATCGGGAACAAGACAAGGATGCCCACAGTCACCATTGGTATTCAACATTGTGCCAGAAGTTCTAGAGCAAGCAATTAAACAAGAAAATAAATAAATAAAAGGCATCCAAATAGGAAAAGAGGAAGTAAAACGCACTATTCGTGGATGACATGATTCTATATTTAGAAAATTCCAAACTATCTAGGACAAAGCTACTTGAGGTAATAAATGAGTTCAGTAAAGTGATGATACAAGATTAAAACACAAAAATCAGTAGTTTCTCTACACTAGTATTGAACAATCTGAGGAGGAAATCAGGGAAAATTCCATTTACAATAGCAACAAAAAGACTCAAATATCTAGGAATCAATTTAACCAAAGATGTATAAGATTTATATTCAGAAAACTACAAAACACTGGTAAAAGAAATCAAAGAAGACCTAAACAAATGGAAAGACATTCCATGTTCATGGTTGGAAGACTAAATATCATGAAAATGTCAATCCTGTCCAAACTGATTTATAGATTCAATGCAATAATAATCAAAATTCCAACAGCCTATTTTACAGAAATAGAAAAGGCAATTACCAAATTTATTGGGAGTGGAAAGTGTACCTGAATAGCCAAAAGCATTCTAAAAAAGAGCAATGTGGGAGGACACTCACTGCCTGCCCTTGAAACATGTTACAAAGCTGCAGTGGTCAAAGAGCATGGTATTGGCATCATAAAGACAGACACGTTGATCACTGGAATAGAATTGAGAATCCAGAAATAAATACTCACCTCTACAGTCAACAGGTTTTTGACAAACTATGAAGTACACGTTACTGTGACAAAACAGTCTTTTCAACAAATGTTGCTGGGAGAACTGGATATCCATAACCGAAGGAATGAAAAAGGACCCCTACCTCACTCCCTATACAAGAATCAACTCAAAAATGGATCAAAGCCCAAAATACAAAAAACCAGAACCATAAAACTACTAGAAGAAAATATAGGGAAACATCAAGACCTTATGGTAGTGATGGTTTCTTGGACCTTACACCCAAAGCACGTGCAACAAAAGAAAAAATAGATAAATGGGAGCACCTCAAAATTAAGCACTTTTGCACCTCACAGGACTTTGTCAAATGAGTGAAAAGGGAAGGAGGGAGGTTGTTGGGTATGTGAGAGTCTCCTGTATTCTGTATGTGACTTTGCTGTGACCTAAAACTTCTTTGAAAACAAAATGAAAAATGGTGAGACACTGGGGAATGAGAGGGGAGGGTGCCATGGTACAGGCTGGACACCAGATGTTGCAGTGATGAAAGGCAAAAGGTCAAAAAAAATTTTTTTTTAATTTTTCATTTTTTTAATATCCCAATCTTTTAATTTAATTTTAGTTTTAGTTTTTTTAAAAAAAATTTTTATGTATTTTATCTCATACATTTAAACTTATCATTATTATTTCATTTTCCTATTAATTGTATTCAGCTATTGTAATGGCTTCATCTTTCAAGAGGCTTTGGATCACAGAAGGGTTACATACAACTGGGGTGGGGAAGGATCAATGGTTTGGACTGTCAGGGATGGGGGATGCATGGGAGGAAGTTCACCTGAGCATAAATATAAGGTATATAAAAATGTTCACATGCTCACAGGGCATTGTCACAGTGGGTGGAAAATCACTCAATAAATGAGAGAATACTGAATTCCCATCCTGGAGACTTCTGCCACATACTCTAAGGGAGCAGCAACAGTTCCCCAAGTGCAGGGGCAGTGACTGGTGAAGGAGGAGGATCCACTGATGGGCCCTTGATATTGATGACTAGCCTTATGAGTCTTGGCTCTTGAAATTGAAACTTAGCCTATTGTTATGGGGTGCCTAAGGTTGCCTCCTAAGAGCCTCCTTGTTGCTCAAATGTGGCATCTCTCTAAGCCAAACTCAGCATATGAATGCATTATCTTCCTCCCAGTGTGGGACATAACTCCCGGGGATGAGCCTCCCTGGAACCGAGGGATTGCTATCAAGTGCCAACTGGCTATGCGACTGGAAAAAGACCTTGAATAAAAAGGGGGAAAGGTAAAGACAAATGAGTTTATATGGCTAAGAGACTTCAAAATGAGTTGGGCCGGGAAGATGGCGGACTAGTAAGACATGGGAATCTCTTCTCCAGAAAAATAGCTAGAGGACAAGCTGAAACAGCCCCGAAAAAGATTTTCTAGGGTTTAGGACAGCAGGTGAAGGCTGCGCATCACCCAGAGGAGAGAGGGACAGAAGAGGGAAATAGTGACAACAGAACTGTGAGTTGTAAGTAGCAGCTTCTGCTGCTGCCAGCACCCTCCCCCACACTCTTTAGAATTCTCGGGCCTCTGGGCCTGCGACCACAGACAAAGGGGGCTTCAGGGATCTGCCACTCCCGGAAAGGGGAGAGAGTGGGACACGGCCTTAGGCTGACTCAGGTTCTGACCTAAAATTTGGGCTGCGGAGCCCCACGGACACTTCCACATGGCGGTTTGCACTGGGAGCCTAGAAAGGACTGGAGAAATCCGACCCTCGTAACCTCCCTCTCTTCTAGCTTGGACTAATTGTTGAGGACTCCACAGGAGAGGGGAGAGCGAGCCTGGGGCTAAACCTGCTTTGGACTCCCAGGTTTGGTCTGCCCTGTCCCGAGAGCCCTTCCAGGCCAGGTGGGCTGCACTATTGTTTGCCTTGGAGCCTGCAAGGGGCTAAAGATATACAAATTTCCCAATCTCCTCCTCTACTAACAGGGACTGATTGTTGAGGATTCAGAAGGGAGTAGAAATATTTCCTAGCTGGGAAAAGGGGTGCGCTACTAGAGAAGTCTGGAGAACTGTCTCAGAAAGTTTGAATCACAAGGCTCTTAGCACCCAGACAAGAAGCTCTGTCACATTGATCTGGTCTGTGTCACAACAAATACGCTCCGACCAGGCATTGAATTGAGAGCTGCCAACAAGCGCCATCTCCTGGCAGACCAAGGAAGTGCAAATAAGAAAATTAATAAGTAAGAGAGGCTTTTCCTAGCCTCTATAGCCTCCCTGCCCAAGGCCCTAGGAAACAACTCTACAAACAATTACTGGGTCCAGTGCCCAGTTTTGAGCAACCAGCAGAACAATCCTAACAATCAAGGTTGAGCCAAAAATCAAAGAGCTGTGGTAACTCACAGCCTCCTGCCACAAAAACCCCATAAAAGAGAAAGAGATAGAGCATCTAAGTAAAATAAAAACTAACCAGATGCCTAAGCACCAGCAAAAAATTACAAGCCACACTAAGAAAATAGAAGACATGGCCCAAGAAAAGGAATACAGCAAAGTCCCAGAAGAGATGCAGAATTTGAGAGAACTAATCAGTGAGATGAGCACAAATTTCCAAGATCAAATTAATGAAATGAAAGAGAATATAGTTAAAGAGATCAATGACATTAAGAAGTCATTGAGCGAACACAAAGAAGAATTTGAAATCCTGAACAGAATAGTAGTGGAGTTCATGGGAATGAAAGACACAATAGGTGAAGTCAAAAATACATTTGAGGCATACAACAGCAGACTCGAAATGATAGAATAAAGAATAAGTGATACCGAAGACAGAGCAGCTAAAATTGAAGAGAGAAAAGAACAGAGAGAGAAAAGAATGGAAAAAATTGAGCAGGGGCTCAGAGAGTTGAATGACAACATGAAATGCAAGAACATACTTGTCATGGGAGTTCCAGAAGGGAAAGAGAAAGGAAAAGGGGCAGAAAGAGTATTTGAGGAAATAATAGCTGAAAATTTCCCAACTCTCACAAAAGAAATGAACTTACATGTCCAAGAAGCACACCGTACCCCAATGAGAATAAATCCAAATAGACCTACACCAAGACACATATTATTCAGAATGTCAAATGTAAAAGATAAAGAGAAAATTCTCAGAGCAGCAAGAGAGAAGCAAATGATCACGTACAAAGGACGTCCAGTAAGACTTAGTGCAGATTTCTCTTCAGAAACCATGGAGGCGAGAAGACAGTGGTATGATTCAATTAGGAAACTGAAAGAGAAAAACTGCCAGCCGAGAATTCTTTATCCAGCAAAACTGTCCTTCAGATATGAAGGTGAATATAAAGTATTCACAAACAAACAGAAACTAAGAGAGTTTGCGAAAAAGAATCCACCTTTGCAGGAAATATTAAAGGAAGCCTTAGAACCTGAAAGAAAAAGACAGGAAGGAGAGGCTTGGAGGAGAGTATAGAAGAAATAAAAGCAGAAAGAATAACCAAAAGAGTAAAAAGAGAGACAAAAATAAGATGACATATGAAAACCAAAGAATAAAATGGAGGAAATAAATAGTGCATTTTCAGTAATATCATTGAATGTGAATGGATTAAATTCCCCAATCAAAAGATACAGGCTGACAGAATGGATTAAAAAATATGAGCCATCCATATGCTGCTTACAAGAAACTCACCTTAGACCCAAGGATACAAACAGGCTGAAAATAAAAGGTTGGAAAAAGATACACCACGTGAATAGAAAACAGAAAAGAGCAGGGGTAGCTATACTAATATCAGACAAAACAGACTTCAAATGCAAAAAAGTGATAAGAGATGCAGAAGGCCATTATATATTAATAAAAGGGACGATCCTCCAGGAAGATATAACAGTCATAAATATCTATGCACTGAACCCAGGTGTCCCAAAATATATGAGACAAACTCTGGCAAAACTGAAGGGAGAAATAGACATTTCTACAAAATAGTTGGAAACTTCAACACCCCTCTCACATCATTAGATAGAACAACTAGACAGAAGATCAACAAGGAAACAGAGAACTTGAACAATATGATAGACAAGTTAGATCTAACAGACATATACAGAACACTGCATCCAAACTCAGCGGGTTATACATTCTTCTCAAGTGCCCATGGATCTTTCTCCAGGATAGACCACAAGTTAGGTCACAATGAAGCTCTCAATAAATATAAAAAGATTGAAATTATACAAAGCACCTTCTCAGATCATAGTGGAATGAAACTAGAAATCAATAACAGACAGGAAAAAAGGAAATTTGCAAATGTGTGGAGACTGAACAACACATTCCTAAATATTCGATGGGTCAAAGAAGAAATTGCAAGTGAAATCAGTAAATATATTGAGACAAATGAAAATGAGAACACAACGTATCAAAACTTACGGGATACAGCGAAGGCAGTCTTGAGAGGGAAATTTATAGCCCTAAATGCCTATATTAAAAAACAAGAAAGAGCTACACTCAAAGATTTAACTGAACAACTTGAGAAACTAGAAAAAGAACAGCAAACTAATCCCAAAGCAAAAAGAAGGAAAGAAATAATAAAGATTATAGCAGAAATAAATGAAAATGAGAGCAGAAAAACAATAGAGAAAATCAACAAAACCAAAAGCTGGTTCTTTGAGAAGATCAATAAAATTGACAAACCACTCGCTAGACTAACAAAGAAAAAAAGAGAGAAGATGCAAATAAATACAATCAGAATGAAAGGGGGGAAATTACAAATGACCTCACAGAAATAAAAAAAATAAGAGGATATTATGAGAAACTATATGCCAACAAACTAGACAACCTGGATGAAATAGACAAATTTCTAGAAACTCATAACCAACCTACACTGACACAACAAGAAATACAAGATCTTAACAAACCAATCACAATTAAGGAGATTGAATCCATCATCAAAAATCTCCCAGCAAAGAAAAATCCAGGACCAGATGGCTTCACAGGTGAATTCTACCAAGCATTTCTAAAAGAATTAACACCAATCCTGTTTAAACTCTTCCAAAAATTGAAGAGGACGGAAAATTACCCAACACATTTTATGAAGCCAACATCACCCTAATACCAAAGACAGATTAAGATTCCACAAGAAAAGAAAATTACAGACCAATCTCTCTAATGAACATAGATGCAAAAATTCTCAACAAAATACTTGCAAATTGAATCCAACAGCATATCAAAAGACTTATACATCACGACCAAGTGGGATTTATTCCTGGTATGCAAGGCTGGTTCAACATAAGAAAATGAATCAATGTAATACACCACATTAACAAATTGAAGGAAAAAAAAACACATGATCATCTCAATAGATGCAGGAAAGGCATTCGACAAAATCCAACATCCTTTTTTGATAAAAATACTTCAAAAGATAGGAATAGAAGGAAAATTCCTCAATATGATAAAAGGCATATATGAAAAACCCACAGCCAACATCATACTCGATGGGGGAAGGCTGAAAGCTTTCCCCCTAGGATCAGGAACAAGACAAGGATGCCCACTGTCACCATTGTTATCCAACATTATACTAGAAGTTCTAGCTAGGGCAATTAGAAAAGACAAAAAAATTAAAGGTGTCCAAATAGGAAAAGAGGAAGTAAAACTCTCACTGTTTGCGGAAGACATGATCCTGTATTTAGAAAATCCTGAAGTATCCACAACAAAGCAACTTGAAATAATAAATGAGTTCAGCAAAGTGGCAGGATACAAGATCAACACGCAAAAATCAGTAATGTTTTTGTACACTAGTACTGAACAACCTGAGGAAGAAATCAGGAGGAAAATTCCATTTTCAATAGCAACAAAAAGACTCAAATACCTAGGAGTTAATTTAACCAAAGAGGTACAGGACCTATATGCAGAAAACTACAAAACAATGCCAAAAGAAATTTAAAAAGACCTAAACAAATGGAAAGACATTCCGTCTTCATGGATTGGAAGAATAAATATCGTGAAGATGTCAATCTTGCCCAAACTGATTTATAGATTCAATGCAATACCAATCAAAATCCCAACAGCTTACTTTACAGAATTAGAGAAGGCAATTACCAAATTCATCTGGAAGGGTAAGTGCACCCGAATAGTCAAAAGTATTCTAAAAAAGAAGAGCAATGTGGGAGGAATTTCACTGCCTGACCTTGAAACATATTACAAAGCTACAGTGGTCAAAACAGCATGGTACTGGCATAAAGATAGACATATTGATCAGTGGAGTAGAATTGAGAATCCAGAAATATACTCTCACCCATACAGTCAACTGGTTTTTGACAAACCTACCAAGCCCATGGTGATGGGAAAAAAACAGTCTGTTCAACAAATGGTGTTGGGAGAACTGGATATCTATAACCAAAAGAATGAAAGAGGACCCCTATCTCACCCCCTATACAAGAATCAACTCAAAATGGATCAAAGATCTAAATATAAAAGCCAGGACCATAAAACTACTAGAAGAAAATGTAGGGAAACATCTTCAAGACCTTGTCGTAGGTGGTGGTTTCTTGGACCTTACACCCAAAGCACGTGCAACAAAAGAGAAAGTAGATAAATGGGACCTCCTCAAAATTAAACACTTTTGCACCTCACAGGACTTTGTCAGAAGGGTGAAAAGGCAGCCAACTCAATGGGAAAAAATATTTGGAAATCACATATCTGATAAGGGTTTAATATCCAGGATATATAAAGAGATGTTACAACTCAACAATAAAAAGACAAACGACCCAATTAAAAAATGGGCCAAAGGGAAGCGGATGTGGCTCAATCAGTAGGGCTCCCGTTTACCATATGGGAGGCCCCGGGTTTGGCTCCCGGGGCCTCCTGGTGAAGGCAAGCCTGCACACACGGCGCAGTTAGCTGACCCAGCGAGCACAAGCAGCAAGGGGGGGGGGGGATAAATGAATAAATAAAAAAAATCTTTAAAAAAAAAAAAGGGCCAAAGACTTGAATAGAGATTTCTCTAAAGAAGAAATACAAATGGCAAAAAAACACATGAAGAAATGCTCGACATCATTCATGATTAGGGCAATGCAAATCAAAACTGCAATGAGATATCATTTCACACCTATCAGAATGGACACTATGAAAAAGACAGAGAACTACAAGTGTTGAAGAGGATGTGGAGAGATAGGAACACTTCTTCACTGTTGGTGGGAATGCAGGATGGTACAACCACTATGGAGGACTGTTTGGCAGTTCCTAAAGAAGTTGAATATAGACTTGCCACGTGACCCTGCAATACCACTACTGGGTATATACCCAGAAGAACTGAGAGCAGTGACACGAACAGACATCTGCACACCGATGTTCATAGCAACATTATTCACCATTGCCAAAAGTTGGAAACAACCCAGGTGTCCATCAACAGATGAATGGATAAACAAACTGTGGTCCATTCACACGATGGAATATTATGCAGCTCTAAGAAGAAATGAAGTCATAAAGCATGTGACAACATGGATGAACCTGGAGGACATTATGTTGAGTGAAGCAAGCCAGACACAAAAGGACAAATACTGTATGAATGCATTACTATGAACCAAATATATTGTGTAATATATTGTTTGATTAAAAAAAATTTTTTTACATGTATCCATTACATTTAATTGAGAAATGTATATATTTATTCATCTGTGTTTACTTTTTAGTTTTTAATTGTTTATATTTTCAATTATTAAATGTACAAAATAAAGTTAAAAAAAAAATGAGTTGGGAGGTCATCCCAGAGATAACGCTTATGCATATCTCAGTAGGATCGCATAGAATTCCAAAGTGGATATCACCCCAAATAGTCGGATTCTTGAGGGCTCTGGAGACACCCAGGTCCTATGTCAGGGTGGATAGCTCTGGAGTTTAGTGCCTTGCCAGTGGGCCCTACTTTGGAGTTTGTGCTTCTGAGAGTGACAGAGTTGTACTCAACTATGTCTTCCCTGCACATGGCTCATCTGTCCCCTCTATTTAAACCTATACTTGGGGATGGAGTTTATAGGTGTATGTCCAGAGACTTGAGTCTTTGGGCTGTCCCTGTGCCAGCTGGCCTGGAACCTCGGTGGAGCAGCAACTCCTACTCTATAGCTCATTGGACTCACCCAGGACAACTGGCAGGGAGATGATGATGGACAATGGCCACCTCAGGGAATGGAGAGAGTCTGCAGCTGCAGGCAGGATAATCCCATCCATCTTTCCCCTGGGATATAAACTCTCTCTCAATTGAAGGTGGAGTGGACATCACCATCCCATACTCCTCAGGTTGGGGGGAAGAGCTAAGGACTAGAGTGGACTTACTGGCATTCTGCTATAGACATATTGTGACTCAAACAATGGAAGAAATTACAACATTGATGTGGAGCCAGTGGCCACTGGAGGCTCTGGGGGCAGGGAGAGGGAAAAGCAGTTGTAATACAGGGGCTTTTCTGGGACTTGGGAATTGTCCTGAGTGACGTTGCAATGACAGATATAGGCCATTTTATATCATCATATAACATGAAGAACTGTGTGGGAGAGAGTGTAGACTACAATGTGAACTATGGTCCATTCTTAATGGCAAAACCCCAAGATGTATTTTTCAATTGCAATTACTGTGCCACACTAATGACGGATATTTATGTGGAAGGTTGTGGGAGGTGTGGGAGGTGGGGCATATGGGAATCCCTATATTTTTTGTGCAACATTTGTGTAATCTAAGTATGTTTTTTTAAAAAAACTAAAATCATTAGGAAAAAAAAAAAAGAGTGAAAAGGCAGCCGACTCAATGAAAGAAAATATTTGGAAATCTCATGTCTGATAAGGGTTTAATAGACATGACATATAAAGGGATGCTCAACAATAAAAAGGCAATCGACCTGATTAAAAAATGGGCAGAAGATTTGAAAAGAAATTTATCCAAAGAAGAAATAGAAATGGCAAAACAAAACAAAACAAAACAAAACAAAACCATGAAAAAATGTTCAACATCACTAGTGATTAGGGAAATGCAAATCAAAACTACAATGAGATATCATTTCACACCTATTAGAACGGGCACTATAAAAAAGTCAGAAAACTACAAGTGTTGGAGAGGATGAAGGAAGATAGGAACACTTACTCACTTTTGGTGGGAATGTAGAATGGTACAGCCACTATGGAGGACTGTTTGGCAGTTCCTAAGGAAGTTGAATATAGACTTGCCATTGACCCAGCAATATCACTACTGGGTATATACCCAGAAGAACTGAGAGCAGGGATACAAACAGACATCTGCAAACTGATGTTTACAGCAGCATTATTCACAATTGCCAAAAGATGGAAACAACGCAGGTATTTATCAACCGATGAATGGATAAACAAACTGTGGTATATACACACAATGGAATATTATGCAGCTGTAAGGAGAAATGAAGTCATGAAGCTTATGACAACATGGATGAACCTGGAGGACATTATGTTAAGTGAAGCAAGCCGGACACAAAAGGACAAATACTCTATGATTGTGTTATTATGAACCAAATATACTGTATAACATATTGTATGATTAAAAAAAAAATTATATGTATCCAGTACATCTAATTGAGAAATGTATGTTTTTATTCAACTGTGTTTTCCTTTTAGTTTTTTTTTTTTTTTTTTTTTTTTTTTTTTTACCGGGAGGTCCCGGGGATCGAACCCGGGTCCCTCCATATGGGAGACGGACGCCCAACCAGTTGAGCCACATCCGACCCCTCCTTTTAGTTTTTAATGGTTTATATTTTCAATTATTAAATGTTCAAAATAAAGTGAAAAACAAAACAAAAAACAAACAAACAAAAAGAAATGAGATGAATAAAGCAGATATTGATGGGGAAAAATACTGTATGATTGTGCTACTATGAACTAAATATATTGTGAGAGTTAATCTGTGCAGAATTGGTAAAAAGGTTGCTTGTAAATCTTTGGAAATGAATAGAAATGAAGAAAGCACATCACTGTGTTTATAACTAGCAGTGTTATTATATGAGTACGATAGTGGTTGAAAGGGCAAGTCTAAGTCTAGTATATCACTAGAAGAAAAGCTAAAAAGTTTAATGTGGGACTGTAAAACATAGTGAAATCTCATGTGAAATATGAATATGGATAATATTGCATTTATAAGACTTTTTACAAAATATAAAAACAAATAATCTAGAGAAATGTCAACAAAATAGCAGCTGTGTACAGCAGGGGAAGCCTAAAGATGATGAGAAGTGATGAGTTTTTGTTTGTCTGTCTGTTTTATTATTATTTGAATAACGAAAATGCTTTAATAATGATTGGAGGGAAGCGGCTGTGGCTCAATCAGTAGGGCTCCCGTTTACCATATGGGAGGCCCTGGGTTCGGTTCCCGGGGCCTCCTGGTGGGGGCAGGCTCGCCCGCACGGCGTGGTTGGCTGACCCAGTGAGCACAGGCAGCAAGGGGGGGATAAATGAATAAATAAATAAAATCTTTAAAAAAAAAATAATAATAATAATAATAATGATTGGAGTGATGAATGCCCAGCTACGTGCTTATACCAGATACCATTGATTGTACACTTTGGATGAATTGTATGCTCTATTAGTATGTATCAATAAAATTGATTTGTTAAAAAAAAAAAAAAAAAAGCACAATGTCAATAATTCAACTCCCTTTTAGAACTGAGAAAGGGAAGGATTGTGGGAAGATTATGGATTAGGAAGCTCCAGGAATCAGTCCCTCCACCAAAACAACTATTGAAGTGGCGGAAACTGTCTGAACCAACTCTTTTGAAATGGTAGAGTCTAGTGGAACACTGGGTGACCTTCAGGGAAGAGCTGGAGGAAGAGGTTGGTAAATCATGGCAGAGCGAGTCTCCAAAATCCAGGGTGTGTGGTTGGATCACCAGTCACTGGTTTTGATCATCTACTTCAAATCACTGTGGGGAGGGGACAACAGCTCTGAGGGTGGCATTGTTCCAATCCCACCTCAGACAAAAGTTGCAGAAGAGTCTTAAAGAGGCAGTACCCTACCCCTCCCCCCTTTTCTTTTTCCATTCCCTAATTGGAAGCAAAAATAGTTTGGAAAAGTCACAAATTGACAGTTCTATCTCCCAACAAAAACGACAACAGCAACAACCACCACCCTAGCAATCCCAGAGGAGTGGGAGAACTAGATTCCAGGGTTATAACAAGATAATGCTCAGGATGTCCCATTCTCAACAAAAAATTACAATACATGCAAAGAGTCAGGAAAGTATGGCCAATTCACAGGAAAAAAAGAATTTGCCAGAAACCAATCCCTTGAGGAACCTCATACAGTTTAACTGTTTTGGTCAAAGACTTTACGTCAACTGTCGTAAATATATTCGGTGAGCAAAAGTAATCTGTATACAAAGAGCAAAAGGAAATTAGGGAACTGTCTGAAATTAGGGAACTTATAATAAAAAGGCATCAAACAGGAATTTTGGAGTTGTAAAGTACAGTAATTCAAGAGAAAAATAACTTCCATACATTAGATGGATTCAACAGCAGATTTGTACAGGCAGAAGAAAGGATCAGTGAACATGAAGACAAAACGAGAAATTATCCAGTGTGAGCAGCAAAAAGGAAAAATAATGAGGAAAAATGAACAGAGCTGAGAGACCTGTGGGACACCATCAAATGTACTAACATACACACCATTGGAGTCCCAGAAGGACAAGAGACAGAGAAAAGGGCAGAAAAAGTATCTGAAGAAATAATGGCTGAAAATTTCCCAAATCGGATGAAAAACATGAATATACATATCTAGAATCTCAATGAACTCCAAGCAGGATACACTCTAAAAGATTACATCAAGACACATTAGAATGAAATTGTCAAAATCCAGAGAAAGTTAGGATTTTTAAATTTTCTTTTTTTAAAGAGTTTATTTATTTCTCCCCTCCCCCCTTGTTGTTTTGTGCCCCCTGTCTGCTCTCTGTGTGTTCTTCTGTGACTTCTTGTCTTCTCTTCAGGCAGCACCGGGAACTGATCCTGGGACCTTCCAGAGTGGGAGAGAAGTGCTCAATCTTTTGCGCCACCTCATCTCCCTGGTCTGCTGTGTCTCTTATTGTCTCTCCTCTATGTCTCTTTGTTGCTTTATCTTGTTGTGCCAGCTTTCTGCGTGGGCGATCTCTCCTGTGCAGGCCAGCTCTCCTGCATGGACCAGCACTCCACGTGGGCCAGCTTGCCACATAGGCCAGCTTGCCACATAGGCCAGCTTGTCTTTCACCAGGAGGCCCTGGGAATTGAACCCTGGACCTCCTATATGGTAGACGGGAGCCCAATTACTTGAGCCACATCTGTTTCCCTATCATGCTGTTTTGACCACTGTAGCTTTGTAATATGTTTCAAAGTCAGGCAATTCCTCCCACGTCACTCTTCTTTTTTAGAATGATTTTGGCTATTCGGGTGCACTTTTCCTTCCAAATGAATTTGGTAATTGCCTTTTTTATTTTTGTAAAGTAGGCTGTTGGAATTTTGATTGGTATTGCTTTGAATCTATAAATCAGTTTGGATAAGATTGACATCTTCATGATATTTAGTCTTCCAATCCATGAATACAGAATGTCTTTCTATTTGCTTATGTCTTTAAAAAAAATTCTTGGGAAGCGGTTGTGGCTCAATCAGTAGGGCTCCCGTTTACCATATGGGAGGCCCGGGGTTCAGTTCCCGGGGCCTCCTGGTGAAGGCAAGCCCGCCCACACGGCGCGGTTAGCTGACCCAGCAAGCACAACCAGCAAGGAGGGGATAAATGAATAAATAAATAAAAATCTTTAAAAAAAAAAAAATAATAATAATAAAAAAAATTCTTTTAGCAGTGGTTTGTAGTTTTCTGCATATAAGTCCTGTACTTCTTTGGTTAAATTGATTCCTAGGTATCTGAGTCTTTTTGTTGATTTGCAAGTGAAATTTTTTCCCCTGATTATCTCTTCAGATTGTTCAATACTAACGTACAGAAACATTACTAATTTTTTTGTGTGTTGATCTTGTATCCTGCTACTTTGCTGAACTCATTTAATAGCTCCAGTAGCTTTGTCATAGACACTTCATAGTTTTCCAAATATAGGGTCATATATGCAAATAGTAAGAGCTTTACTTCTTCTTTCCTATTTGGATGCTTTTTTTTTTTTTTTCCTTGTCTAATTGCTCTAGCTAGAGCTTCTAGCACAATGTTGAATAACAGTGGTGACAGTGATTATTCTTGTCTTGTTCCCGATCTTAGAAGGAAAGCTTTCAGCCTTTCCCCATTGAGTATGATGTTGGCTGTGGTTTTTTTCATATATACTCTTTATCATATTGAGGAATTTTCCTTCTATTCCTATCTTTCAAGGTGTTTTTATCAAGAAAGGATGTTGGATTTTGTTAAATGCCTTTTCTGCATTGATCCAGATAATCATGTGGATTTTTCCCTTCAATTTGTAAATGTGTATATTACGGTAATTGATTCTTACGTTGAACAACCCTTGCATACCAGGCATAAATCCCACTTGGTGATAATGTATAATTCTTTTGATGTGTTGTTGGATTCTATTGGCAAGCATTTTGTTTAGAATTTTTGCATCTACGTTCATTAGAGAGATTGGTCTGTAATTTTCTTTTTTTGTGGTATCTTTATCTGGCTTTCGCATTAGGGTGATGTTGGCTTCATAAAATGTGTTGGGTAATTTTCCCTCCTCTTCAATTTTTTGGAAGAGTTTAAACAGGATTGGTGTTAATTCTTCTTGAGATGGTTGGTAGAATTCATTTGTGATGCCATCTGGTCCTGGACTTTTCTTCCTTGGGAGATTTTTTTTTTTAACAAATCATTTTTATTGATACATATTAATTAAAGCATACATTAATCCAAAGTGTATAATCAATGGTATTTGGTATAATCACATAGTTGTACATTCATCATTTCAATCACTGCTAGAGCATTTTCATTATTTCAATAATAATAATAAACAAAAAACAGACAGACGAGAAAATTCTTCATCTCTCAATCTCTCTCTGTTTCCCCTGCTGTACATAGCTGCTATTCCTTGGGAGATTTTTTTTATTTTTTATTTTTGTGAGGTACTGGGACTGGGGTTGAACCCTGGACCTCATATATGGGAAGGTGGCACTCAACCACTGAGTCACATCAGCTCCCCTGAGTTGGTTATTTCATTTATTTGCTTGTTGTTTGTTTTTTTGTTTGTTTTTAGGAGGCACTGGAAACCAAACCTGTGACCTCCCATGTGGGAAGCAGGCACTCAGTTGCTTGAGCCATATCTGCTCCCCCCATGGGAGATTTTTGGATGACTGACTCAATCTCTTTAAATGTGATTGGTTTGTTAAGATCTTGTATTTCTTGTAGTGTCAGTGTAAGTTGTTTGTGCATTTCTAGGAATTTGTCCATTTCATCTAAGTTGTCTAGTTTGTTGGCACACAGTTTCTCATAATATCCTCTTACGATCCTTTTTATTTCTGTGGGGTCAATCATAACGTCTCCCTCTTTCATTTCTGATTTTATTTATTTGCATCTTCTCTCTTTTGTTCTTTGTTAGTTTAGATAGGGGTTTGTCAATCTTATTGCTTTTCTCAAAGAACCAGCTTTTGGTTTTATGGTTTTCTCTATTGTTTTTCTTTTTCTCTATTTCATTTATTTCTGCTCTAATCTTTATTATTTCTTTCCTTCTGCTTGCTTTGGGAGTGGTTTGCTGTTCTTTTTCTATTTTTCCAGTTGAATCTTTGATTTTAGCTCTCTCTTCTTTTTTAATATAGCCATTTAGGGCTATAAATTTCCCTCTCAAGACTGCCTTTACTACATCCCAAAGTTTTGGCAAGTTGTGTTCTCATTTTCATTCATCTCAATATATTTACTAATTTCACTTACAATTTATTCTTTGACCCACTGATTACATAGGAATGTGTTGTTCAGTCTCCACACATTTGCAAATTTACCTTTTTCCTGTCTATTATTGATTTCCAGTTTTATTCCATTATGATTTGAGAAGGTGCTTTGTATAATTTTAATCTTTTTATATTTATTGAGATTTGCATTATGATCTAACACGTGGTCTATCCTGGAGGAAGAGCTATGAATACCCGAGAAGAATGTATAACCCACTGAGTTTGGATGCAGTGTTCTGTATATGTCTGTTAGGTCTAACTTGTTTATCATATTGTTCAAGTTCTGTGCTTCCTTGTTGATCTTCTGTCTAGTTGTTCTATCGAATGATGTGAGTGTTGAGTTGAAGTCTCCAACGATTATTTTAGAAATGTCTGTTTCTCCCTTCACGTTTGTCAGAGTTTGCCTCATGTATTTTGGGGCACCCTGGTTAGGTGCATAGATATCTATGATTGTTATGTCTTCCTGGTGGATTGCCCCTTTTATTAATATATATAATGGCCTTCTGTATCTTTTTTTTTTTTTTTTCCTTTTCTTCCCGTCTTTCTCTTTAGGAGGCACCAGGAACCGATTCTGGGACCTCCGGTGTGGGAGAGAGGTACTCAATTGCTTGAGCCATCTCATCTCCCCATTCTGGTGTGTCTCTCACTCTCGCCTCTGCGTCTCCCTTTGTTGCATCATCTTGCTGTGCCAGCTCTCCATGGCGTGGGCCGTCAGCTCTCTGTGGCACGGGCCAGCTCTCCTTCACCAGGAGGCCCCAGGAATCAGATCCCGGGCCTCCCATGTGGTAGATGGGAGCCCAATCGCTTGAGCCACATCTGCTTCCCCTTCTGTATCTCTTATAGCTTTTTTGCATTTAAAGTCTGTTTTGTCCAATATTAGTAAAGTTACTCTTGCTCCTTTTTGGTTACTGTTTGCATGGAGTATCTTTTTCCAACCTTTCACTTTCAGCTGGTTTATATCCCTGGGTCTAAGGTGAATCTCTTGTAGATAGCATATGGATGCCTCATTTTTTTTTTTTTTTTTTTTTTTATACGTTCTATCAGCCTGTATATTTTGATTGGGGAGTTTCATCCATTCACATTCAATGATATTACTGCAAATGCATTATTTACTTCCACCATTTTATTTTTTGGCTTTCATATGTCTTATCTTATTTTCATCTGTCTTTTTACTCTTTTGGTTATCCTTTCTGCTAGTCCTCTCTTTTGCACTCTCTTCCAAGCCTCTCTCTCCTTTTTCTTTCAGGCTGTAAGTCTCCCTTTAATGCTTCCTGCAAAGAAAGAACTCTTTTAGTTTCTGTTTATTTTTGAATATTTTAAATTCACCTTCATATTTGAGGGACAATTTTGCTGGCAACTTTTCTCTTTCAGTATCCTAATTATATCATACCACTGTCTTCTTGCCTCCATGGTTTCTGATGAGAAATCTGCACTAGGTCTTTTTTTTTTTTTTTAAGATTTACTTCTCCCTTCCCCTGCACTAGGTCTTACTGGGCATCCCTTGTATGTGATGGCTTGCTTCTCTGTTGCTGCTCTCAGAATTTTCTCTTTATCTTTGGCATTTGACATTCTGAGTAGTATGTATCTTGGAGTAGGTGGATTCAGATTTATTCTGATTGGGGTACACTCTGCTTCTTCAACATGTAAGTTCATTTCTGTTGTGAGAATTGGGAAATTTTCAGTCATTATATCCTCAAATACTCTTTCTGTCCCTTTTACCTTCTCTTCTCCTTCTGGAAATTCCATGACATGTATGTTGTTGTGTTTCATGTTATCATTCAACTCCCTGAGCCCCTGCTCTATTTTTCCAGTTCTTTTTTTCTTTCTGTTCTTTCATCTCTCTCTCCAATTTCAGCTGTTCTGTCTTTGGTATCATTTATTCTTTCTTCTTTCATTTTGAGTCTGCTGTTGTATGCCTCTAATATGTATATATTTTTATCTCACCTGTTGTGTCTTTTATTCCCATAAGCCCTGTTACTTTTCTACTCAAGTTTTCAAATTCTTTTTTTTTAATTTATTTTTTTACCTTTTTAAAAAAATTTGGAATGCTTCATGAACATGTGTATCATTCTTGCAGAGGGGCCATGCTAATCTTCTCTGTATTGTTTCAGTTTTAGTAAATGTACTGACGAAGTGAGCACTCAAATTCTTCTTTGTGCTCACTCAATGTCTTCTTTGATGTTATCTCTTTAGCTATACTGTCTTTCAACTCATTAATTTGATTTTGGAAATTTGTGTGCATCTCATTAATTAGTTGTCTCAAATCCTGCATCTCTTCTGGGCTTTGCTATATTCTAATCATGGACCATGTCTTCCATTTTGTTAGTATTGCTCATAATTTTTTTGCTGCTGTCTGGGCATCTGATTAGGATGGTGAGTTTATTCAGATGCTCAATTTCTCTTTCGTAGGAATTTAGTGGTGGGAGGCTGTGTGTTACTGGTGTTCTTTGATTCTTGGTTCAACCTGTTCTAGGTCTTCAGTATTGTCCCTGTTAGTTGCTCAAAACTGGGCTGGACCCAGTAATGAGTTGCAGACCCACTTCCTAAGGCCTTGGGGAGGGAGGCTGTAAAGGCCAGAAAAAGCCTCTCTTGCCCAGGCCCCCACGAGGCATGGAGAGGTGCAGGCCCCTGTGCTGGGCAGGGTCTCACCAAAAAGACGATGATGCAACCAGATGGGGAGGGGGGAAGCCTCTTTTATTTACTTTTAATTTCCTCACATGCACTGCCCTGGTCTACCAGCAGATGGTGCTCTTTGGCAGCCCTCTCAGTTCAGAACTTGGTTGTAATGTGTTTGCTGCAACAGGGACTGGATCAATGAGATAAAGGACCCTTCTGGAGGCAAAGAGCCTCATATTTCAAACTTTCTCAGAGGCAGATCTCCAATCTTTGCTGGCAGCCCCCTCCCTATTCCTGGGTAGGAAATAATTCCACTCCCCTGTATGTCCTCAACAAACAGTTCTCATTGGTAGAGAGGGAGATTCAGAGGGTCAGATCTCTTTAGTCTCGAATCTATTTTGTCCCTAGCCAGCTCCCAAAGCAAACACAGGTCCCACTGGGCCTGACAGGCTCATGGAAAACAGACCAAATCTGCACATCAAAAGATGAGCCCCCCTTAGGCTGTGTCCCTCTCTTTCCCCTTTCCTGGTGAGGTGGGTCTCTGGGGCCCCCTTTGTCTGTAGACACTGACACGAGGCCAAAGCTTGAGAATTCAAAAGTGTCTATAGCGTGGAGGAGGTTGCCGGCAGTAGCAGCTGCCACTGTTAACTCACAGTTTTGTCATCATGATTCTTTTTCTTTGTCCCTCTCTCTTCTGGGCAGTGTCCAGTCTTCCCCTAGTATCCTAAACCCTAGGAGATTTTTTTCCAGACCATTTTTACCTGTCCTCTAGCTATTTTTCTGAGAGAGAAGAGAGTCCCATGTCTTTCTCCTCCGCCATCTTCCAGGAAATTGCAAGTGTTTTTCTTAAACTTTTCCTTTCTCTTGCACCTGCCATCCCTCCCAAAGCTGGGCATTTAATTCCCACCGTTGCTAATTTGTGCTTTTTTATAGAACCCTTTCTTAATGAGCAATATGTTTCCTTGCATTATAACATCTTTCTGATACTCTATTAGAATTTTGTTGTTTTGTAGATTAGTAAAAGTGCATTCCTGTTTTATGTTACTTTATTCAAAGCTGATATGTGCTTTCCTTCATAACTAGATGTAAAAAATCATGTGTTGCAGCTTTACAGTTTTTAAAATATTTTAGATGTTCTTAAGCTATGACCCTTCTTAACCTCACTGTCTTGCCAGCTGACCAGCACTGTACCTTGACTGACACTGACCCTACCCTTTACCTCCCCTTCATGGACACGTGCTCCCCCTGTTGCTTTTCTTAAGAATGTTCCTGGGGGTCCGTGAGGCTCTGTAAGCTCAGCGCCGGTGCTGACAGTGTTCTGCACAGCTTACACCCTGGCAGGAATACCGTGCTAGACCCTTGAACCACTAGAACAAAAATGTTTAAATTGACAGTTGCAGAATTGTGGAATGTTTTTACATTGATCTTTTGTTAATGCAATTAGCAGTATGTTTTGCATGTATGACTTAATAAATCCTTGAATCATGAAAAAGAAGGTGAAATTAAGACATTTACAGATAAAGAAAAGCTGAAAGAGTTCATTACCAGAGAACCAGTCGGACTTCTGGGAAAGTGGCATTGGAGTAGGTAGGCAGAGCCCAATTCTCCCAAAAGGGAGTGGAGAAAGGGCAAGGACTTATCCAAGGGAGCTGCTTTGGATATACATAGAACTGGAAAGTGCTCTGTGTTATCCTGGAGGGAACTAGGAAGATAAAGAAGCAATGCTCCAGAATGTGTTCATCAATTGCAATGACACTAATGAAAGAAGAAGCTAATGTGGGGAAATGTGGAAGGTCTGGGGAGTGGGGCATATGGGAAACCCTTCTATTTTTTAATGTAACATTTTATGTAATCTAAGAATTTTTTAAAAATAAATAAAAAATACACTTTTTAAAGAGGAAAAAAAAAGAAGCCAATGGAAAACTGAGTTGCTTGCCCCTGTGGCTGGAAATGGCACATATACCCCAGCTCAGGGCAAGTGGCCTCAGTGGAGCCCTGGCTCCCTGCTGCCAATGGAGTGGGAGGGAGGAAGAGGGGTCTGACGGAGGGTAGAGAGTGGTTTCTTTGCAGTGAGTTTGGCCAGCTGAGCCCCCTTTGAATGTTGGAAGGGATCCTGACTCTATGGGAGAGGGGAGGGGGGATCTGCTCAGGCAGGCTGCCACACCCTGCCTGCCTGGGAGAAAGAGGAACTAGATTAGAGAGGGGGTGGAGACAGGCGCCTAATCAGCAGGACCCTGGCAAAATGTTAGAAGTCTACCCTGCTTGAGGGCAAGGGAGTAGATAGAGCCAGATAAGCTTTCTGAAACCTAATTAACCTGTGGAGCCAGTTTGGCTCAATGGAGGAATTCCTGCCTTGCATGTACAAGGTCCCTGCTTTGATTCCCAGGTCTCCTTAGAGAAGTGATCCAGAGAGTAATCCACTGGGTTATCAGGCACCCAGCTGATACCTTATGACAGGGAATATATAAACATTTTTGTTTGTTTGTTTTAGGTTTTCTTGTATCTGTTATTTTTTATTTTTTAAAGTTTCCTTTTTTTTCCTCTTTCTTTCTTATTTCACTCGCTAAAACCTGGTACATCACCTTTGGAGGGCAGGCTGCAGGCCTAAAAGGGAAGGAGGGAAGGCTGTTTTTCCTTGGTATTTTTTTATTTTATTTTATTTTATTTTAGTTGTTTCTATTTTATTCCTTGTTCTTCCTTGTGTTTCTTTCTTTTTTTTTTTTTTTTTTACCTATATTTTTCTACCTACTTTCTTTTCTTTCCTTTACTTTTCTATCTTCTGTTTTCTTTTGTTTTTCTTTCACTTCCCCTCTATTTGGCCATCAATTTTTATATACATATATATATCTTTTTTCTTTTTTTTCTTTTTTCTTTTCCTCTCTTCTCATCATTCTGGCCTTTTAATTCATTCTATATATTTTTCTCTATTTTGTTTCTTGTTTCATTTTTTCTATTCCACTTTTTTATTCTTGTTCCTTTGTACTTCTTATGATTTTTTACCAATGTTAATTATTTATTCTCCTAGGTCTGGTACAGGTCCTCTTCTACCTTTTTAAAATTATTATTACTGTAGCAGTTTGGCATTGTTTATGAATTCAAAAAATAGATATTGGATTATGTTTGTGAACTGGTCTTTTCCTCTGGGCATATTAGATTATATTGGATTTAGAGGTTTCACTTTTACTTGATTAAATGATGATTAAGGCTTTGATTGGGCCATGTCAGTAGGACGTTGAGTACCTGCCCACAGAGAAACTGCACGGCAAAGAAGGGAGTTTGGAGTTTTGATCCTGGAGCCTGAGAAGTAAACTCATAGAGAAGGAGATATGTCAGGAAGGATTGAAGGCTCAAGTGGACACAGCAGAGGCCCTGGGAAGAGACACGAGCCGTTTGCCTGATAGTCTACAGCTGGCCTTGTGGAGCGAGCAGAGGAGCTGAGCCCAGAGAGAAACAAGCCCTGGGGAAGAAAAGAACCCAGGAAACCCCAAACCTTTGCAGATGTCAGCAGCCATCTTGCTCCAAGACATGGCAACAGACTTTGGTGAGGGAAGTAACTTATGCTTTATGGCCTGGTAACTGTGGGCTTCTACCCCAAATAAATACCCTTTATAAAAGCCAACAGATTTCTGGTATTTTGCATCAGCAGCCCATTGGCCCACTAATACAATTACTATTATTCTTTTTCTCTTCTTATCTCTTTCCTTTTCTCTGGTCCTAATTTTTTTTTCAAGGGAACACAAACAACAGCAAGGAAATAGAATAAGAGCAATGAAGTGTCAAAGAGAAGCCTTACTACACACACACACACACACAAACAAAATAAAATCCTAGAGTAGAAAGAGAAGCTAACCAACCTAATAAGCCCATCAAGATGAAGAGATGCATAGACAACAACAAAAAATTACAAGCCATGCTAAGAAACAGAGGATCAGTCCTACAAGAAATGCTAAAGGGAGTCCTTTAGGCTAAAATAAAGGGACACTAGACCAGAACCTGAAGCCATAAGAAGAAATGAAGAACAGTGGTAAAGGTAATTACATAGAAAAAATATAAAATCCTGCATATTGTACATTTGGTTTGTAACTACTTCCCCACCACACACACCATATAGCTTAACAGGCAAATATGTAAAATAACATTTTAAATCTATGTTAGTGGGCAAACAATGTATAAAGATGTAATCTAAGACAATAACAATATAAAGAAGAAAGATATATAGGAGTAGAGAGTTTGCATACTGCTGAAACTAGGTTGGTACTAGTTGAACTAGGTTGCTCTCAGGGTAAGATGTTAATTGTAATTACAAAGAAAAAAAGAAATAAGAAAATAACTTAAAAATATAGAGAAAAGGAAGGAAAAGGCCATCAAAATGGTACAGTGGGAAAAAAAGCAACTACATTTTTTAAAAAGTCTGTAATGGACTAATTGCAATGGATTTTTAGATTTTATACCAAAAACACAAGCAACAAAAGAGAAAAATAGAAAAAAAGAAAAGGGATTTCATCAAAATTTTAAAATTTTGTGAATGAAAGGACATTATCCCACAGAATGAGAGAAAATATTTGGAAACCATTTATCTGATAAGAGTTTAACATTCAGAATATAAGAAGAACTACTACAATTCAACAACAAAAAGATAAACAACCCAATTAAAAAGGGGGCCCAAGGATTTGAATAGACATTTCTTCAAAGAGGATTCAAATAGTCAATTAGTGTATGTAAAGCTGGTCACACCATTAACCATTAAAGAAATGTAAATTAAAACTACAGTGAGGTACCACTTCCTGCCTGTTAGGATGGTTATTATTTAAAAAACTGAAAATAAGTATTGGTGAGGAAGTAGAGAAATAGGAACCCTTTTACAATGTTTGTGGAAATGTAAAATGGTGCATCCACTGTGGAAACAGTTTGGCTGTTCCTCAGAAAGTTAAATATAGACTTACCATATGACCTGGCAATCCCCCTCGCAGGTATATACCCCAAAGAACTGAAAACAGGAACTTGGACAGATATTTGTAGACCAATGTTCATCGCAGCACTATTCACAGTAGCCAAAAGGTGGAAGCAACCCAACTGTCCATCAACAGCGGAACAGATAAATATTCCATATACTGGAATGTTAAAAAGAAGTGCAGTGCTGGATCATGCTACAACATGGATGAACCTTGAAGGCATCATGTTGAGTGAAATAAGCCAAATACAAAAGGACAAATCTATGATGGCTCTTATATGAAATATTTAGAATAAGCAAATTCACAAAGTCAGAAAGCAGAATAATGGTGACCAGGAGTGGGGGAAGAGGGACTGGAGAGTTATTGCTAAATGAATGTGAGCTTTGGTTTGGGATGATGAAAACAATCTGGTAATAGATAGTGATGAAGGTTACACAGTACTGTCAAGGTACTCAGAGTCAAATAATCGCCTACTTAAAATGGTTAAAATGATTTTTATATATATTTTACCACAATTAAAAATAAATTGAATGCAAATATTCTCGCTGTCCTGATTTTGTGATAATCAGGGTAGGCTAAACAGTTGCTGTATTAGAAACCATTCATGTGTCCCCAGACCTAGTTTCTCTCCCTAGGTCTGGTTTTTATTTATTTATTTTTTATTTATTTTTATTTTTTTTAAAGATTTTATTTATTTATTCATTTATCCCCGCCCCCTTGCTGCTTGTGCTCGCTGTGTCCATTTGCTGTGTGTTTTTCTGTGTCTGCTTGTCTCCCCTTGTCGGGTCGTCCTGCTGCGTCAGCTCACCGCGCCACGTGGGCCGGCTCGCCTTCACCAGGAGGCCCCAGGAACCGAACCCGGGTCCTCCCATATGGTAAACGGGAGCCCTATCGATTGAGCCACAGCCGCCTCCCAAGGTCTGGTTTTTAGAATGCTGGTGATACAAAAAAAACAAAAAAACAAACAAAAAACAAAACAACAAAAAATTTACATGTATCCATTACATTTAATTGAGAAATGTATATATTTATTCATCTGTGTTTACTTTTTGGTTGTTTATTGCTTATGTTTTCAATTATTAAATGTACAAAATAAAGTTAAAAAAAAAAAAAAAAAGAATGCTGGTGATAAACTAAGCCTGATTTATTATATGACCATCCTGTATGGGAAAAGACTAGGTATCTTTGGTCAACCTTAAGAGATATAGCAGGGAGATGGATGTGGCTCAAATGGTTGGGCATCCGTCTCCCATATGGAGGGACCTGGGTTCGATCCCCGGGACCTCCCGGTAAAAAAAAAAAAAAGAAGATGAGTGGGCCACCAGGCCCCGTGTGTGGGTGCGCCATCAGGCCCCATACGCAGGTGAGCTCCCCAGGCCCCGCGAGTGGATGAGCCCCTAGGCCTGCGTGTAGGTGCGCCGTCAGGCTCTGTGAGTGGGTGAGCTGCCAGGCCCCGTGGCCACGCAGCAAGATGATGACATAACAGGAGAGTGACACAAGGGAGAACCAAAATGAGATGTGCCAAAAAACCAGGAACTAAGGACGCCTCTCTCCCGCGCATCAGAGATTCTGAGGATCGAATCCCAGTGAAGACAGGAGAAGGATGAGAAGAGAGGGCAGGAAACGGGCACAGAGAGTTGCCCAGCAAATGGACACAAAAACAGCAAAAACGGGGGTGAGGGGTAAAAATGGATAAAAATAAATAAATAAATAAATAAATCCTTAAAAAAAATGTATAGGGGAGTAAGATATAGACTATAGTTAGTAGTAATACTTTGACAATTCTCTTTCATAATTTGTTAACAAATGTTTCACAACAACGCAAAGTATTTGTGGTGGGGGTGATGTGTGGGAGCCCTGTATGATGTTATGCATGTTTACTGAACAGTTATAGTTTATGTATGTTCATGTATGAATGATATACTTCAATAAATCGTTTAAAAAATAAATAAATTGAAAAAAAAAGAAAAAAATTGAGGGAGCAGATGTGGCTCAAGCGGTTGAGCACCTGCCTCTCATATGGGACGTCCCAGGTTCCATTCCTGGTACCTCCTAAAGAAAAAACAAAAAGCGAGCAGACAAAGAGCAAAAACAATGAGTAGACAATGAGCACAGCAACAAGAATAAAAACAACAACGAGGGAGGCGGCTGTGGCTCAATCAGTGGGGCTCCCGTTTGCCATATGGGGGGCCCCGGGTTCGGTTCCCGGGGCTTCCTGGTGGGGGCGGGCCCGCCCGCACGGCGTGGTTGGCTGACCCAGCGAGCGCGGGCAGCAGGGGGGGGATAAATGAATAAATAAATTTAAAAAATCTAAAAAAAAAACCAAAAAAAAACAACGAGCCAACAGATGAGGGAGCCATTGGAGGGGGGCATAAATTGAGGGGAACAGATGTGGCTCAAGCAGTTGAGTGCCTGCTTCCCAATGGGAGATCCCCGATTCGATCACTGGTGTCTCCTAAAAAAAACAAAAACAAACAACAAGCAAGCAAACGAAAAAACAACTCAGGGGAGCTGATTGTGGCTTGGTGGTTGAGTGCCAGCTTCCCACTTATGAGGTCCTGGGTTCAATCCCTGGCCCTGGTATCTAAAAATAAATAAATAAAATAAATTGATTATTTAAAACATTGATAAAGGATCAGCATTGCAATGCCCTCTGTTTAATCACATGGCATCAACAATTTAGTTCTCATTTTAGAAGTGCCAATAATTCATTTTTTTAATCTTAAGAGTTATCAATTTCATTCTCTTTGTCTTTGTCAAAACATTAATATTGATCACATTTGAGAAACTTCCAATTTGGGAACAGATTTTTAAAAACTCATGCACACTCCCACCTCTGTAACACAACTGCTGTGTCATTTTGACAGAGCACCTAGGGGTATTCTGTGCCAGGTATGGAGCAGAGGAAGATGACCGACTCAGGCCGGGCCCTCAAGGAGCCCGCAGCCCAGCTGGGATGCCAACAGATGCGCCCAAGTAGTGAGCTGCAAGGCCAGCTTGGCTCAGTGTGTGAGGCGGACCCCAGCGAACCGGGTTTCAGTGGGACGAGAAGACTGGCGCTCGCGATGGTCCTCAGATCAAGATGACTGAGGCACCAAGGGATTCATGCCCACTATGAATCCACCAAACCTTCTTTTGTCGATTAACACCAAAGACATGATGCTGAGAAACCATGCTCTCTAAAATCAGACTGTCAAAAACTCTGCTGTTAGAAATCATGTCAGTGGGAGTGGAACATCCCACTCATGCCTAGTGTGTCTGACCCAGATTTGACACAGAGCAGCAGCCTAGATTTCCAACTCAGGTGCAGAGCTTCAGATACGGGGGTTTTGGATGCAACAGTCTATATTTATCTTAACTTTTTTTGTGGTGTCCAAGGAAACAGGACCCTGAACCTGGCTTCTCAGCTGAAGGCAGGTGTTAAACCCTTTCACACAGCCTGGTTTGCTTTGAGCTCATCAAAGCTGCTTCATTTCAGTTTCACCTGAAATTCACCCTTCCCCCTAAATCCTGATTTTTGCTTTGTTTTATAGAATACCCGATGAATCCTCTGATGTGCTGTCTCTCTTGCCGCATCCAGTTAGTAAACCTAACTTTGTTAAACTACAGGTGTGGCCCTGGTGGTCTTTATCAGATTGGTTTATCACAGAATTCAAGCCTTCTCTTCATTCATTAACTCATTCATTCAACAAATTCAACAAACCCAGCCTATGCTGTTTTAGATGCTAGGGATATGATGATGATAAGACAGACAAGGTCGTTGGCCCTGTGGACCCTGTTTATAGTGGATGAGATAAAAAATAAACAGTAATCACAAAAGCAGGGTAACAGGCTAGAACAGGAATGGCTGGGTGCCTGTACAATGGGGGAGGGGGGTGGGGGAGGCGGTATGGAAGACTGCTCGGAAGAGGCGACATTTGAGTTGGAACCTGGATGAAGAGATCTTAGGAAAGAGCACTGCAGCAGAGGACAGCAAAAGTGAAGTTGAGCTTGTTGTGTTTGCAAAATAACAAGGAGGCAGTGTGCCTGGAGCAGAAAGGGAGAACAGGAGAGAGGGTGGGGAAAGATGAGGGGGATGGGGCAAAGTACGAAGTTTGAAATGGTTTTTTTTTTTTTGTTTTTTTTTTTTTTTAACCGGGAGGTCCCAGGGATCGAACCCGGGTCCCTCCATATGGGAGACAGATGCCCAACCAGTTGAGCCACATCCGACCCCCTTAGTTTTATTTTCTATACAAGGAGCTAGCTTTGTTTCAGTCAGGTAAATATCTTGGACAGTCCATTCAAGGAAGATCACTTAGGCCAACCTGAGGAAGCCTGTACCCTTCGCGTACTGACGGAAACATTGGCGGCACCTAGTGAGTCGTTATTTCTGGATCAGCCCATGTCGGTTTGAGCAGACGCGGCAAGGGCGGGAACCCTGGCCTAATTTTCGTGGCTGGCTCCAGTAGAGCTGCTCGTAACCCATCTCGCTCTGATGCCGCAACTAGGCAAAAGGAAGGAGGGCCCGCACGCATCCGCTCTTCAAGTTTTGGGACACAGTTTACCCAAGATGCAGTGCTGACCGTGTCACGTGTGCCGTGTGGCAACGCAGCTTCACCAAAGTTTGAATTTTACCCTGAATAATACAACGATCTTATGCAGAGCTGCAACATATACACTTTCATATAAATTTATAAACCTGCAAAATTGGAGCTGCTCTGGGCCCAGCCCCCAATCTCCCTAGTTTTCTGAAGCATTCCCCAAGGAAACTTGAGTTTCCAGGGGCAGCTGGAAACCATTGATGTAGTCCAATACTCCCATTTTACAGAAGAGGAAACCAAGGCTGAGAGGGGAAGTGAAAGGTGGAGGAAGGGCTCACCCGCCAGGGCAAGGAGTTCTGGTTCCTGGACCATCAGCCAGAGTTTCTGGCCCTCCAGGAATTTACAGGCCAGCAGTGCAGTGTAGACAAAGGGTACATATTCCCTGCTCCGGGGACATTGGCTCTGGGGTGTTAACCCTGCAAAGGGTCTTTTTTTTTTTTTTTTTTTAAGATTTATTTTATGTATTTATTCCCACCCCACCCCCCAACTGTTTTGTGCTTGCTGTCTGCTCTTTGTGTCTGTTAGTTGTGTGCTCGTCTTCTTTTTAGGAGGAGCCGGGAACCGAACCCGGGAGGGAGACGCCCAATGTCTTGAGCCACCTCCACTCCCACTTGTGTCTCTCATTGTGTTTCCTCCTGGTTATTCTTCATTGCGTCATCTCATTGTGTTATCTTGTTGCATCAGATCGCCACTCCTGCCTGTCACATCAGCTCGCTGTCTTGCTTAGGAGACACCAGGAACCGAACCTGGGGCTTCCCATGTGGTAGGTGGGTGCCCAACTGCTTAAGCCACATCTGCTTCCCCAGCAAAGGGTCTTGGTTCCCTTCCTAATCACGTAGCCCTGGATAGGCTGTTGGAAGGAGAGTGCCCCTGAGTGCCTCTTCCTAACAGCCAAATCTCTTCCCTTCAAGGTTAAAAGCAAAGGTGGCTAGTGGTGGAGCTAGACTGCCTTGGTCAGCATCCCTCCTCCACTTGCTTTTATTGATTGTGCCACTTAACGTATCTTGTTCAGACTCAAACCAGTTAAGTACTTCAAAGTTTCAGTTCTTAACCATCAGGCTATAGTGCCCTCTCTGGTGGCAATTGGAAAGTGTTGGGAAAGAGGCACACAGGGCTAAGATTTAACCTCCTACACATACAGGGACTCTCCTCTGACAGACTGTGTCAAACCCCGATGAGTACATGTCCACTGCTCTGGGTACACTGAGGCAGAACCTACTTAGTAGACTGTGCCCACTGCCTCATCTGGAGTGATTCCAGAGCGTTCTAGGCAGGACTGTAGCCAAATTCCTCTAGGTTCTTGGTTATGTTACATAAAAGAATTTAAGAACATGCTGGTTTAGTTAGGCCAGTAGTTTTATTAAGGAAATGGGAGAAAATGATAAAAAACGGGAGAAAATAACAGATTATGGATTCTCAGGTGTACTTGCAGCCTGCTCCAGGCAGAGAGCATGAGCTTTGGCCTGTGCATGTTACTTTTTAAAACATTCATTCATTCCTCCCCTTGCTAATGTTGGGGGGAGGGGTCCCAGCTCTTTGCTGTTTTGATTGATTACCCCACCTGTCAGTTCCCCAGGGGGCCCAATGATAAGGCCCCTTAAGGATATCCCAGCCTTTCCCTTGACCCCAGACAAAAAGCTCATTCCAAATGGGGGATTCTTATGGGGTTCTTCCAGCAGCCTTCTGGTGGGGTCTTTCCGTCAGGGGATTTCCAGGTGGGGTTCATGGCCACATTTTTCTGCCAGTTTTTTTTTTTTTTTTTTTTTTTTTTTAACCGGGAGGTACCGGGGATCGAACCCCAGTCTCTCCATATGGTAGACGGACGCCGAACCTTTTGAGCCACATCCGTTTCCCACTGCCAGTTTTTTTAGACTCGTCTTCCCATTCCCTAAACTAGCCTGCCTCAGGACCATTGCCTCCAAACAGCACCCATCCATCTATCTCAGTTTCATTCCTTCAGGTGATGCAAAGGTTTATGGGTGTATCCTTAGGGTGGGACATTGACTCAGCTGCAAGCAAGCCTCTAGAGTAGGAGTTCTTAACAAGTAGTATGTGAGCTTGAATTGAAATTTAAAAAAAAAACATTATTCTTGTGGGGATGTGTCGGTGCAGGCGTGACGCATTTATTAAATAATACACAGTACAGCGTGGACTTAATAAGTGGTCCGTGGTTTTCATCTGACTGGAAGAGAGGTCTGTGGAACAGGAAAGGTTAAGAACCCCTGCCCTAGAGTATGTCAAATTCCTGCTTCACAATCTCCCCACTTTGCAGTTGGGCAAAATACAGCTCAGAAAGAGAACTTCCCAGAAACAAAAAATCCGCCTAGGTTGTACCCAAAGCTCTGCACATTAAAATAAAAAAATAAATAAAAATAAATTAAATTAAATTTAAAGAGGCCTGAGGACCGCAACAGGCCAAAAGACCACCAAGGCTTAAGATCACGAAGCTGCGTCTTCGTTTACGCCTAAGAGACCCGGCCGCGCCCCCTCCACGCCCGAAGCCCAATTTCCGGGAGGGGAGATGTGGCTTCCGGGTCCAGCGGCGCCTACGAATCTCTGCGCTGGAGCGTGGTACCTTTTTCCCGAGTCGGGTTGGCGTCACCTCCTAGTCCTCGCCGCCCCCTGCTCCCGGGCTTTTAGAGGTGGCACCCGCGCAGGTGAACGTTCCCCTTGTCCCCTTGTCTCGCGTGCCGCACGTTGGGAGTGGCCGCCTTAGAGCTGGGCCGGCTCTGGGAGCAGGGAGACCTTGCCCAAGGGGCTTGCGGGCTCCTTGGGCTGGCGTGGCCTTGAACCTCACTTCAGCGCAGGAGGTGCATATCCCAGTTTTGGAGCCCCGCAAGTCCATTTTCCCGTCGTGCCTAGGTTCCCTGAGTCGCTTCCGTTTGTAGGGAGGCGTCGGCCTCAGCTCCCTGTGAGAGGCCGGGGATGCCTATACTCCGCTGACTGGGTCCCCTTCTCCCAGCCCTGTGACCTTATACAAGGGCCCTTTCCGAGGCTCGGATTGCTTATGTGTGAATGAAAATGACAGTATCCGCTCCACTTGGTCATCGGGAGGATTTGCGGAGGGAAAGCTGCGAGATGTCTGACCAGTAAAATTTAACAGGCGGTGGCAGCAGCAGCTGCTGCTGTTAATGGAGACGGCTGGGGCAGTAGAGAGTCATATCAAGAGTTTAACCTGAGTGGCTGAGAGGATCACCTAGAGGAGAATGTGTATGAAACGCTGAGCACAGTGTTAGATATGAATTAAAGGCTCAGTAAATTGAAGTGACAAATGGTGAGGATAAGCTTTGTGTTTGGCAGGTGGCTTTCTAAAAGTGATAGGATTTAAAAGCTGGGTAAATTGTGGAGCTGGTACCTCTTTCAGAGCAAACCATGAGCACTGGCCCATAGCAATTAAGTCTGTCCCTAGAAGGTGGGGTTATAAAGACCTGTGGTGCTGGGAACTAGAGGAATTAGCAAAAGTGTGTTTCCTAGGTGTGTTAGGGGTTTTCACTCTGAAGGGTTTTGGGCAGGAGGGGAATGCCTGAAAAGTTTTCTTCCTCTTGAGTTATCATGAAAGTAATGCTTGTTTGTAGTGGGGGAAAAAGATCAAATAATACAGAAAGATATAAAATGAAAAAGTCTCTCTCTTTTACTGTCCCTACTTCTCAAAAGTAAATACAATTAATTTCTTGGGTAATCTACCAGGCATTGTTTATGGGTATAGTGTAATGGAGATTTTTTTTTTTTACAGGGAAGTCCCAGGGATCGAACCCAGGTCCCTCCATATGGGAGGCGGACACCCAACCATTTGAGCCACATCCATCCCCCTGGAGATTTTTAAACATAGTAACACTGATGGAAGTTCCTAAGGCCCACAAAACCTACTTAAAACAATACCCCGGATATGCATCTGTGCCTGGCCTATCATGCCACCATGGAGATGGCAAAACCCACCTCTAGTAAAGATTAACCCAGACCCCTTAACGCCGATGCTAATCGCAAAAATTAGCTTCTGTAATATTGCTTGCTTGCTCTGCTGGATATGGACAATTGAAGCTGCCCCTCACCCTTTCTGGCGCAAAAAACTAATGCTTTGTTTTAATCAACTAATCTGATATTTGAACACAAAGAAAAGTTGCTTTATCATGCTGACCCTGCTAAAATTCCCTATAAAAACCCACCGTGGGAAGCCGGGGGTCACTTCTCTCCATACTGCTGGAGGAGGCCCTGGCCAGCCGGAAATAAAGGTTCCTCTCCTAAACACTTGTCTGGGTGCTGAGTTTCTCTCTGGATGAAGTGTCCCACTTCAATAGTACATCATAAATGCTTATGTGTATGCATTTGTAATTTCCTCAGATGGGATCATACTAGTCAGCACTTCATTCTTTGCAAAGCTGCACAATATTTCATTGAATGACAAGACCATACTTTTGAAAATAAGTTCTGTTTTTTTTTTTTTTTTTTAAGATTTATTTATTTATTCCCTTCCCCACCCCCCCCATTGTTTTTGGGTTCACTGTCTGCTCTCTGTGTCCATTCACTGTGTGTTCTGTATGTGCTTGTCTTCTCTATAGGCGGCACTGGGAACCAATCCTGGGACCTTCCGGAGTGGGAGAGAGGCACTGAATCTCTTGCGCCACTTTGGCTCCGTAGTAACTGATGGTCACTTAGGTTGTTCTCAAGGTTTTGTTTTCCCACAATGTTTCATCCAACCTTTCCTTGACTAAATTATTGCTGTTTTATCCAAGGCATCCCCAAGTTGTGGGGATAGTCTGTTTTTGCCCTTATCACCCTAGATTAGTAACCACTTACTTTTGGGGATGAACACATCCTATTGACTGAGAAAACATCCAGATAGAAATATAAGAACTGGTATACCCCAAGAATGTTGAAACTATTGGGTTCTGGAATCAAATCAAGGCTCCTAGAAAATGGATCAGGGAACCTTTAGCAAGGCGGTGACTAGGTGCATGGAACTAGTTAACACAGGGCAGCTAGTCAGTGTTGGCAATAGTTGGCCTCTTTGTCATTTTTTTTTTTTTTTAGGTGCTGGGGCCAGGGATTGAACCTAGGACCTTGTATGTGGGAAGCCAGCGCTTAACCACTGAGCCACATTGGCTCCCCGTCTTTGTCATTTTTTGCCTGTGAAACAGATTGAAAGAATCTCAAGTGGGAGGAATTTTAAATATCAGTACTCCTGTTAGGTAGATTAAGGAGCCATTAGTTCTTTGGGTAAGGGGTGGGGTGGGGTGGTAGAGAGTGTTATTGGAAAAAGATAATTCTCAGAAAGAAAAAAAACTGTGTCATAGGGGTTATACCTCTTGTTAAGGCAAGAATGTACTTGTCTCAAGACATACCCTGAATGAGGATTAATTTAGTCATTTCTGTTCTGTCATTTGAATAAATAGTCTTTTTAAATTTTATTGTTTTAATTAATACTAGGATGTGATTTTTCTGTAAATAACCCCCCTTTTAGACTCTGGGCCCCTAACCCAAATGAAGCAAAGTTTTGTTGTTTTTTTTTTCCCTGAAAGTGTTTAAATTGCTCCCCTCCCTTTTCCCCCCACTGAAACTAGTTTCATAATCCTTCGTTACTCATAAGAGGCACTGTCTGAGCATCTGAGGGGTTGGGAGTCCAGACTACTAGGATTCTGACAAGTTCCCATACACCGAATGGAGGCGCTTCCCATCTTGATCTTAACAGAGGTTTTTTTTCCTGAGCCCTAGGCACCACCTTTGTGATAGTTTCTGAAGTGGTACTTTTTATACTTGCTGAAAGGTGTAGGGGGAGGTAGAAGACAGCAGGGTAGAAGTGAATGAACAGATGTTTTTCCCCTCTATTTCAGTACCTCTTCACAAATTGCTTTATGTATCCCCTATCATATGTATAGGTGTTTTTTTTTTTTTTTTTTAACATCATGTAAAATACTTCATAATGGAAAAAATTGATAAAATTCTGCAGTTAGCAAGGTCAGCATTCTTCATTCTTTCTGCTTTGGCAATCTACATTTTCCATTTTGGTAAACCGTTGACACATAGTCTCAATTTTCTGAAGCTTTGCTCCAGCAAGAAGAAAGCAAAAATAAGATTTCCAGCAACTTTATTAAGAAACTGTATTAAAGTTGGAAGGTTGATGGAGCCTGGGTCTGGACTGGATTCATGAGATCAGGATGGTTTCAGCAGCCTTTGTAGTCTGATTTTGCTGACCTTGATTTATCTCTTTGTGCCTAGGAGACAGTTCCAGAATGGAGCTGAAGGATACCCAGAGACCCAAGAAAGTAGGGGAGAAGTCGAGAATATTCAAATGAGGTCACTTCCAGATGAAATGATTACTGGGAAGCCAGAAGTCGTCCTAATACCAGCTCCCCAGGTCCAGGTTCCATTCGAGCCTGCAGGGCTCCCACCAGAGAATCTCCATGAAGGCTCTCTGGAGGACCTTGATTTCATCTCCCAGAGGAATCCCCCAATCCTGTAGCCTCCCAGCAGAGGTTCAGGCACTTCCGCTATGAAGATGCAGCTGGGCCAAAGGATGTCCTCAAGCATCTCCAGGAGTTTGCAGGACAGTGGCTAAGACCCTACATTCACACCAAGGAGCAGATCGTGGAAACACTGGTGCAGGAACAATTCCAGGCTGTCCTGCTAGAGGAGCTTGGAGTTTGGGTATAGAGATGTCAATCTGGGATCAGATTCACTGGCTGCTTGATTCTTGCTCAGACTACACGTGAGAAGTAAACCAAAGGCTCTCTTTGGTGCCAGATCCAGCTGCATCCATGAGGAATCTGAACCTGTTATTTTTTTTTGAGCTTGCCTTTGGTTCTAATAGGAATCAGTCAAAACCTATATCTGGACCTCTTTTTGACTGAGGCAGTTTTATTTCCTGGGACAGTGAATTCCAGGAATTTCTCTGTACTTTTGTTGGGACAATCAGCCTACTGCTTCAGGCTCTAAGAGCTTGTTTTTGCTTTGCTGAATGCCTCTTTGTTTGTACATTGTGATATGCTTTTTTTAAAAAAGATTTATTTATTTATTTATTATTTTATTTATATATATTTTTATTTTTTTAATAAGATTTTATTTATTTATTTATTTATCCCCCCTTGCTGCTTGTGCTCGCTGTGTCCATTTGCTGTACGTTTTTCTGTGTCTGCTTGTCTCCCTTTGTTGCGTCATCTTGCTGCGTCAGCTCACCACGCCGCACGGGCTGGCTTGCCTTCACCAGGAGGCCCCGGGAATCGAACCCCGGGCCTCCCATATGGTAAACGGGAGCCCTATTGATTGAGCCACATCCGCTTCCCAAGATTTATTTATTTATTCCCCCCGCTCCCTATTGTTTTGTGCTCTGCTGTCTGCTCTCTCTGTCTGCTTGTCTTCTTTTAGGAGGCACCAGGAATTGAACCCGTGACCTCCCATGTGGGAGGGAGGCGCCCAATTGCTTGAGCCACATCCACTCCCTGCTTGTGTGTCTCTCATTGTGTCTCCTCATTGCGTCGTCTCGCACACCAGCCCGTTGTGCCAGCCTGTTGCATCAGCTTGCTGTCTTGCTCCTCGTCTTTAGGAGGCACCAGGAACCAAACCCAGGAACTCCCATCTGGGAGGTGGGCGCCCAACTGCTTGAGCCACATCTGTTCCCAACGATATGCTTTTTTTAAAAAAATTTATTTATTTTTTATTGTGGGTAAAAATCAAACTTTTCACAATACATACCAATATTTGTAAAATGATGTATAAATATATATGCATATATGTGCATTTGCTTACAAAAATGTTATTTATATAATGATATGCTTTTAATATGTTGTTTTTATATATCCAAAGAGGTGTTAAAAAAAAAAAAAAAAAGAAAAAAGAAAAAGCTTTAGGCGAGCAGATATAGCTTAGTGGTTTGGGTGCCTGTTTCCCATGAACAAGGTCCTGAGTTCAATCCCCAGTACCTTCTTAAAAAAAACACAAAAAACCTTTAACTTACAGAATTCTTGATTCTCACTAGTGGCATGAATGGAAGCCTCTGTAACTCATTTGAGATGCCCTTGAAATATTAAAGTTTGTTCCTTAAACATATCCTGTGGTGATTGACCAGTTTAGCACTTAGTAATCAGCATTTGAGAAAGGTGAGATAATTGTTAGAAGTAAGTGTGGGAAGCAGATGTGGCTCAAGCGATTGGGTTCCCGTCTACCATATAGAAGGTCCAGGATTTGATTCCCGGGGCCTCCTGGTGAAGGCAAGCTGGCCCGTGTGGAGTGCTGGCCCACGCAGGAGTGCTGGCCTATGCGGAGAGCTGGTGCAGCAAGACGATGCAACAAAAAGAGACACAGAGGAGAGACAATAAGAGACACAGCAGACCAGGGAGTTGAGGTGGCACAAGAGATAAAGTGCCTCTCTCCTACTCTGGAAGGTTCAGGATTGGTTTCCGGTGCTGTCTAAAAAGAAGACAAGCAGACACAGAAGAACACACAGCCATAGACACAGAGAGCAGACAATGCGGGGCAGGGCCAGGGGGAGAAATAAATAAGTACAACTTTAAAAAAAAAAAGTACGTGTGAACAGAGATAAGAACTATGGCTGGTGTTTGCTGAGCTGGGAAGTAGGAACAGGCCTGGCCTTTGTTTTCAAAATAGAATGTAACTTGGACATTCAGAAAGGGGTAAATGGAGTCATAAGAGGTAAGTAACTGTGCAGAACAATTGGCTTTGCCCTTTCTCCATTTCCAGCATCTTTGTTGTACAGCTTGTCTTCCTGCAAGAGAACTTTCTCTAAAGCTGTCTCACAGTATGCTGTCCTGCTCTTCCTGTAACATAGAGGTCATCCTTGACTTTCTCTGTGTGTGGAAAAAGTAGGGCTGACAGATGTCACAGAGCAATAGCTGTAGTTATGACAGGCCAAAAGTAAACAGCTGCTGATTCCCCAGCATGAACCAGTCCTGAGGAACCTTTCTGCCTCTCTGGCCTAGCTCTTGGGACTTGTAGATCTGCTCCTGTAACAAACTTAGTGCCAGTTTGGAAATCAAGCTTTTGGTATAGGGACTAGTTAGCTCTATGCTAGAACTCATTTACTCCAGTGATCTTCATTTAGTATTTTCAGTGCCTACAGGACGCGTCAAGGTGATAGAAAATAAATATAAAACCCAGTTTTAAGGAAATTTATAGTTTTTGAGGAGGGAGGAAGAAACCATCAAAATATCTTGTTGTCGGGAAATGTATGTGACTCAAGTGATTGGGCTCCTATCTATCATATAGGAGGTCTAGGGTTCGATTCCCAGGGCCTCCTGGTGAAAGGCAAGCTGGCCTGCGTGGTGAGCTGGCCCGAGTGGAGAGCTGACCCACATGGAGGGGGTTGGGGAGAAATAAATCTTAAAAAAAAAAAAAAAATATATATATATATACATATATATATGTGTGTGTGTGTATATGTATATATGTATATATATATATAGTTGAAAATGCTAGAATAGGAGAGTAAAACTACTCTTTTGGTATCTGGTTTTGAGGTAGCACTAAGAAAAAACATTTCCTATTTTTAAAAAAATGTTGAAAGCAGAGAAGAGAGGAAATAACCAAGTTGGGGAAGTGATATTTTAGTTGAACTTTAGAAGAGAAGTAGGAGGAGATCACTGGACAGAAGGCCTTTTTGAACAAGAAACACCTTGGGCAAAAAAGCATGGGCACGCAAAGGCATATAGCGTTTGG
>JAKSZT010053883.1:15894315-15905363 GCA_026826555.1 Tolypeutes matacus
TAAATGAATAAATAAATAAAATCTTTAAAAAAAAAAAAAAAAGAAAATGTTTAAAAAAAAAAAAAAAAAAGTATGGATAGAAAGGTCCAACAGTATAGAAGTGTATAAAAGGAAAAAGTAAAGGCTCTCTTATTTTTAATTGTTTCTTATGTATCCTTCCAGAAAATATGAATTAAACATGGAAGCAGATATAAATACATATACACAAATATCCCTTTTATATTATATATATAAAATACATGTTTACTATATATATTTTATTACCCATTAAACCTTAGTGTTCTTTTGCTATTAACGTAGAAATTTATTTTTCAATATTTTAGCAGCTGTCTTTTGTATGATTATAACTAGCCTTACACCTTCCAGTAAGAAGGGTTTAAGGATTTAAGTCTGGAGCCAAACCTAAAAGGATAAGTGAGGTTTAAAGAGGTAAATGACAGAGCCAGGACTCAGCCCAGCATTCTGAAACCAGAATTAGTACAATTTCCTGTTGCCCAGCTCTGTCTCCCGACAACACTGCAGTACCTGCTCTTACTGTGGAAATGAATTTCCGGATAAGACTCCTTGCCCCAAACAAACCCAGTAAGTGAAGAAGCTGGAGTTCATCTCCAGTTCATCTGGCTCTAGCCCCATGTTCTTGCCACAAGGTCACACTGCCTGGACATCAAAGAGTAGAGCTGCTTCAGTGTTTCAAGGGTTCTGTGGGGAGTTGGGAGCACAGTAACTTCCCACGTCTACTGCCACTCCCTGAGAGAATTCTGTGCTTTCTCTACTTGGCAGTCAGCACCACCCACCGTTGCCTCCTGTGTCTGCCATTTCTTGAGTCTTTCTAGACCCCACTTCTAAAGAACCCTAAAAACTTTGTCTTATAAGTGATGTAGAACAAGGAGGGCAACGTAGAAGAAACAGAGGGAAGCGTTTCTAAATTTTCTCATGTCTAGTTTCCCTTTTTGATTATTTTGACTCCAAATTCCACAAAAGAATTTCATCTAGTCATTGAAAAATGTTCCTGCCAGATGGCTGCTTGTGAAAACCTGTATTGAGACCACAAGGTGTTGAGATTCTTAGCAACTGCTTGTGCCAGGGAAAAATATAACATCTGTTGGGCAGCTTCTCCCTGAGCAGTGAGTGGGTGCCAGGCTCTGGCTGCTGGAGAGGTCAGCTCCAGGGGGTGTAGGGGCCATGAGAAATTCCCCATGGCGGCGTGGCCAGAGGGTTCAAGTGCAGCCAGCTCGGCTTGCTCAGGAGCATAGTGTGTGGTCAGTTTCCATAGGCAGCTCAGTACAATGCATGTTGACTCTATTTTGCTAAGCATTTTCTTTCCACCCACTACCACGCATTTATTGGTCATTTTCCCTTGGCCCAGAATGCCCCTCCTCCACATCTTCCCCCATCTTTGCCAGCCCACTCCTATTCATTCTTTATGACTCAGATAGGCGTGGTCACCTGCATGAAGGCTTCTTTGATTTCTGCCTTGAGCTGGCATTCGAAGTCCTCCTGTGAGCTCCTATAACACCTTGGCTTTAGGTCTCTCTAAGTCCCTGTTTATTCAGCAAATATATATTGTGTACCTAATGCATTGTGCACTGTTCTAAGTATCACACTGTAGTGCAATGTCTAGCTTGTGACCCCATCCAGATTCCATGAAGAGGGGATCTCTATGTCCTTGGCATCCAGCACCGGGCCTGCACATGGTTGAGCCTCAAGAAATTTTGTCTTTTCTGGGAGACAAATGGTTGCTCCTGATTTAGAGCATTTGCTTTTAGTGAGCACAAATAGGAGAACATTAGGTGTTAAGACTTGGGGGAGGGGAGAGTGAGATGATTAATTCCTGTGGAAGGGCATGTTATGGAGGTAAAAATAAAACGGGGTCGTGTATGTGAATATATCTCAATAAAACTGCTTAAAAAAATAAAACTGGGTCAGGAGGAGGGAAAGGGAAGGCTTTATTCAGGTAATTTAGCTAGCATCCCTCTGTTTTGCACCTGACCTTGCAATGAGGTGATATTAACTGCACTTGGCTAGCCCTGCTTGAAAGCTCAAGAGCCCCATTGTTACCTAGCAACAAACTGATTGCTCAGAATGATGATTTTGAAGTTGGGTGTGTCTCCTGGGCAGGAAGCCACCAACACCGCCAGAGCTGCCAGGGCCTCCCTTCACTTCCTCTGAGCCCCAAACTCTGGGATTCGAACTGGGGCCACTACTTTGGTGTTTTGAAGCCCTGTCTTAGCACAGCTGGGAGGTTTCTATCACCAGTGACTCTACTGCTTACAAGGTGTGTGATCTCAGACAAGTCATGCCACCTCTCTGAGCTTCAGTTCCTACACTTGTCTTATTCCCAGCTAGGGTTACCCTAGCACAGCACCCGGTGTGCAGAAACACCCAGATATTATTGTATCTGGACCTGATTGGTTAGGAGCAGATACAGTTAGTGATTCTTTCTCAGCTGTCCCTTTGATCTTGTTCTTTCTTTTTAGGCCTCCTCTCTCAGGAGGCAATTACATCTTCTCATGTCTTATTTCTATACATAAAATCCCCTTCTCTCCTTCTCACCCCTCCTCATCTCCTCCTTTTGGCTTATCTTTTCCACAGCTATTAAATCTCACCACTAAAACTCACAATGAGTTTTTAAAAATCAAAAGTGCTTTGTTTTTTAGGTCAACACACCTGCTATGTGATCTTCATGTTTTTTTAAAATTAAGTATAACATGCATCCTTTAAAGTACACAAATCTTAATCATACAGTTTGATGGATTGGTACAAAATGAGCATACCCCTATAACCACCTTCCAGATGAAGATACAGAATATTACCAGCACCCCAGAAACCTCCCTCGTGCCCCCTGCCAGTAATTGACTGCCCGAAAGGTGACTATTATTTCTATTTCCCTAGAGTAGTGTTGCTTATTCCTGAACCAAATGGAATCATACAGCTTATGCCCTTTTGTGATTGGCTTCTTGTGTTCAACATTATGCTTGGGAGATTCATCCAGGCCCTGAGCTTCCTGCTTTTCCATGCCATGTGCCTGGGCATGCTTGCTCTTTCTTCCAGGACTGGGCATGCCCCACCTTGGCCTGGCCTGTCTAGATTCACATCAGACCTTGCTTCTTTGGGAAACCTTCCCTGATCTGTTCTAGGTTTGACTCCCAACTCCTCCACCTACCAGCTATATGACTTTGGGTAAATGTTCCTAACTTCTCCATACCTGATTTTTCTCAAAGATAAGTTTCTATGTTCTTGTCAATTTCAAGTGAGATAATGCACATTAAGAACTTAGAATGGTGCCTGGAACATAGGAAGTATTGTTTGTTATGCCTATCATGAACACTCTGCTTTTCTTATTTTCCAAGTCCTTGTACATACCCTTGTCCTGACACTTTTCTCAATGTATTTTAATTATAATTTGTCCCACTCTGAGACTTTAGCTCTTGGGAAGTAGGGATTGTGTCTTCATTCATTGCATTTCTTCAATAGATATTTATTATGAGTATGTGCTATATACTCACACTGAGGGTACAGTGGTGAAGGAAGCCCTTGAATTTACCTTGTAATGGGATAAGACAAAAATAAATAGGTGAGATCATTTTGGATAGTGGTCAGCACTATGAAGGAAATATGCAGTGTGATGTGAGAGTGGGTTGGGGTGCTACCCAAGCTGGGGTGGTGGAGGGAGAGTTCTGCTTCACGAGGTAACATTTGAGCAAAGACCTGCAGGACGAAAAGGAGTCAAACATGTAAAGAGCAGGAGAGGGGACAGTGAGTGCAAATGTTCTAAGGTTGGCATGCTAGGCTCAATATGTCTGATTGACATATTGGACTGGAGCCCAGTGAGTGAGTGCGTGGTCCAGGTGAGACTAGAGAGATGGACAAGAGCCAGCTGGCTGAGGGCCTTATAGACTGTAGGTTTGGATTTCATCCCCAGGGCCAGGAGAAGCCATTGAAGAGGTTAAGCGGGGGGGATAGCATGCATCTTTGCATCTGCCGTGTGCAGGACATCGGAGGTGCTCACTAACCGTTGGGTATTGGTCACAACGTGCCAAGACCAATTCACCCTATGAGCGATTCTCAGATTGTTTTCAAGTTAAAACTTCATCATTGTGCCATATGCCTACAAGTGCTTACCAAACCTTACTGGATGGGGATGGCGTTGCTCAGTTATTTCTAGACTTTTCTTTTCTCTATCCCATTTCATTCACCCTTCTTTAATGACCTAGATTACTTCCACCAGAGATCTGTAACAGAGAAGATGGAGGCAGGCCTGGGCCAGTTGGAGAAAAAGCAAGTAAGAAACGTGTCGGGTCAGTTCCTCTTGTTCCTCTGACTCTAAGAACAAGCTTAAGGATGTGGGCATAAAGCCGGGTAGGGGCAGGCGGGGCTGCAGATGCAGTAGGGGCCTCAGCCTGAGCCTTGTGGAATAGGCCACAGCTTCAGCCGCTGTAGGCAGCAGGCTGTAAGAGCACATTTGTGGTTCCAGCAGCAGAAAGGGGCCGCCGGCAAGGCCTGGGTGATGGCCAGTCAGAGGTAGGAAAGACCAGCCACTATGTCAAGATGAGGGGTGGGCTTGAATCTACGTGACAGGAAATTACAAAGCAAAGTCAACCTTTTAGTTACAACAGAGAGGCTTTATTATTTTATTTTATCATTTTTAGCCTTCATTATGATGCTATATTGCTCTTCAGAAAAGTACATATGGGAGAGCAGATGTAGCTCAGTGGCTTGAGCACCTGCTTCCCATGTATGAGGTCCTGGGTTTGGTCCCTGGTACTTCCTTACAAAAATACATAAAACAAATCTCCATGTAATCACCACCCAGGTCATGAAATAGAACATTGCAAACATCATACCTCCTTTCCCCCAGCCCTCCCCCATTACAACAGCTTCTCACCCTTTTAGAGGCAGCCAGTAGGTAGCTGGATTTTTGTGGTAATCACTTTCCTGCTTTTCTTTGTAGTTTTATAACTTATGTGTCACAGGGAAGTCTTAAAAAAAAAAAAATATATATATATATATATATTAGCCTTTTTAGGGGCCCTGAATTGATAGCTAATTTTTTAAATAAAATTTTATTGAAGTATATAATACATACAAATAAATAAAAAAAAAAATGAAAAAAAATGAACAAGAAAAGAAAAAAAAAATAAAGACACACACACACACACACAATATATATATATAATACATACATGCTGTGGCAGTTTGAGATTATTTTTGTAAATCCCAAAAAGACAGAGATTATGTTTATAAACTGGTCTATTCCTCTGGGTGTGATACCATTTGATTATATTGGATTCAGTTGAGGAGTCCTTGATTAACTTATCTGCTAAGATTAGGGCTTTGATTTGACCACGTCAATAAGGTATGACTCGAGTTGAGTCCCTGCCCCCTTGGTGGGCCTATATAAACAGACACTCAAGAAGACAAATGGAAGAGGGGAGAGCTCTGTCATGTCTGATCCTGGGCCCCAGAGGAGAGATAAGCCATTTGCCTGATAGTTTGTAGCTGAAGAGAATAGAGCAGCTGGACAGCTGAGAAGGCCCGGAAAGAGATAAGCCCTATGCTGGAGACTGATATAGGAAGCCCTGAGAGACCAGGCAGAGATCGCCTGCCGTCTTGCTTCAACACGTGGCGACTGGTGAGAAAGCAGCCTTGAGTTGGACTCTTTAGGGCCTTGTAACTATAAGTTTTTACCCCAAATAAATACCCTTTATAAAAGCCAACAGATTTCTGGTATTTTGCATCAGCACCCCTTTGGCTGACTAATACACATGCACATACATAAACAGTAAGTGTATTATAAAGCTGTGAACTTACAAAACAAACATGCATATCATCATACAGGGCTACCATTCATCACCCCACCACCAACACCTTGCATTGTTGTGAAATATTTGAACTAACTATAGCCCATATCTTTCATTTGGTGTATTTTACCCCCACCCCACCCAATTATTAATACCTTGTATTAGTATTATACATTTGTTATAGTTCATGAGAGAATGTTCTCATATTTGTTCTGTTAACACAGTCCTTCCACCACTGGATTCCCTGTGTTATATAGTCTTATGCCTTGTACAGTCCATTCAAAGTGTATACTCAGTGGTTTGCATTTTCATCACAGAGTTATACTGTCATCACCTCAGTCAATTTTAGAACGTTTTCATTACTACAAAAGGAAGAATCCAATATCCCATCATATCCCCCATTGTTGTCCCTTAGAATTGATATATCACCTTTGTTATTGCTGCAAAAATATTACATTACTGTTAACTATCATCTATAAGTTACATTAGTTGTAATTTTCCCATGTATCACCGTATTCTTAACACTTTGTAAAAGAACATTCTTATATTTATACTATTAACCGCAATCTTCATCCACCACCAAAGTCACTGTTATACACATTCCCTAGATTATTCTCTAGCTTCCTTTTCACAGGGAAATCTTAAATTAGGATTTTCTCAAATCAATCCTCAAACAGAAGACCACAAGGGAGAACCTCTTTAATGTAGATCTTCCTCCTCTTTAGTAAAAGCTTGGCAGGCCCTGGGGAGATAGATGGTGGTAGATTTGTGGTTCTTTGGCACTTGGCAGAGAATGCAGTGTGACGCTCTCTGCGTTCAGTAAGTGTTCAAGTGCTTCCTGTGTTCAAGCCACCTGAAGAGTACTGTGAGGTGCACAAAGAAGCATCAGAAACTGAGCCTGCCCCCTGCGAGATTACAGTGGGGCAGATAAAGCATGGATAAACATGATAGAAAGGTTGAGGGCCTGTAGGAGTCAGATGAGTGCCAGGGGAGTTTAAAAGAGGTAGAGATCACTTTTGGCAGCAGAAGGCAAAGCAGGGTTTTTGTAAGATGTGACATTACATGCATTTATATATTATTTATCAAACATATTTGAGGGCTAGCTGTGTGCCAGGAAAGTAGGTAAAAGAATGCAAATATGAGGAAGATAAGGTCCTTGCCTGTTCTTGGCCTAATGGTTTACTTAGCACAGATACAAATAATTCTAATATGGTATGCTTTAAATGCAGAGTGTCACGGAAGGCGTCAGAGCTGAAGTCTATACTATTTTTTTTTTTTAGGAGGTACCGGAGATTGAACCTGGGACCTCATTACATGAGAGGCAGGCACTCAACCTGAGCTACATCTGCACCTGAGTCTATGCTATTTCTTGAAGGAGTGAACAGGAGTTTGGCAGACAGAGAAGGGAACCACCAAATATTCAAGGGCATAGAGGTGGGAAAGGATGCAGTCCATCTGGGACAAGAGCAAGGTCAGTGTTAGTGGAAAAGAGAGTGGGACTTGACAGATAGGATGGGTGAGCAGGAAAGGGAAACAGCCTGAGCAGGGACACAGAGGCCAGAAGTCATGGTACCTGTGTGCATAGTACTAAGTAATTCAGTCTAGTTGCAGCAAAAGGCAGGTGATGGAAGGAAAAGAGAAGTAAAGTTGGAAAGGCAAGCTGGTGCTAGATCATGGAGGACCCCGCATGCCTGGCTAAAGGACTTTGAATTCCATTTTGAAGACAAAGAGGACAATGCTGACAGTTTCTAAACAAGTAGTGACTTAATCAGAGCCGGGATCTGGAGGGATGAATCCCCGAGCCTTGAAAATGGACTAAAACAGATTCTTAAAGGAAGCCCCTAGTGATTGGATATTAATTTTGTGGGTATAGGATCTATGATGTAGAAAAGGTTGGGAATCCTTGGGTGTACAAAGGTGCAGGGGCCAAGGGCAGATATAGGAACCACAGAACCTGGAACAGGTGGGAGCTGGAAGATGATTTCAGAGGTGCTGGTGGAACTGCCTAGAGGTGGAAATTTGGACATAGGAGTGGAAATAGGGGCTGGAGGAGGCAGAGATTTGGGAGTCATATATATAGAGGGTAGTGGTAAGTACACACAGAGACAGACATGGGGGCTAGAGATGGCAAAGTGATTCATCAGGAATCTTGCAGCTGCAAGTGACAGAACCCCACTCAACTTTGGCAGAGGAAATTCAGACATGGTCAGTCAGTAGAAGCCTGGGGAGGAGAGAATAGACACATTGCCATGTGACGGAAGCAGAGATGCATAGACAAGACAAGGAATGCCAAGGATTGCCAGATTAAGGCCCACCCTGATTGAATTTGGCCTCATCTTAATAGTATCTTCAAAGATCCTATTTACAAATGTCTGTATCCATAGGACCGGGGGTTAGGACTTGAACATGGCTTTGGGGGGTATGATGGTTTGAAGCTGAATGGATCCCAGAAAAATATGTTCTTAAAGTTAATCCATCCTGTGGGCATGGACCCACTGTAAAGTAGCATCTTTTGGTGAGTAGGATCTTAAGTTAAAATGTGATCCATCTCATTCAGGGTAGGTCTTCATACTCTTACAGGAGTCCTTTATAAGAGAATGAAATTCAGAGGAAGGAAAAAAAAAAAAAGTCACAGAAGCAGGAAGCTGAAAGCAACAAAACTTGGAATAGAAAGGAGAGCCCAGCAGATGCTGCCATAGTGCCTTGATATATGACACAGGAGTTCAGGATTATTGGGGAGAAAGCATTGCCTGATGATGCCTTGATTTGGACATTTTTCTCAGCCTCAAAACTAAAGCCAACCCTGCAGAGCAGGTGGAGCTCAGTGGTTGAATGCCTGCTTCACAAGTACGAGGTCTCAGGTTCAATCCCTGGTACCTCTTTAAAAAAAAAAAAAAAAGCCAACCCATTTTATGGTATCTGCTTTGAGCAGTTTAGCAAACTACAATAGGGGGCACCATTCAACCTACCACACACCCCTTGGTCTTGGTTTCATTCTCAGGCAGTCTCTCCTTGCACTGGGAAAATGATTGCCAGCTGTGTCAAAATTATATCCTGCCCTCAGCAGAGAAACAATTCCACTCAACTGGATAGTTCTGACTAAAAGCCTAAAGTTGAAGTGCCTATCGCTGAAGTGTTGTGGCACGAGGGCTCTCTATAAAGCTCTGACAGGCCAAAGCTGGGTTACATGTTTGTACCTGCAACTGGGGGTGATGCTAGTCATCTCCTCTAGAGCTACATGGATTGAGAGTTGGGGAAGGGACTTCTCGGAGAAATGGAGGTGATGTGGCCAGAAGGAGTAGTGGGAAGCGGACATGGCTCAAGTGGTTGAGCGTTGGCTTCCCATCTGGGAGGTCCTGGGTTCGGATCTTGGTGCCTCCTAAAAACAAAGACAAACAACAAGCAAACGAAATAACCAACTCAGGGGAGCCAATGTGTCTCAGTGGTTGAGTGCCGGCTTCCCACATTGAGGTCCTAGCTTCAATCGCTAGCCCTGGTACCTCAAAAAAAAAAAAAAAAAAAAAAGAGCAATGGACATTGGGCTGGCAACTAGAGTGGGGGAGGGAGGGCTGGAGAGCCACATGCTGTCCTTTCTGTTAAGATGAGGCAACTGTAGCCAGTGAAGCAGTGGCATGAGGGAGAGGAGAGGGGTCAAGTTGTGACGCCACTGCCGTTTGGGGCTGTGAAAAGGTCAGCAAGAACCCTTCTGACAAAAACCTGACAACATTAATAGACAAAGTGCTAAGAGAGTCCTTGTCTTCAGAATAAAGGCAGGAAAAGTGGAGCAGTTGGGTGACACCCCATCAAGATATTGCTGCTGATGGAAAGGGCAGACATTGTCTGGGGACATTCAAGGGACTGTGAGATGGGATGAAGGAAAGGTCACTGCAAACTAGCCTTGCCGAGCAGAAAACACAATGTGTTCCTCCCCCAAGTTTAAGCAACTAAGTTTCTGCATTTTTGCAATAGTAAAACTTTTACAATAGCCAAAAACAACCTAAATATCCAACAACAGGATAAATATAATGCTCATTCAGTAGAATGCAGCTTTTAAAAATGCTTTATTTGACATAGAAAGATGTTCACAATGTAGTTTTGAAAATGAAAAGCAGGTTATAATCTTATTTTTGAGCAAGAAATGTAAATGTACATAGCAAAAAGTCTGGAAAGGTACACAGCAACATGTTAATGGTTGGTATCACTGCGAGTAGGACTACAGCTGAAGTGTGTCTTCTGATTTCTCCAGAGTAAATCTGCTGGGTAGTAAGATAGTGCAGTAGTCAACTAGAGTAAGCCTCCTGGGTTCAGGTTCCAGTTCTGCCACTGCCTGGCGGGGTCAAGTCCTTTAACACCTCTGAGCCTCAGTTCATGCATTCATAAAATGGGGATAATAGTTCTTGCCTCATATGGTGGTTGTATTAAATTAGTTACTACTACATGCGAAGCTATTAGCCCAATGCCTATTATAAATTCTCAAAAATGTGGTTATTCCTTGCAACAACATGGAAGAACCGTGAGGACATCATGTTGAGTGAAATAAGCTGGACACCAAAGGATAAATATTGTATGATCTCACTGTCATGAAATAATAGAATGAGCAAACTCATAGAGTCAGAATTTAGAATATAGGTTACCAGGGGCTGGGTGAGGGTAGGGAATAGGGAGGTAAGGCTTAAAATCTAGTTTCTATTTGGGATGAAGGAAAAGTTTTGTTGGTGGATGGTGGTGATTAACAGCACTGAATTATATATTTGAATGTGGTTAAAAGGAGAAATTTTTTGTTGTATATATGTTACTACAATAAAAAAAAAATCAGGAAGCAGATGTGGCTCAAGCATTTGGGTGCCTGCCTACCACATGGGAGGTCCCAGGTTCAGTTCCTGGAGCCTCCTAGAGAAGACCAACAAGACAGCGAGCTAACCAGATGGGCTGGCTCAGCAAGTTGAAGCAACAAGATGAATCAATAAGGAAACAAAGAGGAAACACAATAAGAGATACAAGCAGGGAGCAGAGGTGGCTCAAGCGATTGAGCACCTCTCTCCCACATGGGAGGTCCTGGGTTCACTTCCCTGGTGCCTCTCTTTCAAAGAATGGCCACAGAGAGCAGCCAGCCAACCCAAGGAGTGGGATGGGGGGGCAGACAAATAAATCTTAAAAAAAAAAAAATCCATGGAACTGCACAACACAATCAGTGAACCCTAAGTTAAACCAGAAACTATGGTTAATAGTACAATTATAAAACTGTGA
>JAKSZT010053883.1:15905373-16011103 GCA_026826555.1 Tolypeutes matacus
AAGTTAAACCAGAAACTATGGTTAATAGTACAATTATAAAACTGTGATTTCATCAATTGTAAGAAATGTACCACACCAATGCAAGGCATTAATAATAGATGGTATACGGAAATCCTGTATTTTATGCATGTTCTGTAAACCCACAACTTAAAAAAAAGGAAGAAAAAACCATTCTTGTGTAATTAAACAATCCAAGAGATAAGACATTTACGTGAAATACATTGAAATTAGGTATATTTTTGGCAACATAGCTGTGGTAGTAACTAATATATGAACCATTATTATGATAAGCTATTTTTCTCTGTACACTGGGATGCACCTGAGAATAAGAGAAGTTTCCTATTCTCCCGGGGCTTGCAAATTGTGAGGAAAGGATGATCACAGAAGGCGGAGATTTTTTTTTTTTTTTTTTTCCGGGAGGTCCCGGGGATTGAATCCAGGTCCCTCCATATGGGAGGCCAATGCTCAACCATTTGAGCCACATCCGCCCCCGAGGCAGCGATTTTCATGGTTGAGAGGCACCCGAAGATCTGGGGAAGAGCGAGGCAGGCAAGTGGGGAGCAAGAGTGAGGCCCTACGGTGGGCAGGACGTTTCTGAACCAAAGGACAGGTGGGGCTGGACCGAGGGACAGTAGAGCATAGGCAGAGCTAAAAGGAGCGTTCAGCTCACCCCAGCTCCCCGAACACAGACCCGGGAAAAGTCAGGTCATTCCCTTGCTCAGATCTCAGGCTCGTGCCCTTTCTGTGAAGCCTCCATCCTTTCTGCAAAATTGCAATGGTACTTTGCTTCACAGGGCTGCAAAGATCAAAAGGAATGTGAGTAGGGAAGCAGATGTGGCTCAATCAGTAGGGCTCCCGTTTACCATATGGGGGGCCCCGGGTTCGGTTCCCGGGGCCTCCTGGTGAAGACAAGCCTGCCCACATGGTGCGGTTAGCTGGCCCAGTGAGCACAAGCAGCAAGGGGGGGGATAAATGAATTAAAAAAAAAAAAAAAAAAAAAAAAAAGGAATGTGAGTGACAGCGCTTTGCAAAATACCGTTTAGAGTATTACCAATACAACCACTCCAGAAAGAGGGGCCAGGAAGAGTCGCCAACAAGCACGGGCCCCGAGTTTGCGCGTGCGCGCTGGCCGGGCGGCGCCGGGGAGGGGAAGGAATGTAAGCACCGCCTGGAACTGCCCAGCCTCTCGTTGGCTTCCCGTACCTCCCACTTCCGCGGGCCCCCACCCGTGCGTCCTCTGCGTGCTGACGTCAGATGCGTGCCCCTGCCCAGCAGCGGAGGAGACCCCGCGCAGAGCTGCCAACGCCCCGGCGGAGGAGCGGAGGTGAGTACCGGGCCTGAGGCTCCCGGTGGGAGCGGGTCTGCACTCGTTCCGCTCGCTTTGCGCCGTCCCCGGCCTCTTCCCGTTCTCGGGGACCCCCGTCTCTGGGATCCCGGGGAGCCAGGGAGCGCGGAGTGCGAGGGAGTGCCCGGCCCGCGCTGCGTCCTCCGCCCGCCGCGGGTCCGGGTTCTGAGGGGGAACGCAGGGAGGGGGTTGCGGGGGAAAGACGGGGCGCCCGCCCGCTGAGTGGCGCGGGACCGGGGCTCCGGGTACCGGCCCAAGGGTGCGGGCGGGGCCGGCTGTCACCGGGCCGCGGCGGAAGGAAGGGCTCACACCCATCCCGGTCGCCCGGGCTCCCCTCCCCCTCCCCCTCCCTCTCCCGCCCGGCCCCGGGGGCCCCGAGCGCAGGAGGCCGGCCTGGGCGCCGCTCGCAGTCGCCCGACGTGGGCGCCGTGTCGGTGGCCGGTGGCCGGGGCTCGAAGGCTGGTTGCTGCCCACCGCGCTCCTGCTTCGACTTCCTGCTTCCCGGGGCCCCGCCGCCGACATTTTGCGGCGGGCGGGGGGAGGGGAGCGGAATTGCAACCGCGGCGGGGAAGTGGTGGCCGGGGCGGTGGCAACCTGCTGATTATGTTGCCATCTTTGCCTGCGACGCGATTCCCTCCGCAGCTTCACAGCCCGACGGTTCATCCCACCGGGGTGGGTCTGGTCCCCCTTTCTCCAGTCGCCTTTTTGCTGCCTTAGGTTGAGTTCCTAATAAGCATTTACGTTTGGTTTTCGGACATCCAAGCCCTCTCCCTGCTTATTCAGCTGAAGCTTCCCTTTTAGGGAGTTACCTCACCACCTCCCGAAACTGCGGTTCCGCCGCTTGCTTAATTCCTCTTACTAGGGGGAAATTCTCTTTGTTCGTTTGTTTTTTCCTCCCCTTTAAGTCCCAAAGAAATGCACTGTGGAAGATTACGTCATCACAATGTGAGGGGTGAGAGTTTTAACTCCTACAGGTCAGGCACTCACCAATTTAAGACAGCATTTTCCAGCTTAAGTCGGTCGTCCAGTGACTTATACTGCCCGCTTCCCAACGTTTCGTATTCAGAGATATTTTGAAATCCTGTTACTCGGGTTCATGGCCGTGTCAAATGCATCTCCAAAGAAGGTTTAAAAACGTCACCTTCTACAGCCACTTGTGTAGACAGTAACTTTAAAGGTCCTCTTGACAGTACCTGAACGAAGCGAACTTATTTATGGGACCATTATTTTGATCCAAAATGATTGGCTTATCCCATCTGATTATTTGATGTTGAGTATCTAAGTTGACTCGTGCACTTTTTGTGGCAAGGGTGTGGTGAAAAGAGAATCATTTCATTTTACCCTAATCTTTGCTTCTAGGCACTTAAGTTTTGTAATTAAAAATAAGTTTTTATTTTTATTTTAAGTAAAACTTAAATAACTGATATATTCTGACTTTTGGGATCATAATTTTTGTTCTTCAGAATGTAAGGTACATTCTAAATTTTATACTTGTACTTGATATACTACTGTACAGAAAAATGTTGGCATTGTAAAGCCAATGAGATCCAATTGTGTAATGCTTTGTTAAAGGGTAGTTCATCTTGGAACAAGTACTTGTCTATTGTTCTCTTTTGTATAGAAAGAAGAGATTGCATTTTAGGGAACACTTTAGAGAAATGGTAGTTTTAAATCAACTTTCTATGGTATGTAGGTGTTGTAGATGACTGGATAGATGTTTGCCTTATATTTGTTTGCCTTAAAGTGATGTCTTGTTTTTGTAACATAACAATGGAACACTTACATGCTGCCTTATTTCTTGCGCCTAATCTATTTAAAAAGTAATTTAAAAAATACACACATATCAGTTTACATTGTTCCTTTTAAAATACAGCAAAATTATTATTATTATTTATTTATTTATTTATTTTTTAAGATTTTATTTATTTATTCATTTATCCCCCCCTTGCTGCTTGTGCTCGCTGGGTCAGCTAACCACGGCGTGCAGGCGGGCTTGCCTTCGCCAGGAGGCCCCGGGAACCGAACCTGGGGCCTCCCATATGGTAAACGGGAGCCCTACTGATTGAGCTACAGCCGCTTCCCAAAATTATTTGAATTGACCGTTTTTTATTTTTTTTTTTATTTTTTTTAAGATTTTTAGATTTTTATTTATTTATTCATTTATCCCCCCGCTTGCTGCCTCCGCTCGCTGGGTCAGCCAACCACGCCGTGCGGGCGGGCCGGCCCCCAAACGGGAGCCCTACTGATTGAGCCACAGCCGCCTCCCTGACAGTTTTATTTATTTATTTATTTATTTATTTATTTATTTATTTATTTATATTTTTTTAGCGGGAGGTCTCGGGGATTGAACCTGGGTCCCTCCATATGGGAGATGGATGCCCAGCCATTTGAGCCACATCCATCGCCCTGAATTGACAGTTTTAGACTGAGACAAGGAAGTTGGTAATTGAGCATTAAAAAGGAACTATTTTTCTGTACTTTTTTCAAGACCCCAAAAGTATCACATCTTTTTGCATTTAAAATGTTTTCATGTAATAACCAACACCAGTGCTCAGTTAGACTTCATTTTTTTGGAATCTAAGGCAGGTGTTACAGCCTAAAGTAGTCAGGGGGCTTAAATCAAACATCAGTAAGATTCTTAAAGCCCTCCAAGACCACTCTTGAAGTTTTCTGTAACATCAAGGTTTGTTTTCCTTTATTAGGATGCTTTTTCCACTTGTTACTTTTATGGGCTGTTAGAAAAGCATTTCTAGTTACTTAGAAAACAGTTACACTAATGTTTTGATCTAAGAACTGTCAAATTTGGAAAAGTTTTGAAATACAATTTACTGTGTCAAGGGAGAAGTATTGACAGGCATTTTTGGAAGTAAAAATAAGTTATACTTTTGTTTATAAATACATTTCTACAAGCATTTCTTTATTGTTTTAGGAGGTTTTTTTTGAGAGTGATGAGAATACTTAAGGCTTTTGAATTTTCCCAAACAGGGGAGTGGACTTAATATTGTGTTAACTTATTTCCCATATAGGGATCTCTATATCCATCTATTTGTAAAGGGCTCCATCTAGGCTTTTATGATAATGCCATATTCAGTATTCTCTTCCAAATATGTGTTTTGTCACTCTCTCCAACTATAATGTAAGTTCCATGAGGGCAGGGCTTTGGCCTGGCATGGTCTAGCTCATAGAATAGTGCCATACGCATAGTAGGTCTGAAGAAATATTTGTCAAATGAATGAATTTAATGTTTCAGGGTTAATATTTTTTCCTTTCTGTATATTCCATAGGCCTTTGCACTGTTTCCTGGGATGACTTTTGTACTTCATAGCCATATTGATATTTGGACTCATTTTGATTATTAATCTACCCTTTCTTGACCTTAAACGTCTTTTTAGTCCAGTATCTCCTGCACCTTCACTCTCTGGACAATTTACTCTTTTTCTCCCTCAAATAATTCCAATTTAATGTTTGTTTGCTTCTTCTATTTCTGTTTTGCAAATAGCAGCTGCTTAATATTTTTTTTTGCCACTTCTTCCCCTTTAATCTGCAGTATCAGATTCCTAGTCATGTTATGCTTTGTCCTTTCCCAGTTTCTACTTTTAGTTCTCATCTCTTCAGTCCAAAATACATTTGCCAAAGTGATTATCATTACTTGTCACTTCAGCTATGCTTGCCACTGCTGTCCTGGATGTCAAATCTTTTCTTCACTTGTTGCCCCTGGGACATTGACATTCCATGAATTTTGGAAAAATTTTCAATTTTAATTCACTAAGCGTCAGAATTTCTAGGTGCTCTGTTACCTGAAGAGAACCTCTTAGTTAGGTTTTGTTGCTTTCTGTTCTTCACTTTAACACTTGTATCCTTTTCTCCAAAAGTCAGCCTTATATTTCCATTTGTTGTAATTCTGCAGCTGTGTGTTCTTGAGAGATGTGCTGCTTGCTATAGTGGTTAAAAGTGTAGACTCTGGAACCAGATTGATTGTCAGAGTTAAAATTCTGGTTCTGCCATTTATTCACTATATGATCTTGGGCAATTTAAGTAACTCAAGTAACTCTGTGACTGCACAGTGTTATGAGAATTAAATCAGTTAATATGTGTGAAGTGAAGTGCTTAAGACAATTCACTGGCACTTAAAAGTGCTGTATAGGTGTTTGCTCTTGTTATCACAACCTACTTTAGAGCCCCATCTTTGGGAAGCTATTTCCATTTCCCCAGAGACTGGCATTTTATTAACCATCCCTCCCCAGAAAATCTCATTGTGAAACCATGAGAATTTTTAAAAAATCAAGTGGAGATTGTTGCCTCTTTTAAATTTTTATCCATTATTTATTTTTTTTTAAAGATTTATTTTTCATTTATTTACTTTTATCCATTTTTACCCCCCTCCCCCATTTTTGTGTCTATTCGCTGGGCAATTCTCTGTATCTGTTTCCTGCCCTCTCTTCTCCTCCTCCTCCTGTCTTCACCGGGATTCGATCCTGGGAAACTCTCCTGTGGGAGAGAGGCATCCTACCGCCTGCGCCACCTTAGTTCCTGGATTTTTCTGCGCATCTCGTCTTGGGTCTCCCTTGTGTCACTCTGCTGTTATGTCATCATCTTGCTCGTGCCTTAGCGGGGCCTGACAGCGCACCCACGTGGGGCCTGGAGTACTGCATGCTGTCTGTATTTTTCTTTATTTTTACCGGGAGGTCCCAGGGATCGAACCCAGGTCCTTCCATATGGGAGACAGACACCCAGCCATTTGAGCCACATCCGCCCCCTCCATCATCATCATCATCATCATCATTATTATTATTATTATTATTATTAATTTTTTTTTTACTAGTGTCGGAAGCAAGGGTGTAAGGCATCAAGCATGCAGCATGTATGGTCTTTGGACCAGCAGCATAATCATCATCTGGGAGCTCATTAGAAATCTTAGGCCCCATCCCAGACCTACTGAATCAGAATGTGCATTTTAACAAGATCCCCATGTGATTTTTTTTTTTTTTTTTTTTTTTTAAGGTGTCAGGGATTGAACCCAGGACCTCCCATGTGGGAAGCAGGCACTCAGTCACTGAGCCATGTCAGCTCCCCTGAGTTGGTTTTTTTCATTTTGTTTTGCTTGTTGTTTGTTTTTTTTGTTTTTAGGTGGTACTGGGAACCAGGACCTCCCATGTGGGAAGCAGGCGCTCAACTGCTTGAGCCACATCCTCTCCCCCCCTGTGATTTTTATGCATATTAAGGTGTGATGCAACCCTTTCAGGGCTGCTAGAGTGTTGTCTTAAGGAATTTCAATAACAATGTTGAGTACTTTATATTACTTTATTTTATTTGTTTTTTTCCCCCTGCTTAAGTATAACTTGGTTTCTTTTAGACTGTATATCAGCACTTATTTTGAGGATCATTATCTGTGAATGAGTTTGAAGTTTTTAAAGAACTTATAGTTTCTTGACAGAGCAAGTTTCTTTCCTGCTTTCTAGCATCGCTTCATGTCCGTGCTCATTATCAGGAACTTGTTTAGTTAATAAAGTGCCACTGCCCAACTTCGTAATAACTAAATAATCTTAAATTCTAGTTTAGTATATGAATTATACATTTGAACTCAAATTGCATTTTATTGAAAACTAATTGTTGTGAAAGGAATGGTCTATGGGAAGCGGCTGTGGCTCAATCAGTAGGGCTCCTGTTTACCATATGGGAGGCCCCGGGTTCGGTTCCCGGGGCCTCCTGGTGAAGGCAAGCCCGCCCGCACGGCGTGGTTAGCTGACCCAGCGAGCACAAGCAGCAAGGGGGGGAAAATGAATAAATAAATAAAATCTTAAAAAAAAAAAAAAAAGGAATGGTCTAAGCATATGATTAGGATAATTAATATAGTTGTTGGTTATAAAAAATTAGGTGAAATACAAAGTTGGCATTTAGCTGGTCAGATGTAAAAACTGTTTTCTCCTTTCTTTGCTAAAATAAACCATATATCCACTCTCAAAGGAAAATGTTAACTAAAATCTAGTCTCATTTAGCTGCCATCCGGAAAAAAATTATTGCTATTTTTCAAGGACTAGATTGAATTTATTTCTCTCATCCTTTTCATTTTTTCTTTTTCTTTTTTTTTTTTTTTTTACTGGGAGGTCCCGGGGATCGAACCCGGGTCCCTCCATATGGGAGACGGACGCCCAACCAGTTGAGCCACATCCGACCCCCATTTTTTCTTTTTCTTAAACTATTTGGTGTAGAAGGAATTCACCAATGCTATTTCCTGGGTGGTATATACTCTAGAGCAGTACTTCCTAATCCTTTTCAAATCAAGGCAGACATAGGAAATATTTGTGTGCCACATTGGTAAATGGGTGAGGCTGTACTTGGGTGGCTGTAGGCACTGCAGACCCCAGATAACAGGAGGGCTGGGGGAATAATGTCTCAAGTACACCTTTGTCTCATTCTTTTGTGTCCCTTGGGGCAATGTAAAGCTATCTATTCTGTTGACTACAAAGCCTTAGCCATCCTTTCTGCCTAAAAGGATTATTACTGTTTGTTATTCCTTATGGAAAAGAAGAGGTTGTCTGAGAACAGATCCTGTGAGGAGCAGATGAAACCAGAGGGAAAATAGAGGTGGAATAGAGGATACTGTGTTAATTAGTGTTAAGGAGTATTGAGAAAAGAGGATAAATTTCAGAGAAGCCTATGTAAGATTTCAGCTACAGTCTATTTCCTTGTTTGGTAGGCAGTTCAGGAATTAGGTATTTGTTTTCTTATTCATTTGTTTTTAAATCTGTTTAAAAGCAGATGAAAAGGAGTAGAAAGTAAAAGGAAAATGTTTCTTAGCAGAAAGAATTATTGCTATTTGTGGTTTCAGGGATTATACTACATCTTCACTATTGCTAGAGGAACTTGATTTTAGAATCTATTCTGAAATGAAATTAAACCATCTATATTACTTGCTACCTTCCCCCAAAAGCACGTTTTTAATCATGGGGTTTAAGATTAACTGTATTTTTAAATGGGTTATTTGATTTTGAATTGTAAACTTTCATTTATCAGATAACTAGAAAAAATGGATAGTTCCTATAAACATCAGTGCTAGGGTTTAAATCAATATCTGATTTTTAAAAAAGTGTCCAAAGAGTGTTCCTAAAATTTAAGCTTAATGGAAATATTTGATTTATTTTAGGTCATGTTATTTATTGGCTCTGATCATCATAGGGCCAAGGGAATGTTAAGTCATTCGAATAGTTTGTAAACCAAGAGAGATGGGGATAGGGGATAATTTTAATTTTTAGAGTAATGCCTCTGTTGTTTGGGTGTGTTTTAGAGTACCTGCAAGATGTTTCCGTGGGGAGCTGGATGTCACATAAATTGGGAGCCCTATTTATTATAGTCCCTTCTTTGGAATTCTTAAACCTTATTAAAGGTTCAGAGAAGTCTTATATTATTGCTATAAATTTTTTTACTTAACAGTTGTTCACATAAATGAGAAGTTAAGTTTTTTAGGAGCTTGTGGTAGCAGTCTATAAATTCTGTGTATAAATCAGAGCTGGGAATAAAAATCATTTCACTTATATCTATGTTACAAGTTATTCAGGGGAGATGGAAGAATGGGGAATTAAAAAAAACATTACTAAGTTCAGGATTGTCATATCTTGGATATAACAAAAGTTCTTTATTACCTCTGCTACTTTCAGTTGGAAATATCGATAGCATTTCTTTGCTACTTATAAATATAAACCCACCTCTCTCTCTGTTATGTCTGAAGGTGAGATGAGATAATTCTTTACAAATATTAAAAAGACAAGTTTATAGCCAAATACATAGAAGCAGCTAGTATAGTAGACTAGAGCTAATTATTGGCAGGAATTTTGTGAAGACCTAAATTCTGGAGATAATTATATGACAATTATATGATTCTTTTATACATGACTTTAATTCATTTAAATCTAAGTGAATTGTTCCAGAATTAGACATGTTTTAATTATAAAACTACTGAGAATAAGATTGGTTATATAACCATTTCACTCTGATACAGTTGAAAACAGAATGTGATACACATACTTTTTTGGTATGTTGCATTTTCTAGGAGAGTGTCTCTTTTTTGCTAGTTTAAAGGTCAGTAGAATTGTGCTTTCCCACAATAGACTAGAGTTGCTCATTTTGATACTGAGTATTTATTTATCCCCTGAAAATGGTACTAGGTGGCTACTCTAGCTAGTTCATGATTGTAGAGTTGACGGTGCACTTCAGGAATAGGATTTTTTTCTTTTTCAGAAATTAATATCTTTTTTTGTTCTTTATGCTCATAGTAATAGGAGAGGATTTAGGAGCCTAGAGTACAAATTAAAGGGTATATTCTGAGTCCAACCGACAGGGTTTTCGACATGCTGTTTTTCTTAACAAATGCTCTTATTCCCTTATTAATTCAGCAACTCCTTTGAGTGCCTGCTCTCTGACAGTCACTGTTTAGGTGCTGGGGTTATAGCAGTGAATAAATAGACCAAAGTGAGTCTGCCCTCATGAAGTTTCCATTCTGGTGTGTGAGTTGGAGATAAGTGGAGAAATAAAGGGGAGGAAGATAAGGGAGGGCTGTGGGTGAGGTAGAGTGGAGAGCTTCAGAGCCAGGTAGAATTTGGGTTGCAGTTTAAAATAGGGTAGTGAGAGAAGTTCTTGCTCAGAAAATGACAATTGAGCAAAGACCTGTAGGGGAGATTACTGAGTGAGCCATGCAGGCAAGAGCATTCCAATTCCAGATAGAGGGAACAATAAGTGTAATGACTTTTAATCAGTGATAGGTTATTATCTTGCTTAATTTTGCATGAAATCTTTAAAAGTAGACATTAAACAAGTTATTCCATAATGCATGCATTTGGAGTACCATCATAGATTAGTTGTCCAAATTATGGTGTATGTGTATAATGTTTATAGAAATAATTGTTAGGGTAGAAGTTTGTGCCTTGATAGTGTTGCTCTTGGTTTCAAAGTGTGCTTGAAAGGCCATATATGTTGTCAACATAATATTGGTTATTTTTCAGAGTCTTTGCAACTCTGTATTCGTTTTTGTTTCTCATTCTATAGCGAATAGCGCTTTTAGTGGTTAAGAGCTATATTGTTATTGCTGTGCAATCAAGCTGAAACTTCTGTTGTCATGTCAGCTGTACTGCATTGACATAGACTGGTACAAATATAGCATATCTTATTCTTTCTGGATTTATTTCATGAAGTATATGGTTGAATGCTTCTGTAGAATTTCACCCCATTAACAACAGACTTTACATAAAAAATTTTAGACTGCTTTGATTCAGAATCTTGGTGATCTTGTTTTAATTTGCCCTTTTAAAAAATGGCTTGTGGTTTATAAGACTAAGATCTAGGAGACTCTGAAAGTGGTACCTCTGACTCATCATATATGACAAAGAAAGTCTAACTTATCCTGGCTTGCTTTATAGTTGATACCTATCCTGGAAACCTTTCAAAGTGCTGGTGTTAGTGTCCTTCATTTGGTTCTTAGTTTCTCTCTCATTTTACATGTGTTGCCTAAGTAGTACAGTATAATGATTTATTTTATGCTGAAAATGTATGCTTGTATGTAGGATTTCTGAAACAGACTGACATATGATTTCATCCTTAACCAGACTTACGGCCAAATGAAAAGACTTCTTTTGCATGTTTTCTAAAGGGTGCTTTAAGAACACAGTAGCTTGTTCTTAACATTTCCTCTACTTTTCCACTTGTCAGTGATAGAAATCTGTTCTCTAATTCCCCAAACTAAAAAACAAACAAACAAACAAACAAACAAACAAAAAAACCTCATAGTTTACCCCCTCTTTAAACAAATTTCCCCACCCCCCAAAATGTCACCTATTTCTTCTCTCTTTCCACGCCACTTCCCTAGGGCAGGTCTTTGATTAAGTCTTGCATTATTGGAGTAGATTCTTAGCTGAATTTTCTGACTTTATGTCGTTAACCTTTGATGGTCTATCATAGAATATAGGTACAAGATTGGCATTTCTTAAAAAACTGTTGTTCAGGGGGCGAATGTGGCTCAAATGGTTGGGTGTCCGTCTGCCATATGGAGGGACCTGGGTTCAATCCCCGGGACCTCCCGGTAAAATAAAAAATATATATATAGAAGGCGCATGGGCTGCCAGGCTCTGTGTGCCGCTGAGCTGTCGGGCCCCGGGAGCCATGCAGCAGGATGATGACGTAACAGGGGAGAGACAAGACGAGATGCTCCGAAAGCTCCAGAAGCCAGGAGCTGAGGTGGCGCAGGCAGCAGAATACCTCTCTCCTACATCGGAGGTCTCCAGGATCGAATCCTGGTGAAGACTGGAGGAGGAGGATGAGAAGAGATGGCAGGAAACACACACAGAGAATTGCCCAGCAAATGGACACAAAACAGCAAATGGGGAAGGGGGGGTTTAAAATGGATAAAGTAAATAAATAAAAAATCTTAAAAAAAAAAACAAAAAAACAAAACTGTTGTTCATGGATATGAAATAAACAGTACCTTCCCGTTCTCCACCCAGGTTAAATGAAGACTCCTCTGCCTAGCTTTGAGAGTCTTTATGACTTGGACTCATCCACTTTGTGTGTGTGTGTTTCTTCCACTTCAAAGCCTAGCATGACTTGTGCCCTTTTTTCTCATATTCCTTCTAAGTAGAGATTTTTTCTCATGTTTTCCCAGATCACGCTCCCATATTTATTATTACTCTTTTGAAAACCTATGGCACTTGTAGATTATAGTGTAATTTTGTAGCTCTCTGGAACTACTACAATTGTATTAGTCTCTTCTGTTTATAATCAGTAAAGAATATGGGATGACGTTTGTCAAGCTATGTAGTACAGGCATTCAAGTAAGTTATCGAAATGTTTTGAAGGCCTTTGAAGGCAGTGTTCCTTTCTTACTCAGTGTAGTACTATAACAGGCACTTAAACATTTTGCTGACTTTTATAGAATAGAGTTGTTTCTTGGAAGAATAGAAGCCTACTGAAACAGTTGACTTAGGTTAGGGTCTAATTTGTGCCCCGATGCAGTGAAGATTGGATAGGATCTGGTGAAGGGACTTGGACCTGGTTCCTTAGCTAACACACACACCAGCAAAACTACTATTAACTGTGTGTATATCTGTTTTCTCCCCATTAGAACGACAACAAAAAAAATTTTTAACAGTGATAGTATGTGTTCTTAGTAACATTAAGTGTGTTACCATGTTGGTAGTCTTCACAGCTATTTTTACTATGTGTAGCATTTCATCTTGTGGTGTATTATTGCTTAATCATTTTTCTGTTGCACTGTTTCGATGTTATAGTATTCCAGTGTTCCTTGATGTTGGGGATTGAATTATGTCCCTCACAAACGGCATGTTCAGGTCCCAACCTCTGGTCCTGAAGTTGTGAACCTGTTTGTAAATAGGGTCTTTGAAGACTGTATTAGTTCAGGTGTGCCCAAACTGAATGAGTCTGGGCCTTAATTCAATATGGCTGAAGTCCTTATAAGCAAAGGAAATTGGACACAGAAAAAGAAGCCATGGGGAGCAGCCAGAAGCTGGAAGTGAACAGAACCTGGAAGAGGAAGAAGACACTGCCATGTGCATATTGCCATGTGACAGACAAGCCTAGAACCCCAAAGATTGCTGACCAGGCACAAGATACTGACCCCAAGAGGAAGCAAGCCTTCTAGCCTCTGTAACTATGAGCTAGTAAATTCTTATAGTTAAGCCAACCCATTATATGGTATTTGTTTTAGCAGTTGAGATACTAAAACACTCAATGAAGTGTTTTCCTTTGGATAAATTACCTGAAGTGGAATTATGAAGTCAAAGGATGTGAATATTTTTATAAGTCCGTGTCTTAAAATACATTAGATGGTCGTGAAATAGAACAAGGATTTTGGTGAATGATTTATGAGGACTTGTTAAGCTACTAGACCTCAATTTTGCTGCTGATGTTTTTCTTAATTATTGAATATGTCTTGGAGGACTTTTCATTTTATTTGTTAGTTTTGTTTTTTAAAATTAAGAGAACATTACATGTATGGGGGAGAATATGATGAAAAGTAAGTCTCCCACTCATCCCAAACAATGATATCTCCTTCTCAGAGACAGCCACTGTTATGTTTCTTATGTGTCTTTGCAGATGGCCTGTGCATCTGTAAGTATGAGTCTTCTCTTTGTTAAAAAAAACTCACATGGGAGGCGGATGTGGCTCAACTGGTTGGGCGCCCGTCTCCCATATGGAGGGACCTGGGTTCGATCCCCGGGACCTCCAGGTAAATTAAAAAAAAAACAAAAAACAAACAAACAAAAAAAACTCACATACCTAAGTTGACATGTTATAAACACTATTTTGTACCTTGCTTTTAAAAAACTTAATATATCTTGGAGATTTTCCATATCAGCATTTATAGCTCATTCCTTTTAACAGTTGCATAGTATTCCTTTGTAGCATGACATATTTTACCAGTACCCTTTTGGTTCATGTGTAGGTAGTCTCTTGTCTTTTGCTCCTGCAAGCAAGGCTGCAGTGAATATTCTTGTAGCTAACTCTTTGCATACTTTGGAGAAAGTCTTAGAAATGGAATTGGCAGGTCAAAGAACATGTACATATTAAATTTTGATAGGTATTCGGTAAACATGGAGCCCTGTTTCTTCTTGATATATATATATATATATTTTTTAAACAATTTATTGAAGTATATCATTCATACATGAACATAGATAAACTCTTAAGTGTCCAGTAAACATCGTGATCTTACAAAACTAACATGCATAACATCATATAGGGCTCCCACACATCACCCCCCCACAAACAACCTGCATTGTTGTAAAACATTTGTTAACAAATCATGAAAGAGCATCGTCAAAGTGTTACTACTAACTTAGTCCGTGTCTTCCTCCCCTGTACATTTTTTAAGGATTTATTACTTTTATCCATTCCCCCTCCCCTTCTTTTTTGCTGTTTCTGTGTCCATTTGCTGGGCAACTCTCTATCCGTTTCCTGCCCTCTCTTCTCATTCTTTTCTTCCTGTCTTCACTGGGATTCAATCCTTGGAATCTCCGATGTGGGAGAGAGGTGTCCTACGGCCTACGCCACCTTAGTTCCTGGTTTTTTGGTGCACCTCATCTTGGCTCTCCCTTATGTCACTCTCCTGTTAGGTTGTCATCTTGCTGCATTGCTCGCGGGGCCTGGTGGCTCACCCGCACGCAGAGCCTGGTGGCCCACGCGCTTTCTATATTTTGCTTTATTTTTACCGGGAGGTCCTGGGGGTAGAACCCAGGTCCCTCCATATAGGAGATGGACGCCCAACAACCCGAGCCACATCCGTCCCCCTGCTATATCTCTTAAGGTTGACCAGAGATACCCAGAGTAACAGTCTTTTCCCATACAGGATGATCATATAATGAATCAGGCTTAGTTTATCACCAGCATTCTAAAAACCAGACCTAGGGAGACAAACTAGGTCTGGGGACACGTGCATGGTTTCTACAATAGTGAATATTTAGCCTACCCTAATTATCACAAAATCAGATCAGCGAGAATATTCACATTGATCATTTTTGAAAATAAAAATTTGCCTTTTGTATTATGTCCTAATCTAAAAACACATTTTGTTTTCAGGGGTATGTGACTGGCTTTCACTTAGCACTTTGAGGGAATATGGAACATGATAGAGCTCATATTTGAGTGACAGGTGCTGTATATATATTAACTCAGTTAATTCTCACAAAATACCTGTGATGTTGATACTGCTATTATGTCTGTTTTATAGATGGAGAAACAAAGGTTTAAATAAGTTATGTAGTTTGCCCAAAGTCACACTAGAGTGGAGATAAGATCCTAGATTTCTTGACTTGAAATCCCGTGCTCTTTACTGTTACTCCATGTTGTCTTTCTTGGGTGTATTCAAGACTTAAGAAATACTTGTTGGATGATTAATATTTTCTCTATTCTTAAAATAGAGAGGGGTTACAGCGTTCTCTGTAACATTCAGAATTCCTTGGCTACAAATGTGACATTTAGTTTAAACTACTTTTTGAAATCAGAGTTAGGGGATTTCAGAAATGTTTGATCAAGCTAGCAAATAATCCTGTCAAGTAGAAGTAAGGATTTTTCTGAGTTTCCTTTTATTTATAGTGTTTAGATGCTTTCACTTAGCAGTAGTTCTAATCTTTACCCTAGAGCCATTTTGGTTTCTGCAAGTTTTAATTGGGGATAAGAAGGAATAAGGTGCCATATTAGGTGTTTACTCTGCACCCAGCATTGTCCTGGTTGCTTTATATACATTACCTCTTTTCTATTTATAGCAGTTTTGTGAGTTAGTGGTTATTTTACAGATGAGAAAATTAAGGTATAGAAGTGGAGTAACTTGCCAGGATCACACACATTGGAGTGAAGGAGCTAAAATTGGAACTGATATTTTCTTGTCTTCAAAAATACCCCCCCCCCTTTTATTAGTTACCTGGGCTGGGGATTGAATTTGTAACCTTGGATGTGGGAAGCTGGCCCACAACCACTGAGCTACACCAGCTCCCCTGATTTTTTGTTTGTTTGTTTGTTTGCTTGTTTGGTTTTAGGAGGTACAGGAAATCGAACCTGGGACCTCATTTATGGGAAGCAGGCGTTCAACCACTTGAGCTACATCCGCTCCCCACCATGCTTTTTCTTTTTCTTTTTTTTTTTTTTTTCAAGATTTTATTTATTTATTCATTTATCCCCCCCTTGCTGCTTGTGCTCGCTGGGTCAGCTAACCATGCCATGCGGGCGGGCCTGCCCTCACCAGGAGGCCCCGGGAACCGAACCCGGGGCCTCCCATATGGCAAACGGGAGCCCCACTGATTGAGCCACAGCCGCTTCCCATGCTTTTTCATATTACTACTTTAGCCAGAAGGTTTTAAGAAACAATAAATTTTTTTTTCCTTGCCCTTAATAAATACTTGGTACTATATTGTGTGCTTTGGGAGTGTTGGGAGTGGGATAAAGAAGTGTAAGTCTAGTTATTCCCTCAAATCAGTAAGAATAAACACAAGCATGAATGTGAATAAAAATAGCATGGTGCAGAGCGGCTGTAGCTCAGTGGTCAAGCACTTGCTTTGCATGTATGAGGTCCCAGGTTCAATCCCTGATACCTCCTTAAAAAAAAAAGATTAAGTACTCAATCGTGTGATTCATTTATTCAGGAATGACTGAGTACCTACTGTGTGTCAGACATTACAGCTATCTTCTGGGAATACAGTAGAAACGGAAGTCCCTGCATTTAGGGATATTTACTTATGTATTTGTCTCCTTTATTTCAATATAACAAATAAACAAGGTAATTTTTGTGAGCATGCTACAAAGGAAGGGTAGTATGATAGAGAATGAGGAGGGAGGGAGCTTTTACTCTAGTTAGAGTGGTCAGGGAGGGCTTTCTGAGGTGAGGGAAATTTGAGCAGTACTGAAGGATGGGAAGCCAACAGTTTCGTTAAGCGTGTGAGGAAAGCGTATTGTAGGTAAGCACAAAGATCTGAGAGCAGGACAGGGCTTAGCATGTTTGAGGAAGATGAAGAGGCCTGCATAGCTAGAACAGGGAAAGCAAAGTAAAGTATGAACGTTGAGATTAAAGGGTAAGAAGAGCCTTGCCATGGGAAGTCACAGGAGACTCGAGGCAGTTTCTGAGAGCTGGAATAGTTAAGGAAGTCTTCTCAGGTAAGATTTAATTTTGGGGTGGAGAGTTAGAAATAGGAAGAGTTATAGGCCAACATCCAAGAGGGTTTGAGAGGGAAGGATGATGTGAATAAGAATAAAGTCATAGACTTTGAAAATAAGCTCTAAATCATACTGGATAATTTGGATAGCTTTCAGATAATTTAAATAGCATGAGGCAATTAACAGTTGGTTAGATGGGTAGAGTAAGATGCATATAAGTTAGTTGAGCAATTTTAGTCCTGTTTTTCTCCAGGTTGATGAGATATGAGAACTGTGGTAAACTTGGATTTGAGATTTGGGATAAATCAAATGCTCAAAAATCTTTTGTATGAAACTGAGGGGGGTGCCCCCACCTTTTTTTTTTTTTTTTTCAGGCTAATGCTTGGCACATAGTAAACGCTTAATAATAAAAGTTTATTGAATGAATGACTGCATCTGCAAGTTTTAAATAATTTGAGGGAAAATCTCTGTAATCTTCATTCTTTTTTACTACTTTTTAAGTTTTATTTTTTAGTTAGTGCTCTTATACATTATTACACACCAATTTTCCCAAATTACTTTGTTTTGAAATGTTAAATCATGTATATTACTTAAATATTTAATTTAATAAAAATTTTTATTTTTTATTTTTTAGGAAGTACTGGGGATTGAACCCAGATCTCATAAATGGGAAACAGGCACTTGACCAGTGAGCTACACCCACTCCCCTAATTTAATTAAAAAAATTTTCATCACAAATATATAAAATGAAAACTGGCTTCCATCCCTTAATTTTTGCCAATTCAAGGAAAGAAAATTCAACATTACAGTAAAAATAAGGACTTCAGTTCTTATTTTTATCAGACATTGCAGTAGGAAACTATTTTCAGAAATGAAGCTGAGACAAACTTGTAGCACGGCCGAAGACATCTTTTACCACATAGAACCATAATTTTTTGTTTTATGAACACTGTCAGTATTTTTCCCCTGACAATTGCTTCAGTATTGCCATCCTAGGAACCCACAGAACCTTGATTTGAGACCTGCTTCTCTACTCTTTCATGTATGTTGTGATTTTACAACAAATCGGTTTTCTTTTTTTTCCTTTTTTTTTCTTTTGTTAACTTTATTTTGTACATTTAATAATTGAAAATATAAACAATTAAAAACTAAAAAGTAAACACAGATGAATAAATATATACATTTCTCAAATCTAATGGATACATGTAAAATTTTTTTTTTTTTTGAAACAATATATTACACAATATATTTGGTTCATAGTAACGCATTCATACAGTATTTGTCCTTTTGTGTCTGGCTTGCTTCTCTCAACATAATGTCCTCCAGGTTCATCCATGTTACCATATGCTTTATGACTTCATTTCTTCTTACAGCTGTATAATATTCCATCGTGTGAATAGACCACAGTTTGTATATCCATTCATCTGTTGATGGACACCTGGGTTGTTTCCAACTTTTGGCAATGGTGAATAATGTGGCTATGAACATCGGTGTGCAGATGTCTGTTCGTGTCACTGCTCTCAGTTCTTCTGGGTATATACCCAGTAGTGGTATTGCAGGGTCACGTGGCAAGTCTATATTCAACTTCTTTAGGAACTGCCAAACAGTCTTCCATAGTGGCTGTACCATCCTGCATTCCCACCAACAGTGAAGAAGTGTTCCTATCTCTCCACATCCTCTCCAACACTTGTGGTTCTCTGTCTTTTTTTTAAAGATTTTATTTATTTATTCATTTATCCCCCCCTTGCTGCTTGTGCTCACTGGGTCAGCCAACCACGCCGTGCGGGCGGGCTTGCCTTCACCAGGAGGCCCCGGGAACCGAACCCGGGGCCCCCCACATGGTAAACGGGAGCCCCACCGATTGAACCACAGCCGCTTCCCCTCTGTCTTTTTAATAGTGGCCATTCTGATAGGTGTGAAATGATACCTCATTGTAGTTTTGATTTGCATTTCCCTAATCATGAGTGATGTTGAGCATTTCTTCATGTGTTTTTTTGCCATTTGTATTTCTTCTTTGGAGAAATCTCTATTCAAGTCTTTGGCCCATTTTTTAATTGGGTTGTTTGTCTTTTTATTGTTAAAAGTTGTAACATCTCTTTATATATCCTGGATATTAAACGCTTATCAGATATGTGATTTCCAAATATTTTTTCCCATTGAGTTGGCTGCCTTTTCACCCTTCTGACAAAGTCCTGTGAGGTGCAAAAGTGTTGAATTTTGAGGAGATCCCATTTATCTACTTTTTCTTCTGTTGCACGTGCTTTGGGTGTAAGGTCCAAGAAACCACCACCTACGACAAGGTCTTGAAGATGTTTCCCTACATTTTCTTCTAGTAGTTTTATGGTCTTGGGTTTTATATTTAGATCTTTGATCCTTTTTTTTTTTTTTTTTTAGATTTTATTTATTTATTCATTTATCCCCCCCCTTGCTGCTTGTCTCCCCTTGCTGGGTCGTTCTGCTGCATCAATTCACCGCGCCACGTGGGCTGGCTTGCCTTCACAAGGAGGCCCCGGGAATCGAACCCAGGGCCTCCCACATGGTAAACGGGAGCCCCACTGATTGAGCCACATCCGCTTCCCAATCTTTGATCCATTTTGAGTTGTTTCTTGTATAGGGGGTGAGATAGGGGTCCTCTTTCATTCTTTTGGTTATAGATATCCAGTTCTCCCAACACCATTTGTTGAAAAGATGTTTTTCCCCATCAGCGTGGGCTTGGTAGGTTTGTCAAAAACCAGTTGACTGTAATAGGTGAGGGTATATTTCTGGATTCTCAATTCTCTTCCACTGATCGATATGTCTATCTTTATGCCAGTACCATGCTGTTTTGACCACTGTAGCTTTGTAATATGTTTCAAGGTCAGGCAGTGAAATTCCTCCCACATTGCTCTTCTTTTTTAGAATATTTTTGGCTATTCGGGTGCACTTACCCTTCCAGATGAATTTGGTAATTGCCTTCTCTAATTCTGTAAAGTAAGCTGTTGGCATTTTGATTGGTATTGCATTGAATCTATAAATCAGTTTGGGCAAGATTGACATCTTCACGATATTTATTCTTCCAATCCATGAGGACGGAATGTCTTTCCATTTGTTTAGGTCTTTTAAAATTTCTTTTGGCATTGTTTTGTAGTTTTCTGCATATAGGTCCTGTACTTCTTTGGTTAAATTAACTCCTAGGTATTTGAGTCTTTTTGTTGCTATTGAAAATGGAATTTTCCTCCTGATTTCCTCCTCAGGTTGTTCAGTACTAGTGTACAAAAACATTACTGATTTTTGCGTGTTGATCTTGTATCCTGCCACTTTGCTGAACTCATTTATTATTTCAAGTTGCTTTGTCGTGGATACTTCAGGATTTTCTAAATACAGGATCATGTCTTCCGCAAACAGTGAGAGTTTTACTTCCTCTTTTCCTATTTGGACACCTTTAATTTTTTTGTCTTGTCTAATTGCCCTAGCTAGAACTTCTAGTACAATGTTGAATAACAATGGTGACAGTGGGCATCCTTGTCGTGTTCTTGATCTTAGAGGGAAAGCTTTCAACCTTTCCCCATCGAGTATGATGTTGGCTGTGGGTTTTTCATATATGCCTTTTATCATATTGAGGAATTTTCCTTTTATTCCTATCTTTTGAAGTATTTTTATCAAAAGATGTTGGATTTTGTCGAATGCCTTTTCTGCATCTATTGAGATGATCATGTGGTTTTTTTCCTTCAATTTGTTAATGTGGTGTATTACATTGGTTGATTTTCTTATGTTGAAGCACCCTTGCATACCAGGAATAAATCCCACTTGGTTGTGATGTATAAGTCTTTTGATATGCTGTTGGATTCGATTTGCATGTATTTTGTTGAGAATTTTTGCATCTACGTTCATGAGAGAGATTGGTCTGTAATTTTCTTTTCTTGTGGAATCTTAATCTGGCTTTGGTATTAGAGTGATGTTGGCTTCATAAAATGTGTTGGGTAATTTTCCGTCCTCTTCAATTTTTGGAAAAGTTTAAACAGGATTGGTGTTAATTCTTTTAGAAATGCTTGGTAGAATTCACCTGTGAAGCCATCTGGTCCTGGACTTTTCTTTGCTGGGAGATTTTTTTTTTTTTTTTTTTTAAAGGTTTTATTTATTTATTCATTTATCCCCCCTTGCTGCTTGTGCTCGCTGGGTCAGCCAACCACGGCGCGCGGGCAGGCCTGCCCTCACCAGGAGGCCCCGGGAACCGAACCCGGGGCCTCCCATATGGTAAATGGGATCCCTACTGATTGAGCCACAGCCGCCTCCCGCTGGGAGATTTTTGATGACGGATTCAATCTCCTTAATTGTGATTGGTTTGTTAAGTTCCTGTATTTCTTGTTGTGTCAGTGTAGGTTGGTTATGAGTTTCTAGAAATTTGTCTATTTCATCCAGGTTGTCTAGTTTGTTGGCATATAGTTTCTCATAATATCCTCTTATGATTTTATTTATTTCTGTGAGGTCATTTGTAATTCCCCCCCTTTCATTCTGATTGTATTTATTTGCGTCTTCTCTCTTTTTTTTCTTTGTTAGTCTAGTGAGTGGTTTGTCAATTTTATTGATCTTCTCAAAGAACCAGCTTTTGGTTTTGTTGATATTCTCTATTGTTTTTCTCTTCTCGTTTTCATTTATTTCTGCTCTAATCTTTATTATTTCTTTCCTTCTTTTTGCTTTGGGATTGGTTTGCTGTTCTTTTTCTAGTTTCTCAAGTTCAGTTAAATCTTTGAGTGTAGCTCTTTCTTGTTTTTTAATATAGGCATTTAGGGCTATAAATTTCCCTCTCAAGACTGCCTTCGCTGTATCCCGTAAGTTTTGATACGTTGTGTTCTCATTTGTCGCAATATATTTACTGATTTCACTTGCAATTTCTTTGACCCACCGAATATTTAGGAGTGTGTTATTCAGTCTCCACACATTTGCAAATTTACTTTTTTCCGGTCTGTTATTGATTTCTAGTTTCATTCCACTATGATCTGAGAAGGTGCTTTGTATAATTTCAATCTTTTTATATTTATTGAGAGCTTCATTGTGACCTAATATGTGTTCTATCCTGGAGAAAGATCCATGGGCACTTGAGAAGAATGTATAACCCGCTGAGTTTGGATGCAGTGTTCTGTATATGTCTGTTAGATCTAACTTGTCTATCATATTGTTCAAGTTCTCTGTTTCCTTGTTGATCTTCTGTCTAGTTGTTCTATCTAATGATGTGAGTGGGCTGTTGAAGTCTCCAATCATCATTGTAGAAATGTCTGTTTCTCCCTTCAGTCTTGCCAGCGTTTGTCTCATATATTTTGGGGCACCCTGGTTAGGTGCATAGATATTTATGACTTTTATATCTTCCTGGTGGATTGTCTCTTTCATTAATATATAATGGCCTTCTGTATCTCTCATAACTTTTTTGCATTTAGAGTCTGTTTTGTTTGATATTACTATAGCTACCCCTGCTCTTTTCTGGTTACTATTCACGTGGAGTATCTTTTTCCAACCTTTTACTTTCAGCCGGTTTGTATCCCTGGGTCTAATGTGAGTTTCTTCTAAGCAGCATATGCATGGCTCATGTTTTTTTATCCATTCTGTCAGCCTGTGTCTTTTGATTGGGGAGTTTAATCCATTCACATTCAATGATATTACTCTAAATGCACTATTTACGTCCTCCACTTTATTCTTTGGTTTTCCTATGTCATCTTGTTTTTGTCTGTCTTTTTACCCTTTTGGTTATCCTTTCTGCTATTCTTCCTTCTATACTCTCCTGCAACCCTCTCCTTCCTGTCTTTTTCTTTCAGGCTCTAAGGCTTCCTTTAATATTTCCTGCAAAGGTGGATTCTTTTTTGCAAACTCTCTTAGTTTCTGTTTGTTTGTGAATACTTTATATTCACCTTCATATTTCAAGAACAGTTTTGCTGGATAAAGAATTCTTGGCTGGCAGTTTTTCTTTCAGTTTCCTAATTGTATCATACCACTGTCTTCTCACCTTCATGGTTTCTGAAGAGAAATCTGCACTAAGTCTTACTGGACGTCCTTTGTACGTGATCGTTTGCTTCTCTCTTGCTGCTCTGAGAATTTTCTCTTTATCTTTTACATTTGACATTCTGAATAATATGTGCCTTGGCGTAGGTCTATTTGGATTTATTCTCATTGGGGTACGCTGCGCTCTTGGACATGTAAGTTCATTTCTTTCGTGAGAGTTGGGAAATTTTCAGCTATTATTTCCTCAAATACTCTTTCTGTCCCTTTTCCTTTCTCTTCCCCTTCTGGAACTCCCATGACACATATGTTTTTGCGTTTCTTGTTGTCATTCAACTCTCTGAGCCCCTGCTCAATTTTTTCCATTCTTTTCTCTCTTCAATTTTAGCTGCTCTGTCTTCAGTATCACTTATTCTTTCTTCTATCATTTCAAGTCTGCTGTTGTATCCCTCAAATGTATATTTGACTTCACCTATTGTATCTTTCATTCCCATTAACTCTGTTACTTTTCTGTTCAGGATTTCAAATTCTTCTTTGTGTTCGCTCAATGACTTCTTAATGTCATTGATCTCTTTAACTATATTCTCTTTCATCTCATTAATTTGATTTTGGAAATGTGTGCTCATCACTGATTAGTTCTCTCAAATTCTGCATCTCTTCTGGGACTTTGCTGTATTCCTCTTCTTGGGCCATGTCTTCTATTTTCTTAGTATGGCTCATAATTTTTTGCTGGTGCTTAGGCATCTGGTTAGTTTTTATTTTACTTAGATGCTCTATCTCTTTCTCTTTTTTGGGTTTTAGTGGCAGGAGGCTGTGAGTTACCACCGCTCTTTGATTTTTGGCTCAACCTTGATTGTTAGGATTGTTCTGCTGGTTGCTCAAAACTGGGCACTGGACCCAGTAATTGGTTGTAGAGTCGTTTCCTAGGGCCTTGGGCAGGGAGGCTATAGAGGCCAGGAAAAGCCTGTCCTACTTATTAATTTTCTTATGTGCACTTCCTTGGTCTGCCAGGAGATGGCGCTTGTTGGCAGCTCTCAATTCAATGTCTGATTGGAGCGTATTTGTTGTGACACAGACCAGATCAATGTGATAGAGCTTCTTGTCTGGGGGCTAAGAGCCTTGTGATTCAAGCTTTCTGAGACAATTCTCCAGACTTCTCTCGTAGCGCCCCTTTTTCCCAGCTAGGAAATAGTTACACTCCCTTCTGAATCCTCAACAATCAGTCCCTGTTAGTAGAGGAGGAGATTGGGAGGTTTGTATATCTTTAGCCCCTTGCAGGCTCCAAGGCAAACAATGGCGCAGCCCCACCCAGCCTGGAAGGGCTCTCGGGACAGGGCTGACCAAACCTGGGAGTCCAAAGCAGGGTCAGTCCCAGGCTCTCTCCCCTCTCTCCTGTGGTGTCCTCAACAATTAGTCCAGGCTAGAAGAGAGGGAGGTTGCGAGGGTCGGATTTCTCCAGTCCTTTCTAGGCTGTGGAAGGGTCCGTGAGGCTCTGCAGTCCAAATTTCAGGTCAGAACCTGAGTCAGCCTAAGGCTGTGTCCCTCTCTCTCCCCTTTCCGGGAGTGGTAGATCCCTGGAGCCCCCTTTGACAGTGGTTGCAGGCCCAGGGACCTGAGAATTCTAGAGTGTGGGGGAGGGTGCTGGCAGCAGCAGAAGCTGCTACTTACAACTCAGGATTCTGTTGTTATGATTTCCCTCTTCTGTCCCTCTCTCCTCTGGGTGGTGTGCAGTCTTCACCTGCTGTCCTAAACCCTAGAAGATCTTTTTTGGGGCTGTTTTAGCTTGTCCTCTAGCTATTTTTCTGGAGAAGAGATTCCCGTGTCTTACTAGTCCGCCATCTTCCTGGAAAATCAGTTTTCTTTTGCATGTGGAAGATAAAAGAGGAATTTGAATAATTGCTCATTGAGTACTTAATATTTGCCATCGTACACTTTTTTTTTTTTTTTTTTTAATTTTTACCAGCAGGTCCCGGGGATCGAACCCAGGTCCCTCCATATGGGAGACGGACGCCCAACCATTTGAGCCACATCCGCTCCCCACCATCGTACACTTTACATGTATTAATGCATTTTTTGGCAGCTGGAGTATTAGGAGTTTTGTAACCATTTTGTGGGAATGATATGCTTGAAGAATTCTAGATGATACGTATTTGCCCCAAACCCAACGATACTTTTACTTTTACACAACATCTGAAAAGTACATTTAGTGGGGAGGGGGGATAGAAAAGCCCAGTATCTTTTCCAGCAATCAAAGCTGCTTTTATCATTTCCATTTCTGTGTGAGTCTACTTCTGGTTTCTTTGTGTTTTTTTTTTTTTTGTAGAATATTCACCAGATTTTCACATTCATCAATCTCATGCCAAAAATCAGTAAGAGGAAGGCAACAGTGGGGCTCTCTGCAATGTACCATGGAGATCTTATCCTTTAAATTTCTATAATGACTTGATACTAGAGGTGAATAAATGAAATTTTTGGGGAAAATGAGGTGTACAGCTGTTCCAGGATAGGAGAGAACAAAATATATATATTTTAAAAATAAAATTGTCTTGCTAATCGAAAGGAAAAGGAACTAATAATAAATAATTTCTGTTATTTTTATTTATTGATTGTGAGGAGTCACCATGCTTACCATCATTTTTTTTTGCCTTGAGTCAGCATAATCTTTATTTCAAAATAGCATTTCTATTACATAAAATTATAAAAATCCAGCAAAACCAGAAATATGGATATATTTTGCTGGGCTTTCACATTTGTTGATTTTTCTTTGCAATCTCTTTTTTGGTACAACTTCCAACCTCATCCGCATTTCCAGTCTGATTATACAAATGCTAAGTGGTAGAAAGGTCTGGAATAAATACATCAGAAGAAAAAAAAAGAGCTGTGAAACTAAATGCATGCAAAAGGTTCTATGAAGATGAGGGAAAGTGTCTTGGATATAAAATAGAGGAAGCAAGGCAACTGGAAGGTTTTAGCTAAAGTTTTTTCAATCATCCTTGTCCTTGATTTAAGGACACTTTCCTCTGTGTTTAAGGATGTGCGTGAATTCAATTTAGTTGAAGTTCCCGTTTTTGTTGGTAGGTGCTTCTCTCTACAGCTTTCTACCTCTTTGTTGTTAAACTGATCCCCCATAGTGGACAGCAGCTTTCTCAGGTATCTTCCTGGATGTTGTCTGTTGCTTCTTCATCAAAGCAAGCAAAAGCATTTCTTTTTTTTTTTAAGATTTATTTATTTACTTACTTTTATCCATTTTTACCCCCCCCCCCGGTTTTTTGTTGTTTTTGTGCCCATTCGCCGGGCATTTCTCTGTGTCTGTTTCTGCCCTCTCTTCTCATCCTTCTCCTGTCTTCACTGGGATTCGATCCTTGGAACCTCCGATATGGGAGAGAGGTGTCCTACCGCCTGCGTCACCTTAGTTTCTGGTTTTTCGGCGTGTCTTGTCTTGGCTCTCCTTTATGTCACTCTCCTGTTATGTCATCATCTTGCTCTGTGGGTCAGGTGGCACTCCTGCTCGCAGGGCCTGGCGGTGCACCCGCACACGGGGCCTGATGGCCCGCGTGCCTTACATATTTTTCTTTTTTTTTTTTTTTTTTTTTCTTTTTACTGGGAAGTCAGGTGGATCTCACTGAGGTCCTTTCATATGGGAGATGGACGCCCAACCATTTGAGCCACATCTGCCCCCTGCTATATCTCTTAAGGTTGACCAAAGATACCTAGAGGTACAGTCATTTTCCATACAGGATGGTCATATAATAAATCAAGCTTGGTTTATTACCAGCATTCCAAAAACCAGACCTAGGGAGAAAAACTAGGTCTGGGGACACATGCATGCTTTCTTTTTTTTTTTTTTTTCTTTTCTTTTTTTTTTTTAAAGATTTTATTTATTTATTCATTTATCTCCCCCTTGCTGCTTGTGCTCGCTGGGTCAGCTAACCACGCTGTGCGGGCGGGCTTGCCTTCACCAGGAGGCCCCGGGAACCGAACCCGGGGCCTCCCATATGGTAAACGGGAGCCCTACTGATTGAGCCACAGCCGCTTCCCCATGATTTCTAATATAGTGAATGTTTAGCCTACCCTGGTTATCACAAAATCAGGACAGCGAGAATATTTGCATAAAAGCATTTCTGATGATGTCCTCTGGGTCTGTGCCATTTAACTTTTCACCAAATATAGTGAGGAATATGGTGAAATTTATGGGACCTGGAGCCTCTTCATCATAGTATCAAGGTAAGCATCTGTTGGATTCTTCTCCAGAGAAGCAAAGCATATCATGCAGATCTTCCTTGTAGAAGAAAGCATCTCTGTTCTGATCAGTCATGTTGAAGGCCTCTTTGAATTCCTGAAACTGACTGGTCAGACATGGCAAACATGTTGGATTTTGTATGCTGAGTGCTTCTTGGTGGTCTTGGTCTTTGCCTTTTTGCTTGACATGGTGGCTGCTTAATACCTTCCCAGACTCTGGAATCAGGGTGCCGTTTGTGAGTCAACCAATGGCCCTTACCGTCTCTCTCTTTTTTTTAAACCAATTTTATTGATACATATTAATAAAACATACAATTCATCCAAAGTGTACAATCAGTGGTATTTGGTATAATCACATAGTTGTGCATTCATCACTTCAGTCATTATTAGAGTGTTTTCACTATTTCAATAATAATCAACAAAAAACAAACAAAATGCTTCACCTCTCAATCTGTTTTCTCTGCTGTACATAGCAGCTGCTATTTCTTGCACAATTATTTATTAAGCAGTTTTACTGCGATACAGTCACATACCATGCTATCTATCCAAGGTGTATAATCAATGGCTTTTAGTATAATCATGATGTTGTGCATTCATCATCACCAAATTTTTTAGAATTATTTCATTACTCCAAAAAGAAAAACTCCACACCCCTTAGCTTGCACCATCTTTCTTTTTTGCACCATCTCTCTTGATGGTAGGATTCTGACCTTCACAAATTTCTTCTTCCTGTTAGAATAGACACATCTAGAAAATAGTTCATAAACAAATTAAAATAACAAGTTAATTCCAGAGATGAAGTGCTGGCTGGCCTGGGAGTGAGGGGAGAGAATGTGCAAAAGCATTTAAAAATGACAGGAACATTTTCTGTAAGGAAAAAATATGGGTAATGAATAAACTAACATCAGATATTCTTATATAGTCTATCCAGCTGCTACTATAATAATTATTCTAAGAAACTATCTAATTGCCATATTATTTATATACAAAACTTAAATTCATAATAAAAATTATCTCTCACAAAGCTAGATCAATCAACTCTCCTACTTTTATGAGTTAATGTTAGCCTGATACTGTTTTGTGGTTACTGGCAGAAGACATGAGACTCCTGGGTCAGAGACAAAGAGCTTTTACTTAAGACATAGCAAACAGCATGAGCATCAGTGTGAGTGACAATTTCCCCTATACCTAAGACCTGTGGGGAAGTTGCAGAGGCCCAAATTGATGCTACACATGGAGTAAGTTTGCATCACAGCTGAGCTTGGGGAACCCATTGTTTAATAGCAAGCAGTAAGCAAGCCTGCTTTTTGTCCCAAAGGGAGATGTTGTTACTGCATCCTTTAAGGTTGTTTGCTGCAGAGACACCCCAAGGAATGGACTGGGTAGCATAGTCATATGCTATGTTTCTTAGCATATCCAACAGGATGTATAGAGGCACAAGAGGTGCATCGGGGGCTGTCTTCTCCCAACTCGGAGATGTGCTGGTCTGCTTTTTACTAATTGAATGGTCTTTACAGAATTCCAATTTTGATTTTATTTTTCAAATTGGAAATGGATACACTTATTGATAATGAAGGCAAATTACTAATCATATTCTGCTTCTTTTGGGTTTTTGTTTGGGCAAATATTTTGAGCAGTAGGTGTATTGCTTTGAGTTTTTGAATGAGTGCCAAAAATTTTTAAAGATTATTTCCTGTTTACTGAGACTCCGAAAACATTGTAAAGTTCAAAAAAGAACTGTCTTTATGTGGCTTATTCTGTATTTGCCTAAAGTTTGAAGGGTTGGAAAAGTATGGCAGGACACTTGGATTTAAATGTCTGGCTTTGGGGCAAATCTCTTGTATTTAGGCCAGAATTTCCTTATCTGCACAATGATAGAGTTAAGTTACTTCATTAAGGGAACTTCCAATTCTAAAAAGAAAGATTCACATTCCTTGTTTTGGTTCTTTTGAATAATATTGGGTGAACTCATAAATTTTCTTAAATTTTGTTTGAAGTGCATTTATTTCAGGGTTGAAAAATATTCCTTTTACAACGTATTGTTTTTTTGTTGTTGTTGTTGTTGGGAGAGAAAAAGAGCTATGATGAAGGGGTAATAGGATTTTTGGGTAGGACTTTCTGAGTAGTAGTATGTTCTAATTGAACATAAGATCAGCTATATGCTTTCTGTTTTCATCTGTGTTTTAGTGCAGAACCAAACAAGACACTGTGTTAGTACACCTGCAAGCATATGGATGTATGGGATACATCTTTGTTGTTTGAGTACTTGTGGTTTAAATAACAAGGGCAGATATTAAAAAGTATTTTAGATATGCTATTATAAGTTACTGTAAAAGGTTAAATAAATTGCATTCTCTAACCTGACTGGATTTGATAAGAGAGACAAGTGGTTCAGATTTTGCTACTTATTCTATCTAAATGTGCAACCAGACCAGCTGTTACATTGGATTGATTAAAGAGGCAGGCTTATGAAGTTGGGTCAATCTTTTTTTTTTGATTTGTACAGTGCCTCTTCTTTCCTGTGTCCTAAGTATGAAAATGGATTACTTCAAGGGGGAAATGGTATTTCAAATGGAAACAACTTTACTTTTAGTGTATTTTGGATTAGTGTGAATTACTAAAAATTTGACTTGCTTTTTATTCACATTACTAATACATTTGACATAGTTTTATAAGGAATATAATAATCTGATTGAGAATAACTTTTTTGCAAAATACTCTTACTAACAAGTACCTAATCTTAAATCTTTTCATGGGCTATTTGTGCCCAGTTCCTGGAATAAACCATGGGGTATAGCAATTAGGGTTTCTGTAACTGGGAGCCTGTCCTTCCCCCATGCAAATCCTTTTTCCAGAGGTTGTCTGTGGTGGGATTTAGTTGGCAGCCAACCAACAGTAATAGTACTGAAGAGAAAGTTCAATAGCCTCTTTAAATACGGAGTCCAGGGACCCCTGAAAACTAAAGGTGCTTTAACTCTGAGATCCTCAAATGGTAATTGTTCCCTCAAAGAGTTAAGAATGTAGTTAAGAACCCATATTCATGGGTGTTGGTACAGCTATCTGGTGGAGGGATAGGTACTGGAAAGGAAGGTTGCAGATATACCCTATTTCATAATATGCCTTATAGTTGGCAGAATTAATATTTTTTAATTTAAAAATTTATTTTTTATATCAACATTACAAGTTACTCAGTTAACACAAGATAATAACTACAATAACAATAAATATGCTTTAGTCAGAATCATTTTTTATGTTCCACATTGCCCAACTCCAATTCTAAGTTATGGTACAAATGGGCTGTGTTATTAAAGAGGGATAGGATTCAGTTATTGGTGCAAAATAACTTTAGCCACTCTGGACAACAAAATAATAGTTGGTATTATGTAGCCCTTTTCCTGCTATAGTGATTTGAAATTCTTTCAACAGCAGTTGAATATAGGTTGAGCAGACATGCCTGGCCTAGTTTGCTCCATGTTATGAAAGCTGGTATTGTATATATTGCAAAACCAAAGTCTCTGCCCTGGTCATCCTTCCCATCTGTGGGTCATCTGGTGACATTTTAATACATGAAATAATTAATACTTGTCAAATGCTTTGCAGACTAGGTTAGTTTTAATTGAATTGGAGCTTAACTCTAAATTAGAACTTGACCCTAAAATCACCACTTACTGGTAGCTTTGAATTTGACTATGTTTGTAGTAAGAGTATTCTTAACTATTTTAAAAATCAATTTTATTGATATATATTAATAAAGCATAAATCCATCTAAAGTGTACAATTAGTGGTATTCGATATAATCACATAGTTGTGTATTCATCACTTCAGTCATTTTTAGAGCATTTGCATTATTCCAATAATAATAATACCAAAAAACAAAAACAAAACAAAACCCATCACCTTTCAATCTCTCTATGCTTCCCGTGCCATATGTATATAGCTGCTATTCTGTTTCCTTCTCTCCAGTTTATTTGTATTTATATTTTGTAAAAACTGAATTATATATGCAATATCACCCATATTCATATTTTACATGAGGTTTCAGTATGTTATATAGTCCCATGTTGCCTTTTTTTAGCTTTCCTTCTAGTATAAATGTCCTTGGGCTTTTCCTTTTTTAACTATTTCAGAAATAAAAATTTTACCTGTTTCTTTCTAAGTGGATTGGAATTGTTATTTTAAAACTTATGTTTATTTGAAGGTCCTTTTACTCATTCAAGAGTAATGGCTATCCAGAAATAAACCCTCACCTATACAGTCAACTGGTTTTTGACAAACCTACCAAGTCCATGTTAACGGGACAAAACAGTCTCTTCAACAAATGGTTCTGGGAGAACTGGATATCCATAACCAAAAGAATGAAAGAGGACCCCTATCTCACTCTCTATACAAGAATCAACTCAAAATGAATCAAAGACCTACATATAAAAGCCAGGACCATAAACTACTAGAAGAAAATGCAGGGAAACATCTTCAAGACCTTGTAGTAGGTGGTGGTTTCTTGGACCTTATACCCAAAGCACACACAACAAAAGGAAAAATAGATAAATGGGACCTCCTCAAAATTAAACAGTTTCGTACCTCAAAGGACTTTGTTAGAAGGGTACTTTGTGTCTGGTTGCTTTCACTTAGCATAATTTTTTTTCTGATATTAATATCTTGTAACATTAATGTACATTTGTTCAGTTTCAAAGAAAAACATTCATATATGCAATATCATCTGTATTCATATTTCACATGAGGTTTTACTATGCTATACAGTCCTATGTTACATTTTTTAGTTTTCCTTTTAGTAATATAGAAGACCTTAGACTTCCCCTTTCAACCACTGTCGTGCCCGTATAATAGCACTGATAGTTACAAACATCTGTTGTGCTTTCACTTTTTCTATTACATCCTTTTTACTAGTTTTGCACAAGTTAACCCTCAGCTTTCCATTTTCTAAAACAGGGGTTCTTAACCAGGGGGCCCATGAGCTTGAATTGACAAAAATCAACTTATTATCTTTTATTTTCTCTGACCTCTAACTGAAATCTAGCATTTCCTTCACTTATGAATGTATGCAGTGAATAAATTACAATAGTATTCATTTCACCTGACTGGCAGAGGGGTCCATGGAATGAAAAAGGTTAAGAACCCCTGTTCTAACCTCATTTTTATTTTATTTTATTTTATAGCTATCTTAATTTAATCAAGTGGTTCTGGATTGCTATGAAATAGGTAATGTTTTTTTTTTTTTTTTTTCCGGTCCCTCCATATGGGAGACGGATGTCTAACCATTTGAGCCACATCTGTCCCCCTAACCTCATTCTATTTAGTTGTTGTTGTTATTATTATTATTATTATTTTGAGGCACTGGGGATTGAACTGGAACCTTATAGTGGGGAAGCAGGCACTCAATCAACTGAGCTAATTCTGTTTCCCTATATATATATATATATATATTTTATTTTATTTTATTTTATTTTATTTTATTTATTTTTTTTTTTTAAAGATTTTATTTATTTATTCATTTATCCCCCCCTTGCTGCTTGTGCTCGCTGGGTCAGCTAACCACGCCGTGCGGGCGGGCTTGCCTTCACCAGGAGGCCCTGGGAACCGAACCCGGGGCCTCCCATATGGTAAACGGGAGCCCTACTGATTGAGCCACAGCCGCTTCCCTGTTTACCTATTTAAAAAAAAATTTTTTTTAAAGATTTATTTTTCATTTAATACCCCCCCCATTTTTTGTTCTTGCTGTCTGTTCTCTATGTCCATTTGCTGTGTGCTCTCTGTGTCTGCTCGTCTTGTCTTTAGGAGGCACCGGGAACTGATCCTGGGACCTGCCATGTGTGAGAGAGGCGCTCAATCCTTTGAGCCACCTCTGCTCCCTGTTTGTGTTTCCTCGTTGCGTCATCTTGTTGCATCAGTTCGCTGTGCCAGCTTGCTGTCTTACTTGTCTTCTCCAGGAGGCACTGGAAACCGAACCCAGGACCTCCCATGTGGTAGGCGGGAGCTCAGTTGCTTGAGCTACATCCACTTCCCCCTATTTAATTTTAATTTTTTTATTCCCCCTATTTAATTTTAACCTTTGTTTTTAGTGTGCCTGCTATGTGCAAAGCATGAACATTTTTGATTAAGGTATCTGTCTACCAAGCAGGGAGAATAGTACAGTGTAAATTTTGATCTACTGGACAAAAATAGATGTGGTTGGATTGACTTGACTGCCAGACTTGGTAGAGGGAATTCATATATATTGAGTATGTGCTATGAGCTGGGTGCTTTGTATATTACTTAATCTTCATAACAACTGTGTAACACACTGATTATTTTACAAATGAGAAAACTGAGGCAAAAGAGATTAAGAAACTTGCCCAGCGTCACTTAATTAGTAAGTGCCTGAGCAGAGATTAAAACCCAGAGTTTTTAGAGGCAGATGTGGCTCAAGCGGTTGAGTGCCCGCCTCCCACATGGGAGTCCGTGAAGTTGCATCTATCACTTCTTGATTTGCCAGGACATAGTCCTGGTCACAATGGTCACTTTTAGCTGCAATGGAATCTGGGAAATGTAATCTTTACTAGTGGCCATATGCTTAGCTAAAAATACTGAAGAAGAGGGGAAGAATTGGCAGACATCTAGCAGACTCTGCCACCATGATCAAATATTAATTTCTCTCCAGTGCTTATTGATTAGCTTGACATATTAAATAACCTAGTAATACTGGTCAGGAGAAATAGACGGTAAAAGAATTGTACTTGAAACAGGTTTGTAGGCAACTGGAATGTATTCTGTAGGGTGATCAGAACTGTCCCTACTTTACCTTTCTTTCCTTCACTCTGTGTAAGTACCCTGTGCTAACCGATTGCGCCACTGGAGCTCCTCTTTCCTTTACTCTGAATTGAAAAGAAATTCTATAGAAGACCTTGTTTCTTAGCAGAACATTATTCTGTTTCTCAGAGGTGGTCTCTCAGGAACCGTGAGAGATCAACTATCCCTATTTCCTCCTCTTGCCTGCCCTGAAGTCTCAAGAAGGCATGCTGGCTATTTTTATAAGGGTTGGGCCTTGTCAAAGCACAGTACCTAGAGGCAGTACCCTTGATTAATCATTGGATTTCCCCCAGATTAAGTAAAGGACATTCTTCTAGAATAGTTCTCTAGAATGAATATAACACTTAGTTTAGTGTACCTTAGTTTGTTATTTTAATAAGTGATTTTGATTTAGCTTCAGGATTGGGATCTTTAACCTTTAGTGCTATATTAGTATGCATACTTGTCTAGTGCATAATAGAGAAAAGAGAAGGAAAAAGTAAGGAATGAAAGGTTGAAAAAAGAAAGAAAAATCAACATTGTTTTGATGAGTAATGGGAGAGTGTATATTTCCTGTAGGTTATTCACCACTAATTTAGTTTCATGTTCTTTTGTTATGTGATTTTCCATCTATTAGTAGCTCACTGTGTGTCAGTATTTGTACTAAGTGCTAGAAGTACTGTGGTGAGTGAGATGGTATGTATGGGTTTAGGAATACAGAAATGTTAACAGACATTTGTAAATCAGTATGACCAATGTAGTGAAGCATGCTATGGGATCACTTAGGCACGGCATCCAGCGCAATTAGGTGGTTCTGTGATATTAATTAAGTGGCAACTCTAGCCAGTAAGAATTGTAACCCCTTTAAGATTAAAATTGAAATAGGAATTTATCTTAAAATCTAGGTATACATCGGATGGTGTTTCTTTTGTTATTTCTCCAGAAAAAAATATCATAGCATTTCATTGACTCTAAAATGCCATTTATACCAATTATGTAGATGTCAAAATGTGTGTGTGGGGGGATGGATGGCTGATAATGACTATAAGGCACTCTGAATAAAGAACACATTGTGATTTCAGAGATGTTTAAATGTGAAAAATATCTCAGAATTGATGAAATGTAATAAAAACTTGGTGCAATTATAATCAACAGCTTCTTAGAATGGAGGAATACAGTAAGAGAAACTAAAGTAATCTGCTTGTAAGTCAGTATGATTTAGAGTGATCTGATTTTTTTCATTATAAAAATGGAGGTTTTGACTTTTTTGTGCCATCAATACTGAATTAGTAATAGTGCTAAAACAGCTGCTGAGATTAAGGATGGTCCTGATCTTTGTCCAGCTCCTCGTGCTCCTCACATTATGGGAGGTAGTGGTGTTGCTCTGCTGCTTGTTGGTCACAGAGTAACTGCAGCTTTAAGGCTGGGCAGATTTATCCTTTACAGCAGTCCCCTTTGTAGTGCAGTCTTTTTTTTTTTTTTTTTTTTTAAAGATTTTATTTATTTATTCATTTATCCCCCCCTTGCTGCCTGTGCTCGCTGGGTCAGCTAACCACGCCGTGCGGGCGGGCTTGCCTTCACCAGGAGGCCCCGGGAACCGAACCCGGGGCCTCCCATATGGTAAACGGGAACCCCACTGATTGAGCCACAGCCGCTTCCCCTGTAGTGCAGTCTTGTACACACGTGTTTACCCACCCATGTGCGTGTGTACATAGAGCTGAAGGGCTTCACGAAGTAATCCGAGGCACACTATGTTGGACTCATTCTGACATAGCCTCTTCTCTTTCACTATAAAAAGAAATATGCTGATCATTAGACTACTTTGGATTTTTTTTTTTAAACCACTTTGGACTTTTTTTTTTTTAAGCACTTAAGTAGACTCAACCAGGGATCAGAAACTTGGAAAATTGATTCTTGTGGTTATGACTTTGAGCATGTCCATGTCACTATTTCTCTTCAAGTTCCTTCAGTTGTAGTAGTTATGCTAATTCTGTTCTTGCTCTGAAAGAGTGAACCTGTAGTTGGGGGAACTACAAATAAATACAAAGAAATAAAACAAGTTTCTCTAATCTTTTTGTAGGTCAACATTGAATTTGAAGTATTTAAAGTGGATACAAAACTGTTTCAGCAATGCAGACAATTAAGTGCGTTGTTGTGGGCGATGGTGCTGTTGGTAAAACATGTCTCCTGATATCCTACACAACAAACAAATTTCCATCTGAATATGTACCGACTGTAAGTATAAAGACTATCATATGTTAGTGAAATGTATTATAATTTGATATCCTCTTGAAAACTCTTCCTCTGTGTGTACTGAAATTTTTCTGTTTTCTGCCTTTGTTTCCTGTTTTTAAAGATCTTGACTTCTCATGGGTAAATTATATATACTTTAAAATTAAACAGCTAAAAAATCAGTGGAAATTCAGAAGGGGTGACACAAGGGTTTGCAAGAAGTGCTGAGAGGCAAAACTCCAGTAGACAAGATTCTAAAGAGTGGTGGTCTCAGTTTGGAGAAGTATGCCCTACATCTTGGAATGAGGTGACTTTTTTTTTTTTTAATCTTGGCCGTTAATTGAGCCATGCTTTGAGGTCCCCTGGGATGCTTTTTCAGGGGTTTTGTAATTTCAAAGAAATGAGCAGGTGTCTCCACTTTAGAGGGAATAGGGGAGGCTTTTAACAGTATTCCCCTAACAGTAATGGAGCACCGAAATGGTCTTGCGGGAAGAAAAGACCTGTTTTGTTATAAGAAGGCCTATAGAAGCTTGGGGGTCCTGTCCCACAGTTGCTTTTTATCTGTCCCCTGGAATGGCAGAGAAAAAATTGAAATAGCAAGGCTATTGCAGTGAAAGAAAAGAGGTAGAATTTTTTTTTTAGTGTAATACTCACTTGTTAAAGAATGTGCTTGAGGATCCAGTGTTTGTCCCAGATTGGTTGACTGACCAGTGCTATAATTATGTTAAACATAGTGTCCATTCAGTGGTGAAAGGGAAGTTGGGGTTGACCTGGCACTGCAGCAACCACCTCTGTTAAGTGAGCTGTTTTAGGGATTATGAGGAATCTATGTGTTACTAATATGGGACTAGTATTCTTTGGAAGTGAAAAGGAAGAAAATGTATGAGTATTTTCAGAGACATGATCATTATTAGGAAGGTGAATATAGAGTGAAAAGTTTGGTAGTACCTTCAATTGGAATTGACTGTCTATAATATTCCAAAGCAGAAAAGTGATTGAGATAGGCAAGGAAGAAAGAAAATGAGGTTCCTTGGAGCAGAATTTGAAGGTATAATTAAATTCAAAATCACATTTTTGAGTTGGTCCTTTTTTGAGTTGGTCCATTTGGGGACAGTGTAAAGTGGAAGAAGTTCCACGGTTGAAAAGGACTTTTAGGGGACTTTTAGAGATACCGAGCATCTTATCTCAGATAAGATGGCAACTTTCAGAATTCTTATTTCAGTCTCCATTTACCTATAAACATGGTTTCTAAGTTCGTTTTATGTCTTTGATCATTAGGTTTTATATTTAAGGGGCATTAGTGGGTATTTGTATATGTGTGTTTTGTATGTAAGAGTAAAAAAAGTTTGAAAATGAACTTAGGTAAATAAATGGACCATGAAGCACAAATAATGTACTCTAGGTACCTGTTGAAGCTATTATGGAAATGGATTTGGGAAAAATGTTTCTTTGTGTCCATACGTGAACTGGGAGTTACCATCTCTAGAATAACAGCAAATTAGAGCTGGAAGGACTCATGTCTTTTCATATCCATTTCTTATGGATGTGGGAATTCATGCCTAATTTAGGGATGAGACTCAGATGTATTAGTTTATGAACAGCCTGGAATGACAGCCAATTTTTCTGATTAGTCTAATCCTGTATATGAACAGTAAAATGCTATTTTTTTTTTTTTTTTTTGAGGTACTGGGACCGGGGATTGAACCTGGGACCTCGTATGCAGGAGGCCAGCACTCAACCACTGAGCCACATCAGTTCCCCTGAGTTGGCTCCCTTGTCTGTTTTGCTCATTGTCTGCTTGTTGTTTTTGCTCGTTGTCTGTTTTGTTTTCTTTAGGAGGCATCAGGAACCGAACCTGGGACCTCCCATGTGGGAGGTGGGGGCTCGACTGCTTGAACCATCTCTGCCCCCTGCTCATTATTTTTGCTTGTTGTCTGCTCATTGTTTTTGCTCCTTGTCTGCTTGTTGTTTGTTTATTTTCTTTAGGAGGCACCAGAACTGAACCCGGGACCTCCCATGTGGGAGGTGTGCACTCAACTGCTTGAGCCACACCCGCTCCCAGGACTATTTTTAAGTCCCTTAGGTGTGACTTAAGAAAATAACTTGTAGTTTGAGAGCCAGCCACATTTATTACGTTCTTTGTTCTTACCAATAACTGAGTTTATTTTAACCACCCTTCCCCCCATGCCTTTGCCTCTACTCTTCTTTATGTTTAAACAAGCACTCAAACAACCCATTGAAATGTGAACCAGAAAATTAGGGTTAGGTAACTAAAAGGTTAAACAAGACTGGTTTTGAAATGCAACATCCTTCTAGTTGGAAAGCATCGCTTTTTAATTGTGAATTAATTTAAAGGGAACCATGAATTAGTGTTGGGTCTTTGCCAGATTCTGCAAATTTGGCACCATTACCTCCCATTAGTAAAAGTAACCAATACTAGCATGTACTGAGTTTGTTAAGGGTTATTGGTTTTATTTGCCAATAAAGCAGCTTGCCAGAGAAGGCATATTAAGGCAGATGGTACTGCTTTATACCCAGTAACATGAATTTTGCTCATGAAATCCCTAATAAATCACTCAGCCTTTTCTTGGACACTGTTTTGAATACCTTAGGGGATCTTCATTTCTCTCAAATGGGTTTGTTTGCAACAAGACTCTTGTCTTGGGCTCTGAAAGGAAAAAGCTAGATTACCACAGATTTAGGAGATTTTAATTCTAGATTAAAAGTAGACGTTTTATGAAGAAATAATTTCTTAGAAATCTCACATTGAACATTGAGGTAAATCACTGTCTGAAAAGTTTCAAATTTGAGCAGGATCATTTTTGTAGCTAGGCAACTCTGCTCCTGTAATGCCTCAGAACCTTCCCGTGGCTCTTTATCCATACTGCTGGGGTAGAGTAGACTCCAGAACACATCTACTTTTTCCAAGAACCACTCAGCTCATGCAAGGACTTAATTGCTAAGGTTGATTATATAAGGAAGGTAGGTAGTTAAAGTCTGAGAGGATTAAGTCTTAAAAGGAAACATCACCTTATTAGCTTGAGTTGTCTTGCCTCAATTTGACCATCTCCTTGTACACTAACAATGTATTTTTGCATTTTTAGGTTTTTGACAACTATGCAGTCACGGTTATGATTGGTGGAGAGCCATATACTCTTGGACTTTTTGATACTGCAGGTGAAAACTTATTTTATATATGTTTTGGTTTGCAGTTAAAAAAGCAGTTACTGGTTGTCTGTCTTTTGTGGATGCCTTGGGAAATTAACATATTAGCAACTACTTGCTTTTTGTTAGTAGTTAACACAATTGACTGTCATGATGGTTGATGCTTGACCAAGGAGCAATCCCAGACTTGTCAATAAAGAGTTGGGGTACCCTGGATGGATGGTGTGGTAGGAGAAAATGTAGGGGTGGAAGCAGAATACAACACACAAGCTCTGAATTGAACAAAAGCCCAGATGTGTGCGCCTTGCAGAAAATTGGGGACTATATTAATGGTTGGGGAGAGACTTAGGGGATGAATGCATATAAAACATACCTACTGATTATCTCCCTTCACCTAAACCTATATTTTTTCAATCCAAATAGGTTGTAAGCACATAAACTATATACAGGACTTGTTATTTTCACTCTCTGAAATTCGAAGACATTTAATATTTGCTTCTGTATAATATATGCATATATAGCTTCTTACAATAGCTTGTTTTGTACTACATCTGAAGATATTTTGAGGACAAACTAGTATCTTGCTCCCATTTGTGGTCAGCTTTCCAAAGTATAAGAACAAATTGCTACCTTCCTGAATGTACCTACTTTCTCAATGTTATTTTCTTCTTGTTTTAACAATGCTACAAATCTCAATTTCTGTCTTCTTTCTCTGTAGTCTCTGTTATTATCAGCTCAGTTATCCACAGGAAAATTTCAGAAAGGTATCCTTTTAATATGCAGGATTCTAAACTTTCTGCTTTTTATGAATTTTGCTGATTATATAGTGGTGTAACCTCTAATATGATCAAGGCATAGAACATTCCTATCAACCTAAAACATTTCTTCTTCATGCCCTTTTGAAGTCAGTTTCTTTGCTTGATCCCTGGCCCCAGGCAACTACTGATCTCTTTTCTGTTACCACAATTTTGCCTTTTCTAGAGTTTCACATAAATGGAATTGCGCAATAAGTAGTCTTTTGTGTTTGACTTCCTTCAGTTAGCATGTTTTTGCGATTCATCTATGTTATGTGTATCAGTAGTTTGTCCATTTTTATTGCTAAGTTGGATTCCATTCTGTGAATATAGCAGTTTGTTTATCCATTACAAATGGATGGATGTTTGGATTCCAGTTTTATGCTTTTGTAATTAATGCAATTATGAACATTTATTTACAAGTCTTTGTGTGGACATGTGCTTTTATTTTCCTTCAGTAAATAGCTTGGAGTGGGTAAATCTTTAAAATTATTTATAAATTTTTTTACTAAAATAATCAATTTTAACAGTCATTGTCAAGGTGACCAATAGTTCTTTGGTTAATAGTCGTTTATTCAGTTTAGGTTGGTAAGACTCTACTCTCAGTCGGCCTTATTTACAATTTTGTTAAATTCCCTCCAAAATTTCAAACTGTATTTATAAATTTAATATATTCAGTTTTCTGTTTTAAGCAATTCAGTTGCTTGATCTAAGTGAGAAATTCCCAGGTTATAGTAACTCTGATAGCTTGTAATTTCCTATATTTATGTTTAATTTATGTTAAAAAGGATTATTTATAGATTTCATAAAATTCTTAACATTTTCCAACTAAAAATCCTCAGAAAATAGATCATGTTCATTAATATGGTAGATTATTTTAAATATTATAGACACTCTAAGTGTAAAATAAAATAGGGATAGATTATTCCTAATTGTAACTGAATATTAGCAATATAGAATGTAATTTATTTTATTTCTATTTTAGATTCTGAATCTTCCTGAGGTTAAAAGGAGATTAAGGTTTCATTCACTAAGGAAATAATTTTACCATCCCAGGCAAATTGTGGGTTTCCATCTCAGCTGGCTAAGGTCACTATGGGCCAAAAGATCGTTTTTGGCAGCCACTGGAGACCCTAGGCTGTAGGCATCCAGAACGTGTCTTCTGTTACATTTAAGACAAATAACAGGAGACTCCATAGCCTTCTGCAAAAGCCTTAATTGCACAGTCCCTGTCATTAAGTCATACCATTATCTCAGTTTTCCTTTTTGCTAAAGCTTTCATCCTCACTGAGATGGCCTCTGATTTCCTTTACTTCTAGGCTGTAAATCTGTTCACTGTCTGCTTTTATTCTGAATTCTTTTTATAGTGTTTCTGTTTTGCCTCTGGCTGTGGTGCTTACGGATATATTTAAGGGATCTAAATAATATCATTTAAGACCGGAGATTGGACTCTGCCTCTCTCTCATGACTTTATTATTGTTTTTATGGTCACAACACTAAATTCTTGCCAGTGAGTACCCAGAGTTATCTTATTCTTTTCTCCCACCCCCGCATGTTTTTTTTTTTAAGATTTATTTTATTTATTCCCCCGCCCTTGTTTTGCGCTTGCTGTCTGTTTTCTGTGTGTTCTGTGTCTGCTTGTCTTCTTTTTAGGCGGCACCGGGAACCGATCCTGGGACCTTCCAGAGAGGGAGACAGGTGCTCAATCTTTTGCACCACCTCAACTTCCTGGTCTGTTGCGTCTCTTATTGTCTCTCCTCTGTGTCTCTTTTTGTTGCGTCATCTTGCTGTGCCATCTCTCCACGCGGGCTAGCACTCCATTTGGGCCAGCACTCCTGCATGGGCCAGCACTCCTGCGTGGGCCAGCTTGCCTTTCACCAGAAGGCCCTGGGAATTGAACCCTGGATTCCCTATATGGTAGACGGGAGCCCAATTGCTTGAGCCACATCCGTTTCCCGCCTGCATGTTTTTTTCTTAGTTTTTCTTTCTTCTTTTTTTTTTTCCATGTTTGAATATTGTGTATATAGTTCTTTGTTTAGCTTTTAAAATTTAACATGTCTATCATAGGCCTGTTCCCATGTTGTGTAATCATCACCTCATCACCATTTCCTTTTTTCTATGAAAAATTCTAATGTTATTTGTTATTACAAAAGTGCAGGTTTGCTTAGTATAGGAAAAAAAATAAAAAACATCCACCTCAACCTGGACAGGTGTGCAGGGTACTTGAAGGGGTATACTCTAGTTGAGTATGAAACATACAAAGAGGCCCAGGCTGCCATGGAAGGACTCGATGGCCAGGATATAATGGGACAGCTGATCAGCGTAGACTGGCATTTTGTTCTGGGCCCACGCAAGGGCAAGAGGAGAAGTGGCCGAAGACGCAGCCCGAGTCCAGACCGTTGCTGACAGGTCATCTGTTGTTCAGCTGTTTGGAAAGAACAGAGATTCCATTTGATCCTGCAGCTTTGGAGAAATAGGGCTGGGGTGGAAATTGCTGTGTTTATATTTAATCTCTTACCCTACCTGTTTAGTTTTTCCTTTGAGTTATGAATAAATGCCCCATTTTTGTTTTCTACGCATATATATATATATGAAAAACATCTATTAAGAGACAAACACATCTTGGTGTATATCCAAATAGAACTCTTCTTATACATTCGTTGTATTTATAGGTAGGAAAAAGAGGATATTCTCCACCCTCCCCACACCCCCCGCCATACCTGCTTTTTTCCCTTTACAGTATGTGGTGACATCTCTCAGTGTTGTACTTGTGTGTCATCTTTGTTCATGGTCATACCGTAATCCATTGTGTAGCCAATCACATACACTCTATCTAATTTCTTTTTGTTGAACATTTGGGATCCATTTGCAGTTTTCTTTTATATCATGCTCTTTACCTGTGCAAACATTTTATATATGTATGTGTATGTGTGTGTGTGTGTGTATATATATATAAAAAACAATTTATTAAAGTATATCATTTATAAACGAACATATATAAACTATAAGTGTTCAGTAAACAATGTAAACTTAGAAAACAAAAATGCATAACATCATACAGGGCTCCCACACATCACCCCCCCACACACAAACACCCCCGCATTGTTGTGAAACATTTGCTAGCAAATCACGAAAGAGCATCATCAAAGTATTACTACTAATTATAGTCTCTATCTTCCTCCCCTATATATTTTTTAAGGATTTATTTATTATTTACTTTTATCCATTCTTATCCCTCCCCCACCCCCTACCCCCCATTTTTTCTGTTTCTGTGTCCATTCACTGGGCAACTCTGTGTCTGTTTCCTGCCCTCTCTTCCCATCCTCCTCCTCCTGTCTTCACTGGGATTCAATCCTTGGAACCTCCGATGTGGGAAAGCGGTGTCACCTATGCCACCCTAGTTCCTGTTTTTTCACTGCGTCTCTTCTTGGCTCTTCCTTGTGTCACTCTCCTGTTACATCATCATCTTGCTGTGTGGTGCGCGGGGCCTGGTGGCCCACGTTGGCCCACTCACCTTCTTTATTTTTCTATTTTTAATTTTTACCAGGAGGTCCTGGGGATTGAACCCAGGTCCCTCCATATGGGAGACAGATGCCCAACCATTTAAGCCACATCCGTCCCCCTGCTATATCTCTTAAGTTGACTAAAGATCCCCAAAGTTACAGTCTTTTCCCTTACAGGATGATCATATAATAAATCAGGCTTGGTTTATCACCAGCATTCTAAAAACCAGACCTAGGGAAAAAAACTAGGTCTGGGGACACATGCATGGTTTCTAATATAGTGAATGTTTAGCCTACCCTAATTATCACAAAATCAGGACAGCGAGAATATTTGCATACATTTTATGTTTTGACACACATTCTTTCTTACCACATTTTATCAAATTAAATCAATTTGAAACTTACATAAAAGTTGCCAGTACAAAGAATCACCAGTTTTTAACAGTTTGTCACATTGTCTCTATATACATATTTCTGAACCATTTGAGAGTAGTTGCATACATCATACTCTTTGACTCCTGAATGCTTCAGTGTGTATTTCTTTTTTTTTTTAAGATTTTATTTATTTATCCATCCCCACTTGCTGCTTGTGCTCGCTGTGTCCATTTGCTGTGTGTTTTTCTGTGTCTGCTTGTCTCCCTTTGTTGGGTCGTCCTGCTGTGTCAGCTCACCGTGCCTCGCAGGCTGGCTTGCCTTCACAAGGAGGCCCCGGGAATTGAACCCGGGACCTCCCATATGGTAAACGGGAGCCCTATCGATTGATCCACATCCACTTCCCGGTGTGTATTTCTTAAGAACAATGATATTCTCTTAGGTAACCATAATACAGTTACCAAATTCAGGAAATTTAACATTTTATATAACATTTAAAAACTTTTATCTACTCTACAGTCAAAATTATTCTCTGATTTTGTCAGTTGTCCCAATAATGTCCCTTATAGCAAGTTTTTCTGGTATAGGTCCCGATCCAGGACCACACATTACATTTTAGTTGTCATGTCTCGTTAGTTTCCTTTAGTATGGGACACTTCCTCAGCCTTTCATGCCATTGGTATATTTTAAGAAAACAGGCTAGTTACTTTATGGGATGTTTCTCAGTGTGGATTTGTCCCATTTCTTCATGAATAGATTGAAGTTATGCATTTTTGGTTGGAATACCACATTAGTGGGGCTTTGTCATCACCTTAGTAAGGTAATTTTGATCATTTGGTTATGGTCTTGTCCAGTTTTTTTTTTTTTACATTAAAATTTTCCCTTTATAATTAATTTGTAGGCAGATATTTTAGGACTTTGATAATATTCTTTTTCTTACTAAACAGCCTTTTGTCTAGATTTAATATCCATTGATGATTCTTGCCATAAATGAATTTTTCCTATGATGGTTGCTCATTGCTACTGGGGTCTGGATAGAGATAAGAACTAAATCGGCTTAAATTGCACCACAGTGACTTTATTCTAAATATTATTCATTCACGTAAGGAAGAAAATAACATTAGTAAATTTAACCTGGATAATGAGTTTTTTTTTTTTTTTTTTTTTTTTAAGTATTATTACTAACTATAATCAGTATCTTCCTCCCCTATATATATTTTTAAGGATTTATTTATTTACTTACTTTTATCCACTTTTGTTTTTAGGAGGTACAGGGGATCAAACCAGGGACCCTGTACATGGAAAGCAGGCGTTTAACCACCTGAGCTATACCCGCTCCCCTGTATACATTATTATTATTTTTTAAAGATTTATTTACTTTACTTTTTATTTATCCCCCCTCCCTCCCCCAGATGGTTCTCTTTGTCTGTCTGCTCATTCCCAGGAGGCACTGGGAATGGAACCCAGGACCTTTCCCACATGAGAGGCGCATACCCAGTAGCGTGAACCACATCCAGTCCCTGCAGGCTGCGGTGTTTGCTGGCTTGTGGCGTCTGCTCGTCTTCTTTTAGGAGGCACTAAGACCCGAACCTGGGACCTCCCGTGTGGTAGGAGGGCACCCAACTGGTTGAGCCACATCTGCTTCCTTTGTATACATTCTTTTTTTTTTTTTTTTTTTTACTGGGAGGTACTGGGGATCGAACCCCAGTCTCTCTATATGGTAGACGGACGCCGAACCTCTTGAGTCATATCCGTTTCCCATTTGTATACATTCTTTTTTTTTATTTTTATTTTTTATTTATTTATTCATTTATCCCCCCCTTGCTGCTTGTGCTCACTGGGTCAGCTAACCACACCGTGCGGGCAGGCTTGCCTTCACCAGGAGGCCCCGGGAACCGAACCTGGGGCCTCCCATATGGTAAACAGGAGCCCTACTGATTGAGCCACAGCCGCTTCCCTGTATACATTCTTAATTGTTTTCTTAGATTAAATTTTTAAAAGATTTCTTTATTATTTTTAATTGTGGTAATCATAATCACTGTCAATTTCAGGTATTACCATGATGACAGAAAAGAGAAAACTTGGACTTTGAAGCTAAATAGACCAGTTAGCTGGGTAGATGGCAAATTACTTAACTGCACAGAGCTTAATTTCCTTGAAACATAAAATGTTTAAATACTTCCTTCTTAGTGGTATTGTGAAGATTGAATGGTAATGAATTTTAAAAGTGTATACATATATAGAAATTCAGGAGCTGTGTACTTATGCTTCAAACACTTTACATTAAAACACAGTGACTGTGTTTGGTATACAGCTTTCTTCTTTGTTGAAAGAACAATTCAGAGAGGTGCATTTTAACCTGGTTTAGCTGATTCATTTTTTTTTTTTTTTTTTTTTTAAGATTAGCTCCTTTTTTTCATTGAGATGTTTTCTAGTATCTCAGTTTTCTGCAGTTATTGATGAATTACATTAGCAGGAATGACAGTGCTCTCCAAAGAGACATTTATAGCCTTCTTGGTCTTTAGCTTAGTGCTCTTATAGAATCTTCTTGAGGTAAGGTTTGACTAATCTTGAGTCTTCAGTAAATACTGCATTGATATGCAGTAGTATAGATTTTTGCAGATGCTATGCACAAATTGGTAGGAACTTTAGGTTCCATAATGTCCCCATTCATTTTTTTTTTTTTTTTCTTTTTTGTTTGTTTATTTTTTTGTTTTTCCCATTTTTAGGTCCCCCCCGCCCCATTGCTTTTCCTGAGATAAAATGTATAATGAAATTTACTCAGGAGTAAGCCCAGTGGCACCAGATGAAGCAGCATCACTTAAGTGCCATAAATTTTCAATAATTTATAGATTTTGGTAACTATTTTTGGTGAATATTAAAATTTTAATTTGCTTTCTTTCTTGTATTTATAATACTCTACTGGAATTCTCTAAAAATGTTACTTTTTGGCAGTATTTTTACTTTTCATTCCATGAGAGCCTTTCATACTTTTCATATAGACTGTGTTTCTCAGTTCACACTGAATTGGTTCCTCTTAAATTTTTTTTGTTTTTTTCTGTTTATTTTTATTCTTTCTTTTTCTCTCTTGAATTTTAAATAAGGTTCTAAGCAAGCAAAAGATCAGTAACCCATGAAATAGATCTCTGCCTTTTGTGGCAAGCATTGGAAGTTCAGAGGTGAGCTGGTATACTGTAAGAGTATGTAGAATTTAAGACTAGTGTCTTATACTCTAGAGTCTTATACAAGAGTAGGTATAATTTAGTCAAGGCCTGTCTCACACAGGAGAGTGAAATTTTCTTGATCATGCTGTGTACCTTAAAGAATGCTAAGTGATAGCTCTACTTCTTCTATCTTGAGTGATTAATGGCTACTTGTAAAACATTCTTAGAGGATAAATTTTAACTGGGTCATTATGATTGGATATTGAAGAATTTTGTATATCTTAGAGGACCTTAATTTATCTTTAAATATATCACCTGTAGCAGAAATAGAGGTAGTGTATTTTTTGTTTATTAACAGTTTTACTTTTTTTTTTTCCCCCTCCCCTCTTTGGGAAAGAAGATATTTAAAAAAGCTTTTGAGGCCTTGTTTATCACAAATAAATGGATTGACCAATAATGCTTTAGACATGATATTCTCATATTTCCAAAGAATGGCTGTATTAGTTTTCTGTTACCAAGTCATTTAAAAAGAAGATTGGGTGCATAAAAGATATTGGACATTCATTTAGATGTTCTTTAATGATAGGGTCAAGAATATAGACATGGTTCCAGTTTTGACCTTACTTACATTGATTGCATGGACAGAATGACCAAAAATGAAGACATTTCTAGTTTAAATCAAGTTAAATTTTTTGAAGTATATTCCATTTGAATAGAGCTAAGAAAAGGAATGTGAACATCTCTACTTCTTTTTACAAGACTTGGTTAACTATTTTGTCCTTTCATTTTTTGTTTGTTTTTTTAATTGGAGCTTCAATATGTGATGCTTCAAAGTTCTGGATGGTGTTAGACCTCAAGCACTTTCTAAATGTTAACTAGTTTGCTTTTGTTTTCTTTAAGCCCATTCTTTAATTTGTAATCCCTTAGGCCTCTGGAATTATAAACTATAATTTAAGAAGTGAAAGTTATGTATACCTTTGAATAATCCTAGCACATTGTTATTGCAGGTATTAATAAATGATGGTGATGGCTTTGTTACCATCTTCACTTTGCCGCCTTCTGTATTTAATTTTTGTAGAGTGTTGTCCTGAGGGTACCTTTATTGTCTAATTATGGTATAATACTTCTTTAAGTGGTAATAATAGTAACATTATCATGTTCTGGTAGCTCTCCTAAATTATAATTTCCCTCAACATTGGCTTAAAAAAAGTCACTAGCATACAAAATATTTAGTTCTTGTAAAACATAGGATTGGTCTAGTTCAGTTTTGAAATTCGAGTGATAAATCCCACTTCTGTGCACCGCCATCCCCTCCCAGTTTTGGAAATATGTGTATTTAAAAAAAAAAAAAAAATTTATCTGGAAATAATTTCAAGCTTACACTTGCAAGAAAAGTACAAGGAGTTCCCAAATACCTTTTTTTTTTTTTTTAAAGATTTTATTTATTTATTCATTTATTGGCCCCCCCCCTTGCTGCTTGTGCTCCCTGTGTCCATTTGCTGTGCGTTTTTCTGTGTCTGCTTGTCTCCCCTTGTCGGGTCGTCCTGCTGCGTCAGCTCACCGTGCCGCGTGGGCCGGCTCGCCTTCACCAGGAGGCCCCGGGAACCGAACCTGGGGCCTCCCATATGGTAAACGGGAGCCCTATCAATTGAGCCACAGCCGTTTTCCCCAAATACCTTTTAACCAGATTTATCAGTTGTTAACAATTTGCTTTATTTGCTTTATTCTTTTTTTTTCTTTTATGTATGTACACATTATTATTATTATTTTATTATTATTTTTAATTTTACTGGGAGGTCCCCGGGATTGAACCCAGGTCCCTCCATATGGAAGACAGATACTCAACCATTTGCGCCACATCCGCCCCCACACATTATTATTTCTTTTCCTAACTATTTGAGAGTATGTTGCATATGTCATGGCCCTTTAGCCTTGAATAAATGTGTATTTCCTAAGAGCAGGGCTATTTTCTTATTTATCTACAGTAATCAACTTCAGGAAATTTAACCTTGATAGAATACTTTATAATAATCTACCAACCATATTCCAGTTTTGTCCGTTGGCCCAATAGAATTCTGTTTTTAACTCCTTCAGTACCAAGATCATATATTGCATGTAGTTGTCTTGTCTCTTTAGTATCCTTTAATTTGTATCAGTTCTTCAACCTGGCTTTGTCTTTCATTGTTTTCATAGAATACAGGTTCTCTCTTTCCCCCCTTCTTCTTTATAGGATGTTTTGCACTTTGGGGTTGACCAGTGTTTCTCATGATTAGATTCAGGTTATGCTTTTTTGATTGGAGTATTACATTAGTGATGTGTCTTCTTTCTCAGGATGTAAATCTGGAAGTATATGATTTTTATATGCCACTCAACTGGTGATGATAATTTTGATCACTCATTCAAGGAGTTATTCCATTTCTTCACAATGTAGTTATATTTTTCTCCTTGTAGCTTACAATCTGTAGGAAAGCACTTTTTAAGATCATACAAATATTCTGTTCCACATTAAATTTTTCCCCATTTAGTTTTAGCATCCATTGATTCTTGCCAAATTATTGTTTTCTAGACACTCAGTTTCAGATGCTGGTCTTTATATGCATACATTTGTCTAAAAGTGGTAAACTTTTTGGTAGTCATGTTGGGCAATGTGTTTTGTTATGCTGGTTTTACTTTTTTTTTCAACCTTCAACTTTTTATTTTGAAATACTTTTAAATCCCATGCAGAGAATATACCCCTATCTCTCATATACCTAGATCCATCAATTTTAAGGTTTTGTCACATTTGCCATGCCATTCTGTCATTTTATCAATCTGTCTAACCACATGTGTGTCTGTTCTTTAATCCATTTTGTGAACAGTTGAATATCTTGAACCCTTAATACTGCCATGTACATTTCCCCAGAAGAAGAATATTCACTTACGTATCGACCTTAAGTGCAGTTATCAAGCTCAAGCTATTTAATCTTGATTTAAAGCTTATAATCTATATTCCATTTTTTGTATGTCCAATATTGTATTTTTTTCTTTATTAGAGAGGTTGTAGGTTTACAGAACAATCATGCATAAAATACAGAATTCCCTTATACCACCCTATTATTAACACCTTGCATTGGTGTGGAACATTTGTTACAATTGATGAAATCACATTTTTATAATTGTACTATTAGCTATAGTCCATGGTTTAACTCAGAATTCAGTGTGTATTGTAGTTCCATGGAATTTAAAAAAAAATATATATTTTCTGTTACCATAGATAACACCCCGTTTCCTATTTATTTATTTATTTTTTAAAGATTTTATTTATTTATTCATTCATCCCCCCTTGCTGCCTGTGCTCGCCGGGCCAGCCAACCACGCCGTGCGGGCGGGCCTGCCCCCACCAGGAGGCCCCAGGAACCGAACCCGGGGCCTCCCACATGGTAAACGGTAGCCCCACTGATTGAGCCACAGCCGCTTCCCACGTTTCCCCTTTAAATCACATTCATATATTTCAGTACTGCTAATTACATTCACAATGTTGTTGCTGTCATCACTGCCATCCATTACCAAAACATTTCCATCATTTCAAATAGGAACCCTGTACATTTTAAGCCTTAACATCCCCTTTCCTAGTTTCACCCTGTTCCCGGGTAACATATAGATTCTGACTCTCTGAGTTTGCGGATTCTAATTATTTCGTATCAGTGAACACAATATTTGTCCTTTTGTGTCATTCAACATGATGTCTTCAAGGTCATCCATGTTGTCACATGTATCAGGACTTCATTCCTTTTTTACGGCTGAATATTCTGTTGTATGTATATATCACATTTTGTTTATCCATTCATCGATTGATGGACCACTTGGGTTGCTTCCATCTTTTGGCAATTGTGAATAATGCTGCAATGAACATTAGTGTGCAAATACCCGTTTGAGTCCCTGCTTTCAGTTTTTTTTTTTTTTTTTTTTTTTGGTATATACCTAATAGTGGGATTGCTGGTTCATATGATATTTCTGTACTTAACTTTCTGAGGAATTGCCAAACTGTCATTCACAGTGACTCTGCCATTTTATATGCTACCAGCAATGAATGAATGTTCCTATTTCTCCGCATACTCTACAACACTTGTTATTTTCTTTCTTTTTTTTTTTTAATAGCAGCCATTCTAATGGGTGTGAATTGGTATCTCGCTGTGGTTTTGATTTGCATTTCCCTGATGGCTAGGGATGTTGAGCATCTTCCTTTGTGCTTTCTGGCCAATTATATCTTTGGAGAGATGTCTATTTAAATCTTTTGACCATTTTTTAACTGGGTTGTCTTTTTAAGTTGAAGGATTTCTTTATATATTCTGGATATTAAACCTTTATCAGATACGTAGTTTCCAAATATTTTCTCCCATTGTGAGGGTTGTCATTTTACTTTCATGATAAAGTCCTTTGAGAATAAAAGAGTTTTTGTTTTTAATGAGGTCTCATTTATCTATTTTTGCTTTTGTTGCTTGTGCTTTGGGTGTAAAGTCTAACTATTGCCTAACACAAGATTCTGAAGATGCTTCCCTATGTTTTTCTTCTAGGAGTTTGATAATTCTAGCTCTAGTATTTAGGTCTTTGATCCCTTTTGGGTTGATTTTTGTATAAGGTGTGAGGTAGTGGTCCTCCTTTTTTTTTATTTTTCCCCAAATGGAGATCCAGTTTACCCAGCACCATGAAGAGACTCTTCCAATTGAATAGTCTTTGCCCCCTTGTCAAAAATCAATTGCCATAAATGTGAGGGTTGATGTCTGAGTTCTCAGTTTTATTCCATTGGTCTATAGATCTGTCCTTGTGCCAATACATGCTGTCTTGATTGCTGTGGCTTTGTAATCAGCTTTAAGATTAGGAAGTGTGAGTCCTCCAACTTCATTCTTCTTTTACAAGATGGCTTTAACTATTCGGGGCTCCCTTTACCCTTCCATATAAATTTGATGATTGACTTTTCCATTTCTGCAAAGAAGGTTGTTGGAATTTTAATTGGGAGGATACAGAAGCTATAAATTGCTTTGGGTAATACTGACACCCTAATGATATTTAGTCTTCCAGTCCATGAACACTGACTATCCTTCCATTGTTTAGATCTTCTTTGATTTCTTTTAGCAGTGTTTTGTAGTTTTTTATGTAGAATTCCTTTACATCCTTGCTTAGATTTATTCTTAGATATTTGATTCTAAAAGTTGCTCCTGTAAATCAAATTTTTTCTTCTTGATTTCTTCTGATTGTTCATTGCTTGTGTATAAAAACACTACTGATTTTTGGGTGGTGATCATGTATGTACCTTGCCACTTTGCTGAATTCATTTATTAGCTCTTGGAGCTTTGTTATGGATTTTTCAGGATTTTCTATATATAGGATTGTGTCTTCTGAAAATAGGAAAAGTTTTACTTCTTCCTTTCCAATTTGGATGCTTTTTTATTTCTTGCCTAATTGCTCTGGCCAAGAACTCCCGCTATAATGTTGAATAACAGTGGTGACAGTGGGCATCTTTGTCTTATTCCTGATCTTAGAGGGAAAACTCTTTCACCATTAGGGTAGGATGTTAGCTGTGGGTTTTTCCTATATGCTGTTTATCATGTTGAGGAACTTTCCTTCTATTCCTAGTATTCTGAGTGTTTTGATCAAGAAGACTGTGCTGGATTTTGTCAAATGCCTTTTCTGCATTATGGAGATGATCATATGGTTTATTCCCCCTTCATTCTCTTACTGTGGTATATTACATTAATTGATTTACTTATGTTGAGCCACTTTGCATACCAGGGACAAATCACACTTGATCTTGGTTATAATTCTTTTTTTTTTTTTTTTTTAAAGATTTTTATTTATTTATTCATTTCTCCCCCCCTTGCTGCTTGTGCTCGCTGGGTCAGCTAACCACGCCGTGCGGGCGGGCTTGCCTTCACCAGGAGGCCCCGGGAACCGAACCCGGGGCCTCCCATATGGTAAACGGGAGCCCTACTGATTGAGCCACAGCCGCTTCCCTATAATTCTTTTACTATTCTGTTGGATTTAGTTTGCTAGTATTTTGTTGAGGATTTTTGCGTCTATAGTCATAAAAGATATCGGTCTCTAATTTTGTTTCCTTTTGATACCTTTATCTGGCGTTGGTATGAGGGTGATGTTGACCTTTTAAAATGAATTAGGGACTATTCCCTCTTCTTCAATTTTTTGGAAGAGTTTGAGCAGAATTGGAGTTAAGTCTTCGTGGAATATTTGATAGAATTCCGCTGTGAAGCCATCTGGTCTTGGACTTTTCTTTATCGGGAGATTTTTGATTACTGATTCAATCTCTACTGGTATTTGGTTTGTTGAGATCTGCTATTTCTTCTTGAGTCAGTGTCAGTGTAGGGAGTTTGTGTGTTTCTAAGAATTTGTCCATTTTCATCTAGATTATCTAATTTATTGACATAGTTGTTCATAGTATCCTTTTTATTTCAGTGGGGTCAGTCGTAATGTCCCCCTTTTCATTTCTGATTTTTATATCCTCTTTTTTTCATTTGTTCATCTAGCTACAGACTAGTTAATTTAATTGATCTTTTCAATGAACCAACTTTTGGTTTTGTTGATTGTATTTTTTTCCCTCTATTTGTCTCTGCTCTGATCTTTGTTATTTCTTTCCTTCTGATCGCTTTGGGTTTAATTTGCTGTTCTTTTTCTAGTCCTTCCAGTTTTGAGGTTAGGTCTCTGGTTTGAAGTCTTCTTTGTTAATGTAACCATTTAGAGCTATAAATTTACCTCTTAGCACTGCCTTTGCTCCATCCCATAGGCTTTTTAGTATGTTGTGTTTTTATTTTCATTTTCTTCTTTAACCCACTGGTTGTTTAAGAGTATGTTTAATTTCCACATATTTGAATTTTCTGTTTCTCTCTCTTTTACTGATTTCAAGCTTCATTCTGTTGGGGGCAGAGAAGATACATTGTATGATTTCAATATTTTTGAATTTATTGAGACATGTTTTGTGACCTAATGAATGGTCTACCCTGGAGGATGATCCATGTGCACTCAAGTAGAATATGTATTCTGTTGTTGTTGGGTGATGTGGTCTATGTATATTCCTATTAGGTCTAGTTAGTTTTAAAGTATCTTTCAAGTCTTGTATTTCCCTGTTGATCATCTGACTTGATGTTTTATCCATTGTTGAAAGTGGAGTATTAAAGTCTCCTTCTATGAATGTAAAACCATGTATTATATCTTCAAATCTGTCAATATTTCCTTCATAAATTTTTGGGCTCTGCTGTTAGGTGCATATATATTTATAATTGTTAACATCTTCTTGCCAAATTGACCCCCTTATCAGTATATAATGACCATTTTTGTCTCTTGTAACTGTTTTTGACTTAAAGTCTATTTTATCTGATATTAGTATAATTACCCCTCTCTTTTTTGGATACTACTTGCATGGTATATTCTTTTTCATCCTTTTACTTTCAACCTATTTGTATCTTTGAATTTGAGGTAAGTCTCTTGTATACAGCATATAGTTGGGTCCTGCTTTTAAAAAATATTTACTTATAATTGAGGTACTTATTTTTTTAAAAAAGATTTATTTTATTTATTTATCCTCCCCACCCTTGTTGTTTTTGCTCTCTGTTTACTCCTCTTTTTAAGAGGCACCGGGAACCGAACCTGGGACCTCCCATGCAGGAGAGAGGTACCCAATCACTTCAGCCACCCCTGCTCCCTGCTTGTGTCTCTCATTGTGTTTCCCCCTGTCTCTTTGTTGCATCATCTCACGTCAGCTTGCCACGCCAACCTCTTGTGTCAGCTTGCTGTCTTGTTCATCTTCTTTAGGAGGCACCAGGAACTGAACCTGGGACTTCCCATGTGGTAGGCGGGTGCCCAACTGCTTGAGCCACATCTGCTTCCTGGGTCATGCTTTTTTATCCATTCTGCCAATCCCTGCCTTTTGACTGGAGAGTTTAATCCATTTACATTTAAAGTCACTACTGATAATGCAGGGCTTTTCTTCTGCCTTTTTGCTATTTAGCCATTGTAAATCTTAACCCTTTTTTGACCCCAGTTCTTCCATTACTGTCTGCTTTTATATTTTTTGGATTTTTTTGAGTTATACCATATTTGAGTGCCTTTTCTTTTCTATCTGGATATATTTTTCATATAGTTTCCTTGTGATTACCATGGTTTCAAAATTTAACATCCTAAATATATAACAGTCATATTTGGTTTGATGCCAACTTCAATAGCTTACACATACTTTTCCTATATTCCTCCATCTCCCACCTTTTATTGTACTAGTTACCACTTATTCTTTGTACTTTGTATGTCCAAAACCATAGAGTTGTTACTGCATTTTCCTTATAGCACCTGTAGGGTATAAGAAGTGGAGTTACAATACCAAACAATACAGTACAATAATACTGGCGTTTATAATTACCCAAATGGTTATCTTTGCCGGAGGTCTTTATTTCCCCCTTTTTTTTTCCCCTCTCTTTTTTTAGGAGGTCCCGGGGATTGAGCCTGGTACCTCATACATGGGAAGCAGGTGCTCACCACTGGAATGATATCCACTCCCCAATCTTTATTTCTTTATGCTGCTTTAAACCACGGTCTAGTGTCCTTTCCTTTCAGTTTGATGAACTCCTTATAACATTGCTTGTAGGAGAGGTCTACTCGTGATGAACTGTCTCAGCTTTTATTGGGAAATGTCTTAATCTCTCCCTCATTTTTGAAAGTCAGTCTTGCCAGATATAAAATTCTTGGTTGGCAGTTGTTTTCTTTCAGCACCCTAAGTATTTCAATCCATTGCCTTCTTGCCTCCATGGTTTTTGATGAAAAATCATCATTCAATCTAATTGAGACTCCCTTGTATATAACACGTAGCTTTTCTCTTGCAGCTTTTAGAACTTTCCTTGTTCTTTGCATTTCATTTGATAGTGTGATCAGTATATGACAGGATGTATTTTCCTTCATGTTTATCCTGTTTGGTGTTCTTTGGGCTTCTTGGATGTGTGTATTCATGTCTTTTGCTAAGTTAGGGAGGTTCTCTGTCATTATTTCTTTTAATATTCCTTCTGTCCCTTTCTCTCTTCTTCTTCTTCTGGGACTCCCTATAGCTTATAGTGATTCACTTGATGGTGCTCAGAGGTCTCTCAGGCTATTTTCGCTTTATATAATTCTTTTTTTTTTCCTTGTCCTTAGCCTGACTCATTTCAATGGTCTTATCTTTGAGTTCGCAGATTGTTCCTTTAAAGTTTTTGTTGGTATGTCCACATTCTGGTCATCTTCACTTGTGATTTTTTGGATTTTTATCTTCTTCCTTTGGATAGACTTCATTTCCTGTTTCTTTATCTATCTTGTACTCTGTTATTGTACATTTTACATTTTAATATTTAAAATGGTTAACTCCCAGGATTTATTCCCTGAGGTGTCTGTTTTCTTGATTTTGTAACCAGCTGGTTACAAAAAATCTCTGATAAGACAGAGATTTTCTTGAGCTTCAACCCTCCTATTAGGAAGGTCTGCCCAAGGCAAATGCAGTGTGCAGTACCTTTCTGGGCCTTTATCTTGTCCTGGGCTTCTGCTTGTTAGTTGTTTTGGAGTTCTCCTGTTTATAGGAGTTTGAATGCACCCTCTATTTCCCAGGAGACGGAGTTCCCATTCCTGGGTATTTAAAGCCTGCATGTCTTTGCCTCAGACTGACTGTCTCTGTAGTTTCTTATATACTCCTTTCATTGTTTCAAGCTGCCTTTGCCTTACCCCTTCTTCTTTCCCCCTTTCCCTCATTGCTTTTTCTTTTTTGGGGTGGGGAGAGGGAAAACATATATACAACATAAACTGTCCCATCTCAACCACTCCAAAGTATACCATTCACTGAGAGCAATCACATTCAATATGCTGCAATATGCTTACTATCTTCTCTGTTACTAAAACTCTCCCATCTCACCAAACAGAAACCCTACACCCATTGTGCATTAACTCTCCATTTTTACTACCTCCCACCCTGAGCAACCTGCCTCTTTCTGAGCATGCATATTTTCCAATATTTTCTTTGTAGTTCTGGCTTTTTAATATCCTAAATTTGTAGCAATCTTTTTTGCTTTGGTTTGATACCAGTTTCAGTAGTATACACAAACTATGTTCACTGAGATTGTTAACGATATCTGGCTAGGATTGATTATAAACCATTTCTGTAGCAAGTTTTTTTTTTTTTTTTTTTTAAGAGCAAAAGTTTTTTTATTTTTTCATTTCTTGCATTTGAAATATTCTTCGATGACATCCTTGCCCTAAGATTCTTTGCCATAGTCCTTAACAACCACACAACTGCAACAGACCACTTTGCGGGGTTACCCCTCTGTCAGTTTCACAGGGGCCTACCCATTTGCCTAGTTTCCTGCTGTCGTCAACCTTAGTTAGATTGATTTGGTGCTTAGCACAAAGGGCTTCAACCAGCTTGACATACGCAGGTTCATCACAGTTGGATGCAAGCACACGAAGATGGGCTTGGCACTTGTCTAAGGCTTTGGCAGCTTTGTGGATTCCTGGCACTAGGCCATGGTGGATGAGGGCTGTCTTTAGCATCTCTTGTAGAGCAGTGTTAACGTCCATTACACCTCCAGGAACAATGTCTTCCTAGGATGGCGGTGGGTTATGGGTGGAGCCGAATCTTGAAATCATTGGAGCCTCTACAGTGGTAGGGGAAAAAAAGCAGCAAGTTATTTTTTATTAAATTATTCTTGGGCAGCTAATGGACACAAACTGGTAATAAAAGAAAATAACAGCAAAGTCGTTGCTTTTCTAAATGCTTGGCATATTAAATAGAATTAGCTGGGTGTGATTATTGCTTGAGTTTTATATTACAAACCCACACATTTTATTAGATAATTAAGTTGTTTTCATTCTGGTTAATTATCAGTGTGCTTTTAAGCTACATGCTTAATCTGTTGACTGACTTGTGCCTTTAATGCTATGAGGGCAAGATTCTATTGCTGACTTCTTTCCAATTTATTTTTCTAGGGCAAGAGGATTATGACAGATTACGACCGCTGAGTTATCCACAAACAGATGTATTTCTAGTCTGTTTTTCAGTGGTCTCTCCATCTTCATTTGAAAATGTGAAAGAAAAGGTGAGTTAGATATTCTTGTCTTGACAAAGGTTGTCACAGAACTTCTGTTGACCATTGTAAATTGCTTTAAAAGGGTGTGGGTTAACAAAGATGTATTTTTAAATGCTTTTTCTTTAGTGGGTACCTGAGATAACTCACCACTGTCCAAAGACTCCTTTCTTGCTTGTGGGGACCCAAATTGATCTCAGAGATGATCCCTCTACTATTGAGAAACTTGCCAAGAACAAACAGAAGCCTATCACTCCGGAGACTGCCGAAAAGCTGGCCCGTGACCTAAAGGCTGTCAAATATGTGGAGTGTTCTGCACTCACACAGGTGAGGACTGTTTGAAACACTGTTTGCTTGTTTACCGTCACGTAGTTTCTTAGAACATTAGGATACAAGGGTTATTTCTAAGAGTGGTCAGCAGAGCTCAAAAAGATGCCCCAGGAGGAATATAACCAGCTTCATCTTGTATATTCTTATGCTAGAGTTTCTTTTGCTCTAGTGTGTTTATGGAAAAAATTTATTAGCCTCTAAGTAAAGCTCTTATGTGTTTAAGCTTCTCATGTTGAACTGAATGATTTGTAGTGGTCAGGGATTGGGTTAAAAAAAAATTCATGGGGGAAGTCTAGATCAGCACAAACTTACAAGAGGATTTTTTTTTTTTTTTTTTTTTTAAACTTACATTTTTATCCAAATATATCTCATCTTTTCTTGCCAGTTTCTGACAATTGATGCTATACTGTTTTGGGGAGTAATTCAGCTGGGACAGGGAATTAGTTATAATAATTGAGACTGTATGTCAGAGAAAGCTGCTATGGCTGTTCCTGCCACAGTTAGTAAGCATGATTTGTATAGTGTATTTTCCTATGCTTTTGGAAGCATTTCTTCATTATCTGACCCTACTTTCTTCTGTTTTTGAATGATTTAAATGAAATTACTCTTAGTGTCATGGGAAATAACACATTCTAAGGACAGGGGAGAAATGTTTAGAGTGGGAGTTGTAACTGACTTGTGTGGTTTAATCTTCTCTACCTTCATGGTATTACTGATTCCCTCCTTGTGGGCAAAGGAAAGAATTGTGGAAATATTAGCATAGAACTCTTATATGCTACTGGTGCTTTGAAGCCTTAACAATTAATATGCTTAATTAGAATAGGACAGGGCTGATAGGTATAGGTTTCTAATAATATTAAATCCACCTATATTTATCATGATTTATCATGTTTTTTTTTTTTTTTTATCGTTTAAAATTTTTTTTTTTTTTTTTTTTTGGGGGGGGTACATTATTGGATTCTTGATTATGTGTATTCTAGGGAAAATGGCATATATAATTACATATTATGTATGCACTAGGTATTTAGTATATATATAGGGCATAGTGCATACTTTTAGTAACTTCCAACTTAGCGTTTTGTGGGATATTTAAAGATAAAAACTTATCCACAGGATAACTTCAAGGCCTAATAGCCTATGATTTAAACACATTCTCTCAAATCCAGATTTCCTTGGCAGTTTAATCATTGTAAAAGCAGGTATTTAAAAGTTCCAAAGAATTTACTTCTTTTTACACACAGCACTGACTGAGCTTTTAAAAAAATTCCTAATACTTCTCTACGGTGTTTTGATACTCTCCCCAGAAAATTGTGTGTGTCGGGGGAGGGGAGAAGGATAGGTGTGGAGCAGCATATCAGAATAGGACTATATATGTATCTGTTGCATACCCCTGCTCTCCAGATGTGGCATGCCTGTGGGGAAATGGAGGCAAGTAGGCCATGGGGACAATTTAAAGTCAATGGTGAAACTTGTTTTAAATAAATGGTCACATCCATATAATATTTTTACAGACACTTTTGCAAAGAATAGGAAGTTTAAAAGGTCATAGCAGGTATAATTTTTGTACCAGAGTTTGAAGTTTGGAGACGTCAAAAGAAGAAAAGATTAAAAATGATATTTGTAGTTGTGTTTGGGAGCTAGAAATTTTAGGACTCCTGATTCTGTTTGTTGGCTTCTCTAAAACCAAACTCTATAGATAGATAAAGCAAAGATTAGTTTTGCTTAACAGAATATGTGTTGATCTTTGTCCACAATAAGTAAGAAAAATTTGCTTCTTGGTAAGAGATATCCTAGTTTTCAATGGTCCTCTTCCTCTTTTTTTTCTTATAAAATATATTTCCCTTTCCATCTTCCCTCCTCCTTTTTATGATTGACTACCAGAGTTTGTTGTTAGATGTGAAGAAAGAATCCTTCTCAGAGGAAATCCATTTCTTGTTTATAAAGCTTTTCTACCTTCTAAATGATGTAGAAAGAAAACTTTGACCCTTTTGATTCCTTTTAATACTTACTGTTATTTCTCATTCATTTCGTACCCAATGGATGTGTGGGTGTCGAGCCTCTGGGGTATCCTGGTGGAGAAGGGAATACCTGGGTGAGCTGGGCCTGGCACTTGATACTGGAGCTGTCTTCTGGGACTTTGGGGAGATTTTTACTTGGGATCAAAATCACCTAAAGAACATGTGAAGCTTCTTTGGGTGGTAAACCTGTGGTTTCAGATTTAGGTGAGTGTAGGTGAGTCTATAGACCTGGGCCCAAGATACCTCTACTACTGAGTCACATTGTCATGGTGGAGTTTCTGGCTGAGGTGTAAGTGTATTTCTGCATCTTTAACCCCTGTAGATCTGAGAGTATTCTTTGTTTTCTCTCCATGCTTTATGCTCTGGTACCCATATGGACATCTTAAAGCATTGGACTGCTTGCTAAGACTCATTCTAGGACCCCATTCTTTGTTTTCCTATGACTTGGGTGGTGGTTAACTTGCTCTGATAATATTACTGAATAACTGAAGTGTATGCTGTTTCTAGAGTCTTTTCCCAGTTGGTACTGTTGAACAATTAACACTCTTTGTAAATGTTGGAACTTTTTTGTTTTGGGCAAACAGTTTACTCTGAAATCCTGATTTAATCCCATCCACATATGTCATTGAACCTAGAAACATAGAGCATGCCTGTTAGTCTGCTATTCGTGTCCTTCAGTTATTCAGGGGCTGAATTCACATAAGCCTGAAATTGTAATAGATTTATTTCCAGAATGTGTATGCAGTTCTTAGGAGACATACTGGGGAATTCGATAAGACTTAATTATCCTGGCATTATTTTCATTAAAATGTTATTAGATTTCAATGTGTGATTATTTCAGAAGTCAACATTGCATTTTCATAGAAATTGCTTTCTTGCTCAGTTAACCCTTTTTGAGGTAGGAAGTTTCTGTTCAGTTATCTACTCTCCCAGTAATGGATTTAAGAACTTGCTTTCTTGTATTTATTTTTCTTTTCTTTTCTTTTTTTTATTTTAATATATATATTTTTATTTATTTTATTTTAATTTTTTTAAAGATTTTATTTATTTATTCATTTATCTCCCCACTGCCGCCCATGCTCGCTGGGTCAACCAACCACGCCGCGCAGGCGGGCCCGCCCTCACCAGGATGCCCCGGGAACCGAACCCGGGGCCTCCTATATGACAAACGGGAGCCCCACTGATCGAGCCACAGCCGCCTCCCATCTTGCATTTATTTTTCTTAATAGCTTCTGTGAATTCAGCCCATTTAATCCGAACTGCTTTTTGTATCTGCTAGTCTTTCTAATCCTCTAACCTGGCTGCTATTCTCTCTCCTCCCCTCTGTCTTGTAGAGAGGTCTGAAGAATGTGTTTGATGAGGCTATCCTAGCTGCCCTCGAGCCTCCGGAAACTCAACCCAAAAGGAAGTGCTGTATATTCTAAACTGTTTTCTCCTTTCCCTCTTTGCTGCTGCTTCCTGTCCCACTACTGTAGAAAGATCGTTTAAAAACAAAGGAATAAAACCATCCTGTTTGAAAGCCTCTGCGTCTTTTTACTCATCTTAGAGCAACCTCTGTATTAGTTTTGATCAAGAATGCAATATCTTATAGAATATTTTTTGTGATCAGTAGTCAAATTGGACTTATTTAACTTTCTGCTGCTTGAGTTGCCTGATGCTCAGAGCTTTTTAAAGGTTTGGATTACTGTTATAAAAGGGAACTTGGTCTGGCATTAAGAATGTCCTTTTGGAGAAAAGAAAAGGTTTTTAAAAAAAATTTTTTTTTTTTTAACACTTTTAGATCTTAGTTCTAGATGGGGAAAAATAACATAAACACTTTTACTCTTATTATCAATTGTTAATTGTAATTGCATGACAAACTTCTTGGAAAAAAGGTGACCTGCTAGTAGAGCTGTAATGGGGAAGGGAGAATTCTTTTCTGGTTTTTCTTTGTGCAGTAAAACTTTGTGTTGCTATTGCTTTGGCTGTCTGTGCTATATAGTGGAGTATTTGTCAGTCTGGGGTGGGAAGATATTGATGTATCTGCTACTGCTTTATGAAATCATTTATTGCATTATCTTTTAAGATTAGCATCCATTTTTAAACAGTTGACTTAAGGTTTGTTAATGTTGAGATGTAAAGCTGCCACCTTTATACTTTCCTGCTTCTGATTTGATGTTGTGAGGGAAACATAAAACTGTGGTTACACCTTAAAATTTTGAAATTAAAAGCAAAACAAAACAATTGTTTGTATAAATGCCTGATGAAGCTTTATTCCTGTTGTACTGACTGGCTCTAGTTTTACATATATACCAGGTACCCATGTTTTTTGCTACCTTGAATCCCCTTGGCTCTAATTGGTGGTATAAAGGGAGTTCATAGGGAATATCTTTGATATAGCCACCATGATTGCTCCCTCCATCTTTGCCTGCACCTTCCATGTAATAATGATGCCCATGCTCCATGCCCATCCTCGGTGCTGTTCCATATCCAGCTGTTTCATTTGAATGCAGAGCTGCTTCACTTTTTTTTTTTTTTTTTTTTTTACCGGGAGGTACCGGGGATCGAACCCCGGTCCCTCCACATGGTAGACGGACGCCGAACCTCTTGAGCCACATCCGTTTCCCTGCTTCACTTGTTTTTATGTAAAATGTTTCAGCAGCACATTACAGAACTCACAATGAGTGAGCAAATGACACCTGTGCTTATTTGCTTCTTGTGACATACATTGGTCTGCAAAAAGCTTTCTCAGTGGACCACTCTCTCACTCATAAATATCTGCTCCTCTGCTACTGGATCCTTCCAGTGCCCTGCCTGGACAAACTTGGTGAAGTGAGATTATTGTGTTGAAATTGAGGGTTGTTTTTAATGTTTCATTTTTTGCCACCTCTTGGGGGTTTGAATGTTTTTTATTTGATCTTCAACTTTATTATACCAAAATCAGACTGCCCATTTTTTTCTTTCTACCCCTTTTCAGAAAGGCCTAAAGAATGTATTTGATGAAGCAATATTGGCTGCCCTGGAGCCTCCAGAACCGAAGAAGAGCCGCAGGTGTGTGCTGCTATGAACATCTCTCCAGAGCCCTTGCTGCACAGCTGGTGTCGGCATCATACTAAAAGCAATGTTTAAATCAAACTAAAGATTAAAAATTAAAAATTCGTTTTTGCAATAATGACAAATGCCCTGCACCTACCCACATGCACTTGTGTGAGACAAGGCCTGTAGGTATGGCCCTCCTGCCCCCTCCCAATACTAGTAAATTTTGAGTAATTGTGTATTGTCAGAAAAGTGATCAGTACTAGGGTTTTTTGTTTCTTTCTTTTTTTTTTTTTTTTTTTTGTTAAAAGCAAGGCATGCTTGTGATGACTCTGTAACAGACTAATTTGAATTGTTGAAGCTGCTCCCTGGTTCCATTCTGGAGAGTAATCTGGGACATCTTAGTGTTTTTTTTGTTTTGTTTTGTTTTGTTTTGTTTTTTTCCTTGGGAGGGGGTGGAGTTTGTGGGGGTTTGTTTTTATTTAGTCTTGTTTTTTTAATTCATTAACCGGTGGTGGACAACCCTTGATGGGAGGAGGATGGATTGATTCCACATTCCACTTCCTAGATGTAGTTTAGAAAACATGTTCCCCACCTGGTGCTCTTAGGAAGGAGTATAGTAAATGCCTCATTTAATAACATACTCCTTTTTGAAAGTTGCCTTTTCTCTCCACCCTTAAGTATAGGTCCAGTATTTGATGAAAGTGGGTGGAACCTGTCTTGCCCCTCCTCTTTTCTAGGATGCACTATATATGTGACTGTGACTTTCAAGGAAATGTTTGCCATTTGCTGATTTTTTTTTTTTGGAAGTTAATTTCTAACTTCTTTTACTGATAAATGAAGAAAAGTATTGCACGTTTCGAAATACACCAAATGGATTGAATTCATAATTAAAAAAATTTTTTCCCTGTCAGTCATTGTCTAATATGCTTAGCATAGATGTGCAGCTTAATACTATATGATATGGTGTTCCTAGAACACAACTTGAAGACCTGGTATATAGAGGAAATATTGGGGGGTGGGGTGGGGAGGGTGATAAAAGACAGATGTCTGTGGAATGATTGACATCCTCTTTCAAGTGATGGGGATGGAGGCCTGCTTCATTAAGAAGCTGGGGGTGGGGGTGGGGGGGAGAACATTTAACAACATGGGGACCAGTCCAGGGATTCCCCTTATTTCTGTTTTGTGTCCGAGGAATCCTAGAGCAGCCAGTTAGGGCTCTCTAGCATAATAAAAATCATGGAAAGAGTCTTATGAAGACTCTTCATAAGTGTTAATAGGGATTTTATCAGCTTATTTTGGTTGCAGTTTCCTTTTTTTTTTGTTTAGGTCATCTTTTCCATCTTCCCCAAACCCTAATTCTTGTAGATTCATTAGTGTTGAACCAATGCTTTCTCATGTCTCAATTCTTTGTATATGCATTCTTTTCAGATGTATTAAACAAACAAACAAACAAAAAACCCTTCACAAGCCAGCCTGAGGGTTGTTATTTTCCCTCCGCCTCTTATTTTCAGGTATTTAAGAATGGGAACTTCACTCTTAAGATCAATTTCTAACAAATTTGGGGATAAAACTTTAAAGCTTATTATTTTTGTTTATTTTCTTCCTTTCTAGCATTCAGTTTGAGATAATATTTTTCTTTTCATATGTTCAGGTTTGGCAGGCAGCACAGAAACACCTTCCCTTAAATACCAAGTGGGTTCATAGCAGTTCTTGGTGAAGATATGTTCAGAAGCTCAATGCTCATGTTAGAAGGAAATATCAGCACATCTCTAATCTGTAGATTACTTGGAAAGCAGCCATTTCCCCCCCATATTTTCTACATCAGTGATTCTCAAACTTGACTGCCTACTGGAGTGCAGCCTGGGTGACAGGATTTTTAAAAGCTTCCTAGGTAATTTCAAAATGCAGCCATATTTGGGAACTACTGCTCTGAGGTTATTATCCCAAACTACTTCCATTAGAATCCAGATACTTTGTGAAATCTGAATATGGGGTATGGGGTGCATTTTCTTTGAGAGGTGGCAAGATTAATTTAGTTACCTAAAGGGCATTATACTGATCTGTGTGAGAATCTTAGAAATTAAAGACCATTATTCCAGTCAAGGTTGATACAATATAGTCTCATTTTGATAGTTATACAAGGAGTCATGCTTGGCTGGATTCCATACTGTCTGCTAGAACTAAACTGGGTTGAGAAGGGGTTTTGCAGACCTGAGCTGTACCTGGTTTAACCAGTGTGTCTTATATATTCCTTGTTGACCATTCTGGAGAGAGAGAGCTGATTCATGCTGTGAAATCCTGGGAAGCAGAGACTGTATCCCTAGTACTTAGCACAGTGGCATATGGGTCCTTAATATGTATTTGAATAAACACTGGTTAGGGAGCTTGGGAGTACATCATAATCTCCCTTATGTTTCATCTCTAACCAACTCTTTGATAGGGTGAGAAATTTGCCTGGAGCTCTAGACCCACCATGGAGCCTCATTGTCAACTTTAGGGTCTCCCTTGGTAAGGCTTTATAAGGATTGCATGGTCTGATGGGAGTGGGGTTTTGGCTTGGTTTTGAAGTTCTTTCTCCTTGAAGAACTACAGCTTTTCTCCATAATTTGAGGATTTCACAATTTCATTAGAGTTACAGGTGTTAGGGAGTTAGGCACATCGCTTGGCAGCTTGTGAAGGGTGAGTAGTCACCTGTGAATTCTTCACTTTCCGCATGTAGGAATAATTTGGAGGGTGCTAAGTTTGTGTTTATCTGCTGCTATAAAACTTCCCTGTCTTGAATGCCAGTTCAGTCCAAGACCAGTCTTAGCCTTCTAGGAACCTTGAACCTTGGTAAATATAGTGTGGTTAATTGAGTCCTGCTTTTGCTTTTAGCTTGCCTTGTGGTCTTTTATGTTTTCTTTTCTCCATGATAGTAATGTCACTACTGGAAAAAGCTCTGGATTAGGAGTTGGAGAACCAGGTTCTAGTTGGGGCACCAGTTTTTTTGGGCAAGTTGTGGTACCTCTCTGGGCCTCAGTTTCCTTCAAATATGGTTTTGTTCCTTTATGTGGTATGTGTATGTGCCTGGAGAAAAATAAAATAGGAGACTTCACAGTACTACCAGGTCTAATTCCTGAGAAATAATTTTTAAAAGGAGGTCCTTGAATTCTTAAAGGCCATAAAAGGGAAACAAATACCTTCTCAAAAATCTAGGTTTTATATGTGTCATAGAACTAGAAGCATTTTAAAGAGCTCGAGAAAAACATTGATTTACTATGGTTATTTCCCCACTGGTTTTTAATTGTCTTGAGAGAATACACTCTTAGAAATATATTTAAGACCTTCCTTGGGGGTTTTTAAAACCAGAATAACAAATCTCTGCCCATTCCTAAAGAAAAAGTTAGAGCACATAGTTGAGGAGGGTCTGGTAAGTATGGCACCAATGATAGAGCTAAAAATTTAGCAAGTGGCTAATCTAGCATATATGCTAATTCCTAATATAGCATATTCCTATTTTCTGGTTATAGGTATCTTTTCTGCCTCATCTCAAACATGTGTGTTTAAACAAATCAATATTAGAGACCCCAGGATTTAGGGAGCGTCTAAGATTATCTTCAATCTCTCATTTGACACATGGAGACGGAAGATACTTGCTCCTCAGAGTCACATACAGCACATTTCATGGCAGAACTGACGAGGTCTTACGAAGCACAGTCCAGGACTTTGTCCCTGTTACACAACAGAGGGTACTCCCTTTCTTAAAGACTGGGTGAGCAAATTTTTTGCTAGTGAAAGATAGCAAAACTTAGTATTTAATAAACTATAGAAAAATAGGAAATCCACAGACACGGGAGAGATTTTTCCCAGATGTTGTTGGCCATCAGACTTTACCTAAGAGCTTAGAAGTCTGGTAATGAGGGGTGTGTAATCAGTGAGGTAGGAATTCTCAGAAAACAGAAAGTCTTAAGCTAGGGCTCAAAGGAGAGCATGTGTTCCCGATGTCTTGCACAGTGGGCCTGGCTTGTTGAATGCCATTCCCAAATGATATATGGTATTTCCAGTAGTGGTCGCTTATTCATAACTATTTTACTGGAAATTTAGGCTCAGAGTAGCTAAGTACTCTGCCCAAGATGAAGCTTCTAATTGAGGAAACCATGGTTCAAATCCAGATCTATCTGATTCTGGAGTCAGTGTGTTTCCCAGAATGCATGCTACCTCTCAAAGTATAAAGGGACATAGCAGGATTGAGCTCAAGCTGGATCTCCATACTAGGAGGATGCCTGAAGTTTGGAAGTAGCAAGAGGGGGCATTCATCTCATGTAGTGAGACAGAGAATTTGCTCAGGGTTTGGAGGTAGGGCATGTAGCAAGGTTATTCAGATGGCCTTTTATGGGACAGATCTTAATACCAGTTTGAGTCAGTTCAGGCCAAGTTGTTAGTACTAGGAATGGCAATGATAGACAACTCCCTCAGTCAGCTAAAAAGACAGCTAGAAGGTTCTTTAGAGTTATTTAGATCAACCTCCTCACTTTTTTCTTTTGGTGGTTGTATTAGCTTTATTGAAATATATAGTTCACATACAATACAATTCACACAATTTACTCACTTAAAGTGTACAATGTGTTGGTTTTTAATATATTAACATTGAGTTGTCCAACCATCACCACAATCAATTTTAGAACATTTTCATCACTTAAGAAATCCTGTACCCTTTAGCTATCACCCTACCAATCCCCCCCCCCCCATTTCCCTTAGCTTCTGCCACCTTCCAGTCTACTTTCTGTCTGTATGGGTTTGCCTATTCTGGACATTTAATATAAGTGGAATCGTATACTATGTGGTTTTTGTGACTGGCTTCTTTCACTTAGCATATTTTTCATGGTTCATCCATGTTGTAGCTTGTGTCACTGTTTCATTCTTTTTTATGGCTGAACAATACTCCATTTTATTTATCCACTCATCAGTTGATGGACACTTGGGTTCTTTCCATCTTTTGGTTCTTGGGAATAATGCTGCTATGAACATCGATTCTATTTCTGTGTAGCATATCACTTTTCAGATGGAGAAATTGAACGGGGTGGTTTGCCTGGTTCAAAGTGCTGTTTCCAGTGGATTGTGGGGCTGGAAGAGGCTTGTAGTACCATCTACTTGACCAGGATAGTAACTAGCCTTGGGGGACTTGGAGCATGTGTGGATTTATGGAAGAATCGGCTTTATGGAAGAATCGGCATTACCTTTAGTTTTGCGACCTTCTATTCCTTCTGGAAGAATGATACAATGGAAGGAGGATGGGGTTGGGTATCATGGTTTCTTCTGACCCTCTGAGACTTTACAGGACACAAGTGACTTTACTTCTGTAAGCTTTGGTTTTCCTCTTTGAAAAATGGAATTAATACTGACCTTGCTGTGCTGTGGAGATTAGCAATAATGTAAGTAAAGCACCCAGGATAAATGCCTGGCTGTCTGAGTGTTCTATAATTTGGGAAGATATTGGAGGGCTCAAGGAAAATGGCCACGAGGTGGGCTTGTAATGATCCAGAGTAGCCACTAGATGGCAGAAGAACAGTGGGTAAAGCATGGCTGGTTGTGCACCTGGGACTTAAAAAAGCAAGGTTTCTTTTTTTTTTAATGTTGATTTTGTATCCTGTAACCTTGTTGAATTCATTTATTAGCTATAACCAAAAGCAATGTTTCTTGAGTTTCTGCCTTTCTCATTGCCCCTGAGAAATTGCTGGGAAAAAAGCCTACTGCTCACATCTATAGCTGCAGACTGCACTTCCAATCCTGAGAAACACTACTACCCTGTAAAGCCAATTATCTTGTTCCCCATTTCTCAAATAATTGTTGTTAATCCCTTAAACTCCGTTCTGCTTGATTCTTATGGGATTGCCTGCCTTTCAGTTAACCTTCAGCCAAGTACCAGTCTTCATTCTCACTCTGCTGGTTTTTATTTTTGGTTGTTTTTGTTTTTGCCACTTGGTGCAGACTCTCTGTCTTTAAGGAGCCTGCAGACCAAGACAGATCCTTTGTTATAGACAGATATATTCAGTTCCTACAAGCATCATTATCCAATATGGGCTGTTGGGGACTAGTGATGTATCCATTGTATGGAATGGGGTTTGGGGGAGTTGGTTTATTTCATGGCTATAGGGAAGGTTTGGGTTGCTTGGAATGTATGCAGAGAGGAATCTTTATGGGAACACATTGGAACCATTGACTTCTACATTCTCTTACAGTTCTGAGCCCACATGGCCAGAATGTTCAGTTTTTTACTAGACCACTCAGGAAGATTTCCTACTGCTTGGTTTCTCCCAACCTCCTCTTTGCTTTCCCAAAGAGGTCAGTAGTGTATCTAATAGAGTTAAGGCTTTCCATTTTGCAAAGTCTTATGAGTAGAGGATGGAAAAGCAGATGAGTTAGGGTCAGGCAGATGGGATCCTGGGGCTTGGAAGTACCTTAAAAAACCAAGGGGTCCATATCCTTGTCTTTGGGCAGATGAATGTCTGAATTAGGGAGAAGCTAAACCTCTAGTCCTGAGGCCCTGTAGCCAGGCTGAAAGGGCCTTGGGCAGGCCTTAAACATAAACAGAGAGCAGTGAATCGACCCTGACCACTCTTGTGCCTCAGTTCATTGGTAGCCATTTGGCTCTGGACTTGCACTGTCTGATCTTACGTATCTGCCATCTTTTCTCAACCCGTGTGTGAGCCTCTCCTTGCTATAGCATAGCATGGTATTGAGCACAGAGTGAGTTCAGTTGTTTGAACAGAAGAAAGAGAGAATGGGGGAGTCAGGAATGCAAAAGAAACTAACAGGGAAAAAACATACGTGGGTCATAATACCATCTATTTGTAAAGCTGCTGATAAAATGCTTTCATGTTCATCCTCATAAAAGCCTGTGAGGCAAGCAGAGCAGGTATTTCTGTTTCACAAATGTGAAAACTAGCTAAGAGTTGAACTTCTACAAGATTCCACAGATTGAAACGGAGTCTTTTGATTGAACCGGAGTCTTTTGGTTCTGAGCCTCCCTCTACCCAGATACCTTACTTTTTGTGTGGTTGATGCCCCCTTTCCACCCAGTGGGTTTGGTGTTTGGGAGGGCTAGGACTGGGCCTTCCACCAATTCACAAACTGGGTAAGGTTCATCCCTAGCACCTCATGTCCCAGTTCTCCCTCCTTGAAGCCACAAACCCTTGGGACAGGCCATTGCAATTGCTTGGTCAGATTGAGGTATAACTGATTTAAGAGAGACCAGGTTGGTAGCTGCTGCTTTGGCTTCCAGATTAAGGAATCCTGGTTTTTGCTTCTCTCATGAATTTTTCCCTTCAAATTTGAAAGGGAACATCCACCCTCATCCCCTTTTGGGGTTGAGAAACCTGAAGCTAGTAGAGATGGAGTACTTAAACAAATATAAACAAAAACAATTTAGAGTTAAAGCAGCAGAAAAGCTTTGGAGTGAAACAGATCTAGGTTCTAGGTTTCATACCCAAATGTACCATCTATTAGGCGTGACTGGACAAGTCCATTAAATTCTTTGAACTTTGGTTTCTTTATCCTTAAAATTGGTAGTTCCTATGCTGTAGGGCTGGTGAGAACTAGAGCTGTGTGCACAGAGAATGGCACGCAGTGACTTCATTAAATGCAAGTTATTAGCGTTATCATCTGTGTACTGTCAAGGGATGGACTGACCCCTGGTTGCTTTGGTGATTTGAGAACAGGAACCTCAGACCCAGACCTAGCTCTTGGGAAGCTCACCCCAGGGGCTATAGAATCGGATGCATTTGTACTTTCCCAGGAGAAGGGGGAGGATGTCTTTAAACTTTTCACTGGCTGCTGGGCCCTGGGACAAAGGGGAGACAAGCCCCAGGGCTGAGACAATCATGTCTTTATTATCTCAGATGTCTCAGGCCTGTCCCCCGCATGGAGATATATGGCCGGGAAGGCTAGCTCCATGGCCTCGGCGTGATTCCAGCTCCTAGGAATGTCTGGCTGTTTTATAGCAAATAGGATCATGCACAACAGCCCAGCATCCAGGCATCTCTGCCCCAGCGAGCTCTTTGTCTCCGCCAGCTTGTAAAACAATGGGACCTACAGCACGGTGACACAGACCGGATGGCCCTTGAGGGTCCAGCAGCCTAGCGTGGCACAGGGTAGCAATCCTGGGCAATGGCAAATCCATCCAAAGCTCTGGTCATGGGCCGGCAGTGGAGGCCTGGCCATACCCAAGGGCCACCTTTATGACCAGCTTTGCCTGGCTCAGTTCTCACTCTTAAGCCATGGGCTGTCCTGATTCTAGCCTTCTCTCCCTTTTGACCCCTTTGGGGAGCAGCTGCAGGGAGCCACTGAGAAGGCTTGTTTACAGATGCACTTGGCACAGAATGGAGAGACCAGCAGCGATGAGTCCTTGAGTTCCAACCTCCAGCTGCTTCCAGGTGCTGGGGAGACTTCCACTCTGGGCCCCAGAGAAACAAGTCCACACTGTTGTCTTTGGCTGAGGCTCCAGGAACTTGGGGATGAGGAGACCAGGAGACAGTGGGTCAGATGGCTGTCCAGGGCATCATTTATAACAAAAAGCCATGTGAGCTAGCTTTCCAGGGAGGCCTTGTGCAGGGACCAGGGGCCACAGACCCAGGCCAGGCTCTTCTCTGGGGTCCTGACAGGGGATTGGGGTCCTGAAATCCAGGGACTAGTAGTGGGTGGAGATAGTTTAATCCATTCCCTTGTCTCCTTTATTCAGGAGAAGGAATAGCTCAGAAAAGCAGCAAGAGTTCTAGCATTTTAGAGCTTTAAGGGAATTAAAGTCCACGTCTGTGGACGACTCTTCATCAGGAAGTCAGTCCACCTTGAACCTATCTAGTGCTTAGAAGGTGGCTGCGTTGAATTTTTTCTAGTGAGCGGCATGTCACTTGACATTTTTCAATGCTTCCTGCTCTCTAGGCACATACAGTAGAAGGAACAGATCCCATCCTCAAAGAGCTCACTGTCTAGAGGGGATACTGACATGTGAACAGTAGTACGTGTGGTGCAGTGTGGCATGTACCTCAGGGGAAGCACAGCGTCTGTGCAAGGGTCCCTAGCTCTTTTTTCTATAAAGTGTGTCCCATGCACAGTTGAAGTCTAGGGAGCCTGCCCTGAAACATCTGCTGGCTCAGTGATTCTCAGGATGGGGGCGTGGGGAGGCAGGTGCATTCTCGAATGTCAGAAACAGCAGTAGTGATAGCTGATGTCTGTGCAACAGGCAGTATGCTAATTGCATTAGGTGCTTTGTCTTCTCAATAGCTCTGTGAGAAAGGTACTATTTTTATTCCCCTTTTAATAACCAAGGAAACAGGTTAAGTGACTTTGCCCAAGGCACCACAGGTAGGGAGTGGTGGAGCTGGGATTATTTGACTCCCGAGTTAAACCCACTAGACTCCCCTTGGGGGTTAAGTAATAGTATAGCTAGTGGGCAAGTGGTATGTATAATTTGAAAATGCTTATTTTGAAGTCACTGTTGCTTTGATTTGTTTTTAGTCACAAGATTTACTTTGAAAAGTCAATTAACAGAAGGCAGGGCTCTTGCCCCTCCAAGGCAGGGGCCAGTAGGTTAGAGGTTGAGAACCACTTTCTTGTTAATGAACTGATGCCTCTGTGAGTGAGCTGTACTGAGCTCTGACCCTTGAGGTCACATGGGAGGGGATTTGCCTGCCTTTCCTCCCTCACTATGCTGGGGTCCCCCCCATCAAATTGTAACATGCTGTGGTTGAAAATTAGTTCCTGAGCAGCTTGAGCACCAGAAATCATAAGTCACTGAGTGTACCCTAAGTTCGGAGAGGAGAGGGTTGGGGTGTGTGTGTGGAGTGCTGCTGTTGAGCATCTGGCCCAATGGAAAGGGGAGAGTGCATGTTGCAGGTCAAAGTGAGGGGACTGGGAGAGGGAACTTTTTTTTTGGACATCTGTGTGCATTGTGGCTCACTTCTCACAATAGCCCTTCAAGGTACAAATGGGGAAGCTGAAACTGAGGTCACACAGCTAGAGAAGAACTTAGAAGTGGTTCATACCCATATATCTGTGCAACTTCAGCTTTCAGGCTTTTTCCACTCTGCCATGACTGTTCATTTGAAGAGCAAGTCTAAAGTTCCCTCCTTCTCATCCCTTCTGATGTGAATGATTGAGCTGTCCCCTCTTTCAGCCTTCTTCTTTCAAGACTGAAGCATTCCAAATTCATAGAGGCAGCCCCACATCCTCTCGGTCACTTCTCTGGATCCACTCCAGCTCCATGATGAATCAGAGGGGCAGCAACTCGCCCTGTCCTGGCTACGATAACCATCAGCCATTCCTGAAGCTTCCCAGGTGGCTCCAGCCGCTGTCCAAGAAGGTGGGGGAGGTGCTGGAAGGAGGGAGGAGGAGAGATGGGAACACCCAGAACACTCCAAGAAGAGTGACCCAGCACATTCTAGTGTCATCCAAACCTGATGGGACCAGGAGCCAGTCTGAACCTACAGCACCATCCTGCACACCCCAACACACACACACTCCCTCACTCTTAAAGAGCCAGTGCTGCTGAGGATGACTCCCATCGCCATCCCTTACAGACCTTCCCAGGCCATGGAGCACTTCCCCATTCAGTCCTTCACGGGGATAGTGAGCCTGTGTAGAATGGAGGCTCTGGGATTAGATCCAGGTCCAGTCCTGGCTCTGCCATTATTTTCCTCTCTGTTTTACAGGTGGCATTTAGAGGTTTAGTAACTTGCTCAGATTGCCCAGGCCATCAGCAGTGGAGCTGGAATGAGAACCTGAGTCTTCTGATGCCTTGAAAGGGGCTTAATGAGGAAGGAAGGGAGAAGCAGCATCTGCAGGGCTCTGGTTAGGTGTTAGTTAAAGTCCTGCTTAGGAATCTGCTTGTTTCTGTTTATTTTATGATCTGTTTATTTTCCTTCAGTTTCCTAGTAAAAGATCTTTTTGAAAAATACCTCCCTTTTTTGGCTGAACTAAAGAGGAAAAGGACTCATCTACACATCTACACCTTGGTCCAGGCTAGATGTTCTAGAGCCAGGTGTGTGGTGCAGCCCAAACAGGGTTCAGATGTGAATTGTCAGCCCCTTCCTGCTGTGGGCAGGAACCTAACAGCCTGTCTGGCAGGCTCAGAGCTGGGCCTAAAGTTGTCTGCCACACCAGTCAGGGCAGGGGGATGGCAGGGAGGGCTGCTGTTTCCAGCTATGTGACTCCAGCCTTTCTCACCCTCTCCCTTAGAGAGGAAGTTCAGTCTACACAGTGACGTATAGGTCCCCAGCAGAACAACAGAGTTCAGCTTAGCCTAGCCAGAGACAGATAGTGCTACTTTGTATGGCTTCCCCTTTGGTCCAGGAAACATCAAAGGGCTAGGCTAGCAGCAGGCTAAGGGGAAGGAAGAGCCTGGAGGGGCTAGAGGGAGGGGCCCTGGTGGCACATTACATCCGAAGACCTGGGCTCTTGTTTTAGGCAGGTCTCTTCCCTTCTCTGGGCCTTGGTCTTTATATCTGTAAAGTGAAGTTGAATCAAACACCTGCCTCTCAGCTGGTTTATCCACCAAGAAGTATTTATGTTTGTTCCATGTCATGGTAATCAGTAAATAGCCAGTGCACTAAAGTGGTTTAGTGTTGGCTGGACCCACAGTTGGTAGGTGCTCAGTAAATGGTGGCATTGAGTGTTGATGAAGCTGCTCAGTGGTGGCTTTCCAAAGTAGATGGTCCATGGAGGCTCCAGTTCCTGACCCTGCAAAGTCATTTTTTGCCTTTATCCCTGGCAGGAGGCCTGTGAGGACCTGGAAGGTAAGGAGAAGGGACCTGAGTAAGTGAGGAGCCAAACTGAGGTTAGAGGGTTTGGCTAAAAAAGGAACTGCTCCTAGACTAGGGCTGATGAAGGTAGAATTGATCTGGCCTCAAGAAAGAGGGAAGACATGAGGAGGGACTTGTCTGGCATCTAAATTCTCCCAGGGTATGCTGAGTTGAGCTAATTAAGTTCAGAAGAGTCACTTCCTGGTCTGGGACCCTGTCTGTGGCAAAGCTTATCCTGGGGACCCCTCTTGCCTCCCTTGGCACAATCTCCCCCATTTGTTAATCTGTGGGCCTCAGTTTATTTCTTCTCTTGGGTCCCCCTTTACCTTCTCTATTTTGGGAAGGTCTAAGGAATTGGCCATGCCCTGCCTCAGTCACATACGCAGACTGTTTTCTGGCTAGATTGTAAGCTCCTTGAGGGAAGCCTCTGGGCTTCCATGTCCAGAATGAAACCTCTAATCCTTGGGACCTGACCAGAAGGCCCAGCTCATCCTGGCTCAGTTGATAGGCTGGCCAAGGTGGTACAAGCCTGAGTTGGGCCCCTTCCCTCACAGGTGGCATTGGGGGGGGGGTTGGAGTATGTGTGCTGATTCAGAATACGTGGTTCCTTGTGTCCAGCTTCCTCTTCCTGGCTGGCCCAGTGCTTGGGAACAGTGGCTGTCTTTCTGGGGCAGCCAGGGCGCAAGGCCAGAGTGTGCTCTGTCGGGCACTGTCAGCTCTTCAGCAAGCCCCGGGCCTCTTAACCTGGAGAAGGCCCTGGGTTATTAGTGTTGTTCTTGGCGGACCACCGGCCCCTCAGCAAACAGGGAGGCGAGTGTGCACCCGGCCTGGGCCTGTTTGTCTTGGCCTCGCCAGGTGGGGGATTAGCTCAGCTGGGCTGCTAATTGCCTCCGAAGTGCTGGCCGGGATGCTGACAAGGGCTGGGCCTCTCTTCCCCTCCTCCCCCAGCAGGCACTATGCCAGGCTTGGGGGCCTGGCCCAGAAGGGTCCTTTTTTCCCCGTCAGCTCCTGCTTGGCCTAGACCCTTGAGATGCGGGCAGGGGGTCACCAGGGCTGGTGGTTCAGGAAGGAGTGGGGGGAGATGCCTATGAAGTCATCGCCTAGGCTAGGCAAGGCCACACTTCCCACACTCCTCCCCTATATCCCTGAGCGCTGCCTCCCCCGCCCCCCCCTCAGACTCCTTACCTCACGCCTTCTCTTGAAGCTCAGCACTTTCTCCTCTTACTAGGAAGCTGCTGGGCTCCTCTGCCCAGATGCCCTCCACCCCAGTCACTGCCCCTAGGCCCCTTAGCCTCTTTGTTGTCTCTCCCTCTCTCTATGCCTCTGTCTGTCCTCCCACTCTCTGCCTGTTCCACACACTTAGCCTTTTTTGCCCCCCTCACTTCCTTAGTCCCCCATACTTTCCCTTCTGCCTTCCATTTTCCTGTGTTCTTTGGCCCTTCCTTGGTCCATGATTGACCTCAAACTCTGCCCCTGGTGTTCCCTAAACTTGCCTTGGTCTTCTTGTCAGGAAGAGGCTGTGGGAAGGAGGTCTTCTTTATCACTGCATTTTCCCTGCTCCCCTAGAGACCTTCAGGTCTGAGCTCTGAGGCAGCTGTTAAGCATGGAGCTTCTCTGCATGTGTCCCCAGTCTAGGAGCCTCAAAGGCCACTCATTCAGCTGTCATCTGGGCTCCTTTCAGCCTCACAGGTATAGCTCTGACACTCCCACCTCCACTCTGACTCTACCCTCCCTGGGTCATCCCCTGTCCTAGCCCTGCATCTCATCCCCACTGGGACCTTGGTTCAGCCCCTCTGGCTGGTGCTTAGGGCAGCCTAGACTTGCATGCTGCTGCCCCTGGGAGTCTCTGTTCTTCTTCTTGTTGATCTCTGCCCTGAGAGATCTCCTTGCTTCTGCCCTCTGGGACGGGTCTAAAGTGGGACCACAGCCTGGAGGCACTGCCTTCAGTGCCTAACCTGTTCACACTGTCTCTGCTCTTCTGTTCCATACTCTTTTTTTTTTTTTTTTTAACGGGAGGTCCTGGGGATCGAACCCGGGTCCCTCCATATGGGAGATGGACACCCAACCATTTGAGCCACATCCGTCCCCCTCCATACTCTTTTTGACCTCTAATCCTAAATTCCTGAAAAGGGAATAGTAATTAGATTAATAGCTGCCACTTATTGAGCTTTATGTATATTATTTAACATCCCCAAGAAATAGGATCTTTTATTATTTGAAGGGGGAGGGGGTATATTACTGATGAAGAAATGAGTTCCAGAGAGAGAAAATGGATTGCATTGGTTTCGTAGTTAGGAAGTTAGCACAGGATTCACACCCGGGTCTGTCTGATTTCAAAGTCTGGGCCCTTTTCAGTTGTATAAAGTAGTTGGGTGTGGACATCTTTGTCACTTTGATCCACAGCCTGGACCCTCTACATCACCAGTCCCCTTTTCTTGCCTTTGACTTCTTGATTTGATGATGAGGTGACCTTTTCTGTCCACCTGTATGTACTCCAGACCCCATGCCCCTCTGCTTATTATTCTCTTTTACTACTTTCCTCACCCCCTAGGTCTTCACTAACTCATGTGTGCTCCCTGCTGTCCTGAAAGCACTTTTCCTTCATCTTTTTTTTTTTTTTTTTTTTTAATAGTGATAAAGGGAGGGTCATTTAATCAAGAAGTAGAATACAGTACCAATTGCATATGACTCCAATAATGGAGCTTTAAAATACATGAAATTAAAAAATGACAGATCTACAGAAGGGGTGAAATCTACAAATAGAGAAATTCCTTTTTCTCAATAATCAGTAGAATATTAGACTTCCTTCAGCTTTTTTACCCCACTAAACTTCTGGAAAGTCAAGCACACATAGCAGCCTGCTGGGTATCATGTGGCTAGCTGTTCCCAGGTTGGTGTGGATTTACTGGAGAAGGTAGAGGGAGAGTGGGTGAGTTGGGGGCAGGCCATGGCCTCCTTTTAGATAAGGATAAGGACTTCATTCAACTGGAGGTTTCTGAGAAGCCACCCTGGGTCTCCCCATCAGCACGCAGCCTGCTGGCTGTGGCTTTTGACTTGAATTATGGACTCCTTATCCTGACTGGGCCCTAATCCTGAAGTTTGCTTTAGCCATAGGCCTTGGATCCCTCTGTCCCTGGACAGGAATTAAGTTCTTTCCGATTGTTCTCTACCTCTTATGTCAGCACCCACTTCACTGGGACCTCTGTCATTGTATTCGTTTGCCATCTCCATGTCAACACTTTTGAGAAGTTCTGATCAGCTCATTCAGGCCAAGGTTTAAATAGCTGGTCATGGCTCAGTGAGATGCAGATATGGCCTCTGTGAAAATGGTGGGACCTCAGACAGCATGCAGCAGGAGGGTCTTTTCCTTGTGGCCCCCAAACCAGTTATTCAGAAGAAACAGCAAAGGAGGTTCCATATCTAGAATTTGCTCTTCTTCACCTGCTTTCCCCATGTCTTTCCCAAAGTCTCTTTTCTCCCTCTTCTACAAAAAAGTCACTGTCACAAATGCAGAATAAAGAAATAATCATTTTATCGTGCTTCTGACTATGTCATGGGGATGTCACAATGGCAAGGAGCTTAGTATAAAAAGTGGATGATGGGAGCAGCAGAGAGGGGTAGCAGCATCCAGAGCTGAGGCTGGGCCAGCTCTAGGCCTCAGAGGGCAGGGATCACCACTGCCTTGGGAGAAGACTAGTGGAGGGGATTTTGGGCAGGACCCTCTGGCCAGTTTCCAGGTGCCTGTGGGACCAAAAGTTGTGTATTATGCCTGAGGCCTGTGCCAGTTCCTCCTGCCCTTTATTTGGGGGGCAGTTTGGAGCTTGGCGTGTCCATGGAAGCTCCATTTTCTTGGAGCTGTGGATCCCTTTTGGCCTTTGGAGTGATAGTGGTGGTAGGGCTGGGCCTGGCAGAGGTTCCCAGAATCTGGTCTGATTAACCGAGGCCATGACCCTTTGGAACCCAGGAGGATCAGCCTTGAGGAACCCCCAGGCAGGCAGAAAGGTGAAGCCTATGATTGGCACGGACGCCTTTCATTTCTTTCTGAGGCAGTGTCCATCACACCAGCATCCAACATGGACCCACTGTTCCCCCACTCTGGGGACAAGACTTGGGGGGTGGGGGAGAGTGGCTCAACCCTATTCTCTGGAGGGAGAGGGAGCCCCCACTGCTTCCTTTGGGTCTGGCTTCTGCCATGAAGGGTTGTATTTTTCCTGGCACTGAGCAGACAGCTGAACTGAGCCCACCAGAGGAGCAGAGGGCCCAGCTGGGCAGCTGCAGGGACAACTTAGGTGGCTGTGGCTCAGCTTTCATCCACATCAGAACTGCCCGCCTCAAGATTCTCTCCACAGTCAGCTCCAGTATCTCACTCAGTTTTGACCTCCTCCTTGGATGGACATTGAGCAGAGAGCTTGGCTGGGGTCTAAGGATATTGACCCTCTCTTCATTAGAAGCCAACACCAGAAGGCACAAACCACAAGGCCTAGAACAGAGTTTCTGCAGGCTGGAGCTTGTATGCTGAATCTGGAACTTTGAACCCAGACATTGAACCTTGGAGCCAAGAGCTTGAGAACCCCAAACCAGGAGCCCAGAGCCCTGATGTGGGGCAGCTTGGAGACTGGACAGGGACTGAGCAAGAGTCTCCCTGCCAGTGAGTTCTTCTGGTGAGTGGGAAGTGGCCGGGCCAAGGCCTGGGCCTTGTTCTGCATGTCTGCTCCCAGAAGGCTGGGCTGGGCTCCTGGTGGTCAGACAGGTGCTCAGAGTCAGGCCCAGGCTGCTGCTGCTGCCTCTTGGGGACTCTCCTTTGGTACTCATGGTACCTGGGACCTCAGAGACGGGGAGGTCCTGAGGGCAGGGGAGGGTGCTCAGCTGCTGAGACCTCACTTCCTCAGCCTTCCAGCTGGTCACCTCGTCCCTCAGAGCCCTCCCTGCCCTCAGGAAGCATGCAGGCTCCCGCTCAGCCTGTGGTCTGTGGCTCCTGTTGCTTCTCTACCCTTTTCCTCCAGCCAGAGCCCATTCCCAGGCTCGGAGCCAGGGACACCTGCCGTTTCTTGCCTTTGGGTAGAGGAGCCAAAGCAGGAGGGCTCTTCCAGCTCTGCCTTTTCATTTAGTTCAGTGTGACCTGGGTAATTGCCCTCTTAATGAAAAATAGGCATAAAAATCTTGGTCCCAGGGTTGCTGTGATCAAATGAGATGCCCAGTCCAGGGCCTAGAACATAGTATTTGCTCAGTAAGTTTTGTTAAGCGAGTAAATAATGGTTGGCAGTGGACTTTTTTTTCTTTTCACACCCTTTGTTCTCCAAGTGTTATGTTCCTATCTATGTGTGTGGGATTTTCTTTCTCTGTTTCATAGAGGAGCAGCACAGTGAGGAGGTGACTTGGATGGGGAGGGGACATTATTGCAAAGGCCCAGCTGGGATCTCTGATCCAGGGCAGCAGCCTCTGCTCCTGCCTGGGAGGGCCTGGGGGATGGGTGGGGGTAGATTCCCCTGTGAGGGGAGAGGCTGGGCTTGGGATGGTACTGTAGTCTTCTCATCTGCTCTTCCTGCTCCACGTGGAAGGCTCCACAGAGATGACCCTCCAGCTGCCCGTGTGAGGGTTGAAATTAACGCCTTGCTCTTGGCCTGGTAGCTGTTCATTCCCTTTCAGGGGGCTAGAGAAACAAGGCTATCAGGCTCAGGCTGCCGGGGTTCCTGCATATGTGGGAGTGGAGAGTTGCAGCTTCTGTCACGATGGCACCAATTTTCCCCACCATGAGGCTACCTCCTTCCCCTAGATGGCAGGGTCAGTAGCCATGTGGCTCTAACACCTCTCGTTACCCACCTTAAGTTTGAAGTAGAAAAACGGGGACAGGTAACAACTGAGTGGTCAGTAGCAGCCACCTGTGGACAGTCAGAGGCAAGGTCCCTTTGGTCAGTGGCAGCCACAGAGGCCCAGGCTTTGGGGAGGCCCCAGTTGGTGCCCTTGGGGTCACCTGCCTGGTTTTGGCAATAAATAACATGAGGACCCAAAAACCAAACCAAAACAAAAAATACAACCAGTATCTTTTGGGGTAGGTGGTGGGGGACTGTTTAAATTATCGGTCTTCCCCGGGCCGCTAGGTGGTTGCTGGGCACGTGGCTGGCAGGCAGTCATCGACACGTGTGTAACTCTACAAGCCGCTGGCATTGCCGGCACTTGACGAAGCAGCACCAGTGGAATTTGCAGCTGCAGCGTTCAGCCAGCTCTACCTGTGCAGTGTGGAAGCCACGGCCACAGCACAACAGCTCACAGCCATCAATGGCTTTGGACGTCTTGTTACACGTGCGGCCCCTTGTGCCCAGCACGCCGCTGCGCAGGTCCTGCTCGCAGAAGTCTGGGCTGGGCTCCAGGTACACCAGGTCCTCATCTGTATGTGGCTTGAACTGTGCGTTGCGTGGCACCAGCGCCTTGGAGGAGCCCACTCGGCGTGGCTCCACCTCAGTGGCACCATCAAACTTCTCCTTCAGCGTGTGGCCCACCTGGCGGAAGGGTGGCACAGCTCGCCAGCACGTCTTTACCTCACAGGAGCCCGACACCCCGTGGCACTTGCACTCCACCCGCATGTGTGTCAGGATAGCCTGTGGGGAGGGGCAAGGAGAGGGGCCATTAGGAAATGTCAGTGGAGGCTGGGAAGGGACCCTGGGGGGGGGTCAGACGGTGGGGGCATGCCGGCAGAATCGGAGGGAGATTTACTGTCATACTTCCCCTGTATATAGCACCTACTATTTGCCGAGCTGGGCCAGTAGGAAGTGCTGGAGGACAGATGAATGAGATATTGTCCCTGCCTGTGGGACACTTGGAGTTACTGGAGGAGAGAGCCGTTAGACGGCAATGTCCTATGAAACAATGAGTGACAGGTGATACGGGGGAGAACATTGCTGCATCTAGTCTTCACGGGAACTGGGAAAAGCAGGTATTGAGGCAGAGGACTTCATAGCTAAGCACATGATATTTGTGTTGACACAGAAGGGGTCACACATCCTGGCTCTGCTACTCACTTGGGTTGTGTGTGTGTGTGTGTGTGTGTGTGAGAGGTGGATACACATGCATGCATATGTACATGTGTAGGGTGGGGCCTGGGGGCCACATGTGCTGTGCTGAGGGCCACTTAACACTGCTCTGTAACACTCACCTGTCTGCTTCGCCCCCCTGTCCCGTCCACACCCCACTAGCCTGTGGCCTCCTTGCTACCAGGGTCTGGGACCTGGTCACACCTCCTCCAGGGGGTGTCTGGTGCGGGTTAGAGACCAAAAGGTTTTCCAAGTGGTCATGCGTGTAGGTTGAAGGGGGTTCTCTGCCATATCCATCCCTACTCCCCTGGTGACGGTGGTGGGCAGGGAGAGCCACGCTACCTTCCTGCCGGCCTCATTGTTGTGGAGGTTCATGAGGGCCCGGCTGGATGAGGCCCCTTTGCTTCTCTCCCGCACGTCCACAAACGACTGTGAAAAGGCTACGCCGTAGGCGATGTTGTCGGAGCATCCTGACCACTGGAAGCCTGGGCACGGGGTGTAGAGAGGCTCGCGGGTTACTGAGGGCCAGGGCCCCAGGCTCTGCCCTCCCGCACCGACCACCCCCTGCACTCACCCTGTGGGCTGACCCCTTGTACTGTTCGGTCACAGCCACACTTCTCCAGCTCCCCGCTGCTGCATGCCCGTGTCACTGCGAAGGCCACACCTGCCGAAGAGATGGCGTACACAAAGGCCGCCTCTCGAGTCCCTGTGGGGAGGCAGAGGGCAGGGCTGGGTCCCAGTGCCCCTCCCAACACCCTCTTTGTTGGGGGGGACGGGGGAGAATACATGAGGCCCGAATGGTGGAGGCCCGTAGAGCAGGGCAGGCTGGACTCCCGTGAGCCAGGCCTGGTTGGCGCCCATCCTTATCCTACTGGTAGCTGAATATACACGTACTCTGCTCTCAGGTTTTTAAAGGCACTGGTCATTTAATCCTTACAACCACCCCGTGAGGTAAGCACTGTTTTTACCCCCATTTTCTGAGAGGTTAGGCCGCTTGTCCAAGGTCACACAGTATGTGGTTGAGCCAGCAGACATTCTGGCTTCAGAGCCTGTGCTCTTAGCTACTGTGGAATACTGTTCTCACAACCTCGCCAGAAGATTAGAAGCAAGACAGTACGCTTGGAGTGGTGTTGGGAATTGACTTACCCAAGTCTACAGGGCTTTGAAGCAGCAGAGCTGGACTATCAACCCAGGCCTGGCTTCCTCTAAAGCAGGGGTTCTTAACCATTTTTTTTGTTCCATGGACCCCTTTGCCAGTCAGGTGAAAACCATGGACCCCTTCTCAGAATGTAGCGCCAGATGGTTTTATGACACTCAACATTGAAGGTCAGAAAAAATAAAGATAATAAGTTCTTTTCAATTCAAGCTCACGGACCCCCTGAAATCTTTCCACGGACCCCCTGGTTAAGAATCCCTGTTCTAAAGCCCGTTCTTTTTCCCTGTCCCCCAGCCGGCTCCACTGGGCTGAGGGGGTCCCCTGCCCCCAGCCCTTCCTTCTGAAGCTGGGCCCATTTCAGAAAATGTCTTAGGTGTCCTTATAACTTTGAGTCAATCACAACAACAGCTGTTACCACTAACACAACTACTGCTGACTGTTGGGTGCCTGTTAGCACGAGCCCTCTATCACCAGAGCACTTTACCAGCCCCATTTTACAGATGAGGAAGTGGAGGTTGGGGAAGTGGTAGAATCAGGACTCAAACACAGGTCTGTCTACCTTGGCTGCCTGTTCCTTTCCTTCTACCCCATGGCTTCTCATTATATTTAGGTGCCTGACCCCCCACCCCCCCCACCTGGGTGCCTGAATGAGTGTTTTTATCCTCTCCTAGGAACTGCCTGCGTAGAACCATGCCTCGGGTGTGTGTGTGTGTGTGTGTGTGTGTGTGTGTGTGTGCGCGCGCGCATGCGCGCAATGCATGTGCACATGGCTGAATGCTTGACTGGGTGTGTGACCAGTTGAGCCCTTCTCCTCTCCTAGGCCCTGTGAGGGCCTCTGTGTGCCCGTGACTGTCCTTCTGTCTCTCGCTGGAGTGTCTGTGTCCGCAGGAGTGGAGGGGGCAGGCTTTGGCCTCGTGGTTAGCAATTACCTCCGCGGCACCCAGACCTGTGCTCTTGGCTGCCCTGGGGAGCAGCCACCGTGGTCAGACGGAAACAATCACCTCCTCTGTGTCTGTGTCTGTGGCCAGAGGCAGCAGAAGCCGAGCACCGGGGTGGGTGGCAACTCCGCCCCTTATTCAGGACGCCCTGTTCTTGGTTTGGGCCTCGAGCTGGGGATGCTGCCCACCATGGCTCTCCATTACCCACTCTCTGTCCCGGCCTGGCCACTCTGGGTCAGCATCGGGGGGCTTGGCTGGAGCAATGGAGCCCTGACAGCCTGAGACCGAATCTTCTCCAAGTGAATTGAGGTTAATAGCAGGATCATGTTGGTTGGTTTTGTGCTGTGGCCGCCCAAAGAGAGACAACTTCAGTTTCTGGTATTTCTGGTATTTCCAGGCTTGAACCAGCACAAATCTTTGCCCCAAAGACCAAGGGGGAAGGGAAGTAAAACTGGGAGATAGGGCTGATGGGACCCAGTGGGGAGGCCCAGCTCTTGGCCTTGCATGGTTCTGCCTCCTCTGCTTGGCTCTCAGCAGCCCCGTTACGCCCAGTTCAGGGCTGACCTCCTCCTGGAGCACTGGTAGCCACTGGGGTGCAGGGCTCCCTGTGAGGTTGTTTAGGGAGCCCTCTGCCTCACTCCCTAAACCAACATCCATCCGCTGGACTTCAGCTTCCCCCTTGCTCTGACCTCAAGGACTCCTTGGCCAGGGACACCATGGTTTACACAGTTTGGGAGTGATTGGGCCTGAGGAAAAGATTCTGGAAGGAAGAAAATAAAAAGAGCCAAAGTTTATAGAAAACTTACTATATGCTGGGCATTATCTAAGCACTTTACATATATTAATTTATATTCTCTTCACAGCAACTCTATGAAGTAGATACTTTTAGCCCTTATTTTACAGATGAGGAAACTGAGGCAAAGAGTAGCTAAGCAACTTGTCCAGCAATACCCAGCTAGAAAGTGGTAGAGTCAGGATTTCAACTCAGTCTGTCTCCAGAGCTTTCAACCTCTACATCATCCTGCCTCACGGAAGCCGTGACCTCCCTGGGAATACACATGCAGTCGCTTTCTTACCACCTCCCATGTACGAAGTTGAGAGGGTTTCCTTAGGTCAACCTTAAATCCCACATGCTGTAGGACAAGCCCAGTTCCTTTGTGGGCTCTTTACCGGAGTATGGTGAGCAGTTGGCCTGTGTCCAGCTCAGGAAGCCCAGAAGGCCTGGAGAATGTGGCCAGGCCACCTTGCCCCTAAAGCTGATGAAATGGCTCCTCCAGCCTTCTCCACCTGGCCCTGTGTCCCAGCTCTTTGACTCTGGTGCTGTGGCCCCCCCCTCCCCCCAGCTCTTCACCCCTGCCTGGAGCCTGGGTGCCAGGGCTGAGGCCTTGCTTGCTAGTGGAGGACCCTGGCTGGGCTTGCTCTCCTCAGAGGCTGCTCAGACACGGAAAAAGGATTGTGATGTGCCTGTGAGTGTAGCAGTGGGGAATTCTGTAGTGAGGTGGCGGATAACTCCTCCTGGAGCCAGGCCAGAGTAAAGCAGGACTCTAAGGTGCTGGCAACCACCCTGCGACCATCTTTCTTTTCCATTAAGCCATTTGCCCCGTCCCACACCCAACTCCATTCTTCCTGCTGCTTGCTCTTCCCGGAGCACCTCCTTTTCCCCAGCCCACAAGTCCAAATCCTGTGTGTCCTCTGGGCCTGCTTCAATGCCATCTTTTTCAAGGTGCTGCCTGTGGCTGTGAATTCAGAGTTGTCCTGTTGATCCAATAAGAGCTACTCTTTCTGGAGGCCTACTCTGTGCCAGGGCCTTTCCAGACATTGTCTAAGGCTCATAACAACCTGTAACCAACTCCAGCTCTACTCATAGAGGAAGAAAGTGAGGCTTAGTGGCTTGCCCAGGCCCCCTCAGCTGGTAAGTGGCCAAGCAGGAACTGGAACCCAGGCTGTGGACTTAAGGCCCAGGCTCTTCTGGGCATGTTGCATATGCTGTCTCTTCCCGACATTGGAAGAAAGGACATTTGAGTAGGAAGGAATGTTTGGGGGGGAACAGGCTGAGACTGAGTTGGGCTGGCAAGAGAGCCATGGGCACTTTGATCCTCTGGGCACCAGGCAGGGGTCTGGTGGGAGTGAGGCAGTGGCCATAACTTGGGCTGTTTCTAAAGCAGACCCAGTCGGAGTCCTCGGGAGGTGGAGCATGATAGGCCTCGGTCTCCGAGAAAGACCTTATCTCCTATCTTCTCCCCATCCATACCCCCAGCCTGCCTTTCCAATTTCTGTTGCTTTCCTCTTACCCACAAAAGCTCACCTCTTCTTGAAACCACCTCCAGGAAGCCTCTTTGGACTTAAGAGGCAGTAAAGGACAGGGGAAAGAGTACAGGCTTTGGAGCTAGACCATGCTGTACTAGACTCTTCCTAGCAGTGTGAACTTCCTTTCCAAGTCTCATTTTCCCCAACTCTACCGAGGAGACAATGATGCTGCCCTGGCAGGCCAGACCCTAGCACTTCTCCCACACTTTCTCCCACCCCTACAGACTTCCTGGGACCCCAGGTGCTCTCCCAGTGTGCCCACCCCATGTGATCAGTGTTGGGCTGCAGACTCTTCTCTTCTAATTGTCATGTCCTGGGCCAGGCTGGCCCTCATACTTCTCCCCTGGCCCCCCAGCACCCAGGACAGCTTGGGCATGGAGCAGGTTGTTCACAGCTACATGGAGACAGAGTTGGATATTGGGAGAGAGCTTGGGTGCTCAGCTGGGCAGGCCTACGTTCTAATCTAGTGGCTCTGCACTAGATACATGATTTCAGGTTTCTTGCTCATAAAATATGGCTAATAATAGTACTTACATTATCAGGTGGTTATGAAGATTGAATGAGATAAAATATTTTAGTCTAGTCCCTGGCACATGGTAGGCACTTGATACATAGCAGCTGTTGGGATTGTAGGGTGGTAATGCCATTTTGTTCATTTGCTAACTAATATCAGCTAGGCCTGTACCCTTTAAGGGTTATCGAGTTGACTGTGTGTTTGCCATTGGACTAGAAGCTTCCTTAGGGCAGAGTTACTTCCTTCCTTGCTTGCTTGCTCCTTAACTGAACATTTATTGATACAATGGAGAGAACACAGGTTTGAGTCACAACCCAGGACAGAAAAGCACTGACTTCTTAAATTCAGCCTGGTGTGACCTAGATTGGTGTTAGGCCTGGGGAAAGTAGACGGAGTTGGGGCTCTGGAGTCAGAGACAGGTCTCCCAACCATAGCAGCCAGAGACTGGAGGGGCCTTGGGACAGGGACTTGATCAAGGTCACAGAGCAAGACAGCGGTAGAGCCAGGAGGAGGCCCAGTGTTGTCCACCGACGAAGGAGAGCAAGAGCTTCTATCACCTTTCCCGCTTCTCCCTGCCTTGCTCAGGCCAGCCGACTCTGACTGTTGAAACTTGGCCAGGCTTGAGGGTGTCCTCTCCCACCCTCAAACCCTTTCATTCATTCAACACACATGTACAGTTTATCTACTATGTGTATTCTTCTGGGCACTGGGGTCAAGCTAGTGACTAAACCACACAAAGGCCATCCCTCATCTGGCCCTTAGTGCCTGCCACCTCCCCTTTCCCGGCTGCCCCAGATGCCATCTCTACCCAGTTCCTGGTAGTTTTTTCTGCCTGGAGCACACAGTTTGGCCCTAAATTACACATTGTCCTCATCGTTCACCATTACGTCACTGTCCGTCTTGCCTCCATAGGCCAGGAGCAGGGGTGGCCTCCACTGTTTGGGAGTGGAGGGAGCAGTGGAGTTGGAGGCTGAGACCTGGGACAATGCTGTAATAAGGAGATCTGCCCCTGGGGAGCCCTGAGACAGTAAACTGGCCCCTCACAGACATCAACTCTCTGTATCCTCACTGGAATCCTAGGATTGTCCCCATTTTACAGGGAGAATACTAAGGCTTAGAGATGGGATGAACCTTGCCCAAGATCTCATAGCCAAGAAGTGGCAGATACAAGATCTGGGTGCGTGACCACCCTCTGCCTGCTGAGCCTCCTTTCCCAGCTGTCACAGGGGAACCAGACTCTACCTCACAGAGCTGTGAAGATGAGCTGATACAAGACCGCACATAGTGGGCCCTCAAAAACGGGGGGTCCTTTACTTCTATAAGCATGGCCTGGATCCTGTGAGGGAGCTGTTAGCTCTGTCCTCTTTCATGGTCTGAGGCCATGACCCATCCAGGCAACTCCAGGAGCTGGGGGTCGAGAGGCCTGCACAGGCTGGCTGCTGCTGCTGTGGACAGTGATGCTGTCGAGGATGATGACAGCAGCTGGTGATGACTGACAGCTCTTCTGGGGTCAGGGTCTACTTGGTGCTTCACATGCATTATGTCACTGAATCTTCATGGCAGCCCCATGAGGTAAGCGCTAGTGCTGGCACCATTCACAGGTAAGGGCACTGAGGCTGGGAGGAGCGAAGTCACTCGCCCAAGGTCATGTTTGCCCTTGCTCCCCCTCCATCTGCCTCATCACCCCCTGGGTTTTCTGAAAGCCAGTGTTTTGCCCTTATGCCTTGGGTTGGATGAGTCTCCTTTCCTTTTGCTTAGTGGAGACAAGTTAAGAATTTTCTATGAGGAATTTTACCAGGGAAGAAAAGCAAAAGTACAAAAGTGGGGAGATGGATGAATGGGCAGAGCTCAGACTCCTCCTCCAAACATTACTGAGGTCTGCCTGGGGTGACTGGCCTGGCCTCAAGGCACCCTGACTCAACGCTCCAATGGGCCTGGACATTTGATCGAGCCACTCAGACTAGAGCCTGGAGCAGTTCCAGCCAGCCTGGCAGCATCCTCAGTGTCTCTCAGAACTTGCTGGGCACCCTCTCCTTGGTTCTTGCCTCCCTAGGTAAGGAAGGTATTTCTCTATAGGGTCCCAAGAACCCTCACTGCCTTCAGGAGGCCCTGATCTATGTGCCCCCTTCCTTGACCCTTCAAGTCCTCATTCCTGAGCTGCTTCCTGTCAACAGAGGACAGCCATTCACTGTCTCCTCCATGCTAGGCCCTGCCCTGCTGTGGACCTGGGCCTGGCCCCAGCCCTGGCTGGGGAGACATCACCCTTGCCTTCAAAGAGCTCAAAGTTCAGTGATGGTGGAAGTGGGGAGACAGGCATCACAGTTCAGTCCACAAGGTGCAATAAAAACAGTGTGAACATAAACGGTGTAGATGGAAATGTAAATATATATAAATACACGAGTGAGAAGGCAAATGGGCTAAAAATGTAAAGTTGGTGAATCTGGGTAAAGAGAATATGGGAATTCCTTATATTAGTTTTGCAACTTTTCCTTAAGTTTGAAATTATATCAAAACAAAGTTACCAAAAAAAAACAAAAAACAAAAAACAACAACAACAAAAAACAAAATAAAACAAACCCAGCCAGGATTTAGAGCCCAAAGGAAGAAGCAACCACCTGTCTGCAGGGAAGGCTTGTGGAGGAGAGAGCTGCTAAGCTGGTAGAGAAGAGGGGTGGTTATTTGGGGCAGAGGAAACATGTGCAAAACATGGAGGTGGGAAAGGTCCGGGCATATGAAACTCTGCTGACTTACCCACAATCCATCCAGAACACGCTCAATGAACACCCACTGTGAGCTCAGGGTGTGCTGTTTGAGCCTAGTACCTGGGCCTTGTCGGACAGGCAGTCATGGGCCCTCGGCAGTGGGCACCACCATCCCAGGAGATCCTCCACTCCCAGGCTGTTTGCTGGGTCTCCACTTCTTTTCCAGAGCAGTGAAGTTCAGCAATGCCAAGCATGATCAGACCTCTTTGGCCCCTGCCAGCTCCCAGGAGATTGGCTTCCAAATTTCTATCACAGTTGGTTTCCAACAACATCCAAATGGTTTGCCACAAGTTGGGCAGCCCTTGCTGTCTCGGACCACAGGTGCCAAGACAAAGGTTGGCCCAGGCAACCCCTTTCTGCTGCTGGCACAAGTCAAAGGGCCCTCTTGACTGTTGATGGCCCAGAAGTGTCAGTTTCATGTTCAGGAAGTAGAAAAAGAGGCCACTGGTTTAGAGCACCTTCCTCTAGGGCAGGGGCTTGACCTGGCGACCTTTCCAGGAGCCTTCCAGTTCTATCGGGACTTTCTCTATGCCCTGGTCTACCTTCCTTTGGCTTAATGCCTTCTTAACTTTCTGCTCTCAGCTGAGGGTCTCCCTCCTTGAGGACATCTTCCCTGACCACTCCACCCCTGGCCAGGGGAGATGTCTCCTTTGTGCTCCTACAGGCTCCCTCGCCTCCCCTATCATGGCATTTTCTCATCCTGGAAAAGAGCACAGACTCTGGAGCTGGTAGCCTGGGTTCAAGTCCTGGCTCTGCCACTTTCTAGCTCTGTACCTTGGGCAAGTTACCCAAGAAGAAATTGGGCAATATGCCTCAATTTCTTCTTTTGCAATATGCCTATCTCAAAGGGAGTTAATATTGCTTAAAGCACTTAAAACTGGGTCTGGTCAGCCATTAGAGCTCCTGCTATAAGCTGCTCCTCCCTCTCTATTGTAGTAGTGTACCTGCCCATCTCCCCAGACACTGTGAGCCCAAGTGGACAGAAGCTGGGTCCTGTTGTCCCTGTGTCTCAATATGGTCTGTCACATGTACAAGTGAATGAGATGGGCTCAGGTTAAGGCACTGGGCTGGGGGTTCCCTCCTAGGAACCGTGGGCCAATGAAATCCTTTCCCCTGTGGGGGCCTCTGTCTCTTCCTCAGTACAAGGACGACGGCAGGCCCTCCACTTCACGTTCCCAAGGCCAGGACTGAAGGCACTGCCCACCGCACAAGCACACAGTGGCCGCCTCCCCCTCTGACACTGCCCCCCACCCCATCACCTCATCTTCTCCAGCGCCTCCAACCATTCGGCATTCTTTATGCCCTCCCTTGGAACAGGGTGCGGTTTCTGCTTGATAAGTGACTTAGACGAGTCCAGCCACTCACGAGCAGACTATTCCTCACCCAACGAAAGGGTGGTCTCCGCTGGTGTCCCCTGGCACCACTGGCCCTCCCAGTGCCCCCATTGTGCTGTCCCCTCACCTTGAGTTACCACCTTGCCAAAGACTGGCAGGGAGTCGAGCGTGGAGCAGTTCCAACGCCGGTTCCGGAATTGGTACTGGCATTCTTCGATGGCGAGCTGGGCGCCGCGGCGCACAGAGTCCATCACCTCCAGGTTCCGTTTGCACATCTGCACCTGCCTCTGGATTAGGCCCTTGAGCTTCTCGCACGTTTCTTCCTCCGAGATGCTCCCCACCGACGACAGCTTGGCCAGGTACCTGGGGAGATGGCAGCATGGAGGCAGTTGCGATGCAGGAGCTGGCCCCCAGTCCCACCCCCTCCTCTTCCAGTCCCAGGGCGAGCCCCATGTCCCAGCCCCGGTTTCTGGGAATGGGCTTATCCCAGCGATTGGTCCTGGCTGCCAACTTCAATCTGGACGCAGGGACAGGTCTACCTGCTCGGCTTTCTGGGGCCAGAAGCGGGGGAGTGCTGGGTTCCACCAGAAGGCTCCTGCCTCGAGTCAGCCAAAGCCGCAGCACTGGGAGGGAAACTGCCCCCACCCCAACCCATGGGCACCCTCTCTGCCCTGGGCAGCCTCTGCAGCAGTGTCTGTCCCCCTCACATTATCTCAGTTCTGGCTCGTGGGCTCCAGCCTCTTCTTGTAAGGATGTCCTCTAGCTGGGGGGCTGGAGCCCCTATTTGCCCAGGCAGGGACCCCAGTGACCCAGGCCACCTTCAAGGCCAAGCTCCTCACTGCCAGCCACACCCCACGAGCACTGGACGCAGACCCACGTCATCGCTGCAGCACTTGGGGGTGGGGCAATGAGGGCGTGGTCTGGGGGACTGGATGGGATGTGTGGGGAGGGAGGGGCTTTCAACAACAGTTTTGCCCTGCGATTCCCTCCGCCGCTTGATCTTTGCAGCCTGAGGATGGGGGTAAGGATGCTTGCCCCACTCACAGGCTTAGGGTGAGGCCCACAGGGTGGTACTTTAGGTGAAGGTGCTCCCTGATAGGCTGCATGGGGGAGAGGGTGGCTTCAGTGGAGGAAGGAGAGAACATTACTGCTTGTTGAGCACCTGCTGTTTGCTGTGCACTGTGGCAGCACTTTGTCCTGCAGTATCCTCACCACAAATCTGTGAGGTAAGAATTATTCTGCCCATTTTATGGATTCCAAAATGAAGGCTAAGAGGGTGACATGCCCCTGGTGACTGAGCCCCAAACCCCCTCAAAACTGTGGGCCTCCCTCATGCCCGTACTCCTAGGCTCCGCCCTGTCTAGCGAGGGACACTTTGTCATCAGGGCAAGGGGGTCTGGGGCAAGACTGCAAAAATGCTCACTGGGATGGGGGCTGAGCTGGGGAAAGGCCCTGAAGGGAAGCAGCAGCCCCCATCTTAAGAGAAGGGGGCTTCCGTGAATGAACACCTACGGAGTGCCAGGTACTTCTCAGAGAGGTGAAGTGAGTGTCTCAAGGTCACCTGGCTCAGAAGGGCAGACCTGGACTGGAGCCCAGGTCTACATGTCCCCAAGGCTGGTGCTCTAAGCACTGCCCCTCAGCCTGCCCACCCTTCCCAGGCCAGGGCCAAGTGCACACAGGAGGTACACGGGCAGAGGGCAGCCTGATGTAGGAGGGAAGCAGAGCAGTGACTCTGGTAGCTCTCCTTGTCATCTGTCCCGTGGGAAGATGCACCTGTTCTCTCTCAGGGCAGGGCTGTGGGGCTGCCTTCCAGGTCCTTGGAGGCACAGCAGAGTATGTTTAAGGTGTGTTTCCTGGCAGGGGTCTGGTGCGAGCCCCTCATTTTACAGGTGAGCACACTGAGGCCCAGAGAGGGAAAGGGGGGAGCTCAGGCCACAGATACATAGGCCAGGGGTGGTCTAAAGAGTGTGAGTACCCTGCTGCCCCAAACTCTGCAAGACCAAGCTCCCTACTGGGAGCTTGTCCAGGATACGGGGTCTCCCAAGGGGAGCATCCTTCTGGGAGGATGCCGTTGCATCCGATAAGGAAAGCTGCATGCATTTTTTTTTTTTTTTTTGACTTATGAAGGGGAGGTGGGCCTGGGGTTCTAGTTGTGACCTTAAGATCTGTATGGCTCTCTGGGACTCAGTTTTCCCATCTGTAACGTGAGGAGGGAATGGTTCACGTGTGTCAAAGAGCTGTTGCCAGAAGCAAATGGGATCCTGTGTGTGAGAGATGTCTAGTCTGGGAGCAGAGGCAATAAGGCAGGAACTCAACATTTGTTTGCTAAATGAGGGAAAAAATGAATGGTGACCAAATGGAAAAGTACCCAGAAAGTGCTATTAAAATATGAGAAGCTTTAATGACAATAAAATAAAAATAGCTAACTTTTATGGAACTTCATCAGGACTAAGCCAAGTCACTTGCTTACATTATTGCATTTAATACCCTCTGCAAGCCAATGAAGCCCCATCTTATAGAGGAGGAAACTGAGGCACACATAGGTTAAGGAACCTGCCTCATGTGCAAGGTCACATGAGGCAGAGCCAGGATCTGAACCTGGTTTTGTCTGACATCACAGCCTTTGAGGGAGACAATATTCTTCTACGAAGTTCAAGAACTAGAACCAAGACCAGTGGGAAGAAGCTGTCGGGAGCCAGGATTGGACTGGCCGAGGCGCAGTCGGTGGGCTGCCTCGGGGATTGCTGAGCTCTCCATCCCTGGAGGTGTACAAGCAGTCCTGGACTGGACCAGGGTGACGGTTCTCAAGTCTGGCTGTGCATCAGAGACATGTATGGGTTTGTTGAAAATGCAGATGTCTGGACCCCACGCCAGGTGGGCATCCCAAGTGTGGTCGGTCGTGCCAGGCCTGCACTGGCCTGGAGAGCAGTTTGGGGAAGCTCATGGTAACCACTGCCCAGCTGGAGGGAGGTTTGATTCTGGGGCACTATTATGCTCCTCATCACTGCCGGGGCCCAGAGACATTTCCTGTGCCCCTGGCTGTGGGGCCTGCGATTCTGGCTCTCCTTGTCTGTCAATGGCCATAAGGCTCCTATCCCAGAATGCCGCTGTGAGAAACGACCGCGACTTGATATGGGCCAAGCATCAGTTCTCAGCTGGACATACGGTCGGTACCCGGTGACTCTGAAGTCCTCCCGCTTCCCTGGCAGCACATGGGAGGTGGGTGGTCTCAGGCAAGACAGTCCAACCTCTCTCTCCCGCTGCATTCCTTGTCTCCCGGGAGCCTCCCTGTTCTCTCTACCAAGGCCTTCCTCAGAGGCTGCTCTCTGAGGGGAGGCAGGGGCGGGTGCATCTGGAAGGGGAGGGGCTGCCCGACTCCTCAGCTCTGTCTAGGTGCTCCCCTTCCTCCGCCAGCTGAGGGAAGAGGTCTCCTTTGGAGCCAGTCCCACCTGTTGCTCTTGGCCTGCAGGGGGCGCCAAGAGCCCAGCAACTGGCCATGGGCCAGGTCCACGTTTAGGCCACCAGTGTCCCTGAGTCAGGGGACAAGGAGTTGGGTATAAAGTTGGATCCTATCCTGCTTAGCCTCAGACTTGGCTGCCCAGACAAGGCTGGGGCCCCTTGTCCCTCTGCGACATGGGGGCACAGAGCTGGCCAGTGCCCTCTTGGCCTCTGTTCCCTCTGGTCCACCTAAGGGGGCCAGGTCGGATCCACTGGGCCCTGTTCAAAGGCAGGGGTTCTTCTGGCAGGGGGAGAAGGCTGGGGAGACTTGGCTCAGCTACAGACCCACTGTGTGGCCTTGGGCAAGTCCTTGCCCCACTTGGGGCCTCAGTCCCCCTGTGGTGCAACAGACTAGTGGCTCTGCATGGCCTTTCCTGCTGTCAGGCTGGGAGAGGAGGGTCCAAACCTTGGAGGCTGATGGAGGGAGCCAAAGCAATTGAGCAAGGAGTGAGATGGGCCAGATAAGCTGCCCACCTCCACCCCCTAGGCTCAGACCTCTACGAGGGAGACAGGTTGAAAGGGCAGTAGCAGGGATTTGGGGGCAAGCTGCTGGGCTGCCATGGTGGTGAATCACTGGGACAGCTTCCAGGAAGAAGCTGAGGAACTTCTTCAGCTGAGGACTTTCCCTGCCCCCAATCCTGACACCGATGCCCACCACCTCCAGCCCCTGCCTTCATCTGGCACAACAGCTGTCCCCTTCCATGCCACCCGAGCCCCACCCTCACCCTGCTCTCCCGGATCTATGGGTTTTGCCGGTGAAGGGCTGGGTGCCAGAGCTGGGCATGGAGTCTGGGGGTGGAGAGTGTTAGGACGCAGGCATCTCAGGCCCTTGCCCACACTCTGCTTCTGCTTGTTCTGGAATCTGCTTAGGGTGCCGGGCCTCATTTTATAGATGCATGCACCGAGGGCTAGGGAGAAGTGATTGGCCCAAGTGAAGCGGCCAAGCTGGAATGCAAACCCAGCTCTGCCTGTTCTCAACTCTCTATCTGCTGGACCCCAGCAGTGGGGGCCTTGCAGCCTGTCTCGGGGGCTTCACCCTGATTCGGTCCCCTCTGCTCACTCCTGGCTGAGGACTCAGGGTCGGGAAGAGCAGGGGGTGAGGAATGAAAACGGGGCTGCCTCTGGGAGCCCCGATCTGCCCCTTGCCTCCCCATCTGCCGAGGGCATGGAGACCCTGAGTGCTAGGCCCACCTGGTCCTGGGGGCCCCAGGAACTCCCTCCCTGGGCCCCAAGGTGGCTCAACCTTTCCCCCAGAGACACATGCACCACTTGCTGGCCCTGGAGCTGGGTTGGTCTCAAATATCGACTGCACAAGCCGTTTCTGGGGGAGACAGAGAGACTGACCATGATGGGAGTTGGCTGCCGCTGGGCTGGGCCTGTGGAGGGTCTCGGCCACCCCTGCGGCTTCTCCTGTCCCCATTGCATTGCCCCAATTTAGGCTTCTTCCTGCCACTGCCGGCTCCAGGCATAGCAATTTGCCACCTGCTGCCCAGGCCACCCAGGGCTACAGCCACGGCCATGAGATTGATCAGGTTACCCCGCCGGCCCAGGCTGCCCTGCTGCGGCTGCCAGCCAGCTCGCACCCTGAGCTTCTCAGACGGAAGCTGCAGGTCCTTCGGCTCCTCCCAGGAGGCCCTCCCCACGCCCGGCCCGTGCCTTCAGCCTGCAAGGCTTGCCGGCCCTGGCCCTGCCAGCGAGATCAGATCCTCTCGGCCACCTGCTGTTTTCACTAGAAACTAAAATTAGCTGGGCTTGTCCCAAGCTTTTCCAGGTTTGCTTGCTTTTTAAAAAATATATATATAAATCCCTAGAGGAAAATCCACACCTCTCCAGCTTCTTCCCTCCTTTCACTCTGAACGTCAAGCGGAGAGGGGATGGGAAATAGCTGGAGCGTTTGGGAAGCCAAGATCTGTCGTGCGTCCTGGCCCCGCGGGTGTCCAGGTGGGGGCTGGGACACCGGCCCAGGCCTCGCTGCCCCCTCCCTTTGGCCTCCCTGCCTGCCTGGGCCACATTTAGAGCCTCCTCGGGAGCAGCCGTGAAGGCCATACCAGGGTAGAAGGAGGCCAGGCAGGCAAGAGGTGGAGCCGGAAGGAAATGAGTGCCTACTGGATGCATAGCCGCCTTGGGAGATGTAGGCTGGGGTGAAAGCAAAAGTGACCACGGACTCCAACAACCTGTGTGTGTGTGTGTGTGTGTAACCTGGTTCCCTGACATCCTTACTGCGCCTGCAGTCTCCCAACTTTTTCAGAACTTTGAACGTTTCTACCACCACGGTCTTAGTGTCCTGCTGCCCTCCCACCAGGGGCCCCCAGTCGCCAGGCCCTTGACCCTCAGTGTGGCAGGTGGCATGGTGCACCGGAGAAGGGCCTGCACTGTGGGGCTGACAGATGGGGCCAGGATCCTATCTCTGCTATATATTGGCTGTGCGACCTGAGGCCTCAGGATGCCAGTTCACCAAATGAATTAAATGTATACAGAGCACTTCACACAGTAGGTGCTCTCCTGTTGGCAACATCATTATATTATTGCCATCATTAAGATGTTCACCATCATCAGCATCACCTCCATCCCAAAGCCTCCCCACAGTCCCTCGAGCTGGCCCTCTGCTGGACACCCCTCTGTTGTCACCTTTATCTTTTGCCTGTCTCTGCCAGCCCTTAGACATGAGCTCCCAACCTGTTTTTCAGCTGAGCTCACCTGCAGGCTGCGACCCACCCCAGTGGGAACAGTAGATCATTCTGGCCCTGATTCCCAGCTGCAGAGTCTTGAAAGACTCCCCAGACGGAGTGCAGAGTTAGAGAACATGTTTCCAAGCGACTGTGATCCATCAGTCAGCCACTCCGAGGACTGGGAGTGGGAGCGACAGGGTGGAGGGGGGTGCTGTTAGGAGGCTAGGAGCTGGGGACACCGAGGTGAGAAGAGCAGGGACAACGGGTCCCAGGAATGGTTCAGGTGTGCTGAGGGTGCTTGAAAACTATGGGAATAGGCAATGACGGGAAGAGGGGGAGCTTACGTTCCCTTGGCACTTGTGCTATTCAAACAACAGTCTCGTTCCTCCATGTGGCCTTATTGCAACAATGCAGGACTGGCCAGGCAGGTACCATCACCCCCATCTCACAGATGAGGAAACTGAGGCTCAGAAAGTAGAGGTCTGTGTTCAAAGTCATATAGTCAGTCAGGGCTGGGTCAGGATTTGGAAACAGGCCACTGTGACTCCCAAGCCTGGGGGTTGGCTGATTAGGACCAGGCTCCAAAGATGGGCCAGGGTACCCCAGGGCATGCTAGTTTGACAGTCAGTGGACAGTGACTTGATGGAGGTGGCCTGGCCTTTCTATCCATGAGTCCTTCTAGTGCCCCATGTATTTTGTGAACCACAGAGGGCTTCCGGGCTGCTTTCAGGAATGAGGGATGCTGGGGAGGGCAATGTCTCAGAGGTTCTGTGGCTGCTGGATAGTGTCTGGGCCTGGGGTCTCTGTAACTGTTGGGTCCATGGAAGGTCTCTGCTACTGGCCTGAAGGTCCTTGAGGGGCAGCCAGTGAGGAGGGGCTGGCTTTGGAGACACTCAGGGTGTTTGCCGGGTGGTGGGGGCTGCCTCCATCCACCTTCTTCCTAGTTTTAACATAGCTCTAGGGTTTTCAATGCCCAGGCCAAGTTCTCTTTGCCACAAGTGCATTTCCGCAGGGGAGGGAAATGGTGGCCTCCTCTGGAGCTCAAACCCCCACTCCATGCCTTAGGCTCCAATTTCCCATCTCCCGGTCTCCTTTTCTCCCCGTCCCTAGAGGCCTCAGCACCCCAATTTTCTTTTTCTTGGCATCCCAGTTGCCATTAATTCCAGCATCTTGGTGCCCCAGCTCCCTAGATTTCACTCCCGAGGACTCTAAGTCCCCATTCCTGTTTGGGAGGCTCCCCTATTTCCCATCTCATTGTATTTGCTCCCAAGGGAGCCAAAAGCAGCCACTGACACCTGGCCTGGTTGGCCCCAGAGCTGTGCCAGAAGGTAAGAATTTCCTTCTCTCCCCAGGACGGGTGTGGTTGTAGGGGTGAGGGGTGTCCAATTTAGGGTACTTCCTAAGCTTGCCTTACCTCCTAATTTGCCAGCAGAGAGCTTTTCCTTTGTAAAGATCCACCCAACGCCTCATCCCCAGAGTGCTTCTCATGCCTTTGGCACTCTTGAACCTTAGCTTAGCTGAGGGAGCCCTGGGGGTGGTGAGCGAGGAGGGGTGGATGAAGCCTGGCTGAGCTGTCCACATCCAGTGCTGGCTGCTTGGAGTGAGGCTCATGCTTGGTGCCCCAGATTTCCAGCGAGTTCCTCTGCCTTGGTGGATCCCTTCTAGAGGCCCAATCCTGGGATAGCCTGTGGCTGCAACTCCCTGCTCAACCGGGGCAGATGAGAAAACATTGGTTCCTTCCTTGTTCCAGGAGCTCATCACCTCCAGCAGAGAATGACTGGTTAAGGGTATGGGGCTGCAGAACTGCTTTCATCTATTGCAGAAATAGTTCTGGAAAGATCATCTGGGATCAAGTTCCAGTTCTACAGCTAATATGCTACTGATCGGAAGTGCCTAGCAATAGAAGGTCTTGACGAGCCAGTGCTTGTCATGTGCCTGGCTCAGTGTCCCCTTCTGCCCAGGGAGGGGGTTGAAGCTGATAATCCCCATGAACCCCTCTAACGCTAATATCTGTCGTTTGGGCCTCTAAGGCTGGGGTGCCAGGACGGCTGAGCATCCCTGATTGAGATGGAATGTTCTGCTGTCTCCAGCCCTTGGGGAAGGGTTCCTGGCCCCCAGTCCTGGGATTACAGGACTTGGGAATGGAGTGTAAAATGGGGTCACAGCAGGGCAGAGGCCGCTCTGATTCCATCAGCAATTAATTCCCTTCTACCTCTAATAGGCCTCTCTAAAGATCCATCGCGTGTTGCTGGGAGGCTGCCGGCCACTCGGCAGACACACCCCTCCCCCTTTCCATCCTCATCCTTCTTTCTCTCTTCTCAGACCAGGTCCCCTCCACTGTGGGGGCTCTGACTTGGCCGGGGAACTTTTAAAACATAGTTTGGTTTCAAATTTTCCAGAAGATGGGGGAGGTGGAGAGGGGTTTGGATGGGGAAGGGGAGAGCTCATGGGGTCATGGCAGGGAGCGAGCCTTCTGCCGAGTTTGGCTGAGTCACAGAAGATGCAGTTCAGGACTCAGAGATAAAACCTGGCAACCCCGGTGGAAATCTGGAGAGCAACCATGGGGTCGCAGGTTCACCTTCCAGCTGGGCTGGCCGAGCAAATGAGCGGCTCTTGTAAGCTCTTTTGGAGTGGAGGGGTGAACGGAGGGGCCGACGGCAGGCAGCTGTCATTCCCACCAGAGGCTCCCTGGTCCACTCCCGGCCGGGCTGGCTCAGCCCAAGCCCTTGTTCCCAGAGGGAGGAACAAGAGGAGGAGGCTTGGTGCAAATGCTCAGCTTTCCAAGTGCACCCACAGGGCCTGAGGTGAACGAGTTTCAACAGGTTTGGGGAGCACTCTCTTGTCAGATGCTTGCTGAGTTGCTCAATTGCTAATCCCAGGTTGAGGGAAGAAAGTCAAACCAGAGCAGACAGCTGGGTCGTGGCTGATGCCTGAGCAAACCCCTCGGGCAGAAGCTGGTCCTGGGGCCCTGGGATGAAGGGGTGAGAAACCGCTCAGTCTGACACCAAGGGTGAGGAGGTGAGGAGCGGAGCCTGGCAGCCGCTTCGGCACGTTGCGCATCACCCCAGACTCCCACCGACTCCCACCGACTCGAGGTCTTTGACGATGGGGTACCACCTGACAACAACTTAAAACCCTCTGTAATGAGCAAGCCCTTCTTTCACTCATCCATCAAATATGGACTGAGCACCTACTGCATGTCCGACACGTGCTCAGTGCCATGAGGCTATTCAGAGGTGTTTTGTCACAGCCTCGGCCCTGGCTGTTCATAACCTTGTAGAAGTACAGAAGCAGCTCTATTGGACTGCATAATATGAAACTTTTATAGGTAGGGGATAAAAACCATGAGGTTTGGACATGGGAGAGCAAGTTAAGTTCAGTCCTACTTCTGACTGGCAGAATGAACCTGGGGAAGTTACTGTACCTCTGTGTTGCTGAAGAGGTGCTGAAACTAATGCGGGGACCCTCCCAAGAAAGTGGGAAGGAGGTAATATGGTTGAAATAAGATAATGGGTATGAAAGCGCTTTGTAGGCCATTGATTCTTAAACGGGGTATTTTGCCCCCCAGGGGACATTGGACAATACCTAGAGACATTTTTGGTTGTCACAACTGGGGGGTGCTACTGACATCTACTGACTAGAGGCCAGGGATGCTGCTAGACACCCTGCAATGCACAGGGCAGCCCCTTACCCACACACACGACAAAGAATATCTTGCCAAACTTCCCATGGTCAGGAGAAGGGGGAGGGGCAGAGGAGGAGCTGTTTGGTGGGTACAGGGTGCTTGCAAGTTTTGGAAATTTTTAATAAAAAAAGTCAATGGTGTCAGGGCTGAGAAGCCCTGGTGTAAAGTGCTGTGGTCATGTTAGTGATTATAATCCAATGCCCAGAGCCATGGCAGGAGCTCTAAGGAGATGGGATTTTACTATTTAGAGGAGAGGGAAGGATTTTTTTAGCTGGGGACCAGGGATCATTTCCTGGGGGAAACGGGCCACACCTTTACCTGTGGTAAAGCACCTGGGCCGGCTGTGCCCCACACCTGGCCCAGCCCTCTGGGCCCAGCGTGCCGGGCCTCCCTCCACCCATGGCCACTCCCGCTGGGCGAGCAGGCACATGGGAGCTTGGCACGAAGACACATACTTGTGGGAATCAGACCCAGCGAGGAGCATGCTGGCCTCCTCTGCTTCCCCCGAGTGGCACTGAAGGGAGCTCCCAGCAGCAACTCTGGCCAGCAGGATTTGCCCGTGAGCCAGGCCAGGCCTCTCTGGCTCTGTGAGGCTCTTGCTGGGGGCCTGGTTGAAGGGTAGGGTCCTTCCTGTGCGACCTGTGTAATTTCATAGGATCCAGACAGAACAGTTTGGGATAAAAGGGCTTGGGAGCAGCAGCCCAAAGGCCTGTTCTCTCCATCATCCCTAGAAGCAGGGACACGACTCTGCCAGCTCACTGCCAGCAGCCCTCAGCTTCTAGCAGTAGCCATGGCTATCAGCAGGTCGGGGGGCATGAGCACATTCTTTCCTCACAGCCACCACTGCCCCCCAACTCCCAAAGGGTGTGTGCAATTTTACAGATGAGGAGCCGGAGGTTCAGAGAGGTTAAGTAGCCTGTCCAAGGCCACTCAGCTAGTAAGTGGCAGAACTGGGATGGAACTCTGGGCTGTCTGTCCCAGAGACCCAGATCTCAGGCCCTCCACTGGACTCTCTGAGCACAGCAGGACTCCCTCCCCTTGTCTAGGGCCCCAGTGCAGCGCACCTTGGCCTTTCCTCAGGTAATCCACGCTAATGACACCTTAGCTTATCTTTCTCCAGCTCTTCCCAGTACTTCTATTTGGGGTTCAGAATAATCTGCTGAGGACTGTGGCCCAGATGGGGAAAGAGACCCACCCAAGGCCACCCAGCACATGGTGGAGACCCAGGCCTCCTGACTCCCAGCACAGCCCTAGGGCTCCTGGGCAGGCGGTGGGGGAATGGGACATTCAGAAACATTTCTGAGCCCATGTCGGTGGCAGGCCAGCCTGCTTGAGGGCAGAATCCAGGCTCGCAGGATTTGGAGACTTCCACTAACAGACTGTTTTTATCCATCTATCCCTCCTTCGGTGGTGGGAGCTGCCACAAGCTGTCAGCTTGCTCTGGGTGCCAGACGCAAGTCTAATCAACAGCTTCCAGCTTCTCTGGGCTTGCCCAGGCCTCAGGCTGTGGAGCCCTCCCAGCTCCAGGCTCCATCCTGCCCAACAGCTGCATGCAGTGGGACACCTGGTCTCCCCACCAGGCCACCTGCCCTTCTAAGACAACAGACAGCATGGGCTTTTGCAACTGGCCAGCTGACCGGTCCTGGACTGAAGCCTGGCTCCAGGTACTAGGAGGGGAGTGGACACCTGGGCTTGCCCCTCGGTGAAAACTGCCGGCCATCCTTTTGGGGCCTGGTCCCCCGCATGGTCACATTTGAAAAGACAGTGCTGGCCACCATGCCTGAATGGACATCTGCTTGCTCAAAGCTTTTCCTTTGAAAGGCAGCCTTTAGGTCAGATGGCTCTGCCATTTCCTAGCTGGGTGACTTTTGGGGCAATTACCTCTGTGATCCTCAATCTTCTCACCTATAAAACGTCAGGGTTTTAGAGTATGCAGGTCCTGCAGTGGCAGCTATTATGATGAAGATTATTGTCATGACCCTCCAAGCGCCCCTGACCGCCCCCGCTCCCACACAACTCTCTTTCCTCTGATAGCTGCAGCATGCATGCTCTCCCACCTTGTTATGGGTTTGCTTTGGTTCTGCTTAGACCCCTAGCTCCTTGGAGGCCAGGCTGTGATATCTGTTCCCCCCCAGAGCTCGCCCAGTCCCTGGCCTGGGGATGGAAGTTGATAAGTATGAGGCAGGTGACCCAACCTTGGAATGTGCCCAGAGAGCTCTTCTCCATCACAGCCCCTCTGCCTTGGTAGGGTCCTGGGAAGCCCCTTGTTCCTCCTGCCTTGGGCTAAGCTGAGAGACCCTTGGCTTGCAGCCCAGGGTGGAGCAGAAGTGAGCTGGGTCATCCAGAGACCTGTTTCGTGGCAACCTGAACCATCACCATTGCAGAGAACAGGTTTGCCAACCTCTGTCCTCCCTCTAGGCCACCCCTCCTCACCCCCACCCCCCACGGCGCAGGCACAGGAACTGAGCTGTTGGAATTCCCTGTGGTTTGCGGGACCACAGGGCTGCCTCCCTGGCTGGGGATCTGGGCTTCGATGTGGCTGAGGGCGGTTGGTGACACTACCCAGGCCATACAGGCTCAACTTTGGGATGGCTGCTGGGGAGGGGGTTATGGTATCATGGCCTGGGAGGCGGAACCCTGGGCTCTGGTCTCAGCTCTGAGCTTGGGCAAGGAGCTTCCCTTCTCCAGGCCTCAGTTTCCTCACCTGAGCCAAGACTAGATGCTCCAGAAGGACTTCCTACCACGTATGTTGCTATCTTCCCCGAAGGCCTGGGTCACACTTGAGTTGCCACTTCTTTCTCTGCATTTTTTTGCAGCTCCTGTCTCTGGGCAGGTCAGACCCAGCTCTTGCTCCCCTTGATGCTCAGACTCGCTTTGGAGACCCTGGCTCTGAGCCTGTGCATTCGCGAGTCAGCTCCAGGGACGCCGGGCTTCCCCTCATCCAAATCAGCTCTCCTCCTGGGCTCTGCGGCCCAGGGCCTGCTCAGGGCGGGGGTGTGCAGGGGCAGTGGGAGGAGGTAGCGGTGCCCTGCTTTCTGTACACTCTGCCACTGCTCCTGAAGTGTTAATCAAATTAAGGCTCCAAGAAAAACAAAAGCCCCGCAGCCTACTTCAGGCTGCCTTGTAGTCGCGCGCTCTCAGAACAGCTGGGAGAATTCCACATCACCTCGTCCCCCAAGCCCTGGGTGGCTCTGACCCCAACTGAACACTCTCCTTCCAGCCTGCAGGGCCCCGGCAGGCCACAATGACCTCATAGCAACCGCCATTGGACACTCGGGGCAATTTCATGGGAGATATTTGTTCTTTGGTCTTGATGCAGAGAGAATTTTTTCCTTTCCTGCTGTCTCCATGGAAACCCCACTACACTGTTGGCTATCCCCCTTCCCACCTCATGCTTTTCAGATCAATATTGGAGCTTGGCTCCCCACTGGCTGCCCACAGCGGATGGGGGCAGAGCTCTGGGCAGGAGGCACTGGGGCCAGGGTTAAGCCTGGGACGCTGGGGACAGTAACCGAGGGGGGATGGAGTCCAGGGTCCCCTTGCTCCCGTGTTAACTCACTCACCCCTTAGCGCCCCCTCCCTCCAGGGAAGCTCCTGCCCCTCCCCAGGGAGCCGCCTGAGCACAGGCCACTCAAGGAAAAACAGGCAGACGACGGGTCACCGGCGGCGGTCACCACCCCTCCCTTCTTAGGCGAGCCACAGGGAGGTGGGGGGCTGTGGTCCTCTTTCAGGGCCAGACGGAGTTTCTTCCTGCCCCAGGGAGCACCAAGGCCTGGCCAGCGCCAGCCACAGGCTCTCGGAGGCCCAGCGTCCCGGCCCCTTCCCTCCTTCTACCCCTGCCCCCAGCCCCCCAAGCAGAAACAGGTCCCTGCACGCCTCCAGCGCAGTCCGCAGCGCGGCGCAGCCCGGCGGGCGCGGGGAGCTCGCGCCCGGACTTCTCGGGATTAACCTGCTATTATGTCCCAGAGCCCTTCCCCGTCGCCGGCTTCCGCGGCGACCTGTCAGCCCCGCCTGGGCTGCGCCCCGAGCCGGCTCCCAGCCCCGGACACCGCCCCGCGCTCGCACCCACCGGGCGCCCCGGCGTGTATTTGGGCGCGGACGTCGCCGCCACTGCCGCCGCCTCTGGGCTGGGAGCCGGGCCCGGGCAGGGGCTTGACCCAGGGGCTCCGGGCAGCGGCGGCGACAGCGGCGGGAGCGAGCGAGCGAGCCTCCCGTCCCGCGCCGAGACACCTGCCGGGCGCCCCCGCGCCCGCCGCCCCGCGCCGCCTGGCACCGGCCGCTGCCCCCGGGGCCTGCCCCGCCCGCCGACCCGGCCCCACTTACAGCCAGTTGCTCGCGGCGGCCGAGAAGACGGCGAAGACCAGGAGGCGCAGCGAGCGCAGGCACGAGCGGGGACTCATGGTGCCGCC